>OX465038.1:3193449-3793449 GCA_949841015.1 Aplysina aerophoba
TTGCTTGGTTGGTTGGTTGCTTGGTTGGTTGGTTGCTTGGTTGGTTCGTTGGTTGGTTGCATGGTTGGTTGGTTGGTTGGTTGCTTGGTTGGTTGCATGGTTGGTTGCTTGGTTGGTTCGGTGGGTGGGTGGTTAGTTGGATGGTTGGTCGGTTGGTCGGTTGGTCGGTTTGTTGGTTGGTTGCTTGGTGGGTTGCTTGGTGGGTTGCTTGGTGGGTTGGTTGGTGGGTTGGTTGGTGGGTTGCTTGGTGGGTTGCTTGGTTGTTGGTTTGGTGGGTTGCTTGGTTGGTAGCTTGGTTGGTAGCTTGGTTGGTTGCTTGGTTGGTTCGTTGGTTGGTTCGTTGCTTTGTAGCTTGGTTTGTTGGTTGGTTTGTTGGTTGGTTGGTTGGTTGGTTGGTTGGTGGGTTGCTTGCTTGGTTGGTTGCTTTGGTGCTTGCTTGGTTGGTTGCTTGGGTTGGTTGGTTGCTTGGTTGGTAGCTTGGTTGCTTGTTTTGTTGCTTGGTTCGGTGGTTGGTTGGTTGGTTGGTTGGTTGATTGATTGGTTGGTGGGTGGGTGGGTGGGTTGGTTGATTTGTTGGTCGGTTTGTTGGTTGGTCGGTTGGTTGGTTGGTCGGTTGGTTGGTTGGTCAGTTGGTTGGTTGGTCGGTTGGTTGGTGGGTTGGTTCGTTGGGTGATTGGTTGGCTGTTTGGTTGGGTGGTTGGGTGGTTGGTTGGTTGGTTGCTTGCTTTGTTGGTTGCTTTGCTGGTTGGTCGGTTGGTCGGTAGCTCGCTTGGTCGCTTGGTTGGTTGCTTGGTTGGTTGCTTTGTTGGTTGCTTTGTTGGTTGCTTTGTTAGTTGGTCAGTTGGTCAGTTGGTCAGTTGGTTGGTTGGTTGATTTGGTGGTTGGTTGGTAGGTTGGTTGGTTGGTTGGTTGGTTGCTTGGTACGTAGCTTGTTTGGTAGGTAGGTTGGTTGGTTGGTTAGTTGGTAACTTGGTTGGTTGGTTGGTTGGTAGCTTGGTTGGTTGGTTGGCTGGTTGGGCGCTTGGTTGGTTGGTTGCTTGCTTGGTTGGTTGGTTGGAGTTCGGTCAGTTGCAGATGCAGTCGCTCAGGTCTTTGCGCTCTCGCAGGTAGTGCAGGCTTTTGTAGATGGTAGAGAAGGTGCTTATCAGGTATGAGGGCAACGGATCGTCAAGATACAACGGGAAGGAGTATTTTGAGGCTGCATCAAAGTTCAAAAGAGAGAAGAACAGCAGAGGCCTACTGAAGAATGGTGAGGAAGTACGGTACGCACCATGAAAAAGGTAACGCTAAACGGTAACCGGTATCTGCACCAGAGTTAACAGTTAACAGTTGGTTAACCGTTAACAGTTAACAGTTAACTGTTAACGCTGTAACGTAATAGTGCGAATACGTGCGAAGTTACGGAAGGTGCAAGATATCCAGTTCGTTCAGTTGCAGTTGCAGTCGCTCAGGTCTTTGCGCTCTCGCAGGTAGTGCAGGCTTTTGTAGATGGCAGAGAAGGTGCTTATCAGGTACGAGGGCAACGGATTGTCAAGATACGACGGGAAGTAGTATTTTGAAGCCCACTGAAGAATGGTGAGCAAGTAACAATCAAAACGAGTAGAGTTGAATAATGCGCTGTTTGCAATAAGCCCTCAGAACCATCGTCGTCAAAATCACAGGTAACACGTAGCTATGGCACTTTTCACGAAGTAACAGTTAACGGTTAAACAGTTAGCCATTCTCGGTTAACTGTTAACCCGACAATGGTTAATGATTTGCTACCAGTTGTCGGTTAACGTTACGTTTTTTGTGAACCGTACCGTAACAATCAAAACGAAAAATCGTGTAATTGTCTTTGGTAGTTTCCTTTGAAGGAAAGGCAACAGGTGCGTGCGCAGCAACTCCTGATACACTGCGTTATTTACTGACGCATTCGTCACTCCTTTGCGCAAGATACCCGCCCACACCATCACTTTGTAAGGATGCTTTGCCCTTGGTTTCAGCTTTGGAGCAGTACCAACCTTTCTGTACGAAAACGTCCTATGGCCTTGAAGTATATACGTACAGTGGTGATTAAAAATAGTGACCCAGACTACACGCGTGTCTATCGAGCGTAATATTGTACTCGTGCGAGTAGAAACTGTACTCGTACGAGTAGAAACTGTACTCGTACGAGTAGAAACTGTACTCGTACGAGTAAAAATGGCGGAAGTGCTAACTAGCGAATATTTCGACGGCGAAAATCGTATTCGAAGTGTGATCTTAGAGAGCGAATTGACCGTGGTTGTAAGAGCAAAGGTATGCCTACCCCCCTGGATCCCTATTTTCGAAGGCGCATCGTCACGCTGTGGAAGAGCGGAGAAAATATCTCCTCTATCGTCCGGGTTCTGCAGACGGAAGGGCGGAAAACAACGCGGAAAACAGTAAGGAGGTGGATCTTTCGCTGGCAGTACAATCGAGGCTTGAAAGACAGTCATCGAAGTGGCCGGCTATTGAAAATAACCCGTGAGATAGCGGTTTGTATGGACGAACAGCTCAAAGAAGACGACGAACTATCATCAGTTGAACTTCAACGCTTGGTTAGCCGCAAATTCACTGTTAAGCTCAGTCCTTCTACCATACGCAGATACCTGCGCACATCACTGCAATGGGTGGTAGTGAGAACTAGATTTGGGCCCATGATTTCAGACACTAACAAGACAAAAAGAGTGGATTTTGCCAGGATGTGCCTAGACACGAATGATGATTTCAGCAATGAAGAGGAAGGAATAAATTGGTGGCCCACTCCAGCAAGCAGTGCCGATATAAACCCTATAGAACGAGTGTGGAGGGAGTTAAAGTTCTTCATTGCTCGTCATATCAAGCCATTGACGAAGAAGGAGCTTGTTGCTGGAATCATGCGTTTCTGGAAGGAGCGGATGACGCCACAAAAGTGTATTAAATACATTGCCCATACACACGATGTCCTACCCAAAGTCATCCAGAAAGATGGAGGGATCACAGGAGAATAACTTGTCTGAACTACTGTGCATATATATATATAGTTTTTCATTGCTTTGCTTATTTTTACTTCTGTATTCTATTCAGACATATAGATGTTTTAAGCTGCTATGTATTATATATTGTACGATAGAGAGGTCTATAGCCAATATATATATATATGTGACCCGAAGCGACATAAGTACCAGAAGACTCCCATACTAGCCTCCCATTTACGACACACATAAACAGTATGACATTACACCACTGCCACACGGTGTTGTGTCTGTATGTACACACATGCACAAACATATATAGTATTGTAAATATATACAGTACAGTAGGGAGGTCCATAGCCGATACTTTCTTTGCTTCGCACCACGGTTATACATAGAGGCTATGGACTGACCTACCGAAGTACATAGTATGGGAGTGCACAACAAATGAACCTTTTGCCTAAAAACGCTTCCCAAAACGCTGCCATTTTCTCAGTATCGCATCATATTGGATCCCAATGCTTTGTTCTGATCATTCCAGCATGTCACCAAAAGTTCATACAACATAAGGCAAAGGCTAGCCAGCCTTAATCCAAAATGACGTAACAAAACAGACTCAAAAGATAGTGAAAGAGTATTGTACATACATATACAGTAGCTTACTCGGTCTTTTTAGGTTTGTTCAGCTGACGGCAGCTACTATCTATTGCTATCTTGAATTCTTTCCACACCATTTCCTCCTTTTCTGAAGGCCGAACTGGGTATATTCCATAAAGTGCATCCTTCACTGCCGTCATCCTTGTTGGAGATAGCTTCTTCTTGCCAAAACGGTGATCTCCTGAACAGTTTGATGTAGCCCTTTCTTTTCTGGAGTACACTCTCTTCACCAGCTGCACTGCTAGGTAGACCTTGGAGTTGGCCTTCCGATAGCACTCTTTAGTGACTTCCCTTCGGATCTTCAATGGAGGCCCATTCTCATAGTCCACGAACACCTCTTCAAAGTCGACCCAATCATCATCATATTCTGGATCTGCATTCTCATTGTGATTGGATGAACGGTGTGTGGCATGTGGCATCTGATGGCGTGGGGTACAGCTTGGGTTCATGGAACATGAGCACACTTGTTGTGGGTGGGTATAGCTATAGGGCATGTACATGTAGGGTTGATAAAAAGGGTGGGGCGGGACAGGGCTTAGAGGGTATGATGGGAGAGGCAATGGGTAAGGTGAGTAAGGCAATGGATGCAAGGAAGGGTGAGGGCTGATGGGCTGATATGCAGGATGTGGGGTAGGCTGATGTGTGGGAGTGAGGGTAGGCTGATGTGTGACAGTGAGGGTAGGCTGACGTGTGGGAGTGAGGGTAGGCTGACGTGTAGAATGGAGGGTAGACTGACGTGTGGGAGTGAGGGTAGGCTGACGTGTAGAATGGTGGGTAGACTGACGTGTGGGAGTGAGGGTAGGCTGACGTGTAGAATGGAGGGTAGACTGACGTGTGGGAGTGAGGGTAGGCTGACGTGTAGAATGGAGGGTAGACTGACGTGTGGGAGTGAGGGTAGGCTGACGTGTAGAATGGAGGGTAGACTGACGTGTGGGAGTGAGGGTAGACTGATGCGTGGGATGAGAGGTTGGCTGATGTGTGGAATGAGGGTTTGCCTGATGTGTGAAAGAGAGAGTATACTGGTGTGCAGGAGAGTGGTTAGGGGGATGAGCGGGAGTGATGCTAGGCTGAGGCCTGGGTGAAGGGAAGGTGCACTGATGTGAAAGAGACAAGGGAGTGACCCTTGGATTGTTGGTTATATCTTGAAAGAATGCCCTCTCCTGGCTGCTGTCATCATCTGAAGTTGCAAGAGCAGCATCTGCACTGTCTGAAGCAGGAGAACCACTTCCTAGCCACAATGGCTTTTGCTGCTTCTTGCAAGAAGAACAAAAAAGCAGGTGAACCATGCTGTTGATTACACTAACCCTTAACCCTGAAAACAATTACGATGATACCTTTGCTGATTTCTTTTTCTGCTTATCTTTCTTCTCTTTTCTTAGCTTTTGTTTCATTGCTGGCTTTGTCTTCGTAGGAGGGACCCAGTCGAGCAAATCGGCCACCGTGGCGCGATAGCGCTTGGCATTAAATCGTACTGTCACTTCTGCCCCCACTGCGATGTCCTCGAGCTGTCCAGTAACGTGCTTTACGTTGACACGGTTTGTCTTCCCAGCATCCTTCGATTCGATCCACTTTACAGCAATTTCGTTCGCTTTACGAGGCATCTTCTCCTCTCTGGACACGATTTTGCACGTTAGACTATTTCGCACTTCGCCGCCGTTCGTTGCGTAATAGGAGAACCAAACGCTAATAAAGTGATAAAGTGTAAATATTATGCGAGTACATTCCTTACTCGTACGAGTATAATACTACTCGCACGAGTACACGCGTGTCCTACGCGATTTTCTGGCTCAGTATTTTTAATCGGTACAGTAGCTATGGTGCTTTTCACAAAGTAACAGTTAGCGGTTAAACAGTTAACCATTCTCGGTTAACGTTTAACCATACTCAGTTAACTGTTAACCCGACAATTGTTAATGATTCGCTACCAGTTTTCGGTTAACGTTACGTTTTTTATGAACCGTACCGTAGAAGTGAAAGAAGTCGGTGGTAATCTTTGCAGCATTGCTGGAGAGGAAGATGATCCACATTAGCACATTAGTGATCGTTTTGGTGTTAGTGTCTGAGATTGCGTTAAGGTTTGTGCTTAAGAGATAGAGTTTTTAGTTTGGATTTGATTTGAGTTTGTTTGTGCTTGTGTTTGGAAGAGGATGAACCTCAGTTAGCATTTTGATTGTCCTTTAGCAACCCGCCCACCAGCGCAAGCACAGCAGTTTGCATACACTCATGATGCCATTGTCGGCTCGCTAGGAGGAGTTGCCATTGCATCTGAGCAGCCAAAGGAAATAGACACAGGATAGCAATTCCAAGGGGACCGGGGAAGGGAATGAGCACTCCATCTTCCGTTATGCCTTGATTGTGGACAGTTGTGACAGACTGCTTGCCCTTTTGGTGGATGTTATTACTGCCCTAGGAACAAACCTGAATGTAGGAGTGGAACACGGAGTGAGTGGAATATGTTCTAGAGCACTACATACGCACCACGCTCCCACAGACAACAAGACATAACTGAGGGGTGGGGCAAAGTGGAGGGTGGTAAGTCAGTACATTCACAGCAAGCGGGGAGGTGCATGAACACACGTACAGACTTACATAGGTACGTACACGTAGGTATGCTGTGTCCAAATGGTCTGCAGTACACAACACTTCAGCAGTACTAATCACAGAGGATGTTATATTGAGAGTGTGCCCACTGATAGAGCATCTGTGGACCACACTCTGCACAGGACTCACCGCTAGTGCTTTTTCGTTCTTGCTTCTTTGTCGTTTGAGGAACACTCTCTTATTTTGCTTTCTCTTGAGGACTGAGGCCCTCCATGCTGAGATCCAGGTTAATCTCTGAAAGAATGGGACAAGAGGGACATGAGAGAGGAACAATGCAAACAGGATGTGCTGTGTGTGTGTGCGTGTGTGCACATGTCATTAATGGCTTCAATTCATTGCTTGCATCTATTACAACAGCCTGGGTGCAGGTTTGGGCTACCAGCATGTTCGTTATGTTGAGACATCTTGAGACTCTCAGAAAAATCCTCTTTTGCACCTTGTGCATTGCACCTCTCAAGAGTGGTCTGTGGGAAGGCTCTCTCCTTCTCTAATTTCATTTGTCTCTCTTTCTGTTTTATGTCACTCAACTCATGTGAGAGCCCTTTTTCTTCACTGACATGATGCTCACTGTTGTCACAGAAGGCAACTGAAGCAGGTAGGGCAAGGAGGAGGGTGGTAAGTCGGCACACTCGCAGCAAGCTTAGAGATGCAGGTACATACATGTATGTATGTACGTACTCTTGATATGTTAGGCCATCCATGCTGTAATTCAGCATTGTCTCTGAAAATTAGGACAAGATGGTCACGAGAGTACAATGATATATACGGGATGCAGTGTGCGTGTCTGTGTCTGTGTCTCTCTGTGTGTGTGTGTGTGCGTGCGTGCGTGTGTGTGTGTGTGTGTGCGTGCGTGCGTGCGTGCGTGCGTGCGTGCGTGCGTGCGTGCGTGCGTGCGTGCGTGCGTGCGTGCGTGCGTGCGTGCGTGCGTGCGTGCGTGCGTGCGTGCGTGTGTGTGTGTGTGTGTGTGAAGACTTCAGCTCCATACCTGTCGCTACTCCCTTCACTTTCTATATTACGTTCTCACCTTCATCGTAACTGGTCACTCTTGTCTTAGAAAGTAGTGGAGTGGGTGAGGGACGGCAGAAGGTGGTAGGTCAGTACATTCGCAGACACCTGAGAGGTGCATGTAGACATACAGTACAGTGACTAAAGACAAAAGCAGCACTGCACACGGCACATGTGGGCTATATTGAGGGTTTGTGCACATACCAACTCCAGCTCCTCCATACATGCTGGTAGTCGACTGACTTTCTCACTCGCATCCTTAAGATTTGCCTGTGTGTGGGTTTGTTAATGCGAAACTGTTCACTGCATTCAGATTCAGCAGACTCTCCTGCTCTTGCACATTCTTCTGGCTCTCATGAGTGGTCTGTGAGAAGGCTTCTTCCTCCTCCCCCTCCTCTTTGTCTTTCTTTTGTTTCTCTTTCTGCATTATTTCAGTCAATACTGCGGGAGGCTTTCTTCATCACTGATATGATGGTTACTGTCATCACAGAACGACACTGAAGAAGGTTGGGCAAGGTGGTGGGTGGTAAGTCAGCACATTGTGGGTGCATGTACACATACGTACGTATGTACATATATACGTATGTACATATGTACGTAAATACTTGGCCACGGTTTACACAGGACACACTGTCAGTGCTTCTCCTTACTTGTTTCTTTCATTTGAGCAATACTCTTGTTGACGTTCATCCTCTCTTGATGAGTGAAGCCATCCATGCTGAAATTAGCTTTGTTTCAGAATGAAAGAGGGTCATGAGAGAGCAGCAATACACAGTTTGCAGTGTGTGTGTGTGTGTGTGTGTGTGTGTGTGTGTGTGTGTGTGTGTGTGTGTGTGTGTGTGTGTGTGTGTGTGTGTGTGTGTATGTGAACACTAACCAACTCCAGCTCCATACACGACGCTAGTCGCTTTACTTTCTGAATTCTGTCCCTCAGCTAGTTCTCTTTGTCACTGTCATGATGCTCACTGTTGTCACAGATGGCAACTGAAGTGGGTGGGGCAAGGAAGAGGGTGGTAAGTCAGCACATTCGCAGCATGCTGAGAAATGCATGTACACATACAGTATATATGTACAGTGTATATACACACACTTGAACATACGTATTGGCATTAGTCGCTTCAATTCCTCACTTGCATTCCATACAGCTTGGGTGTGGGTTGGGCTACCAGCCTGTTCAATACGGCAAGACATCTTGAGACTCAGCAGAGTCTTCCACTCTCTTACTTGCCTATCTTATTAGATGCTTTCTTTGTCACTGACATGATGCTCACTGTCGTCACAGAAGGCTACTGAAGAGGGTGGGGCAACGCGGAGGTTGGTAAGTTAGCACACAAGCTGAGAGGTGCATGCACACATACAGTACATGTGTATATGTGCATAGTCTTGATGAGTGAGGCCATCCATACTGTAATTCAGCATTGTCTCAGAAAAGTAGGACAAGAGTGTCACAAGAGTGCAATGATATACACGGGATGCAGATGCATTTGTCTGTGAAAGAATGGGACTAGAGGGACATGATAGTGCAAATTTATACAGAGGATACAGTGTGTGTGTCCATGTGTGTGTGTATCTGTGTCTGTATCTGTCTGTGTCTCCTCTCTCTCTCTCTCTGTGTGTGTGTCCATGCATGTGTGTGTGTGTGAACACAAACCAATTCCAGCTCCTTTACACATGCTGTTAGTTGCTTCAATTCCTCGCTCCCATTTTATACAGCTCTCTCAAAAATGGTCTGCAGGAAGGCTCATTTTCTCATCCTCTTCTTTCATTTGTCTCTCTTTTTGCTTTATGTCACTCTAATCCTACAGGAGGTCTTCTTCATCACTGACATGATGCTCATTATCATCACAGAAAGCAACTGAAGTGGGTGAGGCAAGGCGAAGGGTGGTAAGTCAGTACATTCGCAGCAAGGTGACAGGTGCATGATGGTCTATAGGTAGACTACACAGTACAGCAGTGCGCAACAGTTCAGCAGTACTGCACATGGTGTGGGTCATTATGGGTGTGCTTCTCCTTTCTTGCTTCTTTCGCCTTTAAGCAACAGTCTTGTTGATTGAGGAATGAGGCCATCCATGTGAAATCCAGCTTTGTCTTTGTCTGATAGAATGGGACAAGAGGGACATGAGAGAGCAACAACATAAACAGCATGTAGTGTGTGTGTGCGTGTGTGTGTACTAACCACGGACTGATGGGACCATCAATGTCCTGGTGGGGCTGGTAAATGCCCAGTGGGCCTGTTAAAGGTCTGGTATGGCTGTAAAGGCCTGGTTAGAAGCCCAAAGGTCTGGTTAGTAGTTAGTAGACTGGTGGTGCCACTAAAGGACAGGGAGCAGTTAACCTGGTGTGGCAGGTAAAGGCCTTGTGTGGCCTAAACTCAGGGTGCGGCCATTAAAGCACTGGTTGGGCTGGTAAGAACTTGGTGCACACTCAATGGTGCCGGTCCTGGACATGCCCTGTTGGTACAAGTCATTGATGCCTCAGGACCAGATATGAGTGGAGAGGAAGGGGGGTTAGAGCATATAGTAGCATAGCAGTATAGCTCAACCACTGCCAGGGCCATTTCTCTTTCCTTGAGCTGCTCAGATGCAAAGGCGGCCACCACAACTCCTTGGTTTACGGTTGATAGTGATAGTTTTGGTGTTAGTGTCAGGGATTGGGATTAGGTTTGTGCTTAGAGATAGAGTTTTTAGTTTGGATTTGATTTGAGTTTGTGCTTGTGTTTGGAAGTGGATGAACCTCAGTTAGCGTTTTGATTGTCCACTAGCAAGCCTCCCACCAGCGCAAGCACAGCAGTTTGCGTACACTTATGATGCCATTGTCAGCTCGCTAGGAGGAGTTGTCATGGACGCCATTGCATCTGAGCAGCCAAAGGAAGTAGACACAGGATGGCAATTCCAAGGGGACCGGGGAAAGAAAGGAGCACTCCATCTTCCATCCTGCCTTGATTGTGGACAGTTGTGACAAACTGCTGGTCCCAGGCTTGCCCTCTTGGTGGATGTTATTACTGCCCTAAGACTGGACCTGAGTGCAGGAGGGGAAGACAGAGAGAGTGGAATATGTTCTAGCGCACCACATACGTACCACGCTCCCACTGACAACAAGACGGAACTGAAAAGGGTTGGGCAAGGCAGATGGTAGTAAGTCAGTATATTCGCAGCAAGCTGGGAGGTGCATGAATATGTACGTAGGTACTAGGAGTGTGCAATTGGTCTACAGATAGACAGACAGATACATAGGTACATACACGTAGGCATGCTGTGACCAAGTGGTCTACAGATAGTCTGCACAGTTACTGCAGTGCACAACACTTCAGCAGTACTAATCACAGAGGAGGTTATATTGAGGGTGTGCCCACTGATAGAGCATCTGTGTGCCACACTCTGCACAGGACCCTAAAAAGATTGACATCGTAAATAGAGTGCATTACGTACATACCATGGCATACATCAAATACGTAGATACAAATTGTCAACATATCTTTGAGAATTACAAGCCTTCACTGCATTACACAATTATGGTGCTCCTTCACTTACCAGGGCACACACACAGGAGTCAACCGTCAGGACACATTCGCTAACACTTGATGTGAGCCACGTCCCATCAGACAAGCATCTCCTGTATGCAAGTGCTGTGCTGTCAATAGTGTGACAGGGAGAAGGAAGAGGTGACAGCCCAGGTGAAGTAGTGGGCCAAGAGATATTGGCAAAGATAATGGAGTTGGGAAGCCTCACAGTAACAACTTCAGCCAGACACACTAGAAAGGAAAAGAGAGAGCACCATGTCTCAGAATAGCACCTGGAACACAAGGCATGGACAACCAGCATGCCCAGCACTAGCAATGTGTTGTATACGTACACAACTGTAAGGGGGAAACTGTGAGTACTCACTGGTGTTAAGAACAGGAGTGAAATTGTCACCCCCTTCTGTCACATTATCATCAAAAACAGCCACTGCTACTTGTGCTGATGTCTCTCCAGTAGCAAAGAAGGTCGTGTACTGTTATGAAGAATAATCATGACCTGTGAGATTGAAGTGAACACGGACACTTGATGCAACACCAGCAGAATGGCACAGAGCTCAGCATGCTCTCCATTAGAAATTTAAAACCACGTACATAATCCTCATAATGCACTTACTTTGGGCAGTTCCTTGCAATAAATCAACTTCCACCGAATAATTCAGTGCACCAACATCTGAAGAACTTACGTATTTTCAGAATGACCACTCTTTCGCAGTCATGGACATGTATAGTAGACAGGTGTGAACTCTACAAATATCTCATCATCACTAATGAAAATGGCAACTACATCTGTACTGCCGAGAGTTACTGACACATTCGAGAACAACAGCGACAAGACAGCTATGAAGTCCTCAGTACAATTCAGTTGGTTTACAGCATTCACAAGATAGTTTTATGCTGTCCTTAGCTGTGTCACTCCTGTCCACTGTATCCACCACCACTGTGTAGTTGACTGCTGAGGTCCCAATGGCTGTCAGGATGAGGACCACTTCACCCGCTCCCTCAGACACAGAGTAGCTGGAATAGTCACATTAAACATCTGTCCCACATAGTCAGGAAAATACGTAATATGAGTCTTTTGAAAAAAAACAGAATAATCTCCATGACACAAAGCTATATTCATTTGCTGTGTCAAGTTATGCTTCACAAGTGGCATTTCACTCACCTGTAGCAGTTCCACCAGTGATGTCAACCACAACAGTGAACTCAACCGACACCTGACCAAGTACCAGTAGTGATACTGTGACATAGCCACTGCATATACTGTACATACTTGGATCCTAAAAGTATTGTTGTAAGTGAGCAAGGATAGTACAGTTACGTATAGAGGGATAGCGATATGCGTAAAGTCAAGAGAGTGCTCATTTCCTAATACCTGGGACTGGGCATTGAGAGGAGATTTGGCTTGATGCTAAGGAGGGTTAAGCCTGAAAACGTCCTCGTTCAGATCTGGATGTTTGCAAATGGCACTGCTGTTATTGATCAGGTAGTAGAAGTTCCGGACAAAACGTGGGTAGTTTTCATATTGCCATGAAAGCATAGCTTGACGATGAACTGCTAGCACACACATCATGGTGTTTGGCATGGAATATAATAAGTGCAAGAGAAATTGGCAAGAAGGTTACAGAGTTAACAACTAGAGCTAGTACGTATGCACATACAGCCATACATACGTTGCTGTTAAAAGAAGGTTCGTACAAGAATGATCTTATACGTACTGTGTTACACATACGTATGCATGTATGTACTGTACATATACTATGTACGTAGCTGCCAAATGAAATAAAGTACATATAATGGTAATTACAACGAAATTGTAAGCGATGTTCCTAACTGTCAAGTAAGCAACTTGAAGGCATTTCTCAGGTTCTGTTTTCAAGAAAAAGGCTAAGCATTCAAAGTGTATGCACTCATGTATGTACAGTGTATGTATTGTACTCACCCTTAGCTGTTCAATTGCTCAGGTACACCAGCAAGGTGTAGTTGACTGCTCCAGGAGTGTCACTTGATATATAGAGGGACACCCGACCAGCACTCTCAGACACTTCAGACTCTGTCATGCTAAACTCCACCGTCACATTGTCATCATCCAGGGTGCTCACAGTGACACTGTCAACTGAGCCTGCTGACACACCGAGATACACAGATGAAGCAGGAATGCTGAGAGTTGCAAAGAAATCCTCAGTTCCCTCCACTCCCAGTGAGTCATCCAGTATGGAAATCCTCAGCTCGGCAGAAGTCTCTCCAGGTTGGAACACCACCATGTAGCTGTCAGACTCATAATCACCTTCTACATAATGTGAAATCAACATTTCAGAAGCAGTGGGTACAATGGACAGACTTACATATGCACCTTTATAGAATACCACACAGGGGCAGACCAGCTAAAGAGTGATCTTGATTTAGAGATGTAATGGTGGCTGCATGCAGAATCAAGCCAAAAACCCAAAACTCCAAACCAGCAATACTTAGAGACTGTCAGGAATGTTGGTTATGGGGTAGCTGCACAATGGACATTCTAGCAATACAATCACTTTCAAGAAAGGTCACTGTTTGATCTGGTCCACTTCCAACAACTTCTGAGAGCTCTGGAGCACTAGGCAGGCTATAACCTGTTCCTCACTGTATGCAAAAACAGCTGGACTGAACTCTTGCACCCATCAGGATGGCAAAAAAGAGGGAGGAACCGATGGCAATCTTGACAGCATTTCTGGAGTGGAAGAACATCTGCATTGGCACACACACACAACAATGCAGGTCAAATGCGTGCCCTGTTGGAAGTCACTCGTGGTGGAAAGCAGAGAAAGAGGTGGCACTCTCCCTGCTCTCGGCTGCTATCAAAACCAAGAGAGAACTTGTCAAAAGAATGGATGAGAACTCTGCCCGAATCAATACAGAAATCACACTGGAAATGAAGAACTGCACATTGTTCGACAAGGACAGACAGCTATTGACACTCTGTCCACAAAATCAAGGAGAGCCTCAAAACCACACTGAGACAAAATGTGATGGAGAGGGAACAAAAGAAACCCCCCCAATCCACTCTCAAGGATTCCCCAACACCCCAAGACCCGAAAAATAGGGGAAAGGGGAAAGGGAGGAACCAGAAGAAACATTAACCGAACCAAACTAAACACGGAACTCTACTCATTTAACACAAATTCACCCAACCACCCCACACACATTATGACCTGACCTGAAAAAGCTTATCATCGATGATACCATCATCATAAACAAAGCAGACTAAGGCTCCACAAATGTCATCCAGGACAGGGACACTTGCACACAAATAGGACTTGACCCCCTCAAAGACACAACAACCTACATAAAGCTGACACTGATCCCACCACAACCCATATCCAGAACATTAACAAAGTACTGAAGGAAGTGTATCGAAACAAACAGATAAGTAGAAAACAATACAATTTTTGATACTCCCACACAGTACTAGAACACTAGATACATTATACTCCTAAAGAAAACACACAAAAACCCCAGACCCGATGTCAGCAGCTGCAACTTTGCCACTGAAAACATTTGAAGATTCATTGATACATACGTACCTCCAACCAGTAGTAAACAATTACCTTCATACATCAAAGACACAAAAGCTAGATTTTGTTCTCTTCGTTGAATCACTACAAATCCCCAAAGAAACAATACCGGATACCCCACGATGAGGGAACACTATATGCAAGCCAAGCATACAGCCAAACATTTGTACGCCACACACAGATGCCCCACCCCAACGCAATTCAAAAACTAATGAACATTATTCTCAAGAACAAAAACGCTTTGCAGACAAATGCTATCTACAAATACAGGGCACTGGGAACAAAAATGGCACCAAGCTATGCCAACCTACTTGTGGGCAAAATTGAACAACAACTAACCCACCCCAAAATACACTACTGGAAACAATTCATCGATGACATTTTTGATCTGGACATACACAGAACTCAAGCTGGAAAAGAATGTGGCAAGAATCAATCAACTACGTACGTACACAACACCATTAAATTCACATATGAAGCGAACCCAAACATCAAAGACACCAAAGACTTTGTACTGTTCATTGAATCATTACAAATCACCAAAGACACAATACTTGCAACCTTGGACGTCATCTCCCTTACACAAGCATCCCCCACGATGACGGCACACTACATGCAAAACAAGCATACAGCCAAACATTTGGTTATTGTTCTTGCTTAGCTGAAAGTCTTTCCAGGTACGTTGTTGGTACACAGCGGTAACACTTGCAGTTGGACACAGATACCTTGCCCCCCCCTGAGGCCATTCCTCCTGGGAAAGAGGCATGGTTGGTTTCTAATTGGTTATGTCAATTGGTCAAGAATTCCCCAAGGCGCGAGCCCGCCAATAAGCCAGACACCAACGAACTCAACAACCTAACACCACAGACACAATAGTCAACCTGAGCAACAAAAGACTCACTACAGCTGAAAAGGAGGTCCTCAATAAGGGACTGTCCTTTGTACCGAACCCGAAGAAGACCAAACCAAGAGAAATCATACACAACCTCGACAAACTCAAAACGGATATACACAAAACTCTACACAGAAATCCATCAGCCACCCACAAAAACAAGCCAGACACACCAACAACAATACCACCGGAGACACATACCAAGTGAACGTGAAAGACATCAAAAAGGAAGTAGACAAAACATTAAAAATGCCACCACAACCCTTATCCAGAACATCAACCCCACACATATACTTCCTAAAGAAAACACAAAACCCAATGTCTGACAGACCCATTATCAGCACAGCCACATATAACCACCACCACAAAACAATCCAAAGACTGGTGAACAACCACTGAACTAGATTCCAATCCATACAAAAATGAAACCCAGAACTATCCAGAAACATAACAATGTGCTACAGGAGAAATCCATCACTCAGAAAAAAACTAGACAAAACCCGACACATATAAGAATTGGCAACACCAACAAATCGACCCACACTAAAATCTCACTGCGCAAACAAATGCTGGAACAGAAAATGTCCCACATGCCCCAACATTCCAACAAAACACCAATTCCTAAGCACCACCTTGGAACAACACGCACAACTAAATGCTACTACAAATGTAGAAGCACCACAATTGTCTATCTAGTCACCTGCAAAAGATGCCACAAACAGTATCTCGGCCAAACACTAAGCAGTCTACACACACAACTAAAAGAAAATAAAAGCAGAAGAGAAACACAACACATCAGGCAAATCAACATACCACATCTGGAACAACCAACACACAACCAGAGACATACAAATTGAAGCCATAGACCACACAGACATACAAACAGACAAGAGAAATGCCACACTTGGAACAACACACACAACTAAATGCAAACACACATGTTGGAGCAGTGGAATTGTCTATCTAGTCACCTGCAAAAGATGCCACAAACAGTATCTTGGCCAAACACTAGGCAGTCTCCACACACGACTAAATGAAAGTAGATGTGAAACACAACACCTCACGTGAATCAACATACCACTTAAGTAACAACCAACACACAACCAGAGACATACAAATTGAAGCCATAGACCACACATACGTACAAACAGACAAGAGAAATGCTGAAAGAGTCCTACAGACCACGGAAAGACACTGCATGGATCAACACACCATCCACCATAACACCCCTCGGCCTCAACTACATCTCAACCGACACCATAATCTGAACAAAATGAAGAAATCAGCAAAATACAAATACATAGGAGACGCACAACACAACACAACACAACAAAACACAACTCACACCCGATCCCACCTGCACAAACACCCCCCCCCCCAAAATCAACTATACCCCAACGACCAGCGAGACACCAACAGTACCTACCGCACCAAATCCATCTTACACAGATAACTAATCCACATACCAACCTCACTCGCTCGTAGCTACACACTCATATAAGAATCCACATAAAACATGCAAATATAAAGCCAACGAGACCCCCACAACCCCAACAACAACCCCCCACAACAACAGCTAACAAATGGACTAATGATTTTTCAGGAAAGGTCGCTGTTTGATCAGGGGCACTTCTTACAGCTTAGGAGTTCCAGTGCACCAGGCAAGCTACAATCTGGGGCCTCACTGTACGCAAAACAGCTGGAATGAGCTATTACATCCATCAGAATGGCAAAGTAGAGAAAGAAGCCGTTGACAATCTTGACAGACTTCTGTGGAGTGGAAGAACATCCACGTTAACACAAACACAACAGAGTAGATCCAAGGTGTGCCGTGATGGTGGAAGTCATTGTTTACCCAGCACCAGATCTGAGTGCAGGAGGGGAAAAGGGGCAAGTAAGATATGCTCTAATGCAACATACAACACCTCTCCCACCAAAACAACATTACATCCCCTCCTACCCACTCCTCTTGTCGTCCCCATCACATCATTTCCTGCTGTCCACTTGAGCCAGTACGTTGCTTCGTGTTTGGTTAGTTGGTTGCTTGGTTGGTTTGTTTGTTGGTTGGTTGGTTTCTTCGTTGGTTGGTTGGTTGGTTCGTTGTTTGTTTGTTTGCTTGGTTGTTTGCTTGGTTGGTTGTCTGGTTGGTTGGTTGGTTTGTTGGTTTGTTTGTTGGTTGGTTGGTTGGTAGGTTGGTTGATTGCTTGGTAGCTTGGTTGGTTGGTCGGTTGGTTGCTTTGTTGGTTGCTTTGTTAGTTGAATGGTTGATTGGTTGGTTGGTTAGTTGGCTGGTGGGTTGCTTGGTTGATTACTTGGTTTGTTGGTTTCTTGGTTGTTTGGTTGGTTGTTTGGTTGGTTTCTTGGTTGGTTGGTTGGTTGGTTTGTTGGTTGGTTGTTTGCTTGGTTGTTTGCTTGGTTGGTTGGTTGATTGATGGGTTGGTTGGTTGGTTGCTTGGTTGGTTGCTTGGTAACTTTGTTGGTTGGTCGGTTGGTTGCTTTGTTGGTTGCTTTGTTAGTTGATTGGTTGGTTGGTTGGTTGGTTGGTGGGTTGCTTGGTTGGTTGCTTGATTGGTTGGTTTCTTGGTTGTTTGGTAGGTTGTTTGGTTGCTTGGTTGGTTGTTTGGTTGTTTGGTTGGTTGTTTGGTTGCTTTGTTGGTTGTTTGGTTGGTTGGTTGGTTGCTGGGTTGGTTGGTTGGTTGGTTGGTTGGTTGGTTGGATGGTTGGTCGGTTGGTAGGTTGGTTGGTTGGTTGGTTGATCGGTTGGTTGGTTGATTGGTTGCTTTGTTGGTTGATCGGTTGGTTAGTTGGTTGTTTGCTTGGTTGCTTGGTTGCTTGGTTAGGGTTAGGTTTAGGGTTAACACAACCCACACTCGATCCCACCTGCACAAACACCATCCCCAAAAATCAACTCTACTCCAGCGACCAGCGAGACACCAACAATACCAACCGCACCAAATCCATTTTACAGATAACTAATCCATCTACCAACCTCAGACGCTCCTAGCTACACACTCGTTGGCAATCTTGACAGACGTCTGGAGTGGAACACCATCCACGTTGGCACAGACACAACAGAGCAGGTCTAAGGTGTGCCGTGATGGTGGAAGTCATTGTTTACCCAGCACCAGATCTGAGTGCAGGAGGGGAAATAGGGGAAGTAGGATATGCTCCAATGCAAGATTCAACACACTCCCAAACAAACAGCACTCCAACCCTTCCTACCCACTCTTCTTGTCGTCCCGCTCACATCATTTCCTGCTGTCCTCTAGAGCCAGCACGATGCATCGTGTCCCATTGGTGCCTTGGCAACTACTTGATCTCACTCGACGATGATGGACCCTCCTTTGACAAGGCCATCTTGAGCATATGCAATCTGCAGTGTCGTCAGGATGTGGCCTAGAGTATCCTGCTTTAGTTCAACAGGGTTCATTCATGTGCTTGGTTTGCCACTAATTAACACAATAGTGAATGCCAGACCCAAATTAAGAATACACCTGGAGAAGGAGGTAAGTCACCAAGCTTCAGAAGGATCATTTCGCATTAGGTGCAGGAGAAACAAGAGAGAAGAGAACTGACCGACTTGACATCCTGCATGTCACATCTCAGTTTATGTATATACCTGCTATGAGGCCACTTGCGCATAACAGAACATCAATTGGATTTTAATTGGTCATGTCAATCGGTCAAGAATTCCCAAAAAGCCCGCCAAAAACCCAGACACCAACGAACTCAACAACCTAACACCACAGACACAATAGTCAACCTGAGCAACAAAAGACTCACAACAGCTGAAAAGGAGGTCCTCAATATGGGACTGTCCTTTGTACCGAACCTGAAGAAGACCAAACCAAGCTAGAGAAATCATACACAACCTCGACAAACTCAAAACAGATATACACAAAACTCTACACAGAAATCCACCATCCACCCACAAAAACAAGCCAGACACACCAACAACAATGCCACCGGAGACACATACACTAAGTGAACGCGAAAGAAATCAAAGAGGAAGTAGACAAAACATTAAAAATGCCACCACAACCCTTATCCAGAACATCAACCCAACACATATATTACCTACAGAAAACACACAAAATCCAATGTCTGACAGATCCATTATCAGCACAGCCACATACGGTACTTGACACGGATAACTTACATTTTTCCGACGAATTCCTCGATTTTCCGGTGCGGGCGGACGCGGATATCCACGCGGACGCGCTCGGATTTTCCGCACGATTCCGCTGTGATTTTCCGCAAGATTCCGCGCGGAAGAATCTATGGAGGCAGGAATTCCGCACGGATTCGTGCGGAAAACGAAACCCAGTAGGTACGTATGTACGTAGCTGTACAGTGCCTTTACATACACTGGCAACACACTTCCTTCATAAGCGTCGCCGAATGATCTGAAACGTGAAACGTCGACTTGTACGAATGATAAAATGGCTGAACAGTGGAGAGAGCCACTCAGTGGTAGCATGACTGCAAGGATACTGTTTCAGCAGCCAATACCCGTCTTTAATCGAGTGCGTACGCTTGCGCATTCATTCCAGGACCTCTTCCGCATTGTATAGATCCGCGGAACGTCCGCGCATTGCCGCGCAGACGATCTGCAGAATGCCGCGCTGGCGATCCGCGCATTGCCGCACGGGCGTCCGCGTATTGCCGCGCGGCTACCTTCGGAAAACCGATGCGGCGTGTCTGCGGAAAAAGGTAAGTTTTCCGTGTCAGGTACCGTATAACCACCACCACAAAACAATCCAAAGACTGGTGAACAACCCCTGAACTAGATTCCAATCCATACAAAAAGGAAACCCGGTACTATCCAGAAACATAACATTGTGCTACAGGAGAAATCTATCACTCAGAAACAACTAGCCAAAACCAGATACATATAAGAATTGGCAATTTGCTGGTTGGTCATTTAGTTAGGTGCTTGGTTGCTTGGTTAGGGTTAGGGTTAGGTTTAGGGTTAACACAACCCACACTCGATCCCACATGCACAAACACCACCCCCAAGAAATCAACTCTACTCCAGTGACCAGCGAGACACCAACAATACCTAACGCACCAAATCCATCTTACAGATAACTAATCCACCTACCAATCTCAGACGCTCCTAGTTACACATTCATAAGAATCCACATAAAGCATGCAAATATAAAGCCAACGAGACCACCACAACCCCAATACCAACACTCCACATCAACAGCCAACAAATGGACTAATGACTTTTCAGGAAAGGTCGCTGTTTGATCAGGGGCACTTCTTACAGCTTTGGAGTTCCGGGGCACAAGGGAGGATACAATCTGGGGCCTCACTGTATGCAAAACAGCTGGAGGAAACTCTTACACCCATCAGAATGGCAAAGTAGAGGGAGAAGCCGTTGGCAATCTTGACAGACATCTGGCGTGAAAGACCATCCACGTTGGCACAGACACAACAGAGCAAGTCCAAGGTGTGCCGTGATGGCAGAAGTCATTGTTTACCCAGCACCAGATCTGAGTTTTGGTTGGTTAGAGGCAGCACGATGCATCGTGTCTCATAGGTGCCTTGGCAACTACTTGATCTCACTTGACGATGATGGACCCTCCTTTGACATGGCCATCTTGAGCATATGCAATCTGCAGTGTCATCAGGATGTGGCCTAGAGTATCCTGGTTTAGTTCAACAGGTTCATTCATGTGCCCACTTTGTCACAAATTGGGCCAAACAACCAAGCAACCAACCAAGCAACCAACCAACCAACCAACCAACCAACCAACAAAGCAACCAAACAACCAACCAAGCAACCAACAAACCAACCAACCAAGCAACCAACAAACCAACCAACCAAGCAACCAACCAAGAAACCCATCAAGAAACCCACCAACCAACCAACCAACCAACCAACCAACCAACCAACCAACCATTCAACTAACAAAGCAACCAACAAAGCAACCAACCAACCAAGCTACCAAGCAACCAAGCAACCAACAAACCAACCAACCCACCAACCAACCAAGCAACCAAACAACCAAACAAGCAACCAACAAACCAACCAACCAAGCAACCAACAAACCAACCAACCAAGCAACCAACCAAGCAACCCATCAAGCAACCCACCAACCAACCAACCAACCAGCCAATCAACCAATCAATTAACAAAGCAACCAACAAAGCAACCAACCAACCAACCAACCAAGCTACCAAGCAACTAAGCAACCAACAAACCAACCAACTCACCAACCAACCAAGCAACCAACCAACCAAGCAACCAACCAAGCAACCAACCAACCAAACAACCAAACAACAACAAACAAAGCAACCCACCGAACCGAACAAAATGAAGAAATCAACAAAATACAAATACAAAGGAGACACACAACACAACACAACACAACACAACCCACACCGGATCCCACCTGCACAAACACCACCCCCCAAAAATCAACTATACCCCAACGACAAGCGAGACACCAACAGTACCTACCGCACCAAATCCATCTTTCACAGATAACTAATCCACTTACCAACCTCACTCGTTTGTAGCTACACACTCATATAAGAATACACCTGGAGAAGGAGGTAAGTCACCAAGCCTCAGAAGGATCATTTCGCGTTAGGTGCAGGAGAAACGAGAGAGAAGAGAACTGACCGACTTGACATCCTGCATGTCCCATCTGAGCTTATGTATATACCTGCTATGAGTCCACGTGCGTATAAAAGAAAATCAATTGGTTTTTAATTGGTCATGTCAATTGGTCAAGAGTTCCCCAAGGCGCGAGCCTGCGAAAAAAACAGACACCAACGAACTAAACAACCTAACACCACAGACACAATAGTCAACCTGAGCAACAAAATACTCACAACAGCAGTACAGGAGGTCCTGAATATAGACTTTGCATTGTACCGAACCCGAAGAAGACCAAACCAAGAGAAATCATACACAACCTCGACAAACTAAAAACGGATATACACAGAACTCTACACAAAAAGCCACAAACCACCAACAAAAACAAGCCAGACACACCAACAACAATACCACCGGAGACACCAAGAGAAAGTGAAAGACATCAAAAAGGAGTTAGACAAAACATTAAAAATGCCACCACAACCCTCATCCAGAACATCAACCCAACACATATACTTCCTACAGAAAACACACAAAACACAATGTCTGACAGATCCATATCAGCACAGCCACATATAACCACCACCACAAAACAATCCAAAGACTGGTGAACAACCACCGAACTAGATTCCAATCCATACAAAAAGGAAACCCAGAACTATCCAGAAACATAACAATGTGCTACAGGAGTAATCCATCACTCAGAAACAAACTAGCCAAAACCAGATACATATAAGAATTGGCAACACCAACAAACCTACCCACACTAAATCCTCACTGCACAAACAAATGCTGGAACAAAAAATGTCCCACATGCCCCAACATTCCAACAAGACACCAATTCCTTAGCACCACACTTGGAACAACACACACAACTAAATGCAACTACACATGTAGGAGCAGTGGAATTGTCTATCTAGTCACCTGCAAAAGATGCCATAAACAGTATCTTGGTCAAACACTAGGCAGTCTCCACACACGACTAAATGAAAGTAGATGTGAAACACAACACCTCACATGAATCAACACACCACTTCAGGAATAACCAACACACAACCAGAGACGTACAAATTGAAGCCATAGACCACACAGACATACGTACAAACAGACAAGAGAAATGCTGAAAGAGTCCTACAGACCATGGAAAGACACTGTATCAACACACCATCCACCATAACACCCCTCGGCCTCAACTACATCGCAACCGACACCCTGATCCGAACAAAATGAAGAAATCAGCAAAATACAAATATAAAGGAGACGCACAACACAACACAACACAACAAAACACAACCCACACCCGATCCCACCTGCACAAACACCATCCCAAAAAAATCAACTTTACTCCAGCGACCAGCGAGACACCAACAGTACCTACCGCAACAAATCCAACTTACAGATAACTAATCCACCTACCAACCTCACACGCTCGTAGCTATACACTCATAAGAATCCAAATAACATGCAAATATAAAGCCAACGAGACCCCCACAACCCCAACCCCAACCCCCCCACAACAACAGCTAACAAACAGACTAATGACTTTTCAAGAAAGGTCGCTGTTTGATCAGGGGCACTTCTTACAGCTTTGGAGTTCCAGGGCACCAGGCAAGCTACAATCAGGGGTCTCACTGGACGCAAAACAGCTGGAATGAGCTCTTACATCCATCAGAATGGAAAAGTAGAGAAAGAAGCCGTTGACAGAATTCTGGAGTGGAACTCCATCCACGTTGGCACAGACACAACAGAGCAGGTCCAAGGTGTGCCGTGATGGCGAAAGTCATTGTTTACCCAGCACCAGATCTGAGTGCAGGAGGGAAAGGGGGCAAGTAGGATATGCTCTAATGCAACATACAACACCCCTCCCACCCAAACAACATTACATCCCCTCCTACCCACTCCTCTTGTCGTCCCCCTCACATCATTTCCTGCTGTCCACTTGAGCCAGTACGTTGCATTGTGGTTGGTTGGTTGGTTGCTTGGTTGGTTGGTTGGTTGGTTGGTTGGTTGGTTTGTTGGTTGTTTGGTTGCTTGTTTGGTTGCTTGTTTGGTTGGCTGGTTGGTTGGTTGGTTGCTTGT
Source organism: Aplysina aerophoba (assembly GCA_949841015.1). Classification (NCBI taxonomy): domain Eukaryota; kingdom Metazoa; phylum Porifera; class Demospongiae; order Verongiida; family Aplysinidae; genus Aplysina; species Aplysina aerophoba. The sequence continues at coordinate 3,217,325 of OX465038.1, forward strand.
TTGGTTGGTTCCTTGGTTGGTTGGTTGGTTGGTTGGTTGGCTGGTTGGTTGGTAGGTTGGAAGGTTGGTTGGTTGGTTGGTTAGTTGATCGGTTGGGTGGTTGATTGGTTGCTTTGTTGGTTGGTCAGTTGGTTAGTTGGTTGGTTGCTTGGTTGCTTGGTTAAGGTTAGGGTTAACACAACCCACACTCCATCCCACCTGCACAAACACCACCACTAAGAAATCAACTCTACTCCAGCGACCAGCGAGACACCAACAATACCAACCGCACCAAATCCATCTTACAGATAACTAATCCATCTACCAACCTCAGACGCTCCTAGCTACACACTCATAAGAATCCACATTAAGCATGTAAAAATAAAGCCAACAAGACCCCCACAACCCCAACCCCAACACCCCACATCAACAGCTAACAAACAGACTAATGACTTTTCAGGAAAGGTCGCTGTTTTAGCAGGGGCACTTCTTACAGCTTTGGAGTTCTGGGGCACCAGGAGGCTACAATCTCGGGCCTCACTGTATGCAAAACAGCTGGAGGGAACTCTTAACACCCATCAGAATGGCAAAGTAGAGGGAGAAGCCGTTGGCAATCTTGACAGACGTCTGGAGTGGAAGACCATCCACGTTGACACAAACACAACAGAGCAGGTCCAAGGTGTGCCGTGATGGTGGAAGTCATTGTTTACCCAGCACCAGATCTGAGTGCAGGAGGGGAAATGGGGGAAGTAGGACATGCTCTAATGCAACATACAACACACTCCCACCCAAACAGCATTCCAACCCTTCCTACCCACTCCTCTTGTCGTCCTCCTCACATCATTTTCCTGCTGTCCTCTAGAGCCAGCACGATGCATCGTGTCCCATAGGTACCTTGGCAACTACTTGATCTCACTCGACGATGATGGACCCTCCTTTGACAAGGCCATCTTGAGCATATGCAATCTGCAGTGTCGTCAGGATGTGGCCTAGAGTATCCTGCTTTAGTTCAACAGGGTTCATTCATGTGCTCGGTTTGTCACTAATTAACACAATAGTGTATGCCAGACCCAAATTAGAATACACCTGGAGAAGGAGGTAAGTCACCAAGCTTCAGAAGGATCATTTCGCATTAGGTGCAAGAGAAAAAAGAGAGAAGAGAACTGACCGACTTGACATCCTGCATGTCACATCTCAGCTTGTGTATATACCTGCTATGAGCCCGCTTGCGTATAACAGAAAATCAATTGGTTTTTAATTGGTTATATCAATTGGTCAAGAATTCCCAAAGGGGCGAGCCTGCCAAAAAGCCAAACACCAACGAACTCAACAACCTTACATCACAGACACAATAGTCAACCTGAGCAACAAAAGACTCACAACAGCTGAGACGGAGGTCCTCAATATGGGACTGTCCTTTGTACCGAACCCGAAGAAGACCAAACCAAGAGAAATCATACACAACCTCGACAAACTCAAAACAGATATACACAGAACTCTACACAAAAATCCACCAGACACCCAAACAAAACATGCCAGACACACCAACAACAACACCACCGGAGACACATACACCAAGTGAACGTGAAAGACATTAAAGAGGAAGTAGACAAAACATTAAAAATGGCACCACAACCCTTATCCAGAACTTCAACCCCACACATATACTTCCTACAGAAAACACACAAAACCCAATGTCTGACAGACCCATTATCAGCACAGCCACATATCACCACCACCACAAAACAATCCAAAGACTGGTACAATACAAAGACTGGTGAACAAGCACTAACTAGATTCCAATCCATACAAAAAGGAAACCCGGTACTATCCAGAAACATAACATTGTGCTACAGGAGAAATCCATCACTCAGAAACAAACTAGCCAAAACCAGATACATATAAGAATTGGCAACACCAACAAACCGAACCACACAAAAACCTCACTGCGCAATAAAATGCTGAAACAGAAAATGTCCCACATGCCCAACATTACAACAACACACCAATTCCTTAGCACCACACTTGGAACAACACACACAACTAAATGCAAACACACATGTAGGAGCAGTGGAATTGTCTATCTAGTCACCTGCAAAAGATGTCACAAATAGTATCTCGGCCAAACACTAGGCAGTCTCCACACACGACTAAATGAAAGTAGATGTGAAACACAACACCTCACACGAATCAACACACCACTTCAGGAACAACCAACACACAACCAGAGACATACAAATTGAAGCCATAGACCACACAGACATACGTACAAACAGACAAGAGAAATGCTGAAAGAGTCCTACAGACCACGGAAAGATACTGGATCAACACACCATCCACCATAACACACCTCGGCCTCAACTACATCGCAACCGACACCATAATCCGAACAAAATGAAGAAATCAGCAAAATACAAATACAAAGGAGACGTACAACACAACACAACACAATCCACACCCGATCCCACCTGCACAAACACCCCCACCCCCAAAATCAACTATACCCCAACGACCAGCGAGACACCAACAGTACCTACCACACCAAATCCATCTTACACAGATAACTAATCCACATACCAACCTCACTCGCTCGTAGCTACACACTCATATAAGAATCCACATAACATGCGAATATAAAGACATCGAGACTCCCACAACCCCAACACCATCCCCCCACAATAACAGCTTACAAACAGACTAATGATTTTTCAGGAAAGGTCGCTGTTTGATCAGGGGCACTTCTTACAGCTTAGGAGTTCCAGGGCACCAGGCAAGCTACAATCTAGGGCCTCACTGGACGCAAAACAGCTGGAATGAGCTATTACATCCATCAGAATGGCAAAGTAGAGAAAGAAGCCGTTGACAATCTTGACAGACTTCTGTGGAGTGGAAGACCATCCACGTTGGCACAGACACAACAGAGCAGGTCCAAGGTTTGCCGTGATGGCGAAAGTCATTGTTTACCCAGCACCAGATCTGAGTGCAGGAAGGGAAAAGGTGCAAGTAGGATATGCTCTAATGCAACATACAACACCCCTCCCACCCAAACAATTTTAACATTACATCCCCTCCTACCCACTCCTCTTGTAATCCCCCTCACATCATTTCCTGCTGTCCACTTGAGCCAGTACGTTGCATCGTGGTTGGTTGGTTGGTTGCTTTGTTGGTTGCTTGGTTGTTTCTTTTTGTTGCTTGGTTGGTTGCTTGGTTGCTTGGTTGGTTTCTTGGTTGGTTGGTTGGTTGCTTGGTTGGTTGGTTGGTTGGTTGGTTTGTTGGTTTGTTGGTTGGTTGGTTGGTTGGTTGGTTCCTTGCTTGGTTGGTTGGTTGGCTGCTTTGTTGGTTGCTCTTTAGTTGATTGGTTCACTGTTAGAAATGTGGTGTGATGATCACACTGTTAATTGGTGTGAATGGTCTGCCACAGGAGTCACACCACTTCTCGGTGTGATGTTCCCACCAGTTAAATGAGGTGTGAGGTTCACACTCTTTGGAAGGAGTGATGCTCACCATTATTGTGTTACACTGTACAGCTATAGCTAATTATGCATAATAATATAGAATTGTTATTTCTTCTATGAAATCCCAGTTTAAAGCCATTCAAGCTTTTGATGCATATGCAACTGCACTGCAATCTGGTCAACAAATTAATTTGCAAGAGAACTGCAGACAGCTTTGCGGCCGTTTCGCCCTATATTGGGGCTCGTCAGTGCAGTGTACTCTTATGTATAATAAGGAAAAGTGAATTTTAATTCATCAAGTGCCACTCTACTTCATACTTCACACACTAGCTATCTCATGGCAATTCCTTCCTACATTCACACCTCCCTTCTATTGCATTGAGCAGCACGCACACACACACACACACAGATGCAAACATTGTTAATTAGAGTGCTCACCATTTTTAACTGACACGTTTAAGATAAACATGGTAAGGGCGCCTCCCTACATGGTATCTGTGGCATAGGAATTACACAAAGTGTCATGGACACACACGCACACACACACACACACACACACACACACACACACACACACACACACACACACACACACACACACACACACACAGATGCAAACATTGTTAATTAGAGTGCTCACCATTTTTAACTGACATGTTTAAGATTAATGTGGTAAGGATGCCTCCCTACATGGTATCTGTGGCATAGGAATTACACAAAGTGTCATGGACACACACACACACACACACGAGAGAGAGAGAGAGACAGACAGACAAACACTAGTGATGGCAGTGCATGCTCACCTTCTTAACCATTTAGATCAACATGGTAAGGATACCTCTCCGGCATAACCCTAACACGGCACAGTGGCATAACTAACTACTAGAGAGTGACTGTGCACGCTGAAACTACAACTGTAACGCAGCCACTTCGCTACAAAGCACCTGCACCGTACCTACACGTGTTTGCGTGCATGAGCCACAGCCAAAGCTCAGAAGCTGCTAAAATTAGAGAATTGAATAATAAACTCACTTTCGTGTACTTAAAATGCGTCCAGAACCGCTTGATACTTGATAGAAAGAGCAATTCCCCGTCATGTTCACCGTATCATAGACACCGTATGGACGCTTGACAACCATCACAATAGGTGCCGTTATCCAAAATGGCTGACTCGTTACCTAGGATACGCATTCTTACAACACAGTAAAAAATGGGCGCGCATGATTGCGTAACTGTAAAAATGGCAATTTAGTGTGACCTTCGCAACCAGTAACCGCTGTGACCGATCGGAGTGAGTGATGATTGGTGCGATCGTCACACCGCATTTTTAACAGTGTAGACCTGGGAGTGAAACATGAAACTCCACACCATAATGATTATTATCTCACCAGGCCTGCTGAGACCAATATATGTATTCATTTGCCTTGTCAGCTAAACATGGAGTATACTTGTTCTTTGTTTCAAGTTAAGTCCACAGTCAATGATGAAACAGACCATCTACCAACAGAGAATTGTGCAAGGTTGCTGGTGCTGCTGCTAGCAGTTTGGAGGTGAATTATAATTTATATTCATGAGTCCTGGTGGGTGGTAGGCACAGACCTGTACAAACTCTAACATCAGTGTTAGCATATTTTGCATCAGGTGAGGAATGGAATGAGGGTCTTAAATATATTCATGAACAACATGACCCCTATTGTTTGCTAAAAGTTTACACATTGGCCCCTCATGGGCATAGCCAGTATATATATATAGAAGGTGAATTGTATTCATGCGCCTAGGTGGGGGTAGGTGAAGACATTGTATAAACTTGAGCAGATCTGTTTACTGGCAGTGGTTCATGTGTGTGAGGTCTGGAATAACTGTTATTTATGGGGTGCCGTTTGTAAAAATATTTCATTAAAAGTGGATGTATCATAGATCACTTGATGTATCCATAAGTCACTTGATGTATGCATAGATCATGTGATGTATAACAAATTATGTACCATAGATCATGCGATGTATGCATAGATCATGCGATGTATGCATAGATCACGCGATGTATGCATAGATCAAGCGATGTATGCATAGATTACGCGATGTATGCATAGATCACGCGATGTATGCATAGATCAAGCGATGTATGCATAGATCAAGCGATGTATGCATAGATCACGCGATGTATGCATAGATCACGCGATGTATGCATAGATCAGATAATGCAACAAAATACTTGTGGACCATGTCATCCATGGTCATATGGCCACAATGTGATGTCCATGTGACAAGCAGTATGACATAAGTGTACAGATCTAACGACCACATGGTCTGAAGGAGCAGACATCTTATACTCGTGCAGATCTTGATCTAAAGTTCTTCTATGTAGCTACCTTTCTGAAATGGCTGAAGGTGAAGATTGTTCGGAGGGGAGACAAAGAGGAAGGCCCTCTATTGAAATGGACTCTGATGAGGTTGAATTTCTCTTGTCCAAAGGGTTTTCCAAAAGCAAACTCGCTGAAATGTTGAGAGTTCAGCCATGTCAGAAAGGTAGCTATATAGGAGAACTTTAGATCAAGATCTGCACGAGTATAAGACGTCTGCTTGTCTACAATTAATAAGTGTAGCACATCAAACCCTGCTGTTGCCTAGGAAACACACGCGAACAGTTTGCGCAACTAAGCCAATGGCTGCACGCGGTTGCGTAATAGCGCAAATGGCGGTATTGGTGTGAGCGTCACTCTAAACAATCGGTGCGACCGATCACACCGTTGGTGTGAGCGATAATTGGTGTGACCGTCACACCCCATTTTTAACAGTGTTGATTGGTTGGTTGCTTGGTTGGTTGCTTGGTTGGTTGCTTGGTTGTTTGGTTTGTTGTTTGTTTGTTTGTTTGTTTGTTTGTTTGGTTGCTTGGTTGGTTGGTTGGTTGGTTGCTTGGTTGGTTGGTTGGTCGGTTGGTTGCTTTGTTGGTTGGTTGGTTGGTTGGTTGGTTGGTTGGTTGGTTGGTTGCTTTGTTGGTTAATCGTTTGGTTAGTTAGTTGGTTGCTTGGTTGCTTGGTTAGGGTTAGGGTTAGGGTTAACACAACCCACATTCGATCCCACCTGCACAAACACCACCCCCAAATAATCAACTCTACTCCAGTGACCAGCGAGACACCAACAATAACTAACGCACCAAATCCATCTTGCAGATAACTAATCCACCAACCAACCTCAGATGCTCCTAGCTACACACTCATAAGAATCCACATAAAGCATGCAGAGATAAAGCCAACGAGACCCCCACAACCCCAACACCAACTCCCCACATCAACAGCTAACAAATGGACTAATGACTTTTCAGGAAAGGTCGCTGTTTGATCAGGGGAACTTCTTACAACTTTGGAGTTCCGGGGCACCAAGGAGGATACAATCTGGGGCCTCAATGTATGCAAAACAGTTGGAGGGAACTCTTACACCCATCAGAATGGCAAAGTAGAGGGAGAAGCCGTTGGCAATCTTGACAGACGTCTGGAGTGGAAGACCATCCACGTTGGCACAGACACAACAGAGCAGGTCCAAGGTGTGCCGTGATGGTGGAAGTCATTGTTTACCCAGCACCAGATCTGAGTGCAGGAGGGGAAATGGGGGAAGTAGGACATGCTCCATTGCAACATACAACACACTCCCACCCAAACAGCATTCCAACCCTTCCTACCCGCTCACATCATTTCCTGCTGTCCTCTAGAGCCAGCACGATGCATCGTGTCCCGTAGGTGCCTTTGCAACTACTTGATCTCACTCGACGATGATGGACCCTCCTTTGACAAGGCCATCTTGAGCATATGCAATCTGCAGTGTCGTCAGAATGTGGCCTAGGGTATCCTGGTTTAGTTAGGGGGTTCTTTCATGTACCTAGTTTGTCACAAATTAACACAATAGTGAATGCCAGACCCAAATTAAGAACACACCTGGAGAAGGAGGTAAGTCACCAAGCTTCAGAAGGATCATTTCGCATTAGGTGCAGGAAGAACAATAGAGAAGAGAACTGACCGACTTGACATCCTGCATGTCCCATCTCAGCTTATGTATATACCTGCAATGAGCCCACTTGCGCATAACAGAAAATCAATTGGTTTTTAATTGGTCATGTCAATTGGTCAAGAATTCCCAAAAAGCCCGCAAAAACCCAGACACCAACGAACTCCACAATCTACACCACAGACACAATAGTCAACCTGAGCAACGAAATATTCACAACAGCTGAAAAGGAGGTCCTGAAAAAGGGACTGTCCTTTGTACCAAACCCGAAGAAGACCAAACCAAGAGAAATCATACAAAAACTCGACAAACTCAAAACGGATATACACAGAACTCTACACAGAAATCCACCAGCCACCCACAAAAACAAGCCAGACACACCAACAACAATACCACCGGAGACACATACACTAAGTGAACATGAAAGACATTAAAAAGGAAGTAGACAAAACCTAAAAAATGCCACCACAATCCTTATCCAGAACATCAACCTCACACATATACTTCCTACAGAAAACACACAAAACCCAATATCTGACAGACCCATTATCAGCACAGCCACATATCACCACCACCACAAAACAATCCAAAGACTGGTGAACAACCACTGAACTAGAGAGTAATCCAATCACTCAGAAACAAACGAGCCAAAACCAGATACATATAAGAATTGGCAACACCAACAAACCGATCCACACTAAATCCTCACTGTGCAAACAAATGCTGGAACAAAAAATGTCCCACATGCCCCAACATTCCAACAAGACACCAATTCCTAAGCACCACACTTGGAACAACACACACAACTAAATGCAACTACACATGTAGGAGCAGTGGAATTGTCTATCTAGTCACCTGCAAAAGATGCCATTACAGTATCTTGGCCAAACACTAGGCAGTCTCCACACACGACTAAATGAAAGTAGATGTGAAACACAACACCTCACACGAATCAACACACCACTTAAGGAACAACCAACACACAACCAGAGACATACAAATTGAAGCCATAGACCACACAGACATACGTACAAACAGACAAGAGAAATGCTGAAAGAGTCCTACAGACCACGGAAAGACACTGGATCAACACACCATCCACCATAACACCCTTCTCCTCAACTACATCTCAACCGACACCATATTCCGAACAAAATGAAGAAATCAGCAAAATACAAATACAAAGGAGACGCACATCACAACACAACACAACCCACACCCGATCCCACCTGCACAAACACCACCCCCAAAAATCAACTATACCGCAACGACCAGCGAGACACCAACAGTACCTACCGCACCAAATCCATCTTACACAGATAACTAATCCACATACCAACCTCACTCGCTCGTAGCTACACACTCATATAAGAATCCACATAACATGCAAATATAAAGCCAACGAGACCACTACAACCCTAACACCAACCCCCCCACAACAACAGCTAACAAACAGACTAATGATTTTTCCGGAAAGGTCGCTGTTTGATCAGGGGCACTTCTTACAGCTTTGGAGTTCCAAGGCACCAGGCAAGCTACAATCAGGGGCCTCACTGTACGCAAAACAGCTGGAATGAGCTCTTACATCCATCAGAATGGCAAAGTAGAGAAAGAAGCCGTTGACATTCTTGACAGACTTCTGGAGTGGAAGACCATCCACGCTGGCACAGACACAACAGAGCAGGTCCAAGGTGTGCCGCAATGGCGGAAGTCATTGTTTACCCAGCACCAGATCTGAGTGCAGGAGGGGAAAGGGGCCAAGTAGGATATGCTCTAATGCAACATACAACACCCCTCCCACCCAAACAACATTACATCCCCTCCTACCCACTCCTCTTGTCGTCCACTTGAGCCAGTACGTTGCATCATGGTTGGTTGGTTGGTTGCTTTGTTGGTTTGTTTGTTGGTTGGTTGGTTGGTTGGTTGGTTGCTTGGTTGGTTGGTTGGTTGCTTGGTTGGTTGGTTGGTTGGTTGGTTGGTTGGTTGGTTGCTTGGTTGGTTGGTTGGTTGGTTGGTTGGTTGGTGGGTTGCTTGCTTGCTTGGTTGCTTGCTTGGTACCTTTGTTGGTTGGTTGGTTGATTGCTTTGTTGGTTGCTTTGTTAGTTGATTGGTTGATTGGTTGGTTGGTTGCTTGTTTGGTTGCTTGGTTGGTTGGTTGGTTGGATGTTTAGTTTGTTGTTTGGTTGCTTGCTTGGTTGGTTGGTTGGTTGCTTGGTTGGTTGCTTGGTTGGTTGCTTTGTTGGTTGGTTGGTTGGTTGTTAGATTGGTTGGTAGGTTGGTTGATCGGTTGGTCGGTTGGTTAGTTGGTTGGTTGTTTGGTTGCTTGGTTAGGGTTAGGGTTAGGTTTAGGGTTAACACAACCCACACTCGATCCTACCTGCACAAACACCACCCCCAAGAAATCAACTCTACTCCAGCGACCAGAGAGACACCAACAATACCTAACGCACCAAATCCATCTTACGGATAACTAATCCATCTACCAACCTCAGACGCTCCTAGCTACACACTCATAAGAATCCACATAAAGCATGCAAATATATAAAGCCAACGAGACTCCCACAACCCCAACACCAACCCCCCACAACAACAGCTAACAAACGGACTAATGACTTTTCAGGAAAGGTCGCTGTTTGATCAGGGGAACTTCTTACAACTTTGGAGTTCAGGGGCACCAGGGAGGCTACAATCTGGGGCCTCACTGTACGCAAAACAGCTGGAGGGAACTCTTAACACCCATCAGAATGGCAAAGTAGAGGGAGAAGCCGTTGGCAATCTTGACAGACATCTGGAGTGGACGACCATCCACGTTGGTACAGACACAACAAAACAGGTCCAAGGTGTGCCGTGATGGTGGAAGTCATTGTTTACCCAGCACCAGATCTTAGTGCAGGAGGGAAAATGGGGGAAGTAGGACATGCTCCATTGCAACATACAACACACTCCCACCCAAACAGCATTCCAACCCTTCCTACCCACTCCTCTTGTCGTCCCGCTCACATCATTTCCTGCTGTCCTCTAGAGCCAGCACGATGCATCATGTCCCATAGGTGCCTTGGCAACTACTTCATCTCACTCGACGATGATGGACCCTCCTTTGACAAGGCCATCTTGAGCATATGCAATCTGCAGTGTCGTCAGGATGTGGCCTAGAGTATCCTGCTTTAGTTTAACAGGGTTCATTCATGTGCTCGGTTTGTCACTAATTAACACAATAGTGAATGCCAGACCCAAATTAAGAATACACCTGGAGAAAGAGGTAAGACACCAAGCTTCAGAAGGATCATTTCGCATTAGGTGCAGGAGAAACAAGAGAGAAGAGAACTGACCGACTTGACATCCTGCATGTCCCATCTCAGCTTATGTATATACCTGCTATGAGGCCACATGCGTATAACAGAAAATCAATTGGTTTTTAATTGGTTATGTCAATTGGTCAAGAATTCCCCAAGGCGCGAGCCCGCCAAAACGCCAGACACCAACGAACTCAACAACCTAACACCACAGACACAATAGTCAACCTGAGCAACAAAAGACTCACAACAGCTGAAAAAGAGGTCCTCAATAAGGGGCTGTCCTTTGTACCGAACCCGAAGAAGACCAAACCAAGAGAAATCATACACAACCTCGACAAACTCAAAACAGATATACACAGAACTCTACACAGAAATCCACCAGCCACCCACAAAAACAAGCCAGACACACCAACAACAATGCCACCGGAGACACATACACCAAGTGAACGTGAAAGACATCAAAAAGCAGGTAGACAAAATTTAAAACTGCCACCACAACCCTTATCCAGAACATCAACCCCACACATATACTTCCTAAAGAAAACACACAAAACCCAATATGTCTGACAGATCCATTATCAGCACAGCCACATATAACCACCACCACAAAACAATCTAAAGACTGGTAAACAAGCACTGAACTAGATTCCAATCCATACAAAAAGGAAACCCAGAACTATCCAGAAACATAACAATGTGCTACAGGAGAAATCCATCACTCAGAAACAAACTAGCCAATAACAGATACATACGAATTGGCAACAACAACAAATCTACCCACACTAAAGCCTCACTGCCCAACAAATGCTGGAACAGAAAATCCCCACATGCCCCAACATTCCAACAAGACACCAATTCCTAAGCACCACACTTGGAACAACACACACAACTAAATGCAACTACACATGTAGGAGCAGTGGAATTGTCTATCTAGTCACCTGCAAAAGATGCCGCAAACAGTATCTCGGCCAAACACTAGGCAGTCTCCACACACGACTAAATGAAAGTAGATGTGAAACACAACACCTCACGCGAATCAACACACCACTTAAGGAACAACCAACACACAACCAGAGACATACAAATTGAAGCCATAGACCACACAGACATACGTACAAACAGACAAGAGAAATGCTGAAAGAGTCCTACAGACCACGGAAAGACACTGCATGGATCAACACACCATCCACCATAACACCCCTCGGCCTCAACTACATCTCAACCGACACCATAATCCGAACAAAATGAAGAAATCAGCAAAATACAAATATAAAGGAGACGCACAACACAACACAACCTACACCCCATCCCACCTGCACAAACACCCCCCCCAAAAATCAACTACGTATACCCCAATGACCAGCGAGACACCAACAGTACCTACCGCAACAAATCCATCTTACACAGATAACTAATTCACATATCAACCTCACTCGCTCGTAGCTACACACTCATATAAGAATCCACATAACATGCAAATATAAAGCCAACGAGACCCCCACAACCCCAACACCAACCCCCTCACAACAACAGCTAACAAACAGACTAATGATTTTTCAGGAAAGGTCGCTGTTTTATCAGGGGCACTTCTTACAGCTTTGGAGTTCCAGGGCACCAGGCAAGTTACAATCAGGGGCCTCAGTGTACGCAAAACAGCTGGAATTAGCTCTTACATCCATCAGAATGGCAAAGTAGAGAAAGAAGCTGTTGACATTCTTGACAGACTTCTGGAGTGGAAGACCATCCACGTTGGCACAGACACAACAGAGCAGGTCCAAGGTGTGCCGCAATGGCGGAAGTCATTGTTTACCCAGCACCAGATCTGAGTGCAGGAGGGGAAAGGGGGCAAGTAGGATATGCTCTAATGCAACATACAACACCCCTCCCACCCAAACAACATTACATCCCCTCCTACCCACTCCTCTTGTCGTCCACTTGAGCCAGTACGTTGCATCATGGTTGGTTGGTTGGTTGCTTTATTGGTTTGTTTGTTGTTTGGCTGTTCGGTTGTTTGGTTGCTTGGTTGGTTGCTTGGTTGGTTGGTTGGTTGGTTGCTTGGTTGGTTGCTTGGTTGGCAGCTTGGTTGGTTGGTTGATTGCTTTGTTGGTTGCTTTGTTAATTGATTGGTTGATTGGTTCGTTGGTTGCTTGGTTGGTGGGTAGGTTGGTTGGTTGTTTGGTTGGTTGGTTGGTTGGTTGCTTGGTTGTTTGCTTGGTTGGTTGCTTTGTTTGTTGGTAGGTTGGTTGGTTGGTTGGTTGGTTGGTTGGTTGGTGGGTTTGTTGGTTGGTTGGTTGGTTGTTTGGTTGGTTGTTTGGTTGCTTGCTTGGTTGGTTGGTTGGTTGCTTGGTTGGTTGATTGGTTGGTTGCTTTGTTGGTTGGTTGGTTGGTTGGTTGGTTGGTGGGTTGGTTGGTTGGTTGTTAGGTTGGTTGTTAGGTTGGTTGATCGGTTGGTTGGTTGGTTGGTTGCTTTGTTGGTTGGTCGGTTGGTTAGTTGGTTGGTTGCTTGGTTGCTTGGTTGCTTGGTTGCTCGGTTAGGGTTAGGTATAGGGTTAACACAACCCACACTCGATCCCACCTGCACAAACACCACCCCCAAAAATCAACTCTACTCCAGCGACCAGCGAGACACCAACAATACATAAATCACCAAATCCATCTTACGGATAACTAACCATCTACGAACCTCAGACGCTCCTAGCTACACACTCATAAGAATCCACATAAAGCATGCAAATATAAAGCCAACGAGACTCCCACAACCCCAACACCAACCCCCCACAACAACAGCTAACAAATGGACTAATGACTTTTCAGGAAAGGTCGCTGTTTGATCAGGGGAACTTCTTACAACTTTGGAGTTCAGGGGCACCAGGGAGGCTACAATCTGGGGCCTCACTGTACGCAAAACAGCTGGAGGGAACTCTTAACACCCATCAGAATGGCAAAGTAGAGGGAGAAGCCGTTGGCAATCTTGACAGACGTCTGGAGTGGAAGACCATCCACGTTGGTACATACACAACAGAGCAGGTCCAAGGTGTGCCGTGATGGTGGAAGTCATTGTTTACCCAGCACCAGATCTGAGTGCAGGAGGGGAAATGGGGGAAGTAGGACATGCTCCATTGCAACATACAACACACTCCCTCCCAAACAGCATTCCAACCCTTCCTACCCACTCCTCTTGTCGTCCCGCTCACATCATTTCCTGCTGTTCTCTAGAGCCAGCACGATGCATCGTGTCCCATAGGTGCCTTGGCAACTACTTCATCTCACTCGACGATGGTGGACCCTCCTTTGACAAGGCCATCTTGAGCATATGCAATCTGCAGTGTCGTCAGAATGTGGCCTAGAGTATCCTGCTTTAGTTTAACAGGGTTCATTCATGTGCTCGATTTGTCACTAATTAACACAATAGTGAATGCCAGACCCAAATTAAGAATACACCTGGAGAAGGAGGTAAGACACCAAGCTTCAGAAGGATCATTTCGCATTAGGTGCAGGAAAAACAAGAGAGAAGAGAACTGACCGACTTGACATCCTGCATGTCCCATCTCAGCTTATGTATATACCTGCTATGAGGCCACATGCGTATAACAGAAAATCAATTGGTTTTTAATTGGTTATGTCAATTGGTCAAGAATTCCCCAAGGCGCGAGCCCGCCAATAAGCCAGACACCAACGAACTCAACAACCTAACACCACAGACACAATAGTCAACCTGAGCAACAAAAGACTCACAACAGCTGAAAAAGAGGTCCTCAATAAGGGACTGTCCTTTGTACCGAACCCGAAGAAGACCAAACCAAGAGAATTCATACACAACCTTGACAAACTCAAAACAGACACACACAGAACTCTACACAGAAATCCACCAGCCACCCACAAAAACAAGCCAGACACACCAAACACAATACCACTGGAGACACATACACCAAGTGAACGTGAAAGACATCAAAAAGGAAGTAGACAAAACCTAAAAAATGCCACCACAATCCTTATCCAGAACATCAACCCCACACATAATTATACTTCCTACAGAAAACACACAAAGCCCAATGTCTGACAGACCCATTATCAGCACAGCCACATATCACCACCACCACAAAACAATCCAAAGACTGGTGAACAACCACTGAACTAGAGAGGAATCCATCACTCAGAAACAAACGAGCGAAAACCAGATACATACAAGAATTGGCAACACCAACAAACCGACCCACACTAAATCCTCACTGTGCAAACAAATGCTGGAACAAAAAATGTCCCACATGCCCCGACATTCCAACAAGACACCAATTCCTTAGCACCACACTTGGAACAACACACACAACTAAATGCAACTACACATGTAGGAGCAGTGGAATTGTCTATCTAGTCACCTGCAAAAGATGCCACAAACGGTATCTTGGCCAAACACTAGGCAGTCTCCACACACGACTAAATGAAAGTAGATGTGAAACACAACACCTCACACGAATCAACACACCACTTAAGGAACAACCAACACACAACCAGAGACATACAAATTGAAGCCATAGACCACACAGACATACGTACAAACAGACAAGAGAAATGCTGAAAGAGTCCTACAGACCACGGAAAGACACTGGATCAACACACCATCAACCATAACACACCTCGGCCTCAACTACATTGCAACCGACACCATAATCCGAACAAAATGAAGAAATCAACAAAATACAAATACAAAGGAGACGCACAACACAACACAACACAACACAACACAACCTACACCCATCCCACCTGCACAAACACCCCCCCCCAAAATCAACTACGTATACCCCAACGACCAGCGAGACACCAACAGTACCTACCGCACCAAATCCATCTTACACAGATAACTAATCCACATTCCAACCTCACTCGCTCGTAGCTACACACTCTTATAAGAATCGACATAACATGCAAATATAAAGCCAACGAGACCACCACAACCCCAACACCAACCCCCTCACAACAATAGCTAACAAACAGACTAATGATTTTTCAGTAAAGGTCGCTGTTTGATCAGGGGCACTTCTTACAGCTTTGGAGCTCCAGGGCACCAGGCAAGTTACAATCAGGGGCCTCACTGTACGCAAAACAGCTGGAATGAGCTCTTACATCCATCAGAATGGCAAAGTAGAGAAAGAAGCCGTTGACATTCTTGACAGACTTCAGGAGTGGAAGACCATCCACGTTGGCACAGACACAACAAAGTAGGTCCAAGGTGTGCCGCAATGGCGGAAGTCAATGTTTACCCAGCACCAGATCTGAGTGCAGGAGGGGAAAGGGGGCAAGTAGGATATGCTCTAATGCAACATACAACACCCCTCCCACCCAAACAACATTACATCCCCTCCTACCCACTCCTCTTGTCGTCCACATGAGCCAGTACGTTGCATCATGGTTGGTTGGTTGGTTGCTTTGTTGGTTTGTTTGTTGTTTGGTTGTTTGGTTGTTTGGTTGCTTGGTTGGTTGCTTGGTTGGTTGGTTGCTTGGTTGCTTGGTTGCTTGGTTTGTTGGTTGGTTGGTTGGTTGGTTGGTTGCCTGGTTGGTTGCTTGCTTGGTAGCTTGGTTGGTTGGTTGGTTGATTGCTTTGTTGGTTGCTTTGTTAGTGGATTGATTGATTGGTCCGTTGGTTGCTTGGTTGGTGGGTTGCTTGGTTGGTTGCTTGGTTGTTTGGTTGGTTGTTTGGTTGCTTGCTTGGTTGTTTGGTTGGTTGCTTTGTTGTTTGTTTGTTTGTTTGTTTGTTTGTTTGTTTGTTTGTTTGGTAGGTTGGTTGGTAGGTTGGTTGATCGGTTGGTTGTTGGTTGGTTGCTTTGTTGGTTGGTCGGTTGGTTAGTTGGTTGGTTGCTTGGTTGCTTGGTTGCTTGGTTAGGGTTAGGTTTAGGGTTCACACAACCCACACTCGATCCCACTTGCACAAACACCACCCCCAAGAAATCAACTCTACTCCAGTGACCAGCGAGACACCAACAATACCTACTGCACAAAATCCATCTTACGGATAACTAATTCATCTACCAACCTCAGACGCTCCTAGCTACACACTCATAAGAATCCACATAAAGCATACAAATATAAAGCCAACAAGGCCCCACAATCCCAACATCAACCCCCCACAACAACAGCTAACATACGGAGTCACGACATTTCAGGAACGGTCGCTGTTTGATCAGGGGAACTTCTTACAGCTTTGGAGTTCCGGGGCACCAGGGAGGATACAATCTGGGGCCTCACTGTACGCAAAACTGCTGGAGGGAACTCTTACACCCATCAGAATGGCAAAGTAGAGGGAGAAGCCGTTGGCAATCTTGACAGACGTCTGGAGTGGAAGACCATCCACGTTGGCACAGACACAACAGAGCAGGTCCAAGGTGTGCCGTGATGGTGGAAGTCATTGTTTACCCAGCACCAGATCTGAGTGCAGGAGGGGAAAGGGGGCAAGTAGGATATGCTCTAATGCAACATACAACACCCCTCCCACCTAAACAACATTACATCCCCTCCTACCCACTCCTCTTGTCGTCCCGCTCACATCATTTCCTGCTGTCCACTTGAGCCAGTACGTTACATCATGGTTGGTTGGTTGGTTGCTTGGTTGGTTTTGTTTGTTGTTTGTTTGTTTGTTTGGTTGCTTGGTTTGTTTGTTTGTTTGTTGTTTGTTTGTTTGTTTGTTTGTTTGGTTGGTTGGTTGCTTGGTTGTTTGCTTGTTTGCTTGTTTGCTTGGTTGTTTGGCTGGTTGGTTGGTTGGTTTGTTTGTCGGTTGGTTGGTTGGTTGGTTGGTTGGTTGGTTACTCGGTAGCTTGGTTGGTTGGTTGGTTGGTTGGTGGGTTGCTTGGTGGGTTGGTTGGTTGGTTGGTTGGTTGGTGGGTTGCTTGGTGGGTTGCTTGGTTGGTTGCTTGGTTGTTTGGTTTGTTGGTTGGTTGTTTGGTTGGTTGGTTGCGTTGTTGGTTGCTTTGTTAGTTAATTGGTTGATTGGTTG
The DNA here is from genome assembly GCA_949841015.1 of Aplysina aerophoba. Taxonomy (NCBI): domain Eukaryota; kingdom Metazoa; phylum Porifera; class Demospongiae; order Verongiida; family Aplysinidae; genus Aplysina; species Aplysina aerophoba. Next base: position 3,235,039 of record OX465038.1, read on the forward strand.
GTTGGTTGTTTGGTTGTTTGGTTGTTTGTTTGGTTGCTTGGTTGTTTGGTTGGTTAGAGCCAGCACGATGTATCCCATAGGTGCCTTGGCAACTACTTGATCTCACTCAACGATGATGGCATTGGCAAACCATTGCTGTCACCTATTAACGGCCAGAAATTGTGAGCTGGAATGTCTCCTCGGTCCACATGGTTGAGCTTACCATCCCATTGGAGACTGGTGCTCAGAATGCAGGAGCTATGAAGCAGATCATGAATGCTGAGCTAGTGGACAGCACCACACAGGATAGCAACCAAGCCTCTCTCACCACCATTAAGTTTAGTTCAAGAGGTTTCATTCATGTCTCCAGTTGCTCACAAATTAACACAATAGTAAGTGCCAGACCCAAATTAAAAATGCACCTGGAGAAGGAGGTCAGTCGCCAAGCTTCAGAAGGATCATTTCGCATTAGGTGAAGGAGAAACAAGAGAGAAGAGAACTGACCGACTTGACATCCTGCATGCCCCATCTGAGCTTATGTATATACCTGCTATGAGCCCATTTGCGTATAACAGAAAATCAATTGGTTTTCAATTGGTCATGTCAATCGGTCAAGAATTCTCCAAGGCGCGAGTCCGCCACAAAGCCAGACACCAACAAACTCAACAACCTAACACCACAGACACAACAGTATGCCTCAGCAACAAAAGACTCACAACAGCTGAAAAGGAAGTCCTCACAAAACATCCCATCACAACATAGACATATAAATAATAAACATAGTGGAAGACTTCAATTATAGAGGAAGTAGACATACCATTACAAATGCCACTGAAACCCAAAGACAACCTAACATACAAACAAAGACAAGCCCTGAAAAAGCTTGATGATACTATCATCATAAACACACAGATCAACACACTATCCACCATAACACTGCTCGGTTTCAACTACATCTCAACTGACACCAGAATCCGAACAAAATCTAAAGACAAAGGAGAACCACAACACAACACAACACAACCCCAAACAAGACACATGCCCGATCCCACCTGCACGGATCCCACCCCCAAAAGCAACCCTACTTCAGCGACCAGCGAGACACCAGCAAAACCTACTGCACCAAATCCATCTTACAGATAATTAATCCACCTACCAACCTCAGATGCTCATCGCTACACACTCATAAGAGTCCACATAAAACATGCAAACATAAAGCCAACGAGACCCCCACAAATCACAACCAGCCCTCCCCACAAAAAAATAAGACTCACAACCACATATAACCACCACCACAAAACAATCCAAAGACTGGTGAACAAGCACTGGACTAGATTCCGAACCAAACAAAAAGGAAACCCCGAACTACCCCCAAACATAATGTGCTACAGGAGAAATCCATCACTCAGTAACAAACTAGCCAAAACCAGATAAATAGAAGAATTGGGAACACCAACAAACCTACCCACACTAAAACCTCACTGCACAAACAAATGCTGGAACAGAAAATGTCCGACAAGCCCCAACATTCCAACAAGACACCAATTCCTAAGCACCACACTTGAAAGAACACGCAAAACAAAATGTAACTACACATGTAGGAGCAATGGAATTGTCTATCTAGTCATCAGCTAAAGATGCCACAAACAGTATCTCGGCCAAACACTAGCTAGGCAGTCTCCACACACGACTAAATGAAAGCAGATATGAAACACAACAACTCACGCGAATCAACATACCATTTCAGGAACAACCAACACACAACCAGAGACATACAAATTGAAGCCATAGACCACACAGACATACGTACAAACAGACAAGAGAAATGCCGAAAGAGACCTACAGACCAAGAAAACACACTGTATCAACACACCATCCACCATAACACTCCTCGGCCTCAACTACATCTCAACCGACACCATAATCCGAAAATAAAGAAATCAACAAAGTATAAATACAAAGGAGATGCAGAACACAACACAACGCAACACAACACAACACAACACACACCTGATCCCACCTGCACAAACACCACCCCCAAGAAATCAACTCTACTCCAGCGACCAGCGAGACACCAACAATACCTAACGCACCAAATCCATCTTACAGGTAACTAATCCACCTACCAACCTCACACACTCGTAGCTACACACTCATAAGAGTCCACATAAAACATGCAAACATAAAGCCAACAAGGCCCCACAATCCCAACACCAACCCCCCACAACAACAGCTATCAAACGGACTAATGACTTTTCAGGAAAGGTCGCTGTTTGATCAGGGGAACTTCTTACAGCTTTGGAGTTCCAGAGCACCAGGCATGCTACAATCTGGGGCCACACAGTATGCAAAACAGCTGGAAAGAGCTCTTACATCCATCAGAATGGCAAAGGAGAGGGAGAAGCCGTTGGCAATCTTGACAGACGTCTGGAGTGGAACACCATCCACGTTGGCACAGACACAATAGAGCAGGTCCAAGGTGTGCCGTGATGGTGGAAGTCATTGTTTACCCAGCACCAGATCTGAGTGCAGGAGGGGAAATGGGGGAAGTAAGACATGCTCCAATGCAACATACAACACACTCCCACCCAAACAACATTCCAACCCTTCCTACCCACTCCTCTTGTCGTCCCGCTCACATCATTTCCTGCTGTCCTCTAGAGCCAGCACGATGCATCGTGTCCTGTAGGTGCCTTTGCAACTACTTGATCACACTCGACGATGATGGACCCTCCTTTGACAAGGCCATCTTGAGCATATGCAATCTGCAGTGTCGTCAGGATGTGGCCTAGAGTATCCTGCTTTAGTTTAGCAGGGTTCATTCATGTGCCCAGTTTGTCACAAATTAACACAATAGTGAATGCCAGACCCAAATTAAGAATACACCTGGAGAAGGAGGTAAGTCACCAAGCTTCAGAAGGATCATTTTGCATTAGGTGCAGGAGAATCAAGAGAGAAGAGAACTGACCGACTTGACATCCTGCATGTCCCATCTCAGCTTATGTATATACCTGCTATGAGGCCACTTGCGCATAACAGAAAATCAATTGGTTTTTAATTGGTTATGTCAATTGGTCAAGAATTCACAAAAAGCCCACCAAAAACCCAGACACCAACGAACTCAACAACCTAACACCACAGACACAATAGTCAACCTGAGCAACAAAATACTCACAACAGCTGAAAAGGAGGTCCTCAATAAGGGACTGTCCTTTGTACCGAACCCGAAGAAGACCAAACCAAGAGAAATCATACACAACCTCGACAAACTCAAAACGAATATACACAAAACATTACACAGAAATCCATCAGCCACCCACAAAAAAGACCCAGACACACCAACAACAATACCACCGGAGATACATACACCAAGTGAACGTGAAAGACATCAAAAAGGAGGTAGACAAAACATTAAGAACGCCACCACAACCCTTACCCATAACATCAACCCCACACACATATACGTACTTCCTAGAGAAAACACACAAAACCCAATGTCTGACAGACCCATTATCAGCACAGCCACATGTCACCACCACCACAAAACAATCCAAAGACTGGTGAACAACAACAAATTGAAGACCACACAGACATACGTACAAACAGACAAGAGAAATGCTGAAAGAGTCCTACAGACCACGGAAAGACACTGGATCAACACACCATCCACCATAACACCCCTCAGCCTCAACTACATCTCAACCGACACCATAATCCGAACAAAATGAAGAAATCAACAAAATACAAATATAAAGGAGACACACAACACAACACAACACAACACAACACAACCCACACCCGATCCCACCTGCACAAACACCACGACCAGCGAGACACCAACAATACCTACCGCACCAATTCCATCTTACAGATAACTAATCCACCTACCATCCTCAGATGCTCCTAGCTACACACTCATAAGAATCCACATAAAGCATGCAGAGATAAAGCCAACGAGACCCCCACAACCCGAACACCAACTCCCCACATCGGGTGCGGGTGGCCTGGCAGTTCAAGTCAAGACCAGCGATTGGGAGCCATGGGATGGCTAGAGCTCACCTCCAGGGCAGTGAAAAAAAAAGTGGCACCCCCTAACATCAACACTGCCCAACAATTGAACAACTGAACAATAAACAGATTGACTGTTCATGTGTGTATTCGTGTCCAGATTGTATGTGAAGTGCTTGCGTGTGTATGTAATCATGTAATCACTGGGCGCCTGGAAGAGTAGCCTTCAGGCTAAAGGCCACCCCAGTTAAAATAAGAATCTTTACCCTTTACCCTTTACCCACATCAACAGCTAACAAATGGACAAATTACGTTTCAGGAAAGGTCGCTGTTTGATCAGGGGAACTTCTTACAGCTTTGGAGTTCCGGGGCACAAGGGAGGATACAATCTGGGGCCTCACTGTACGCAAAACAGCTGGAGGGAACTCGTACACCCATCAGAATGGCAAAGTAGAGGGAGAAGCCATTGGCAATCTTGACAGAAGTCTGGAGTGGAAGACCATCCACGTTGGCACAGACACAACAGAGCAGGTCCAAGGTGTGCCATGATGGTGGAAGTCATTGTTTAACCAGCACCAGATCTGAGTGCAGGAGGGGAAAGGGGGCAAGTAGGATATGCTCTAATGCAACATACAACACCCCTCCGACCCAAACAACATTACATCCCCTCCTACCCACTCCTCTTGTCGTCCCCCTCACATCATTTCCTGCTGTCCACTTGAGCCAGTACGTTCCATTGTGGGTGGTTGGTTGGTTGCTTGGTTGGTTGGTTTGTTGTTTGTTTGTTTGTTTGTTTGTTTGGTTGCTTGGTTGGTTTGTTTGTTGTTTGGTTGGTTGTTTGGTTGGTTGTTTGGTTGCTTGGTTGGTTGCTTGTTTGCTTGGTTGCTTGGTTGTTTGGTTGTTTGGTTTGTTGGTTTGTCGGTTGGTTGGTTGGTTGGTTGGTTGGTTGGTTGCTTGGTAGCTTGGTTGGTTGGTTGGTTGGTTGCTTGGTGGGTTGCTTGGTTGGTTGCTTGGTTGGTTGGTTTGTTGGTTGGTTGGTTGGTTGGTTGGTTGGTTGGTTGCTTTGTTGGTTGCTTTGTTAGTTGATTGGTTGATTGGTTGGTTGGTTGGTTGGTTGGTTGGTTGGTTGCTTGGTAGCTTGGTTGGTTGGTTGGTTGGTTGCTTGGTGGGTTGCTTGGTTGGTTGCTTGGTTGGTTGGTTTGTTGGTTGGTTGGTTGGTTGGTTGGTTGGTTGCTTTGTTGGTTGCTTTGTTAGTTGATTGGTTGATTGGTTGGTTGGTTGGTTGGTTGGTGGGTAGCTTGGTTGGTTGCTTGGTTGGTTTGTTGGTTGTTTGGTTGTTTGTTTGGTTGCTTGGTTGTTTGGTTGGTTAGAGCCAGCACGATGCATCGTGTCCCATAGGTGCTTTGGCAACTACTTCATCTCAATCAACGATGATGGACCCTCCTTTGACAAGGCCATCTTGAGCATATGCAATCTGCAGTGTCGTCAGGATGTGGCCTAGAGTATCCTGCTTTAATTGGTTTTTAATTGGTTATGTCAATTGGTCAAGAATTCCCCAAGACGCGAGCCCGCCAAAAAGCCAGACACCAACGAACTCAACAACCTAACACCACAGACACAATAGTCAACCTGAGCAACAAAATATTCACAACAGCTGAAAAGGAGGTCCTCAATAAGGGACTGTCCTTTGTACCGAACCCGAAGAAGACCAAACCAAGAGAAATCATACAAAAACTCGATAAACTCAAAACGGATACACAGAACTCTACACAGAAATCCACAAGCCACCCACAAAAACAAGCCAGATACACCAACAACAATACCACCGGAGACACATACACCAAGTGAACGTGAAAGACATCAAAAAGGAAGTAGACAAAACGTAAAAAATGCCACCACAATCCTTATCCAGAACATCAACCCCACACATAATTATACTTCCTACAGAAAACACACAAAACCCAATGTCTGACAGACCCATTATCAGCACAGCCACATATCACCACCACCACAAAGCAATCCAAATACTGGTGAACAACCACTGAACTAGAGAGGAATCCATCACTCAGAAACAAACTAGCCAAAACCAGATACATATAAGAATTGGCAACACCAACAAACTGACCCACACTAAATCCTCACTGCACAAACAAATGCTGGAACAAAAAATGTCCCACATGCCCCAACATTCCAACAAGACACCAATTCCTAAGCACCACACTTGGAACAACACACACAACTAAATGCAACTACACATGTAGGAGAGGTGGAATTGTCTATCTAGTCACCTGTATCTTGGCCAAACACTAGGCAGTATCCACACACGACTAAATGAAAGTAGATGTGAAACACAACACCTCACACGAATCAACACATCACTTAAGGAACAACCAACACACAACCAGAGACATACAAATTGAAGCCATAGACCACACAGACATACGTACAAACAGACAAGAGAAATGCTGAAAGAGTCCTACAGACCACGGAAAGACACTGGATCAACACACCATCCACCATAACACCCCTCGGCCTCAACTACATCTCAACCGACACCATAATCCGAACAAAATGAAGAAATCAACAAAATACAAATGCAAAGGAGAAGCACAACACAACACAATCCACACCCCATCCCACCTGCACAAACACCACCCCCAAAAATCAACTATACCCCAACGACCAGCGGGACACCAACAGTACATACCGCACCAAATCCATCTTACACAGATAACTAATCCACATACCAACCTCACTCGCTCGTAGCTACACACTCATATAAGAATCCACATAACATGCAAATATAAAGCCAACGAGACTCCCACAACCCCAACACCAACCCCCCACAACAACAGCTAACAAACAGACTAATGATTTTTCAGGAAAGGTCGCTGTTTGATCAGGGGCACTTCTTACAGCTTTGGAGTTCCAAGGCACCATTCAAGATACAATCTGGGGCTTCACTGGACACAAAACAGCTGGAATGAGCTCTTACATCCATCAGAATTGCAAAGTAGAGAAAGAAGCCGTGGACAATCTTGACAGACTTCTGTGGAGTGGAAGACCATCCACGTTGGCACAGACACAACAGAGCAAGTCCAAGGTGTGCCGTGATGGCGGAAGTCATTGTTTACCCAGCACCAGATCTGAGTGCAGGAAGGGAAAAGGGGCAAGTAGGATATGCTCTAATGCAACATACAACACCCCTCCCACCCAAACAAATTTACATCCCCTCCTACCCACTCCTCTTGTCGTCCCCCTCACATCATTTCCTGCTGTCCACTTGAGCCCGTACGTTGCATCGTGGTTGGTTGCTTGGTTGCTTTGTTGGTTGCTTGGTTGGTTTGTTTGCTGTTTGGTTGGTTGCTTGGTTGGTTGCTTGGTTGCTTGGTTGGTTGCTTGGTTGGTTGGTTGGTTGCTTGGTTGGTTGGTTGGTTGGTTGGTTGGTTGCTTGGTTGCTTGGTTGCTTGGTTGGTTGGCTGCTTTGTTGGTTGCTTTGTTAGTCATTATAAATAATATTGTATAGAGAATCAAAGATAATTCATAATGGCATAGAAAAACATCCATGTAATATTCATTTTTAATAAAAAAAAAAAAGAAAGTTAGTTGATTGGTTGATTGGTTGGTTGGTTGGTTGCTATGTTGGTTGCTTTGCTAGTTGATTGGTTGATTGGTTGGTTGGTTGGTTGGTTGATGGTTTGCTTGGTTGGTTGCTTGGTTGGTTGGTTTGTTGGTTGTTTGGTTGTTTGTTTGGTTGCTTGGTTGGTTGGTTGGTTGCTTTGTTGGTTGCTTTGTTGGTTGATCGTTTGGTTAGTTGGTTGGTTGCTTGGTTACTTGGTTAGGGTTAGGGTTACGGTTAACACAACCCACACTCAATCCCACCTGCACAAATACCACCCCCAAGAAATCAACTCTACTCCAGTGACAGTGACAAAAAAAGTTAGTTGATTGGTTGGTTGGTTGGTTGGTTGGTTGCTATGTTGGTTGCTTTGCTAGTTGATTGGTTGATTGGTTGGTTGGTTGGTTGGTTGATGGTTTGCTTGGTTGGTTGCTTGGTTGGTTGGTTTGTTGGTTGTTTGGTTGTTTGTTTGGTTGCTTGGTTGGTTGGTTGGTTGCTTGGTTGGTTGGTTGGTTGCTTTGTTGGTTGCTTTGTTGGTTGATCGTTTGGTTAGTTGGTTGGTTGCTTGGTTGCTTGGTTAGGGTTAGGTTTAGGGTTAACACAACCCACACTCGATCCCACCTGCACAAACACCATCCCAAAGAAATCAACTCTACTCCAGTGACCAGCGAGACACCAACAATACCTGACGCACCAAATCCATCTTACGGATAACTAATCCATCTACCAACCTCAGACGCTCCTAGCTACACACTCATAAGAATCCACATAAAGCATGCAAATATAAAGCCAACGAGACTCCCACAACCCCAACACCAACCCCCACAACAACAGCTAACAAACGGACTAATGAATTTTCAAGAAAGGTCGCTGTTTGATCAGGGGAACTTCTTACAACTTTGGAGTTCCGGGGCAACAGGGAGGCTACAATCTGGGGCCTCACTGTACGCAAAACAGCTGGAGGAAACTCTTACCACCCATCAGAATGGCAAAGTAGAGGGAGAAGCCGTTGGCAATCTTGACAGACGTCTGGAGTGGAAGACCATCCACGTTGGTACATACACAACAGAGCAGGTCCAAGGTGTGCCGTGATGGTGGAAGTCATTGTTTACCCAGCACCAGATCTGAGTGCAGGAGGGGAAATGGGGGAAGTAGGACATGCTCCATTGCAACATACAACACACTCCCACCCAAACAGCATTCCAACCCTTCCTACCCACTCCTCTTGTCGTCCCGCTCACATCATTTCCTGCTGTCCTCTAGAGCCAGCACGATGCATCGTGTCCTGTAGGTGCCTTTGCAACTACTTCATCTCACTCGACGATGATGGACCGTCCTTTGACAAGGCCATCTTGAGCATATGCAATCTGCAGTGTCGTCAGAATGTGGGCTAGAGTATACTGCTTTAGTTTAACAGGGTTCTTTCATGTGCCCAGTTTGTCACAAATTAACACAATAGTGAATGCCAGACCCAGATTAAGAATACACCTGGAGAAGGAGGTAAGTCACCAAGCTTCATAAGGATCATTTCGCATTAGGTGCAGGAGAAACAAGAGAGAAGAGAAATGACCGACTTGACATCCTGCATGTCCCATCTCAGCTTATGTATATACCTGCTATGAGGCCACTTGCGCATAACAGAAAATCAATTGGTTTTTAATTGGTTATGTCAATTGGTCAAGAATTCACAAAAAGCCCACCAAAAACCCAGACACCAACGAACTCAACAACCTAACACCACAGACACAATAGTCAACCTGAGCAACAAAATATTCACAACAGCTGAAAAGGAGGTCCTCAATAAGGGACTGTCCTTTGTACCGAACCCGAAGAAGACCAAACCAAGAGAAATCATACAAACTCAAAGCGAATATACACAGAACTCTACACAGAAATCCACCAGCCACCCACAAAAACAAGCCAGATACACCAACAACAATACCACCGGGGAGACACATACACCAAGTGAACGTGAAAGACATCAAAAAGGAAGTAGAGAAAATCTAAAAAATGCCACCACAATCCTTATCCAGAACATCAACCCCACACATATACTTCCTACAGAAAACACACAAAACCCAATGTCTGACAGACCCATTATCAGCACAGCCACATATCACCACCACCACAAATCAATCCAAAGACTGGTGAACAACCACTGAACTAGAGAGGAATCCATCACTCAGAAACAAACGAGCCAAAACCAGATACATATAAGAATTGGCAACACCAACAAACCTACCCACACTAAAACCTCACTGTGCAAACAAATGCTGGAACAAAAATGTCCCACATGCCCCAACATTCCAACAAGACACCAATTCCTAAGCACCACACTTGGAACAACACACACAACTAAATGCAACTACACATGTAGGAGCAGTGGAATTGTCTATCTAGTCACCTGCAAAAGATGTCACAAACGGTATCTCGGCCAAACACTAGGCAGTCTCCACACACGACTAAATGAAAGTAGATGTGAAACACAACACCTCACGCGAATCAACACACCACTTAAGGAACAACCAACACACAACCAGAGACATACAAATTGAAGCCATAGACCACACAGACATATGTACAAACAGACAAGAGAAATGCTGAAAGAGTCCTACAGACCACGGAAAGACACTGGATCAACACACCATCCACCATAACACCCCTCGGCCTCAACTACATCTCAACCGACACCATAATCCGAACAAAATGAAGAAATCAACAAAATACAAATACATAGGAGACGCACAACACAACACAACACAACATAACACAACCTACACCCCATCCCACCTGCACAAACACCACCCCCAAAAATCAACTACGTATACCCCAACGACCAGCGAGACACCAACAGTACCTACCGCACCAAATCCATCTTACACAGATAACTAATCCACATACCAACCTTACTCGCTCGTAGCTACACACTCATATAAGAATCCACTTAACATGCAAATATAAAGCCAACGAGACCACCACAACCCCAACACCAACCCCCTCACAACAACAGCTAACAAACAGACTAATGATTTTTCAGTAAAGGTCGCTGTTTGATCAGGGGCACTTCTTACAGCTTTGGAGCTCCAGGGCACCAGGCAAGTTACAATCAGGGGCCTCACTGAACGCAAAACAGCTGGAATGAGCTCTTACATCCATCAGAATGGCAAAGTAGAGAAAGAAGCTGTTGACATTCTTGACAGACTTCAGGAGTGGAAGACCATCCACGTTGGCACAGACACAACAGAGCAGGTCCAAGGTGTGCCACAATGGCGGAAGTCATTGTTTACCCAGCACCAGATCTGAGTGCAGGAGGGGAAAGGGGGCAAGTAGGATATACTCTAATGCAACATACAACACCCCTCCCACCCAAACAACATTACATCCCCTCCTACCCACTCCTCTTGTCGTCCACTTGAGCCAGTACGTTGCATCATGGTTGGTTGGTTGGTTGCTTTGTTGGTTTGTTTGTTGTTTGTTTGTTTGTTTGTTTGGTTGCTTGGTTGGTTGCTTGGTTGGTTGGTTGGTTGGTTTGTTGATTGGTACACAGAACTCTACACAGAAATCCACCAGCCACCCACAAAAACAAGCCAGACACACCAACAACAATGCCACCGGAGACACATACACCAAGTGAACGTGAAAGACATCAAAAAGCAGGTAGACAAAATTTAAAAATGCCACCACAACCCTTATCCAGAACATCAACCCCACACATATACTTCCTAAAGAAAACACACAAAACCCAATGTCTGACAGTTCCATTATCAGCACAGCCACATATACCCACCACCACAAAACAATCCAAAGACTGGTAAACAAGCACTGAACTAGATTCTAATCCATACAAAAAGGAAACTCAGAACTATCCAGAAATATAACAATGTGCTACAGGAGAAATCCATCACTCAGAAACAAACTAGCCAATAACAGATACATACGAATTGGCAACAACAACAAATCTACCCACACTAAAGCCTCACTGCACAAACAAATGCTGGAACAGAAAATCCCCACATGCCCCAACATTCCAACAAGACACCAATTCCTAAGCACCACACTTGGAACAACACACACAACTAAATGCAACTACACATGTAGGAGCAGTGGAATTGTCTATCTAGTCACCTGCAAAAGATGCCGCAAACAGTATCTTGGCCAAACACTAGGCAGTCTCCACACACGACTAAATGAAAGTAGATGTGAAACACAACACCTCACGCGAATTAACACACCACTTCAGGAACAACCAACACACAACCAGAGACATACAAATTGAAGCCATAGACCACACAGACAAACGTACAAACAGACAAGAGAAATGCTGAAAGAGTCCTACAGACCACGGAAAGATACTGGATCAACACACCATCCAACAAAACACCCCTTGGCCTCAACTACATCTCAACCGACACCATAATCCGAACAAAATGAAGAAATCAGCAAAATACAAATACAAAGGATACGCACAACACAACACAACCTACACCCCATCCCACCTGCACAAACACCACCCCCATAATCAACTACGTATACCCCAACGACCAGCGAGACACCAACAGTACCTACCGCACCAAATCCATCTTACACAGATAACTAATCCACATACCAACCTCACTCGCTCGTAGCTACACAGTCATATAAGAATCCACTTAACATGCAAATATAAAGCCAACGAGACCCCCACAACCCCAACACCAACCCCCTCACAACAACAGCTAACAAACAGACTAATGATTTTTCAAGAAAGGTTGCTGTTTGATCAGGGGCACTTCTTACAGCTTTGGAGTTCCAGGGCACCAGGCAAGTTACAATCAGGGGCCTCACTGTACGCAAAACAGCTGGAATGAGCTCTTACATCCATCAGAATGGCAAAGTAGAGAAAGAAGCCGTTGACATTCTTGACAGACGTCTGGAGTGGAAGACCATCCACGTTGGCACAGACACAACAAAGCAGGTCCAAGGTGTGCCGCAATGGCGGAAGTCATTGTTTACCCAGCACCAGATCTGAGTGCAGGAGGGGAAAGGGGGCAAGTAGGATATGCTCTAATGCAACTTACAACACCCCTCCCACCCAAACAACATTACATCCCCTCCTACCCACTCCTCTTGTCGTCCACTTGAGCCAGTACGTTGCATCATGGTTGGTTGGTTGGTTGCTTTGTTGGTTTGTTTGTTGGTTGGTTGTTTGGTTGTTTGGTTGCTTGGTTGGTTGCTTGGTTGGTTGGTTGGTTGGTTGCTTGGTTGGTTGCTTGGTTGGTTGGTTGCTTGGTTGGTTGGTTGCTTGGTTGGTTGGTTGGTTGGTTGGTTGGTTGGTTGGTTGGTTGGTTGGTTGGTTGGTTGGTTGGTTGGTTGGTTGCTTGGTTGGTTGCTGGCTTTGTAGCTTGGTTGGTTGGTTGGTTGATTGCTTTGTTAGTTGATTTGTTGATTGGTTGGTTGGTTGCTTGGTTGGTTGGTTGCTTGTTGGTTGGTCGGTTGGTTAGTTGGTTGGTTGGTTGGTTGCTTGGTTGCTTGGTTAGGGTTAGGGTTAGGGTTAACACAACCCACACTCGATCCCACCTGCACAAACACCACCCCCAAAAAATCAACTCTACTCCAGCGACCAGAGAGACACCAACAATACATAACGCACCAAATCCATGTTACGGATAACTAATCCATCTACCAACCTCAGACGCTCCTAGCTACACACTCATAAGAATCCACATAAAGCATGCAAATATAAAGCCAACGAGACTCCCACAACCCCAACCCCAACCCCCCACAACAACAGCTAACAAACAAACTAATGACTTTTCAGGAAAGGTCGCTGTTTGATCAGGGGAACTTCTTACAGCTTTGGAGTTCAGGGGCAACAGGGAGGCTACAATCTCGGGCCTCACTGTATGCAAAACAGCTGGAGGGAACTCTTAACACCCATCAGAATGGCAAAGTAGAGGGAGAAGCCGTTGGCAATCTTGACAGACGTCTGGAGTGGAAGACCATCCACGTTGGTACATACACAACAGAACAGGTCCAAGGTGTGCCGTGATGGTGGAAGTCATTGTTTACCCAGCACCAGATCTGTGTGCAGGAGGGGAAATGGGGGAAGTAGGACATGCTCCATTGCAACATACAACACACTCCCACCCAATCAGCATTCCAACCCTTCCTACCCACTCCTCTTGTTGTCCCGCTCACATCATTTCCTGCTGTTCTCTAGAGCCAGCACGATGCATCGTGTCCCATAGGTGCCTTGGCAACTACTTCATCTCACTCGACGATGGTGGACCGTCCTTTGACAAGGCCATCTTGAGCATATGCAATCTGCAGTGTCGTCAGGATGTGGCCTAGAGTATCCTGCTTTAGTTCAACAGGGTTCATTCATGTGCTCGGTTTGTCACTAATTAACACAATAGTGAATGCCAGACCCAAATTAAGAATACACCTGGAGAAGGAGGTAAGACACCAAGCTTCAGAAGGATCATTTCGCATTAGGTGCAGGAGTAACAAGAGAGAAGAGAACTGACCGACTTGACATCCTGCATGTCCCATCTCAGCTTATGTATATACCTGCTATGAGGCCACATGCGTATAACAGAAATCAATTGGTTTTTAATTGGTTATGTCAATCGGTCAAGAATTCCCCAAGGCGCGAGCCTGCCAAAACGCCAGACACCAACGAACTCAACAACCTAACACCACAGACACAATAGTCAACCTGAGCAACAAAAGACTCACAACAGCTGAAAAGGAGGTCCTCAATAAGGGACTGTCCTTTGTACTGAACCCGAAGAAGACCAAACCAAGAGAAATCATACACAACCTCGACAAACTCAAAACAGATATACACAAAACTCTACACAGAAATCCACCATCCACCCACAAAAACAAGCCAGACACACCAACAACAATGCCACCGGAGACACATACACTAAGTGAACGTACAAAAAGGAAGTAGACAAACATTAAAAATGCCACCACAACCCACACCCGATCCCACCTGCACAAACAGCATCCCCAAAAGATCAACTTTACTCCAGCGACCAGCGAGACACCAACAATACCTACTGCACCAAATCCAACTTACAGATAACTAATCCACCTACCAACCTCACACGCTCGTAGCTACACACTCATAAGAGTCCACATAAAACATGCAAACATAAAGCCAACAAGGCCCCACAATCTCAACACCAACCCCCCACAACAACAGCTAACAAACGGACTAACGACTTTTCAGGAAAGGTCGCTGTTTGATTAGGGGCACTTCTTACAGCTTTGGAGTTCCAGAGCACAAGGCAAGCTACAATCTGGGGCCACACAGTATGCAAAAGAGCTGGAAAGAGCTCTTACATCCATCAGAATGGCAAAGTAGAGGGAGAAGCCGTTGGCAATCTTGACAGACGTCTGGGGTGGAACACCATCCACGTTGGCACAGACACAACAGAGCAGGTCCAAGGTGTGCCGTGATGGTGGAAGTCAGTGTTTACCCAGCACCAGATCTGAGTGCAGGAGGGGAAATGGGGGAAGTAGGACATGCTCCATTGCAACATACAACACACTCCCACCCAATCAGCATTCCAACCCTTCCTACCCACTCCTCTTGTTGTCCCGCTCACATCATTTCCTGCTGTCCTCTAGAGCCAGCACGATGCATCGTGTCCCATAGGTACCTTGGCAACTACTTGATCTCACTCGACGATGATGGACCCTCCTTTGACAAGGCCATCTTGAGCATATGCAATCTGCAGTGTCGTCAGGATGTGGCCTAGAGTATCCTGCTTTAGTTCAACAGGGTTCATTCATGTGCCCAGTTTGTCACAAATTAACACAGTAGTGAATGCCAGACCGAAATTAAGAATATACCTGGAGAAGGAGGTAAGTCACCAAGCTTCTGCATGTCCCATCTCAGCTTATGTACGTATATACCTGCTATGAGGCCACTTGCGCATAACAGAAAATCATTTGGTTTTTAATTGGTTATGTCAATTGGTCAAGAATTCCCAAAAAACCCACCAAAAACCCAGACACCAACGAACTCAGCAACCCACACCCGATCCCATCTGCACAAACACCACCCCCAAGAAATCAACTCTACTCCAGCGACCAGCGAGACACCAACAATACCTACCGCACCAATTCCATCTTACAGATAACTAATTCACCTACCATCCTCAGACGCTCCTAGCTACACACTCATAAGAATCCCCATAAAGCATGCAAATATAAAGCCAACGAGACTCCCACAACCCCAACACCAACCCCCCACAACAACATGACTTTTCAGGAAAGGTCGCTGTTTGATCAGGGGCACTTCTTACAGCTTTGGAGTTCCGGGGCACAAGGGAGGATACAATCTGGGGCCTCACTGTATGCAAAACAGCTGGAGGGAACTCTTAACACCCATCAGAATGGCAAAGTAGAGGGAGAAGCCGTTGGCAATCTTGACAGACGTCTGGAGTGGAAGACCATCCACGTTGGCACAGACACAACAGAGCAGGTCCAAGGTGGGCCGTGATGGTGGAAGTCATTGTTTACCCAGCACCAGATCTGAGTGCAGGAGGGGAAAGGGGGCAAGTAGGATATGCTCTAATGCAACATACAACACCCCTCCCACCTAAACAACATTACATCCCCTCCTACCCACTCCTCTTGTCGTCCCGCTTACATCATTTCCTGCTGTCCACTTGAGCCAGTACATTACATCATGGTTGGTTGGTTGGTTGGTTGCTTGGTTGGATTGTTGTTTGTTTGTTTGTTTGTTTGTTTGTTCGGTTGCTTGGTTTGTTTGTTTGTTGTTTGTTTGTTTGTTTGTTTGTTTGTTTGGTTGGTTGCTTGGTTGGTTGCTTGGTTGGTTGCTTGTTTGCTTGTTTGCTTGGTTGTTTGGTTGTTTGGTTGTTTGGTTTGTTGGTTTGTCGGTTGGTTGGTCGGTTGGTTGGTTGCTTGCTTGCTTGGTAGCTTGGTTGGTTGGTTGGTTGCTTGGTGGGTTGCTTGGTTGGTTGCTTGGTTGGTTGCTTGGTTGTTTGGTTTGTTGGTTGGTTGATTGGTTGGTTGGTTGCTTTGTTGGTTGCTTTGTTAGTTAATTGGTTGATTGGTTGTTTGGTTGTTTGGTTGTTTGGTTGGTTGTTTGGTTGCTTGGTTGTTTGGTTGGTTAGAGCCAGCACGATGCATCCCATAGGTGCCTTGGCAACTACTTGATCTCACTCAACGATGATGGCATTGGCAAACCATTGCTGTCACCTATTAACGGCCAGAAATTGTGAGCTGGAATGTCTCCTCGGTCCACATGGTTGAGCTTACCATCCCATTAGAGACTGGTGCTCAGAATGCAGGAGCTATGAAGCAGATCATGAATGCTGAGCTAGTGGACAGCACCACACAGGATAGCAACCAAGCCTCTCTCACCACCATTAAGTTTAGTTCAAGAGGTTTCATTCATGTCTCCAGTTGCTCACAAATTAACACAATAGTAAGTGCCAGACCCAAATTAAAAATGCACCTGGAGAAGGAGGTCAGTCGCCAAGCTTCAGAAGGATCATTTCGCATTAGGTGAAGGAGAAACAAGAGAGAAGAGAACTGACCGACTTGACATCCTGCATGCCCCATCTGAGCTTATGTATATACCTGCTATGAGCCCATTTACGTATAACAGAAAATCAATTAGTTTTCAATTGGTCATGTCAATCGGTCAAGAATTCTCCAAGGCGCGAGTCCGCCATAAAGCCAGACACCAACAAACTCAACAACCTAACACCACAGACACAACAGTATGCCTCAGCAACAAAAGACTCACAACAGCTGAAAAGGAAGTCCTCACAAAACATCCCATCACAACATAGACATATAAATAATAAACATAGTGGAAGACTTCAATTATAGAGGAAGTAGACATACCATTACAAATGCCACTGAAACCCAAAGACAACCTAACATACAAACAAAGACAAGCCCTGAAAAAGCTTGATGATACTATCATCATAAACACACGGATCAACACACTATCCACCATAATACTGCTCGGTTTCAGCTACATCTCAACCGACACCAGAATCCGAACAAAATCTAAAAACAAAGGAGAGCCACAACACAACACAACACAACCTCAAACAAGACACATGCCCGATCCCACCTGCACGGATCCCACCCCCAAAAGCAACCCTACTTCAGCGACCAGCGAAACACCAGCAAAACCTACTGCACCAAATCCATCTTACAGATAATTAATCCACCTACCAACCTCAGATGCTCATCGCTACACACTCATAAGAGTCCACATAAAACATGCAAACATAAAGCCAACGAGACCCCCACAAATCACAACCAGCCCTCCCCACAAAAAATAAGACTCACAACCACATATAACCACCACCACAAAACAATCCAAAGATTGGTGAAGAAGCACTGGACTAGATTCCGAACCAAACAAAAAGGAAACCCCGAACTACCCCCAAACATAATGTGCTACAGGAGAAATCCATCACTCAGTAACAAACTAGCCAAAACCAGATACATAGAAGAATTGGCAACACCAACAAACCTACCCACACTAAAACCTCACTGCACAAACAAATGCTGGAACAGAAAATGCCCCACAAGCCCCAACATTCCAACAAGACACCAATTCCTAAGCACCACACTTGGAAGAACACGCACAACTAAATGCAACTACACTAGTCATCAGAATGGCAAAGTAGAGGGAGAAGCCATTGGCAATCTTGACAGAATTCTGGAGTTGAACACCATCCACATTGGCACAGACACAACAGAGCAGGTCCAAGGTGTGCCGTGATGGTGGAAGACATTTTTACCCAGTTGAGCCAGTACGTTGCATCGTGCCCCACTTTATGATGATGGACCCTCCTTTGACAAGGCCATCATGGGCATATGCAATCTGCAGTGCCGTCAGGAAGTGTCAGAGTATCCTGGTTGCATTCAAGGTTTCATCAAAGTTTATAAGAAAAACAAACTAATGAAGAAAAATAGAATTAAGCAAATCATAAGCAGAATTAGAGTGTACCCTCTCAAGAACCGATGCACCTTTCCCCAGACCATTGCTGTCACCCACGAAAGGCCAGAGTTTGTTAGCTGGAATGCCTCCTCGGTCCACATGGTTGAGCTTACCATCCCATTGACTGGTGCTGAGAATACAGGAGCTATGAAGCAGATCAGGAACACTGAGCTAGTGGACAGCGGCACACAGTACAGCTATCAAGCCACTTTGACCACCGTTGAGTTGAAGTTGGTTCAAGAGCGTTCATTTATCTTCCCAGTTTATCACAAATGGACACAATAGTGAATGCCATCCAGGCTATAGAAAGGATCATTTTGCATTTGAAGCTGAAGAGAAGATAACTGACTGACATGGCATCCTGCATGCCCCATCTGACCCTATGTATATACCTGCTACGAATCCCCTTGAATCTGTGTACAACTGAAAGTCAATTGTTTTTCTCCTTTTGTTTAAAGGCCCAGCTTTAACTGCTTTAATCTCCTGGACATTCTTCTCCTCGCCCCAGCTGTCCGCTTGAGTGGCAGTATCTTGCTGTATCATTGTTCCATAGGTGTGGCCGTTGGCAGTCTTGATACCTTTGCAGGAGTGGTAGACCATTCACGGTAGAACAGACACGATATCGCCATCAGTCGCGAGCGTTGTTCACCAAAAAATTGACAGCGGATAATGTTTCACATTTAAACTGCGCGCACTAGTCGCGCGATCTACTATGATGTCATTTCCGCATATCTAGTCCGCCCTATTCCGGAAGACATTTTGTTGGCTCAGTTGATCCCATTGTGCAACCATAAATTCTCTATATTGCAACGTCCTCAGTGCATGCTGAGGTGGCACCTGTCATGAAGTTGTGAGGATGGGGGCGTGCCGTGTTGGATAGCAGGCATGGAAGTCTACAGTCTGTGGCAGTGTGTGTCAGTTATGGCTCCCTTTGAGAGTGTGCACTTCAGTGAGCGTGTGCATGTGCATGTATTAATATATGTATGTAGTGTGTGATGGATCATCAGCTGCTGTTTATTTTATTGCAAGCATGACATTGTGAATAGGACTGTTTGAGTCCCACTTTTGTACATCAGTGTATAAGGTGATGTGATGTGTGGTTGAGGCAGTGATGAGGCCTTGGCAGTGCTGCTGCTGATGGTGAGCTCAGAGTTGACAAGTGGCACGTGTGGGCGTTTTGCATGTATGTGTAAACTTGTCTGCATACATGTGTGTATGTGTTTATGCAGTTGTGTTTGTGTGTGAGTAAATGTGTGTATGCTGTCCTCTGCAAGACTTTATTGTTTCCTAGTTCATGTCAGACTATGTGCCCTCTCTGTCATGTACACATGTTATACTCTCCATCAATTTAAATTGGAGTATATAGCATGTAGTACAAGAACTAATGCTTACCATCAGCTCTCACTCTACCTTTATATGCATGTGTGTGCAGTGAGGTAACGAGAAAGGCAAGGAGCTTCTGTATTGTACAGTTACTTTCTTAAGCATTCACGTAGCAAAGACAGATTTCAGTGAGACGTTTCGACCTCGAGGGTCTTCGTCAGTCACAAATAACAAATTGAGTTATTCGTGACTTCACGACTTGACGTGCGACTTGATGACTTGTGATTTGTACAGTTCAACACCGTAGCATGAGCCTCTACCACATCAGCTTCTGTATTGACAGGAGAAGATCCTACTGTAGTGACTGGAGTTGACTGCTATTGATTGTGTACTGTGTCTATGTGTGAACATGATTGTTTACTGTGTCTATGTGTGAACATGCATGTGTGAAGTTATAATTTGTTTTAGAGTTGTTGTGGACTGCAACTGATGTCATGTGCCTGTGTATCCGCTCCGCAGATATGTGTGGTACAACATCTGCTCACCTTGCTGGGAATTCCCCTTCTAATGTCAGCTGTGGAAGGGAATCCCCTAACTCTTCTCATTCCAACATGTCCCAACTGGCCTATTCCACTCCTGCTCTCCCTCCCTCTGCTGCTACCTGCAACAGAAATGGTCAGAGTCAGCAATAAAAGGAGGCTGGAGACAATGGAGAACCGAGTCAAAAGAAGTCGATGGCCATCTTATCGGTTCATAAGGAACTCATTGAGAAAATGGACCCCAAGCTTCCTACAATCGTGATCAGAACAGAAGACAATCAAGAGAAGTTTCATGTAATTGAATGGGAAGAATTGGTAACATTGCCCAACCTGTTGAGAGGTGTGAGTGACATAGACGTGTGTGGAGGGCTCTTCTGTTATGTAATTTGTATAAAGATATAAGGACATGCATGTGTGTTTAATATTATCATTTTGTCTTGTCTCATTTTTGTTTAAACAAAAAGATCGGCCTATTTCTATCATTTTATTTTAACCTTTCTGGAGAAACCATGGCATTGAAACCAATGTGGTCTTGCAGTCTATGATTAGGCACATATGTTAAAGGTTGTCTTTGAGGCGAGGATTCGGTTCTGTCTATCACAAGTGACAAGAGATACACAGCTGGCATAAGAGACAACGTATCCAATCGTGCAGGCGAGTGACCTACAAGCCATGGAGTAGTCTTGCAAGCCAGACCGCTTCCTCTCTTCAACTTTTACTGACCTCATGACGTCATGATGGAGTGCAGGAGGATCAGTGCCCCTTTGGTTCATTCCACTTTCCAATGAATTGAATTCGAAAAGAGTGATTTCAATATACAATTCGTGCATTGCTGGATATCAGATGAGTAGGCACAGCATTTCCACGTTCACAAAAGTTGAAAATGGAATCTATATAACGGCAAAAATCAATATTTCTTATTCGCTCAAAGTGATAATTGAATAAAAGTTAGAAATCAATATTCAATATTTAATTCTGTTTGTTTCAGAATCATAATGCATATTGCGCATTGTTGCGAATGACGCAACTGTATGTGAGCAGGAGTGCATTGAGCTGAAGGTAACATGCAGGTGTGTTGCCAGGTACCAGTGGACTCAGGACAGTGGGGTGTCGTCTTTCTGCTGTGTGGGTCCAACTATTTAGCTGCCTCGTAGGCAGCCTCGCACTGGTTTACCAGCTTGTGTGCCTTCCCATTCTAGTCCAGTCGTTAACTAAGAACCCCACCAGCGGCGTGTGCATTCGTTTGCTACCCGCAAAGGTGATTCCTCTGTTTGTGCGTCACTACTCAGAGTATCTACGCCATGATGTGTGTGTGTTCATGCAATTGCGTGTTGTGCGTGTGTGCTCCTGTGCATATGTGTGTGCATACGTGCATGTGTGTCTGTCCGTGCACACATGCGTGCAAACCTATGCTAGTCTGCGTTTTCTGTGTGTCTCTGTGTGTGATCTTACCCTTCAGGCAAAGATCAGCAGTTGGTAGAGAAGGACCACTTTGATCATGTCCAACTACATGAGCTGCTGGCTGTGTATGGTGCTATGGCTGTGATCAAGCTTGTGTGTGTGTGTGTGTGTGTGTGTGTGTGTGTGTGTGTGTGTGTGTGTGTGTGTGTGTGTGTGTGTCTGTGTGTGTGTGTGTGTGTGTGTGTGTGTGTGTGTGTGTGTGTGTGTGTGTGTGTGTGTGTGTGTGTGTGTGCTTGCATGCATGTGGGGTGTATTTGTGGTGTGGTTATGTTGTTGTGTGTGTGCGTGCACAGTTGTTTCAGGGTTTCTAGTCCCATTCGCACATAGCACACTGCAATCACTCACCGGATCTGCTGAGCCTTACTTACTAATTGCCACTGGAATTCTGCAGTTTCAATATGTTAAGCAAATGAGTGATTGCAGTGTGCAGTGTGTGAATGGGACTAGAAACGCTGAAGTGACTTTGTGATAGGGTGCGTTGCACTGATGAAGGCCAAGTAGCCTGAAACAGCTGGCATCACCCTGCATTTCTTATAATTTGAGTGATGTCAGCTGTCTGCAACTCCCTGTATTGGATGTGTGTTGTATGCGTGCTGCCTTGTGCTATCCCCGTAATACATGGGCAGGGTTGTTTTGTGTGCATGCATGTGTATACATATGTGTGCATGCAGCTTGATGTTTGATACATTTAATAATTATGACACCACCACCACAGGGTGCAAGTACAGTATCTGTGCCAATGGGGAAACCACCACATACGCAAATGGAGTATTTTTGTCGGTGGCCGAGGCAACTCACTACTGCCACATCTTGCAGCCATTGCCAACCACGGTGCGTGCCAAGTGGAGTTCGTATATGCTTTAGTGCTGTGGTGTTTGCCTTCTAAAGCACTCCATTTGTCACTGGTTGTCACTGGCTGCAACTTGCAGTGGTGGTATAATTATGATGTAATGCATGTGTATGGTATTTGTGTGTGTTTTCTGTTTTGTTTGTATAGATGTATATAATTTGGTAGAGGCTCATTGCTACGGCATAGGTAGGACTGGGCAAATTGTTGAGCAATCACATAGCAGTGAAAAACAGATAGAAATGTAGACGTTTCGACCGCGAAGGTCTTCGTCAGTTACAATTTGTAACTGACAAAGACCTTCGCGGTCGAAACGTCTACATTTCTATTAGTTTTTCACTGCTACATGATTGCTCAACAATTTGCCATGTCCTAGATGTACATATTTGTTGATTCTGGTGAACAGCGACGCCCAGCAAAGCTGTGGCCGTGTGTGCTTATGTATCTGTCTGTCTGTCTGTGCTAGTGCATGTGTGCAAGGATGTGTCAGTGTTACATGTTCTGTGTGTGGTATGTGTGTGTGTACATAGATGCGTACATGCATGTGTGTGTACAAGTGTGAGTCATTCTCTGTCTGTGGTGTGTGTGACAGTGTCTTAGTGTGGACATTATGTGTATATGTTTGCCTTTGCCGCCATGCGAAGTTAGCAGTTTCTTATGTGGGCCCTGAAAGACTGACATGGTCCCGTCTACCAATGTACATTACTGGCTTTGCATATATAGTGTGAGCAAGATCAACCAGTTACATGCAGCAGCCCAGATTTGTTCAATGTGAGTCTGCATAGTACAATTGCAATTTTCCAACGTGCACACGTCATTGCAGAGATTGTTAATTGTTGTGGATACCTTTTTAAGATGAAGCTACAAAAGTTGCTTGTCACTACAATTCAGGTGTACTGCCAAACCTTCATGTACATGCAGCATTCCATGCAGCATGACCCATTCACCCTGGTCAACTCGAACTTGATCCCAAAGTTCATACTGCAGTATTATACACCTGCGTCTGCGTACACAGACAACCAACAATATAAAAATTGAACAATGAAATAACAAATCACAACCAGTCCTCCCCACAGAAAGTAAGACTCACAACCACACATAACCACCACCACAGAACAATCAAAAGACTGGTGAACAAGAACTGGACGAGATTCCGAACCAAACAAAATGGAAAGCCAGAACTACCCCGAAACATAACAATGTGCTCCAGGAGAAAACCATCACTCAGAAACAAACTATCCAAAACAATATACATACCAGAATTGGCAACACCAACAAATGGACTCACACTAAAACCTCACGTATAGGGCAGGGACACAAATAGGACTTGACCATCTTACATACGCGACAACCTACATAAAAAGTGAACATTGATGATCACCCAACAACCCTTATCTAGAACATCAACAAAGTACAGAAGGAAATGTATGGAAACAAACAAAATAAACTAAAAACAATACAATTTTTTTTTTATATCACCACACAATACCAGAACACCACATGTGTACTTCCTAAAGACAACACACAAAACCCCCATGTCTGACAAACCCATTGTCAGCAGCTGCAACTCTGCCACTGAAATCATTTCAAGAAACAAACTAGCCAAAACCAGATACATACAGGAAATGGCAACACCAGCAAACGGACCCACACTAAACCATCACTGCACAAACAAATGCTGGAACAGAAAATGCCCCACATGCCCAAACATTCCAACAAGACACTAATTCCTAAGAACCACACTTGGAACAACACACACAACAAAATGCAACTACACATGGTGCAGCACCGGAATTGTCCATCTAGTCACCAGCAACTGATGCCACAAACAGTATGTCGGCCAAACACTAGGCAGTCTACACACACGACTAAATGAAAGCAGATGTGAAACACAACATCCCACGTGAATCAACATACCACTTCAGGAACAAACAACACACAACTGGAGACGTACAAATTGAAGACATAGACCACACAGACATACAGACAAGAGAAATGCCGAAAGAGACCTACAGACCAAGGAAACACACTGGATCAACACACCATCCACCATAACACACCTCGGTCTCAACTACATCTCAACCGACACCATAATCCGAACCAAATGAAGAAACCAACAAAATCCACACACAAAGGAGACTCACAATACAATACAATACAATACAATACAACACAACACAACCCACACCCGATTCCACCTTGCTTGGTCGGTTGGTTGCTTGGTTGGTTGGTTGCTTGGTCAGTTGGTTGCTTGGTCCATTGTTTAGTCGGTTGGTTGGATGGTCCGTTGTTTAGTCGGTTGGTCGGTTGCTTTGCTTTACTTTGCTTTGCTTTGCTTTGCTTTGTTTGCTTGCTTGCTTGCTTGCTTTGCTTGCTTTGCTTCTTTTGCTTGGTTGCTTGCTTGCTTGCTTGCTTGCGTGGTTGGTAGGTTGGTTTATTTCTTGGTTACTTGGTTGGTTGGATTGTTGGTTGGCGACCAAGCAACCAACCAACCAAGCAACCATGCAACCAACCAACCAACCAAGCAACCAACCAAGCTACCAACTGACCAACCGACCAACCAACCAACCAACAGACCAACTGACCAACGGACCAACCAACCAACCAACCAACCAACCAACCAACCAACCAACCAATCAACCAACCAAGCAACCAATCAACCAAGCAACCAACCAAGCAACCAACCAACCAACCAAGCAACCAAGCAACTAACCAAGCAACCAAGCAACTAACCAAGCAACCAAGCAACCAAGCAACCAACCAACCAACCAACCAACCAACCAACCAACCAACCAACCAACCAACCAAGCAACCAAGCAACCAACCAACCATCTAAGCTACCAACCAACCAAACAAACAACCAAGCAAGCAAGCAACCAACCAAGTAACCAAACAACCAACCAAACAACATAGTTACCCACCAACCATGCTACCAACCAACCAAGTTACCAACCAAGTAACCAGACAACCAACTAAGCAACCAACCGACTAACCGACCATCCGACCAACCGACCAGCCGACCATCCAACCAACCAACCAAGCTACCAACCAACCAACCAAGCAACCAACCAACCAAGCAACCAATCAACCAACCAACCAAGCAACCAAGCTACAAACCAACAAACCATCCAACCAACCAACCAACCAACCAACCAACCAACCAACCAACCAACCAACCAACCAACCAACCAACCAACCAACCAACCAACCAACCAACCAACCAACCAACCAACCAACTAACCAACCAACCAACAAAGCAACCAAGCAATCAAGCAACCAAGCAACCAACCAACCAACCAACCAACCAAGAAACTAAGAAACCAACCAAGAAACCAACCAACCAACCAAGAAACCAATCAACCAACCAACCAACCAACCAACCAAGCAACCCGCCCACCTGTACAAATACCACCCCCAAAAATCAACTCTACCCCAGCTACCAGCAAGACACCAACAATACCTAACGCACTAAATCCATCTTACTCATAACTAATCCACCTACCAACCTCACGATTGTATATATAGCTACACACACATAAGGGTCCACAAAAACATGCAAATATAGCCAACGAGACCCCGCAACCCCAACATCAACACCAATCCCCCACAACAACTGCTAACAAACGGACTAATGACTTTTCAGGAAAGGTCGCTGTTTTGATCAGGGGCACTTCCAACTGCTTTGGAGTTCCAGGGCACCAGGGAGGCTACAATCTGGAGCCTCACTGTACGTAAAACAGCTGGAGTGAACTCTTACACCCATCAGAATGGCAAAGTAGAGGGAGAAGCCGTTGGCAGTCTTGACAGACTTCTGGAGTGGAACACCATCCACGTTGGCACAGACACAACAGAGCAGGTCCACGGCGTATCGTGATGGTGGAAGCCATTGTTGACCCAGCACCAGATCTGAGTGCAGGAGGGGAAGAGGGGACAGTAAGATATTCTCCAATGCAACATGCAACACAATCCCACACAAACGACATTCCATCCTCTCCTACCCACACTACTTGCCCTCCCCCTCACATCATTTCCTGCTGTCCACTTGAGCCAGTACGTTGCATCATTGTCCCATAGGTACCTTGGCAACTACTTGATCTCATTTGACGATGATGGACCCTCCTTTGACAAGGTCACCATGAGCGTATGCAATCTGCAGTGCCGTCAGGATGTGGCCTAGAGTATCCTGCTTGCGTTCCAGAGTCCATCAACGCTTAATAAAAGGAAAACAAACTAATGAAGAAATAAAAGTAGAAATCATAAGCAGAATTAGAGTGTACCCTCTCAGAACCGATACACCTTTGCCCAGTCCATTGCTGTCACCCACGAATGGGCAGAAGTTGTTACCTGGAATGCCTCCTCAGTCCACATGGTTGAGCTTACCATCCCATTGGAGACTGGTGCTGAGAATGCAGGAGCTATGAAGCAGATCAGGAATGCTGAGCTAGTGGACTGCGGCACACAGGACAGCTATCAAGCCACACACAACCGTTGAGGTTGGTTCAAGAGGGTTCATTCATGTCACCAGTTTCTCACAAATTCACACAATAGTAAATGCAAGACCCAAAGTAAGAATACACCTGGAGAAGGAGGTCAGTCTCCAAGCTCCAGAAGGATCATTTTGCATTAGGTGCAGGAGAAACAAGAAAGAAGAGAACTGACCGACTTGACATTCTGCATGCCCCATCTGAGCTTATGTATATACGTACCTGCGATGAGCCCACTTGCGTATCACAGAAAATCAATTGGTTTTCAATTGGTCTTGTCAATTGGTCAAGAATTCCCCAAGGCGCGAGCCTGATGAAAAGCCCGATACCAATGTAGTCAAGAACCTAACACCACAGACACAATAGTCAACCTCAGCAACAAAAGACTCACAACAGCTGAAAAGGAGGTCCTCAATAAGGGACTGTCCTTTCTACTGAACCCGAAGAAGACCAACTCAAGAGAAATCATGCCCAAGCTCGACAAACTCTGAACAGATATACACAGAACTCTACACAAAAACAAGCAGCCACCCACAAAAGCAAGCCACACACACCAACAACAATACCACCAGAGCCACATGCACCAAGTGAAAGTGGAAGACATCATCAAAGAGGAAGTAGACAAAACATTACAAATGCCACTGAAACCCAAAGACAACCCAACATACAAACAAAGACAAGCCCTGATAAAGCTTATCATCCATGATACTATCATCATAAACAAAGCGGACAAAGGCTCCACAATCGTCATCCAGGACAGGGACACTTACACACAAATAGGACTTTACCACCTCAAAGACACGACTACCTACATATACCTGAACATGGATCCCACCACAACCCTTATCCAGAACATCAACACCACACATATACTTCTTAAAGAAAACACACAAAACCCCATGTCTGACAGACCCATTGTCAGCACCTGCAACTCTATCACTGAAAACATTTCAAGATTCCTGGGCACATAATTATATACACCTCCAACCAGCAGTAAAACAACTACCTTCACAGTACAATAGAACAACAAATCACAACCAGCCCTCCCCACAGATAGTAAGACTCACAACCACATATAACCACCACCACAAAACAATCCAAACACTGGTGAACAAGCACTGGACTAGATTCCGAACCAAGCAAAAAGGAAACCCAGAACTACCCCGAAACATAACAATGTGCTACAGGAGAAATTCCTCACTCAGAAACAAACTAGCCAAAGCAAGAAACATACCAGAATTGGCAACACCAACAAACAGACCCACACTAAAACCTCACTGCGCAAACAGATGCTGGAACAGAAAATGCCCCACATGCTCCGACATTCCACCAGGACACCAATTCCTAAGAACCACACTTGGAACAACACACACAACTAAATGCAACTACCCATGTAGGAGCAACGGAATTGTCTATCTAAACACCTGCAAAGATGCCACAAACAGTATCTCGGCCAAACACAAGCAGTCTACACACACGACTAAATGAAAAGCAGATGTGAAACACAGCACCTCACGCGAATCAACATACCACTTCAGGAACAACCAACACACAACCAGAGACATACACATTGCTTGGTTGCATGGTTACTTGGTTGCTTGGTTACTTGGTTGGTTTGTTGGTTGGTTGGTTGGTTGGTTGGTTGGTGGTTGGTTGGTCGGTTGGTTTGTTGCTTGGTTTGTTGGTTGGTTTGTTGATTGGTTGGTTGGTTGGTTGGTTGATTGGTTGGTTGGTTGGTTGGTTGGTTGATTGGTTGGTTGGCTGGTTGGCTGGTTGGTTACATACAAATTGAAGGAATAGACAACACAGACATACAAACAGACAAGAGAACCTACAGACCAAGGAAACGCACTGGTTCAACACACCATCCACCAAAACACACCTCAATCTCAACTACATCTCAATCTACACCATAATCAAAACCAAATGAAGAAACCAATAAAATACAACACAACACAAACCACACCCGATCCCACCTGTACAAATACCACCCCCAAATAATCAACTCTATCCCAGCGACCAGAGAGATATCAACAATAACTAATGCACCAAATCCATCTTACAGATAACTAATCCACCTACCAACCTCAAATGATTGTAGCTACATACTCATAAGGGTCCACAAAAACATGCAAATATAAAGCCAACGAGACCCCACAACCCCAACACCAACCCCCACAACAACAGCTAACAAGTGGACTAATTACTTGCAGGAAAGGTCGCTGTTTGATCAGGGGCACTTCCAACTGCTTTGGAGTTCCAGGGCACCAGGGAGGCTAAAATTAGGAGTTTCAATGTACGCAAAACAGCTGGAGTGAACTCTTACACCCATCAGAATGGCAAAGAAGAGGGATAAGCCGTTGGCAATCTTGACAGACTTCTGGAGTGGAACACCATCCACGTTGGCACAGACACAACAGAGCAGGTCCACGGCGTGTCGTGATGGTGGAAGCCATTGTTGACCCAGCACCAGATCTGAGTACAGGAGGGGAAGAGGGGGAAGTAGGATATGCTGCAATGCAACCCACAACACACTCCCACACAAACGACATTCCATCCTCTCCTACCCACACCACTTGCCCTCACTCTCACATCATTTCCTGCTGTCCACTTGAGCCAGCACGTTGCATCGTGTCCAATAGTTACTTTGGCAACTACTTGATCTCACTTGACGATGATGGACCCTCTTTTTACAAGGTCATCATGAGCATATGCAATCTGCAGTGCCGTCATGATGTGGCCTAGAGTATCCTGCTTGTATTCCAGGGTCCATCACCGTTTAAAAGAAGTTCATTCATGTCACCAGTTTCTCACAAATTCACACAATAGTGAATGCCAAACCCAAATTAAGAATACACCTAGAGAAAGAGGTCAGTTGCCAAGCTTCAGAAGGATCATTTCGCATTTGGTGAAGGAGAAACAAGAGAGAAGAGAACTGACCGACTTGACATCCTGCATGCCCCGTCTGAGCTTATGTATATACCTGCT
Source organism: Aplysina aerophoba (assembly GCA_949841015.1). Taxonomy (NCBI): domain Eukaryota; kingdom Metazoa; phylum Porifera; class Demospongiae; order Verongiida; family Aplysinidae; genus Aplysina; species Aplysina aerophoba. The sequence goes on from OX465038.1 coordinate 3,265,274, forward strand.
ATGAGCCCACTTGCATATAACAGAAAATCAACTGGTTTTCAATTGGTCATGTCAATTGGTCAAGAATTCCCCAAGGCACGAATCCGTCAAAAAGCCAGATTACCAACGAACTCAACAACCTAACACCACAGACATAATAGTCAACCTGAGCAGCAAAAGACTCACAACAGCTGAAAAGGAGGTCCTCACAAAACATCCCATCACAACATACGTAGACATAGAAATAGTAAACATAGTGGAAGACATCAACGAGGAAGTAGACATAACATTACAAATGCCACTGACACCCAAAGACAACCTAACATACAAACAAAGACAAGCCCTGTAAAAGCTTATCATCAATGATACCATCATCATAAACAAAACAGACAAAGGCTCCACAATCGTCATCTAGGACAGGGACACTTACACACAAATAGGACTTGACCATCTCAAAGACACGGCAACCTTCATAAAACTCAACATTGACCACACCACAACCCTTATCCAAGAACATCAACAAAGTACTGAAGGAAATGTATCGAAACAAACAAAATAACCTAAAAACAATGCAATTATTTGATACCCCCACACAATACCAGAACACCACACATATACTTCCTAAAGAAAACACACAAACCCCCCATGTCTGACAAACCCATTGTCAGCAGCTGCAACTCTGCCACTGAAAACTATTCAAGAAACAAACTAGCCAAAAGACTCACAACCACATATAACCCCCACCACAGAACAATCCAAAGACTGGTGAACAAGCACTGGACTAGATTCCGAACCAAACAAATCGGAAAGCCAGAACTACCCCGAAACATAACAATGTGCTAAAGGAGAAATCCATCACTCAGAAACAAACTATCCAAAACAAGATACATACAAGAATTGGCAACACCAACAAACAGACCCACACTAAACCATCACTGCACAAACAAATGCTTGAACAGAAAATGCCCCAAATGACCTAACATTCCAACAAGACACCAATTCCTAAGCACCACACTTGGAACAACACACAACTAAATGCAACTACACATGTAGGAGCACCGGAATTGTCTACCTAGTCACCTGCAATAGATGCCACAAACAGTATCCCGTCCAAACACTAGGCAACCTACTCACACGACCGAAAGAAAATGAAAGCAGATGTGAAATGCAACACCTCTTTCGAATCAACATACCACTTCAGGAACAAACAACACACAATCAGAGACATACAAAATGAAGACATAGACCACACAGACATACAAACAGACAAGAGAAATGCGGAAAAAGACCTACAGACTAAGGGAACACATGGGATCAACACACCATAATTCGAACCTACTGAAGAAACCAACAAAATCCAAACACAAAGGAGACTCACAATACAACACAACACAACCCTTACCCGATCCCACCTGCACAAACCCTACCCCAAAAAAATCAACTCTACCCCAGGGACCAGTGAGACACCAACAATAACTACCACACCAAATCCATCTTACAGATAACTAATCCACCTACCAACCCCCACAACCCCAACAACAACCCCCCACAACAACAGCTACCAAACGAACTAATGACTGTTCAGGAAAGGTCACTGTTTGATCAGGGGCACTTCCAACTGCTTTGGACTTCCAGGGCACCAGGGAGGCTACAATCTGGATCCTCACTGTACGCAAAACAGCTGGAGTGAACTCTTACACCCATCAGAATGGCAAAGTAGAGGGAGAAGCCGTTGGCAGTCTTGACAGACTTCTGGAGTGGAACACCATCCACGTTGGCACAGACACAACAGAGCAGGTCAACGGCGTGTTGTGAGGGCGGAAGCCATTGTTGACCCAGCACCAGATCTGAGTGCAGGAGGGGAAAAGGGGGAAGTAGGATATGCTCCAATGCAACATGCAACACAATCCCACACAAACGACATTCCATCCTCTCCTACCCACACCACTTGCCCTCACCCTCACATCATTTCCTGCTGTCCACTTGAGCCAGTACATTGCATCATTGTCCCATAGGTACCTTGGCAACTACTTGATCTCACTTGACGATGATGGACCCTCCTTTGACAAGGTCACCATGAGCGTATGCAATCTACAGTGCCGTCAGGATGTGGCCTAGAGTATCCTGCTTGCATTCCAGAGTCCATCAACGTTTAATAAAAGAAAAACAAACTAATGAAGAAATAAAAGGAGAAATCATAAGCAGAATTAGAGTGTACCCTCTTAAGAACCGATACACCTTTACCCAGTCCATTGCTGTCACCCATGAAAGGCCTGAAGTTGTTAGCTGGAATGCCTCCTCGGTCCACATGGTTGAGCTTACCATCCCATTGGAGACTGGTGCTGAGAATGCAGGAGCTATGAAGCAGATCAGGAATGCTGAGCTAGTGGACAGCGGCACACAGGACAGCTATCAAGCCACACAACTGTTGAGGTTGGTTTAAGAGGGTTCATTCATGTCACCAGTTTCTCACAAATTCACGCAATAGTGAATGCAAGACCCAAATTAAGAATACACCTGGAGTAGGAGGTTAGTCGCCTAGCTTCAGAAGGATCATTTCGCATTAGGTGAAGGAGAAACAAGAAAGAAGAGAACTGACCGACTTGACATCCTGCATGCCCCATCTGAGCTTATGTATATACCTGCTATGAGCCCACTTGCGTATCACAGAAAATCAATTGGTTTTCAATTGGTCTTGTCAATTGGTCAAGAATTCCCCAACGAGCGAACCTGATGAAAAGCCAGATACCAACGTACTCAAGAACCTAACACCACAGACACAATAATCAACCTCAGCAACAAAAGACTCACAACAGCTGAAAAGGAGGTCCTCAATTAGGGATTGTCCTTTCTACTGAACCCGTAGAAGACCAACTCAAGAGAAATCATGCCCAACCTCGACAAACTCCAAACAGATATACACAGAACTCTACACAATAAACAACCAGCCACCCGTAAAAACAAGCCACACACACCAACAACAATACCACCAGAGCCACATACACCAAGTGAAAGTGGAAGACATCAAAGAGGAAGTAGACAAAACATTACAAATGCCACTGAAACCCAAAGACAACCCAACATACAAAGACAAGCCCTGAAAAAGCTTATCATCCATGATACTATCATCATAAACAAAGCGGATAAAGGCTCCACAATCGTCATCCAGGACAGGGACACTTACACACAAATAGGACTTGACCACCTCAAAGACACGACAACCTACATATACCTGAACATGGATCCCACCACAACCCTTATCCAGAACATCAACACCACACATATATTTCCTACAGAAAACACACAAAACCCCATGTCTGACAGACCCATTGTCAGCACCTGCAACTCTATCACTGAAAACATTTCAAGATTCCTGGACACATAATTATATACTTCCAACCAGCAGTAAAACAACTACCTTCACAGTACAATGAAACAACAAATCACAACCAGTCCTCCCCAAAGAAAGTAAGACTCACAACCACATATAACCACCACCACAAAACAATCCAAAGACTGGTGAAGAAGCACTGGACTAGATTCCGAACCGAACAAAACGGAAAGCCAGAACTACCCCAAAACATAATGTACTACAGGAGAAATCCATCACTCAGAAACAAACTATCCAAAACAAGATACATACCAGAATTGGCAACACCAACAAATGGACCCATACTAAAACCTCACTGCACAAACAAATGCTTGAACAGAAAATGCCCCACATGCCCCGACATTCCAACAAGACACTAATCCCTAAGAACCACACTTGGAACAACACACAAAACTAAATGCAACTACCCATGTAGGAGCAATGGAATTGTCTATCTAGTCACCTGCAAAGATGCCACAAACAGTATCTCGGCCAAACACTAGGCAGTCTACACACACGACTAAATGAAAAGCAGATGTGAAACACAACACCTCACGTGAATCAACATACCACTTCAGGAACAACCAACACACAACCAGAGAGGTACACATTGCTTGGTTGCTTGGTACGTAGCTTGGTTGGTTGATTGGTTGGTTGGTTGCTTTGTTGCTTGGTTGCTTGCTTAGTTGGTTTGTTGGTTGATTGGCTGCTTGGTAGCTTGGTTGGTTGGTTGGTTGGTTGGTTGATTTGTTGGTTGGTTTGTTGGTTGGTTGGTTGGTTGGTGGTTGGTTGGTGGTTGGTTGGTCAGTTTGTTGGTCGGTTGGTCGGTTGGTTGGTTGGTTTGTTGGTTGGTTGGTTTGTTGGTTGATTTGTTGGTTGGTTGGTTGGTTGGTTGGTGGTTGGTTGGTAGGTTTGTTGGTCGGTTGGTCAATTGGTTGGTAGGTTTGTTGGTCGGTTGGTCAATTGGTTGGTTGGTTTGTTGATTGGTTGGTTGGTTGGCTTGTTGGTTGGTTGGTTGGTTGGTTGGTTCTTAGCTTGGATGGTTGGTTGGTCGATTTGTTGGTCGGTTGGTCGGTTGGTTTGTTTGTTGATTGGTTGGTAGATTGGTTTGTTGAATGGTTGGTTGGTTGGTTGGCAGGTTGGTTACATACAAATTGAAGGCATAGACTACACAGACATACAAGCAGACAAGAGAAATGCCGTAAGAGACCTGCAGCCCAAGGAAACACACTGGATCAACACACCATCCACCAAAACACACCTCGATCTAAACTACATCTCAACCGACACCATAATCCAAACCAAATGAAGAAACCAATAAAATACAACACAACATAAACCACACCCGATCCCACCTGTACAAATACCACCCCCAAAAACTCAATTGCATCCCAGCGACCAGCAGGACACCAACAATAACTAACGCATCAAATCCATCTTACAGATAACTAATCCACCTACCAACATTGAACGATCGTACGTAGCTACACACTCATAAGGGTCCACAAAATCATGCAAATACAAAGCCAACGAGACCCCACAACCCCAACATCAACACCAATCCCCCACAACAACCGCTAACAAACGGACTAATGACTTTTCAGGAAAGGTCGCTGTTTGATCAGGGGCACTTCCAACTGCTTTGGAGTTCCAGGGCACCAGGGAGGTTACAATTTGGAGCCTCACTGTACCCATAACAGCTGGAGTGAACTCTTACACACATCAGAATGGCAAAGTAGAGGGAGAAGCTGTTGGCAATCTTGACAGACTTCTGGAGTGGAACACCATCCACGTTGGCACAGACACAACAGAGCAGGTCCACGACGTGTTGTGATGGTGGAAGCCATTGTTGACCCAGCACCAGATCTGAGTGCAGGAGGGGAAGAGGGGGAAGTAGGATATGGTCAAATGCAACACACAACACACTCCCACCCAAAATACATTCCATTCTCTCCTACCCACACCACTTGCACTCTCCCTCACATCATTTCCTGCTGTCCACTTGAGCCAGTATATTGCATCATGTCCCATAGGTACCTTGGCAACGACTTGATCTCACTTGACGATGATGGACCCTCCTTTGACAAAGCCATCATGAGCGTATGCAATCTGCCGTGCCGTCAAAATATGGTCTAGAGTATCCTGCTTGCATTCCAGGGCCGATCAACGTTTAAAAGAAAAGCAAACTACTGAAGAAATAAAAATAGAAATAAGCAAATTATAAGCAGAATTAGAGTGTACCCTCTCAAGAACCGATACACCTTTCCCCAGTCCATTGCTGTCACCCACGAAAGGCCAGAAATTGTTAACTGGAATGCCTCCTCGGTCCACATGGTTGAGCTTACCATCCCAATGGAGATGGGTACTAAGGAGCTATGAAGCAGATTCAGGAACGATGAGCTATAAGTGGACAGTACAGTGAATCCTCGGTTATCCGAACCCCATTGGTCAAATGCCACAAACACTTTGTTCGGATAAGTGAAAAGTTCGGATAAGTGAAATACAATCAAATACAACATTGTACAAATACACTAGCATGTGCTCATACATACATTTACTTTTGTAGCAACTCTAGTAAGGTCCTCTGCTTTAGGGACTCTCCTCGTTTACGGACTGCGAGGGCATGGAGTTCTCTCAACGTGCATGTATTGTATTGATTTACTTCAGGCTGGTATTCAAGCCATGTGAGGCACTTCTCCAACATGAGTTGCCATAAAGGTGGAGACAGGACAGATTCTCCTTTCTCTGATTTAGGCTCATTTTCCTGGTCAGGCATTAGCTCTGAAAGAACATGGTCACAGATTTCGTCGTCGTCATCTCCTGCGCGAAGCGAACGATCTTATTGCGATTATTCTTGATACCCGAGACTATGTTCTATCTAACTCCATAGCGTTCGGCAATAACGTAAGCAGAGCTGATCTATAGCTGCTTTGTGATGGCCACTTTGTCTTCCGTACTTAAAACTGTTCTCTTTCTCTTAGCTTCGCAGCGCAAGTAGACTCCGCCATCTTATAAAACAAAGAAAACACGCGTGTGAATCCGCCACAAAGCCACACACCAACGAACTCAACAACCTAACACCACAGACACAATAGTCAACCTCATCAACAAAAGACTCACAACAGCTGAAAAGGAGGTCCTCACAAAACATCCCATCACAACATAGACATAGAAATGATAAACATAGTGGAAGACTTCCATTATAGAGGAAGTAGACATACCATTACAAATGCTGCCGAAACCCAAAGACAATCTAACATACAATGAAACACAAGCCCTGAAAAAGTTTATCCATGATACTATCATCATAAACAAAGCAGACAAGGCTCCACAATCGTCATCCAGGACAGGGACACTTACACACAAATAGGACTTGACCACCTCAAAGACACGACAACCTACATATACCTGAACATGGATCCCACCACAACCCTTATCCAGAACATCAACACCACACATATACTTCCTAAAGAAAACACACAAAACCCCATGTCTGACAGACCTATTGTCAGCACCTGCAACTCTATCACTGAAAACATTTCAAGATTCCTGGACACATACGTATATACCTCCAACCAGCAGTAAAACAACTACCTTCACAGTGCAATGAAACAACAAATCACAACCAGCCCTCCCCACAGAAAGTAAGACTCACAACCACATATAACCACCATCACAAAACAATCCAATGACTGGTGAACAAGCACTGGACTAGATTCCGAATCAAACAGAAAGGAAACCCAGAACTACCCCGAAACATAACAATGTGCTACAGGAGAAATCCATCACTCAGAAACAAACTAGCCAAAACAAGATACATACAAGAATTGGCAACATCAACAAACAGACCCACACTAAAACCTCACTGCGCAAACAAATGCTGGAACAGAAAATGCCCCACATGCCCCGACATTCCAACAAGACACCAATTCCTAAGAACCACACTTGGAACAACACACACAACTAAATGCAACTACCCATGTAGGAGCAACGGAATTGTCTATCTAGTCACCTGCAAAAGATGCCACAAACATTATCTTGGCCAAACATCAAAAATCAACTCTACCCCAGCGTCCAGCGAGACACCAACAATACCTAAGGCGCCAATTCCATCTTACAGATAACTAATCCACCTACCAAACTCAAACGATTGTAGCTACAGACTCATAAGGGTCCACAAAAACATGCAAATATAAAGCCAACGAGACCCCACAACCCCAACACCAACCCCCACAACAACAGCTAACAAATGGACTAATGTCTTTTCTTCAGGAAAGGTCGCTGTTTGATCAGGGGCACTTCCAACTGCTTTGGAGTTCCAGGGCACCAGGGAGGCTACAATTTGGAGCCTCACTGTACGCAAAACAGCTGGAGTGAACTCTTACACCCATCAGAATGGCAAAGTAGAGGGAGAAGCCGTTGGCAACCTTGACAGACTTCTGGAGTGGAACACCATCCACGTTGGCACAGACACAACAGAGCAGATCGACGGCGTGTCGTGATGGTGGAAGCCATTGTTGACCCAGCACCAGATCTGAGTGCAGGAGGGGAAAAGGGGGAAGTAGGATATGCTCCAATGCAACATGCAACACAATCCCACACAAATGACATTCCATCCTCTCCTACCCACACCACTTGCCCTCCCCCTCACATCATTTCCTGCTGTCCACTTGAGCCAGTACATTGCATCATTGTCCCATAGGTACCTTGGCAACGACTTGATCTCACTTGACGATGTTGGACCCTCCTTTGACAAGGTCATCATGAGCGTACGCAATCTGCAGTGCCATCAGGATGTGGCCTAGAGTATCCTGCTTGCATTCCAGGGTCCATCAACGTTTAATAAAAGAAAAACAAACTAATGAAGAAATAAAAGGAGAAATCATAAGCAGAATTAGAGTGTACCCTCTCAAGAACCTAAACACTTTTCCCCAGTCCATTGCTGTCACCCACGAAAGGCCAGAAATTGTTAGCTGGAATGCCTCCTCGGTCCACATGCAACACCAACAAACAGACACACACTATAACCTCACTGCGCAAACAAATGCTGGAACAGAAAATGCCCCACATGCCCCGACATTCCAACAAGACACCAATTCCTAAGAACCACACTTGGAACAACACACACAACTAAATGCAACTACCCATGTAGGAGCAACGGAATTGTCTATCTAGTCACCTGCAAAGATGTCACAAACAGTATCTCGGCCAAACACAAGCAGTCTACACGCACGACTAAATGAAAAGCAGATGTGAAACACAGCACCTCACGCGAATCAACATACCACTCCAGGAACAACCAACACACAACCAGAGACATACACATTGCTTGGTTGCTTGGTTACTTGGTTGCTTGGTTACTAGGTTGGTTTGTTGGTTGGTTGGTTGGTTGCTTGGTTGCTTGGTTACTTGGTTGGTAGGTTGGTAGGTTTGTTGGTTGGTTGGTTGGTTGGTTGGTTGGTGGTTGGTTGGTCGGTTTGTTGGTCGGTTGGTCGGTTGGTTGGTTGGTTTGTTGATTGGTTGGTTGGTTGGGTTGTTGGTTGGTTGGTTGGCTGGTTGGTTGGCTGGTTGGTTACATACAAATTGAAGGCATAGACTACACAGACATACAAGCAGACAAGAGAAATGCCGAAAGAGACCTACAGACCAAGGATACACACTGGATCAACACACCATCCACCAAACATACCTCGATCTAAACTACATTTCAACCGACACCATAATCCAAACCAAATGAAGAAACCAATAAAATACAACACAACACAAACCACACCCGATCCCACCTGTACAAATACCCCCCCCCCCCAAAGAAAAAAAAATTAACTATATCCCAGCGACCAGCAAGACACCAACAATAACTAACGCACCAAATCCATCTTACAGATAACTAATCCACCTACCAACCTCAAACGATCGTAGCTATACACTCATAAGGGTCCACAAAAACATGCAAATATAAAGCCAACGAGACCTCACAACCCCAACATCAACACCAATCCCCCACAACAACCGCTAACAAACGGGACTAGAGACTTTTCAGGAAAGGTCGCTGTTTGATCAGGGGCACTTCCAACTGCTTTGGAGTTCCAGGGCACCAGGGAGGCTACAATTTGGAGCCTCACTGTTCGCAAAACAGCTGGAGTGAACTCTTACACCCATCAGAATGGCAAAGTAGAGGGAGAAGCTGTTGGCAATCTTGACAGACTTCTGGAGTGGAACACCATCCACGTTGGCACGTCAACGGTGTGTCGTGATGGTGGAAGCCATTGTTGACACAGTACCAGATCTGAGTGCAGGAGGGGAAGAGGGGGAAGTAGGATATTCTCCAATGCAACATGCAACACACTCCCACACAAACGACATTCCATCCTCTCCTACCCACACCACTTGCCCTCCCCTCACATCATTTCCTGCTGTCCACTTGAGCCAGTACATTGCATCATGTCCCATAGGTACCTTGGCAGCGACTTGATCTCACTGGACGATGATTGATCCTCCTTTGACAAGGACATCATGAGCGTATGCAATCTGCAGTGCCGTCAAAATGTAGTCTAGAGTATCCTGCTTGCATTCCAGGGCCGGGTGTTGAGAATGCAGGAGCTATGAAGCAGATCAGGAACGCTGAGCTAGTGGACAGCGGCACACAGGACAGCTATCAAGCCACACACAACTATTGAGATTGGTTCAAGAGGGTTCATTCATGTCACCAGTTTCTCACAAATGGACACAATAGTGAATGCAAGAGTCAAATTAAGGATACACCTGGAGAAGGAGGTCAGTCACCCAGTTTCAGAATGATAATTTTGCATTCGGTGCAGGAGAAACAAGAGAGATAAAGTAGACACAGAAATTATAAACATAGTGGAAGACATCAACGAGGAAGTAGACATAACATTACAAATGCCACTGACACCCAAAGACAACCTAACATACAAACAAAGACAAGCCCTGTAAAAGCTTATCATCGATGATACCATCATCATAAACAAAGCGGACAAAGGCTCCACAATCGTCATCTAGACAGGGACACTTACACACAAATAGGACTTGACCATCTTACATACGCAACAACCTACATAAAAAAGTGAACATTGATCACCCAACAACCCTTATCTAGAACATCAACAAAGTACAGAAGGAAATGTATGGAAACAAACAATATATACTAAAAACAATACAATTTATTGATATCACCACACATCACCAGAACACCACACGTGTACTTCCTAAAGAAAACACACAAAACCCCCATATCTGACAAACCCATTGTCAGCAGCTGCAACTCTGCCACTGAAATCATTTCAAGAAACAAACTAGCTAAAACCAGATACATACAGGAAATGGCAACACCAGCAAACGGACCCACACTAAACCATCACTGCACAAACAAATGCTTGAACAGAAAATGCCCCACGTGCCCCAACATTCCAACAAGACACTAATTCCTAAGCACCACACTTGGAACAACACACACAACAAAATGGAACTACACATGGTGCAGCACCGGAATTGTCTATCTAGTCACCAGCAACAGATGCCACAAACAGTATGTCGGCCAAACATTAGGCAGTCTACACACACGACTAAATGAAAGCAGATGTGAAACACAACATCCCACGTGAATCAACATACCACTTCAGGAACAAACAACACACAACTGGAGACGTACAAATTGAAGACATAGACCACACAGACATACAAACAGACAAGAGAAATGCCGAAAAAGACCTACAGACCAAGGAAACACACTGGATCAACACACCATCCACCATAACACACCTCGGTCTCAACTACATCTCAACTGACACCATAATCCGAACCAAATGAAGAAACCAACAAAATCCATACACGAAGGAGACTCACAATACAATACAATACAATACAATACAATACAATACAATACAATACAATACAATACAACACAACACAACCCACACCCGATTCCACCTTGTTTGGTCGGTTGGTTGCTTGGTCAATTGGTTGCTTGGTCCATTGTTTAGTCGGTTGGTTGGATGGTCCGTTGTTTAGTCGGTTGGTCGGTTGCTTAGCTTTACTTTGCTTTGCTTTGCTTTGCTTTGTTTGCTTGCTTGCTTGCTTGCTTTGCTTGCTTTGCTTCCTTTGCTTGGTTGCTTGCTTGCTTGCTTGCGTGGTTGGTAGGTTGGTTTATTTCTTGGTTGCTTGGTTGGTTGGTTAGTTGGTTGGTTGGATGGTTGGTTGGCGACCAAGCAACCAACCAACCAAGCAACCATGCAACCAACCAACCAACCAAGCAACCAACCAAGCTACCAACAGACCAACCGACCAACCAACCAACCAACAGACCAACCGACCAACGGACCAACCGAACAACCGACCAAACAACCAACCAACCAACCAACCAACCAATCAACCAACCAAGCAACCAATCAACCAAGCAACCAACCAACCAAGGAACCAAGCAACCAAGGAACCAAGCAACCAAGCAACCAACCAAGCAACCAAGCAACTAACCAAGCAACCAAGCAACCAACCAACCAACCATCCAACCAAGCAACCAAGCAACCAAACAACCAACCAAGCAACCAACCAACCATCTAAGCTACCAACCAACCAACCAACCAACCAAGCAAGCAACCAACCAACCAAGTAACCAACCAACCAACCAACCAACCAAGTTACCCACCAACCAAGCTACCAACCAACCAAGTTACCAACCAAGCAACCTAACAACCAACTAAACAACCAACCGACTAAACAACCATCCGACCAACCGACCAGCCGATCATCCAACCAACCAACCAAGCTAACAACCAACCAACCAAGCAACCAACCAACCAAGCAACCAATCAACCAACCAACCAAGCAACCAAGCTACAAACCAACAAACCATCCAACTAACCAACCAACCAACCAACCAACCAACCAACTAACCAACCAACCAACAAAGCAACCAAGCAACCAAGCAACCAAGCAACCAAGCAACCAACCAACCAAGCAACTAAGAAACCAACCAAGAAACCAACCAACCAACCAAGAAACCAATCAACCAACCAACCAACCAACCAACCAAGCAACCCGCCCACCTGTACAAATACCACCCCCAAAAATCAACTCTACCCCAGCGACCAGCAAGACACCAACAATACCTAACGCACCAAATCCATCTTACTGATAACTAATCCACCTACCAACCTCAAACAATTGTAGCTACACACACATAAGGGTCCACAAAAACATGCAAATATAGCCAACGAGACCCCACAACCCCAACATCAACACCAATCCCCCACAACAACTGCTAACAAACGGACTAATGACTTTTCAGGAAAGGTCGCTGTTTGATCAGGGGCACTTCCAATTGCTTTGGAGTTCCAGGGCACCAGGGAGGCTACAATCTGGAGCCTCACTGTACGTAAAACAGCTGGAGTGAACTCCATCAGAATGGCAAAGTAGAGGGAGAAGCCGTTGGCAATCTTGAGAGACTTCTGGAGTGGAACACCATCCACGTTGGCACAGACACAACAGAGCAAGTCCACGGTGTGTCGTGATGGTGGAAGCCATTGTTGACCCAGCACCAGATCTGAGTGCAGGAGGGGAAGATGGGGCAGTAAGATATTCTCCAATGCAACATGCAACACAATCCCACACAAGCGACATTCCATCCTCTCCTACCCACACCACTTGCCCTCACCCTCACATCATTTCCTGCTGTCCACTTGAGCCAGTACGTTGCATCATTGTCCCATAGGTACCTTGGCAACTACTTGATCTCACTTGACGATGATGGACCCTCCTTTGACAAGGTCATCATGAGCGTATGCAATCTGCACTGCCGTCAGGATGTCTAGAGTGTCCTGCTTGCATTCCAGGGTACATCAACGTTTAATAAAAGGAAAACAAACTAATGAAGAAATAAAAGTAGAAATCATAAGCAGAATTAGAGTGTACCCTCTCAAGAACCGATACACCTTTCCCCAGTCCATTGCTGTCACTCACGAAAGGCCTGAAGTTGTTAGCTGGAATGCCTCCTTGGTCCACATGGTTGAGCCTATCATCCCATTGGAGACTGGTGCTGAGAATGCAGGAGCTATGAAGCAGATCAGGAATGCTGAGCTAGTGGACAGCGGTATACAGGACAGCTATCAAGCCACACACAACCGTTGAGGTTGGTTCAAGAGGGTTCATTCATGTCACCAGTTTCTCACAAATTCACATAATAGTGAATGCAAGACCCAACTTAAGAACACACCTGGAGAAGGAGGTCAGTCTCCAAGCTTCAGAAGGATCATTTTGCATTAGGTGAAGGAGAAACAAGAAAGAAGAGAACTGACCGACTTGACATCCTGCATGCCCCATCTGAGCTTATGTATATACGTACCTGCTATGAGCCCATTTGCGTATCACAGAAAATCAAGTTGGTTTTCAATTGGTCATGTCAATTGGTCAAGAATTCCCCAACGAGCGAGCCTGATGAAAAGCCAGATACCAACGTACTCAAGAACTTAGCTAACACCACAGACACAATAGTCAACCTCAGAAACAAAAGACTCATAATAGCTGAAAAGGAGGTCCTCAATAAGGGACTGTCCTTTCTACTGAACCCAAAGAAGACTAACTCAAGAGAAATCATGCCCAACCTCGACAAACTCCGAACAGATATACACAGAACTCTACACAAAAAACAACTAGCCACCCGCAAAAACAAGCCACACACACCAACAACAATACCACCAGAGCCACATACACCAAGTGAAAGTGGAAGACATCAAAGAGGAAGTAGACAAAACATTACAAATGCCACTGAAACCCAAAGACAATCCAACATACAAACAAAGACAAGCCCTGAAAAAGCTTATCATCCATGATACTATCATCATAAACAAAGCGGACAAAGGCTCCACAATCGTCATCCAGGACAGGGACACTTAAACACAAATAGGACTTGACCACCTCAAAGACACGACAACCTACATATACCTGAACATGGATCCCACCACAACCCTTATCCAGAACATCAACATCACAAATATACTTCCTAAAGAAAACACACAAAACCCCATGTCTGACAGACCCATTGTCAGCACCTGCAACTCTATCACTGAAAACATTTCAAGATTCCTGGACACATAATTATATACCTCCAACCAGCAGATAAACAACTACCTTCACAGTACAGTGAAACAACAAATCACAACCAGCCCTCCCCACAGAAAGTAAGACTCACAACCACATATAACCACCACCACAAAACAATCCAAACACTGGTGAACAAGCACTGGACTAGATTCCGAACCAAACAAAATGTAATGCCAGAACTACTCCGAAACATAACAATGTGCTACAGGAGAAATCCATCACTCAGAAACAAACTAGCCAAAACAAGATACATAACAGAATTGGCAACACCAACAAACAGACCCACACTAAAACCTCACTGTGCAAACAAATGCTGGAACAGAAAATGTCCCACATGCCCCGACATTCCAACAAGACACCAATTCCTAAGAACCACACCTGGAACAACACACACAACCAAATGCAACTACCCATGTACGAGCAACGGAATTGTCTTCTAGTCACCTGCAAAAGATGCCACAAACATTATCTTGGCCAAACATCAAAAATCAACTCTACCCCAGCGACCAGCAAAACACCAACAATACGTACCTAATGTGCCAAATCCATCTTACAGATAACTAATCCACCTACCATTGTAGCTACACACACATAAGGGTCCACAAAAACATGCAAATATAAAGCCAAAGAGACCCCACAACCCCAACACCAACCCCCACAACAACAGCTAACAAACGGACTAATGACTTTTCAGGAAAGGTCGCTGTTTGATCAGGGGCACTTCCAATTGCTTCGGAGTTCTAGGGCACCAGGGAGGTTATAATATAGAGCCTCACTGTACGTAAAACAGCTGGAGTGAACTCTTACACCCATCAGAATGGCAAAGTAGAGGGAGAAGCCATTGCCAATCTTGACTCACTTCTGGAGTGGAACACCATCCACGTTGGCACAGACACAACAGAGCAGGTCAACGGCGTGTTGTGATGGTGGAAGCCATTGTTGACCCAGCACCAGATCTGAGTGCAGGAGGGGAAGAGGTGGAAGTAGGATATGATCCAATGCAACATGCAACATGCAACAACATTCCATCCTCTCCTACCCACACCACTTGCCCTCCCCCTCACATCATTTCCTGCTGTCCACTTGAGCCAGTACATTGCATCATTGTCCATTAGGTACCTTGGCAACTACTTGATCTCACTTGACGATGATGGACCCTCCTTTGACAAGGTCACCATGAGCGTATGCAATCTACAGTGCCGTCAGGATGTGGCCTAGAGTATCCTGCTTGCATTCCAGAGTTCATCAACGTTTAATAAAAGGAAAACAAACTAATGAAGAAATAAAAGGAGAAATCATAAGCAGAATTAGAGTGTACCCTCTCAGAACCGATACACCTTTCCCCAGTCCATTGCTGTCACCCACGAATGGGCAGAAGTTGTTAGCTGGAATGCCTCCTCGGTCCACATGGTTGAGCTTACCATCCCATTGGAGACTGGTGCTGAGAATGCAGGAGCTATGAAGCAGATCAGGATCGCTGAGCTAGTGGACAGCGGCACACTGGACAGCTATCAAGCCACACACAACCGCCGTTGAGGTTGGTTCAAGAGGGTTCATTCATGTCACCAGTTTCTCACAAATTCACACAATAGTGAATGCAAGACCCAAATTAAGAATACACCTGGAGAAGGAGGTCAGTCTCCAAGCTTCAGAAGGATCATTTTGCATTAGGTGGAGGAGAAACAAGAAAGAAGAGAACTGACCGACTTGACATCCTGCATGCCCCATCTGAGCTTAAGTATATAACTGCTATGAGCCCACTTGCGTATCACAGAAAATCAATTGGATTTCAATTGGTCATGTCAATTGGTCAAGAATTCCCCAACGAGCGATCCTGATGAAAAGCCAGATACCAACGTAGTCAAGAACCTAACACCACAGACACAATAGTCAACCTCAGCAACAAAAGACTCACAACAGCTGAAAAGGAGGTCCTCAATAAGGGACTGTCCTTTCTACTGAACCCGAAGAAGACCAACTCAAGAGAAGTCATGCCCAACCTCGACAAACTCCGAACAGATATACACAGAACTCTACACAAAAAATAACCAGCCACCCGCAAACGCAAGCCACACACACCAACAACAATACCACCAGAGCCACATGCACTAAGTGAAAGTGGAAGACATCATCAAAGAGGAAGTAGACAATTACAAATGCCACTGAAATCCAAAGACAACCCAACATACGAACAAAGACAAGCTCTGATAAAGCTTATCATCCATGATACTATCATCATAAACAAAGCGGACAAAGGCTCCACAATCGTCATCCAGCACAGGGGCACTTACACACAAATAGGACTTTACCACCTCAAAGACACGATAACCTACATATACCTGAACATGGATCCACCACAACCCTTATCCAGAACATCAACACCACACATACTTCCTAAAGAGAACACACAAAACCCCATGTCTGACAGACCCATTGTCAGCACCTGCAACTCTATCACTGAAAACATTTCAAGATTCCTGGACACATAATTATACACCTCCAACCAGCAGTAAAACAACTACCTTCACAGTGCAATGAAACATCAAATCACAACCAGCCCTCCCCACAGAAAGTAAGACTCACAACCACATATAACCACTACCACAAAACAATCCAAAGACTGGTGAACAAGCACTGGACTAGATTCCGAACCAAACAAAAAGGAAACCCAGAACTACCCCGAAACATAACAATGTGCTACAGGAGAAATCCATCACTCAGAAACAAACTAGCCAAAGCAAGATACATACCAGAATTGGCAACACCAACAAACAGACCCACACTAAAACCTCACTGTGCAAACAGATGCTGGAACAGAAAATGCCCCACATGCACCGACATTCAAACAAGACACTAATTCCTAAGAACCACACTTGGAACAACACACAAAACTAAATGCAACTACCTATGTAGGAGCAACGGAATTGTCTATCTAGTCACTTGTAAAAGACGCCACAAACATTATCTTGGCCAAACATCAAAAATCAACTCTACCCTAGCGACCAGGGAGACACCAACAATACCTAACGCACCAAATCCATCTTACAGATAACTAATCCACCTACCAACCTCAAACGATTGTAGCTACACACTCAAAGGGTCCACAAAAAATGCAAATTATAAAGCCAACGAGACCCCACAACCCCAACATCAACACCAATCCGCCACAACAACCGCTAACAAACGGACTAATGACTTTTCAGGAAAGGTCGCTGTTTGATCAGGGGCACTTCCAACTGCTTTGGAGTTCCAGGGCACCAGGGAGGCTATAATCTGGAGCCTCACTGTACGTAAAACAGCTGGAGTGAACTCTTAAACCCATCAGAATGGCAAAGTAGAGGGAGAAGCCGTTGCCAATCTTGACAGACTTCTGGAGTGAAACACCATCCACGTTGGCTCAGACACAACAGAGCAGGTCCACGGCGTGTCGTGATGGTGGAAGCCATTTTTGACCCAGCACCAGATCTGAGTGCAGGAGGGCAATAGGGGGAAGTAGGCAAATGCAACATGCAACATACTCCCACACATACGACATTCCATCCTCTCCTACCCACACCACTAGGCCTCCCCCTCACATCATTTCCTGCTGTCCACTTGAGCCAGTACGTTGCATCGTGTCCCATGGGTACCTTGGCAACTACTTGATCTCACTTGACGATGATGGACCCTCCTTTGACAAGGTCATCATGAGTGTATACAATCTGCAGTGCCGTCAGGATGTGGCCTAGATTGTCCTGCTTGCATTCCAGGGTCCATCAACGTTTAAAAGAAAAACAAACTAATGAAGAAATAAAAGTAGAAATCATAAGCAGAATTAGAGTGTACCCTCTCAGAACCGATACACCTTTCCCCAGTCCATTGCTGTCACCCATGAAAAGCCTGAAGTTGTTAGCTGGAATGCCTCCTCGGTCCACATGGCTGAGCTTACCATCCCGTTGGAGACTGGTGCTGAGAATGCAGGAGCTATGAAGCAGATCAGGAACGCTGAGCTAGTGGACAGCGGCGCACAGGACAGCTATCAAGCCACACACAGCCGTTGAGGTTAGTTCAAGAGGGTTCATTCATGTCACCAGTTTCTCACAAATTC
The DNA here is from genome assembly GCA_949841015.1 of Aplysina aerophoba. Lineage (NCBI taxonomy): Eukaryota > Metazoa > Porifera > Demospongiae > Verongiida > Aplysinidae > Aplysina > Aplysina aerophoba. The sequence continues at coordinate 3,283,825 of OX465038.1, forward strand.
ACACAATAGTAAATGCCAGACCTAAATTAAGAATACACCTGGAGAAGGAGCTCAGTCGCCAAGCTTCAGAAGGATCATTTTGTATTCGGTGAAGGAGAAACAAGGGAGAAGAGAACTGACCGACTTGACATCCTGCATGCCCCATCTGAGCTTATGTATATACCTGCTATGAGCACACTTGCATATAACAGAAATCAATTGGTCATGTCAATTGGTCAATGGTTTTCAATTGGTCATGTCAATTGGTCAAGAATTCCCCAAGGCGCGAGCCTGCCTAAAAGCCACACACCAACGAACTCAACAACCTAACATCACAGACACAACAGTCAACCTCAGCAACAACAGATTCACAACAGCTGAAAAGGAGGTCCTCACAAAACATCCCATCACAACATAGACATAGATATAATGAACATAGTGTTGGACTCGCAACCGCATATATATAACCACTACCACAAAACAATCCAAAGACTGGTGAAGAAGCACTGGACTAGATTCCGAACCAAACAAAAAGGAAACCCAGAACTACCCCGAAACATAACAATGTGCTACAGGAGAAATCCATCACTCAGAAACAAACTAGCCAAAACAAGATACATACCAGAATTGGCAACACCAACAAACAGACCCACACTAAAACATCACTGCGCAAACAGATGCTGGAAGAGAAAATTCCCCACATGCCCCGACATTCCAACAAGACACCAATTCCTAAGAACCACACTTGGAACAACACACACAACTAAATGCAACTACCCATGTAGGAGCAACGGAATTGTCTATCTAGTCACCTGCAAAGATGCCACAAACAGTATCTCGGCCAAACACTAGGCAGTCTACACACACGACTAAATGAAAAGCAGATGTGAAACACAGCACCTCACGCGAATCAACATACCACTTCAGGAACAACCAACACACAACCAGAGACATACACATTGCTTGGTTGTTTAGTACGTAGCTTGGTTGGTTGGTTGGTTTGTTGGTTAGTTGGTTGATTGGTTGGTTGGTTGGTTGGTTGGTTGGTTGCTTGGTTGCTTGGTTGGTTGGTTGGTTGGTTGGTTTGTTGGTTGATTGGTTGCTTGGTAGCTTGGTTGGTTGGTTGGTTGGTTGGTTGCTTCGTTGGTTGGTTGGTTGCTTGGTTGCTTGGTTACTTGGTTGGTTGGTTTGTTGGTTGGTTTGTTGGTTGGTTGGTTGGTTGGTTGGTGGTTAGTTGGTCGGTTGGTTTGTTGGTTGGTTTGTTGGTTGGTTTGTTGGTTGGTAGTTGGTTGGTTGGTCGGTTTGTTGGTCGGTTGGTCAGTTGGTTGCTTGGTTTGTTGATTGGTTGGTTGGCTGGTTGGTTGATTGGTTGGTTGGTTGGTTGATTGGTTGGTTGGTTGGTTGGCTGGTTGGTTACATACAAATTGAAGGAATAGACAACACAGACATACAAACAGACAAGAGACCTACAGACCAAGGAAACACACTGGATCAACACACCATCCACCAGAACACACCTCGATCTCAACTACATCTCAATCTACACCATAATCAAAACCAAATGAAGAAACAAATAAAATACAACACAACACAAACCACACTCGATCCCACCTGTACAAATACCACCCCCAAATAATCAACTCTATCCCAGCGACCAGCGAGACATCAACAGTAACTAATGCACCAAATCCATCTTACAGATAACTAAGCCACCTACCAACCTCAAATGATTGTAGCTACACACTCATAAGGGTCCACAAAACATGCAAATATAATGCCAACGAGACCCCACAACCCAAACATCAACACCAATCCCCCACAACAACCGCTAACAAATGGACTAGTGACTTTTCAGGAAAGGTCGCTGTTTGATCAGGGGCACTTCCAACTGCTTTGGAGTTCCAGGGCACCAGGGAGGCTACAATCTGGAGCCTCACTGTACGCAAAACAGCTGGAGTGAACTCTTACACCCATCAGAATGGCAAAGTAGAGGGAGAAGCCGTTGCCAATCTTGACAGACTTCTGGAGTGGAATACCATCCACGTTGGCTCAGACACAACTGAGCAGGTCAACGGCGTGTCGTGATGGTGGAAGCCATTGTTGACCCAGCACCAGATCTGAGTGCAGGAGGGGAAGAGGGGGAAGTAGGATATGCTCCAATGCAACCCACAACACACTCCCACACAAACGACATTCCATCCTCTCCTACCCACACCACTTGCCCTCACTCTCACATCATTTCCTGCTGTCCACTTGAGCCAGCACGTTGCATCGTGTCCAATAGTTACCTTGGCAACTACTTGATCTCACTGGACGATGATGGACCCTCTTTTGACAAGGTCCACATGAGCGTATGCAATCTGCAGTGCCGTCAGGATGTGGTCTAGAGTATCCTGCTTGTATTCCAGGGTCCATCAATGTTTAAAAGAAGTTCATTCATGTCACCAGTTTCTCACAAATTCACACAATAGTGAATGCCAGACCCAAATTAAGAATACACCTGGAGAAGGAGGTCAGTCACCAAGCTTAAGAAGGATCATTTCGCATTAGGTGAAGGAGAAACATGAGAGAAGAGAACTGACCGACTAGACATCCTGCATGCCCCGTCTGAGCCTACTTATATACCTGCTATGAGCCCACTTGCGTATAATAGAAAATCAATTGGTTTTCAATGTCATGTCAATTGGTCAAGAATTCCCCAAGGCAGGAGTCCGTCAAAAAGCCAGATTACCAACGAACTCAACAACCTAACACCACAGACTCAATAGTCAACCTGAGCAGCAAAAGACTCACAACAGCTAAAAGGAGGTCCTCACAAAACATCACATCACAACATACGTAGACATAGAAATAATAAACATAGTGGAAGACATCAACGAGGAAGTAGACATAACATTACAAATGCCACTGACACCCAAAGACAACCTAACATACAAACAAAGACAAGCCCTGTAAAAGCTTATCATCAATGATACCATCATCATAGACAAAACAGACAAAGGCTCCACAGTCGTCATCCAGGACAGGGACACTTACACACAAATAGGACTTGACCATCTCAAATACACGACAACCTTCATAAAACTGAACATTGACCACACCACAACCCTTTTCCAAGAACATCAACAAAGTACAGAAGGAAATGTATCGAAACAAACAAAATAACCTAAAAACAATGCAATTTTTTGATACCCCCATGCACACAATACCAGAACACCGCACCTATACTTCCTAAAGAAAACACATAAAAACCCCATGTCTGACAAACCCATTGTCAGCAGCTGCAACTCTGCCACTGAAAACAATTCAAGAAACAAACTAGCCAAAAGCAGATACATACAGGAAATGGCAACACCAACAAACAGACCCACACTAAACCATCACCGCACAAACAAATGCTTGAACAGAAAATGCCCCACATGCCCCAACATTCCAACAAGACACCAATTCCTAAGAACCACACTTGGAACAACATACACAACAAAATGCAACTACACATGTAGAAGCACCAGAGTTGTCTATCTAGTCACCTGCAAAAGTTGCCACAAACAGTATCTCGCCCCAACCAAAACGACTAAAAGAAATGAAAGTTGATGTGAAACACTCTCGCGAATCAACATACCACTTCAGGAACAACCAACAGACAACCAGAGGCAAAAACATTGAAGCCATAGACCACACAGACATACAAACAGACAAGACAAATGCTACAAGAGACCTACAGACCAAGGAAACACACTGGATCAACACACCATCCACCATAACACCCCTTGGCCTCAACTACATCTCAACTGACACCATAATCCAAACACAATGAAGAAATCAACAAATCCAAATACAAAGGAGTCGCACAACACAACACAACACACACCGGATCCCACCTGCCCAAACACCACCCCCAAAAATCAACTCTACCCCAGCGACCAGCGAGATACCAACAATACCTAACGCACCAAATCCATCTTACAGACAACTAATCCACCTACCAACCTCAGATGATCGTAGCTACACACCCATAAGGGTCCACATAAAACATGCAAACAAAGCCAATGAGACCCCACAACCCCAACCCCAACCTCCCTCCACAACAGCCAACAAACGGATTAATGACTTTTCACGAAAGGTCGCTGTTTGATCAGGGGCACTTCCAACTACTTTGAAGTTCTTGGGCACCAGGGAGGTTACAATCTGGTGCCTCACTGTACACAAAACAGTTGGAGTGGACTCTTATACCCATCAGAATGGCAAAGTAGAGGGAGAAGCCGTTGCCAATCTTGAGAGACTTCTGGAGTGGAAGACCATCCACATTGGCACAGACACAACAGAGCAGGTCCACGGCGTGTCGTGATGGTGGAAGCCATTGTTGACCCAGCACCAGATCTGAGTGCAGGAGGGGAAGAGGGGGAAGTAGGATATGATCCAATGCAACATGCAACACAATCCCACACAAACAACATTCCATCCTCTCCTACCCACACCACTTGCCCTCCCCCTCACATCATTTCCTGCTGTCCACTTGAGCCAGTATCTTGCATCATTGTCCCATAGGTACCTTGGCAACTACTGATCTCACTTGACGATGATGGACCCTCCTTTGACAAGGCCATCATGAGCGTATGCAATCTGCAGTGCCGTCAGGATGTAGCCTAGAGTATCCTGCTAGCATTCTAGGGTCCATCAACATTAAAAAGAAAATCAAACTAATGGAGAAATGAAAATAGAAATAAGCAAAGCATAAGCAGAAGTAGAGTGTACTCTCTTAAGAACTGACACACCTTTCCCCAGACATTTGCTGTCACCCACGAAAGGCCAGAGTTTGTTAGCTGGAATGCCTCCTCGGTCCACATGGTTGAGCTTACCATCCCATTGGAGACTGGTGCCGAGAATGCAGGGGCTATGAAGCAGATCAGGAACGCTGAGCTAGTGGACAGCGGCACACACGACAGCTATCAAGCCACTTTGACCATAGTTGAGGTTGGTTCAAGAGGGTTCATTCATCTTCCCAGTTTCTCACAAATGTACACAATAGTGAATGCCATCCAGGCTATAGAAGGATCATTTTGCATTTGGTGCAAATGAAGCTGGAGAGAAGATAACTGACTGACATGGCATCCTGCATGCCCCATCTGACCTTATGTATATACCTGCTACGAACCCCCTTGAATCTGTGTACAACTGAAAGTCAATTGTTTTTCTCCTTTTGTTTCGAGGCCCAGCTTTAACTGTAAAAGTATCTTGCTGTATCATCGTTCCATATGTGTGGCCGTTGGCAGTCTTGATACCTTTGCAGGAGTGATAGACCATTCGCGGTAGAACACACACGATAGCGCCATCAGTCGCGAGCGTTGTTCACCAAAAAATTGAAAGCGGATAATGTTGCACATTAAAACTGCGCGCGCTAGTCGCGCGGTCTACTATGATGTCATTTTCGCATACCTCCGCTCTATTTCCGGAGGACATTTTGTTGGCTCAGCTGATCCCAGTGCAATCAAAGATTCTCTATGCAACCTCCTCAGTGTATGCTGAGGTGGCACCTGTCTTGAAGTTGTGAGGATGGGAGGGAGAGAAGTGCGTCCCGTGTAGGATAGCAGGCATGGGAGTCTACAGTCTGTGGCAGTGTATGTCAGTTATGGCTCCCCTTGAGACTGTGCACTTCAGTGAGTGTGTGCATGTGCATGTATTAATGAATGTATGTAGTGTGTGACGGATCATGAGCTGCTATTTATTTGATTGCAAGCATGACATTGTGAAATAGGACTGTTTGAGTCCCACTTTTGTACATCAGTGTATAAAGTGATGTGATGTGTGGTTGCTGTATTTGAGGCAGTGAGGAGGCCCTGCCAGTGCAGATGGGCAGCATTGAAGGGGCTGGCTTCAGCTGCTGCTGATGGTGAGCTCAGAGTTGACAAGTGGCATGTGTGGGGGGTTACATGTATGTGTAAACTTGTCTGTATGCATGTGTGTATGTGTTTATGCAGTTGTGTTTGTGTGTGAGTAAATGTGTGTATGCTGTCCTCTGCAAGACTTTATTGTTTCCTAGTTCATGTCAGACTATGTGCCCTCTCTGTCATGTACTCATGTTATACTCTCCATCAATTTAAATTAGAGTATATAGCATGTAGTACAAGAACTAATGCTTACCATCAGATCTCACTCTCATCTTTGTTTGCATGTGTGTGCAGTGAGGTAATGAGAAAGACAAGGAGATTATGTATTGTACAGTTACTTTCTTGAGCATTTGCATAGCAAAGACAGATTTCAGTAAGACGTTTCGACCTCGAGGGTCTTCGTCAGTCACAAATAACAAATTGAGTTATTTGTGACTTGATGACTTGACGTGCGACTTGATGACTAGTAATTTGTACAGTTCAACGCCGTAGCATGAGCCTCTACTACATCACCTTCTGTATTGACAGGAGAAGATCCTACTGTAGTGACTGGAGTTGACTGCTATTGATTGTGTACTGTGTCTATGTGTGAACATGATTGTTTACTGTGTCTATGTGTGAACATGCATGTGTGAACTTATAATTTGTTTTAGACTTATTGTGGACTGCAACTGATGTCATGTGCCTGTGTATCCGCTCCTCAGATATGTGTCGTACAACACTGCTCACCTTGCTGGGAAGTCCCCTTCTAATGTCAGCTGTGCAAGGGAATCCCCTAACTCTTCTCATTCCAACATGTCCCCATAGGCCTATTCCACTCCTGCTTACCCTCCCTCTGCTGCTGCCTACAACAGAAATGGTCAGAGTCAGCAATAAAGAGAGGCTGGAGACAATAGAGAAGCGAGTCAAAAGAAGTCGATGGCCATCTTACCGGTTTGTAAGGAAACATTGAGAAAATGTACCCCAAGCTTCCTACAGTCATGATCAGAACAGAAGACAACCAAGAGAAGTTCCTTATAATTGAATGGGAAGAATTGGTAAACATTGCTCAACCTGTTGGGAGGTGTGAGTGACATAGACGTGTGTGGAGGGCTCTTCTGTAATGTAATTTGTATAAAGATATAAGGGCATGCATGTGTGTATAATGTTATCATTTTGTCTTGTCTCATTTTTGTAACAAAAAGATTAGACTGTTTCTACGGACTATTCATTTTATTTTAACGTTTATGGAGAAACGATGGCATCGAAACCAATGTGGTCTTGCAGTCTACGATTAGGCACATGTGTTAAAGGTTGTCTTTGGCAAGAGTTCGGTTCTGTCTGTCACAAGTGACAAGAGATGCACAGCTGGCATAAGAGACAACGTATCCAATCGTGCAGGCGAGTGACCTACAAGCCACGGAGTAGTCTTGCAAGCCAGACCGCTTCCTCTCCTCCATTTTTACTGACTTCATGGCATCATGACGGAGTGCAGGGGGGTCAGTGCACCTTTGGTTCATTCCACTTTCCAATGAATTGAAAAGAGTGATTTTAATATATACAATTTGTGCATTACTGGATATCAGATGAGTAGGCACAGCATTTCCACGTTCACAAAAGTTGAAAATGGAATCTTTGTAATGGCAGAAATCAATATTTCTTATTCGCTCAAAGTGATAATTGAATACTAAAGTTAGAAATCAATATTCAATAATTAATTCTGTTTGTTTCAAAATCATAATGTATATTGTGCATTGTCGCGAATGGCGCAACTCTATGTGAGCAGGAGTGCATTGAGCTGAAGGTAACATGCAGGTGTGTCGCCAGGACTCATGACAGTGGGGTGTCGTCTTTCTGCTGTGTTGCCCAAACTGTTTACGTAGCTGCCTCGTAGGCAGCCTCGCGCTGGTTTCCCAGCTTGTATGCCCTCCCATTCTAGTCCAGTCATTAACTAAGAACCCCACCAGCAGCGTGTGCATTCGTTCACTACCCACAAAGGTGATTCCTCTGTTTGTGCGTCACTACTCAGAGTATCGCCACGATGTGTGTGTGTTCATGTAATTGCGTGTTGTGCGTGTGTACTCCTGTGCATATGTGTGTGCATGCATGCATGTGTGTCTGTCTGTGCACACATGCGTGCAAACCTATGCTAGTCTGTGTTTTCTGTGTGTCTCTGTGTGTCTTGTTTCTTACCCTTCAGGCAAAGATCAGCAGTTGGCTGGGTAGAGAAGGACCATTTCGATCATGTCCAACTACATGAACTGCTGGCTGTGTATGGTGCTATGGTTGTGATCAAGCTTGTGTGTGTGTGTGTGTGTGTGTGTGTGTGTGTGTGTGTGTGTGTGTGTGTGTGTGTGTGTGTGTGTGTGTGTGTGTGTGTGTGTGTGTGTGTGTGTGTGTGTGTGTGTGTGTGTGTGTGTGTGTGTGTGTGTGTGTGTGTGTGTGTGTGTGTAGTCCCATTCGCACATAGCACACTGCAATCACGCACATGATTTTAGCACCGGAGCTGCTGAGTCTTGCATACTAATTGGCACTGGAATTCTGCAGTTTCAATATGTTAAGCACACGAGTGATTGCAGTGTGCAGTGTGTGAATGGGACTAGAAACGCTAAAATGACTGCGTTGCACTGATGAAGGCCAAGTAGCCTGAAACAGGTGGCATCACCCTGCATTTCTTATAATTTGAGTGATGTCAGCTGTCTGCAACTCCCTGTATTGGATGTGTGTTGTATGCGTGCTGCCTTGTGCTATCCCCATAATACATGCGCAGGGTTGTTTTGTGTGCATGCATGTGTATACATATGTGTGCATGCAGCTTGATGTTTGATACATATTATATGACACTACCACCATAGAGTGCAAGTACAGTATCTGTGCCAATGGGGAAACCACCACATGTGCAAGTGGGGAAACCACCACATGAGCAAATGGAGTAGTTGTGTCGGTGGCTGAGGCAACTCACTACCGCCACATCTTGCAGCCATTGCCAACCACGGTGCGTGCCAAGTGGAGTTCGTATATGCTTTAGTGCGCCTGTGGTGTTTGCCTTATAAAGCATTCCATTTGTCACTGGTCGTCACTGGCTGCAACTTGCAGTGGTGGTATAAATGATGTAATGCATGTGTATGCTATTTGTATGTGTTTTCTGTTGTGTTTGTGTAGATGTATATAATTTGGTAGAGGCTCATTGCTACGGCATAGGTAGGACTGGGCAAATTGTTGAGCAATCACGTAGCAGTGAAAAACAGATAGAAATGTAGACCTTCGTGGTCGAAATGTTTACATTTGTAACTGACAAAGACCTTCGCGGTCGAAACGTCTACATTTCTATCAGTTTTTCACTGTTACGTGATTGCTCAACAATTTGCCCAGTCCTAGATGTACATATTTGTTGATTCTGGTGAACGGTGACTCCCAGCACAGCTGTGGGCGTGTGTGTTTATATATCTGTCTGCCTGTCTGTTTGTGCTAGTGCATGTGTGCAAGGATATGTCAGAGTGACATGTTCTGTGTGTGGTATGTGTGTGTGTACATGGATGTGTACATGCATGTGTGTGTACAAGTGTGAGTCATTCACTGTCTGTGGTGTGTGTGACAGTGTCTAAGTGTGGACATTATGTGTATATGTTTGCCTTTGCCACCATGCGAAGTTAGCAGTTTCTTATGTGGCCCTGAAAGACTGACATGGTCCCGTCTACTGGCTTTGCATAGTGTGAGCAAGATTAACCAGTTACATGCAGCAGCCCAGATGTTTTCAATCGTGTGATTCTGCATAGTACAATTATGTGAAGGTCGACCAATTGCAATTTTCCAACGTGCACACGTCATTGCAGAGATTGTTAATTGTTGTGGATACCTTTTTTAAGATGAAGCTACAATAGCTGCTTGTCACTATATACAATTCAGGTGTACTGCCAAATCTTCATGTACATGCAGCATTCCATGCAGCATGACCCATTCACCCTGGTCAACTCGAACTTGCTCCCAAAGTTCATACTGCAGTATCATACACCTGCGTCTGTGTACACAGACAAGCAACAATTAAAAATTAACTGTATACTGTGCCACACAACTAATCAGCATAGCAATATTATCATTACTGTCACATCTACTGTTCTGAGTGTGCAACATGTTTGGTCTATTGTTCAATGTAACATGAAGTGGAAGCATTTAGGCTCAATTACCTAAGAAGTGTACAATCACTAATCACAGGTACTATTACCCCAAACCAGCCTGCCACACTGAAACAGTGTTTAAGCAAGCTGGGGGGCGGTAACTCCGCCCTATTGACTGGGAACTCCCCAGTCATCCCAAACAAAAGATGGTAGAGCCACAGACAGCTGTTTCTGCCTTTGTTGAAACCACAAGTCTTGTACTAGTGGTGGATACATAGGCAGCCAGTCATCCCAACACATCCATCAGTACGCCACACTGATGAGCCCCAATCAGGGCGAAACAGCTGTCTGTAGCTCTACCATCTTTTGTTTGGGATGACTGGGGAGGCGATCACTGGTTCCCAGTCAATAGGGCGGAGTTACCGCCCCCCAGCTTGCTTAAACACTGTTTCAGTGTGGCAGGCTGGTTTGGGGTAATAGTACCTGTGATTAGTGATTCAAGTATCCCCTCCGAGTGTGATACTCGCCAATCTTTTCCTCGAAGTGTACAATGTTTCTCCCAGGCAAGTACAGTAGACACGCTAAAGAACAGCTACTGTTTGTTGAATAAGTTGTGATAGAAAATGTCAAGTATTTCCAGTTCGTTCTTGTCCATGATCTACTAACATTGTATCAGCCATCAGAGATGGAGTTGTACGTACATTGAGCCTATAGCAGCTGGATGAGTGGTCTCCCTGTGTTGTATGGCTACTGACTCACTCTTGACTCCCATGTGGCTTGGCCTTTAAACTAGTTGGTGAGAACTGGAGATGTGTCATGCAAAAGAGCTTAGGATAAATTTACTGGCAAATAACATCCTTGGATACATGTTCACTCACAGTGAAATGTGATATCAAACAGCTATATGCACGTTGAAAATCGTTTTTCATGTTGATATTCATTTTCAAGGGTAACAAGCATATTCATAGTGGTAATGATATTCATTAACAAAAAACAACACCATGTTACAATACTATATTTGCCTTCAATGGAGAAATATATGTATAATATGGTATGAAAAAAATAATTGGGAAAGAACATGGTCATTTAATTATGTGCCATTAGTTGACAGTGTGGTGTAACTAAGCTGGCCGAGAACAAGGATTGACATTGCCTTGATTATCTTGCCAGACGTATGGCAATAATCAATGGATATTGCCATGTATCACTTGGCCTCACACATGATTTGTCAGAGGGAGGTGAAGTTTTGAATGACTGTCAATTTGTAAACTCACACCTAGTCTCAGCTGCTGGGCTGTCTATTCAGCAAGGTGGGAGGCAGTGGCTTCGGTTGCTGTTAGGATGTCTAATTGCAGGGATCGCAGAGTGCAATTGTGTAGTTTAATCCTAGGGTCACAACTACCTTTTCTTTTGCATTACTGCCCGCTAATGCCAAACTTCAAGTACCCCTACAGGAAAGTGACTCTCTATCAGATTGAAAGCACACATTTTAAGACTCAACAGAATGTCATGTGTATAATAGTTGCCTGCCAAATTGTCAAAGACATAAGACCCCATGCAATGTTGATTGACTGTACAGTGCCAGCAGATATTCCATGCAGTCACTAGTCTGTGTGATGTGATCACATTCGATTCAGACAGTACACAAATATAGGAACATTAGTTCACTACTGGTACATGCATACAGACCTCTTGCAATGTAGGCCACTCCAGAATAACTTTCTTCAAGCAGCAGGGTTTCTCGGTTCAAAAGATAAGGCTTTCTCATAGTATGTCAAACTGTCCAATTTCTGATGCAACTGATCAGAGCACTGGCCATATGTAAGTGACCGCCTACATCTGTAGGGTGGTGCTCCAACCACTTGTGACTAAATATCAAGTTTTTTCATACTTTTGCTGTATATACAAATTGGTAAACGAAGCCTTTAGTGCAACTGCACTGGTTGGATCCAGTGCTCGTGCTTTCTTCAAATAGTGTTATGCTTTGTCGCATTTGCTGGTGGATGTGTAGACCCTAGCTGCATGAAGAGTATAGACACATGCAGAGTCTGACATGATAACAGAAACAAAATACACTGCTAAATCAAACAGTGCACTTACCAATATTGACCAATGTTAAGGTATTCTGGTCATTCAACAGGAGCTTCCAGGCATGCTTTTGCAGTGTTTGCAGCATTTACATCTCCACTTTCATACAACTGCTTTCAAACCGATCTACAAAACAGTGAAACACAATCAAATAATCAATATCCGAGCATTCTTCTGGCTTGTAATCAAGTATGTATTTGGCCAAAGACTGACAACTTACGTGCGTATGAGATTTAGAGTCGACAGTTCAGGGTTTGGTTTGAAGTGAATGAAGATGGCTCGTAAGTCATATGGCATTTATACTGCCTGTTGTGATAGAACAAACTATAGGAATGGCTTAGACACTAGACATAGTCATAGTAGTAGTAGCTTCGACATGGAACAAACAATAGGAATGGCTTAGCCACTTACTGCTATAGTTGGCCACCCACTCAACCACGGTAAACCACTCTTAATGTACCCTCAGCCGAGAGAATCGCATTCACATCAGGAGGCCAGCTAGGATGTGGGTGATTATTATCTAAGCACAGATCAGACTGAGAGGGGTAGCGATATCCGTGCTGACTAGTACAATTTTCTGGAACGGACGGCACCAGACTCACGTATACTTTCCGTTCTTGGCTCGTTGCTTGAGGGCACGTTTTCGAACTTACATGCATCTTGTTTATTACCTGTCTAGCACTGTGCCCAGGCGTTAGCATTCACAAGCAGCAGGAACGCCAGCCACGTAAGGTTGCACCGAATTACCCAGCAAAATGGCCGACAGTACATAGTGGAGCAGTCAGAAACGGAGCTGCTCCTTGTGAGAGTAACGAGTTTGGAATACGTTTGACTACTATATTGCTGCTGCGTGCATTAAATGACCTTTCAGGCAGCCGCTGCCACACTGCATACTGGGAATAAGACATCTAGTAGTGATACAGAAAGGCCGATTGTAACTAGTCTCGTGCTACCGAGCTCGAGCATGGACATCATTTAATGCTGTGTAAACTAAGCATTTAATGTGACTGGTTAGCCACTAGATGTGTAATTAGTTTAGAAGTGTCCACTTTAGAAGTGTGTTTAGAAGTTTATTGCACTTATTGGGAAGTCTTGATGATGAAGAGTGTGGCTACATGCTGATGCATCACAGCTGTGCTAATCAAGTGAGATGTGCAAGTACAGACATTGTATTTGAGTAGTGCAATTTTCAATTTGACTGTCAGCCCAGACAACAATGTGCAATGGAAAGGTCATGTTCGTTGTTGTAAGCCTCATCCTTTGGCTGCAGTTGCCACTAATGTGATGAACTTCCATTTAAAGAATTTTTGTGGACATACTCAGTGCACAACTAAAGCTGGGGCCACTTGTGATATCTCAAGTGCGACTCATGTTGCAGGAACTACCTACCACCTGTGTAAGTAAACTGAGTGATGGTTGTACCAACTGGTTGACACTCGAGGAGAGGTGAACTGCAAAGTAATTCAATGTAGCATGTGTAGGGATTAATAGTGTTAACTGCCTCTCATTGGATACACTATTATATATTTTTTGAGCCAAATTAAGAAACAACTTGCTGCATTTGCTTTTATGCCAAATCTTAACATTCAGGTCAATGCTTGGTTGTGTTGTGGTAGATGGTTGTGGCTTCAATTCAAAATGGCCACATTAGTAATAGCTGGCCAGGTGATGGATTTGTCATTCAATTAATGCTTATGTAGGTTGCACTAAACCTAGACCCAAGTGGCAGGTCTGTAATGCATGTATGATACCCTCTGTGCAATGTTCTGTGCTATCTTTCCCTTCCTTCCTCATTCATTGCACAAGTCGTTGCAGCAAGATTTATATTCCAGCATTCATGACCACTGCCGTATATGAGTCATAGTTCCTTTTGCAGGCAACACTGTCTTAATCATTGTGCTCTGTTGGTGTCTTGCTTTCCATTTTAGGGAACACCCTGCACTGGTGCAGGTGCTGGCACCACTTGTACAGTCAGTGGCAGTAACTAGCATTGTGGTCACCACAAAGTGCCTCACTGACGTGTAGCATGTTAATACAGCAGATTCATAGGTACAATACCCCTCTCAACAGCGATGGACACCTGAAGAATGCAGTTGCAAGTGTGTCGTCTCTGGTACAGGTGTACCTGCACCTCAACGTGGTATGTACGTATGCCTTATGTGTCAGTGTACATATTTTGGATAACTGTGCTTATTACGTGTGTACGTACATGCATATTTGTGTGTTTGTAGGTGAAAAATGATGAAGCACTGCTTGTTCCAGCCAGTTTGTGTATGGATCTTTTCCGGACTCATATGTGTCTACCTTTGCGACTGACAGATGGCTGCTGAAATGTAAGGGAAGGATCTTTCCTGGTCAAATGATGTGTGTGGCTTACTTGAGGTGAGCCCTTGAGTATAGTTATGTTTCATGGTTGATGTTCTAGTGCAGTTCTTCCTCTACACTTCACAGCCTGCTATTAACCCCCTTGTGTCAACTCCTGTATACAAGGACATAGTGGCAACTGCAAATCTCAGCAATTTATTCTGCCGGTAGGGCATTGTCATTTGAAGGAAGTGTACATATGTACGTATATTGCTATCAATAGCTGCTTTGGATAAGGCACGGCAACTGTGTATGTTAATTCTGTTCACAACAACTCTCTTGAATGGATTAGGGTGCAGGTTGACTCAATGAAGCTAGCAACAGAAAGTGCTCTCACAATACTTCCCAGAGCTTATCTCAAGCAATCACGCTAGAGAACCTTTTGAGAATTGTAATCATGGCATTATTTATGCTGAACTAATGGGAGCCTCAATGTCTGTCTGAATTGTGTCGTAGCTGTGGTTTTGTAGCATGGTTGCGAACTTGATTGTCATTTTATTAGCCCGTAATCATAATTAACTGAGTCAGGCATACTACTCCTCTTAACAGCACTGGGTGACAGTTATTCTAGGTTGCACCTACGTATCTGCTGCTTACTCAGCTTGCTGTTCACTTCAATGAATGCCTTTTGTCTACACTCCACCATTGCTACTGCTTCATGTGCTTGCGCTCCAGTTGGATTCCCTTGGGTCTATAGAACACGATATTGCTGTACTCCACATGAACGGAGTTTGTCTCAAGACCCTCCAATCTCAATGAACTAACAGCATGTGATGTCGCGAATATGATCATGTCTGATAGATGGCAATGCTGATTTGGGGGATCTGAAAGCATGATCCATGGAGAACAGCTTTCCATATGGGCAGTGTGATGGAAGTCGGGTTGGTGTCCATCCAAATCTGAGGCATACCGCATCTCTGAATGCCTGTTTATGGAGGCTGAAGTCGTACATTGCTAGGGGGATGCAAGTCAGTCAAGAAGAGGCCCCTCTTCACTGTCTTGCT
This sequence comes from Aplysina aerophoba, assembly GCA_949841015.1. Taxonomy (NCBI): domain Eukaryota; kingdom Metazoa; phylum Porifera; class Demospongiae; order Verongiida; family Aplysinidae; genus Aplysina; species Aplysina aerophoba. The sequence continues at coordinate 3,299,242 of OX465038.1, forward strand.
CCATAGCATGTTGCTGGGCATTTGATAGCCTTGACTTCAGTGCCATTGGCTCTTCAGTGGCATCATTGTGGTTGCTAGTATGAATGGCGGACTTCACCTGTCTCTGTTTGAGGCAAGCTTCAACAGGGTAATTAGTGCTCTGTTGTTTAATGAGCTCCACTAGGGGTGCTGTAGCAGAGGAGCAGGCAGGGAACTGGTGGCTACTGTGGTAGTTTTGGGGATACCAACTACTCCCTGCTTTGTTGGCAGGGCTAGCAGCGCTCACTCAGTGTCACTGAATGCCTCTCTATCAGTCATGCTGGTAGGAATTGATGCTGGATAACCTCTTCCAATGGTTGGAACAGTTCCCCAGTACCAGGAACTGTGCACATCCACCTGTGCATTAATCCATGTGTAAAGACTATGCTGCCTGAGGTTGGAATTTGGCAATCCTGGATATGTTCTCAATCTCGGATACCCAAAGAGAGACTTACCTCTGAACAAAGTTCTCCACAAAGCTCCTGGAGCCAATTGCCTCCCCAAGATGTCTCTGCCCTTGGGTTGTGACTTGTATTCCGGTGTCTTGGAAATGTGCTTCTGCTGCTGGTAGGTGCTCTGGTTTAACCACCAGCCTGGTCTTGCTCAGGTTGGGGTGGTATACATACTGTGGACTAGTTGCTTTGAATTTGTCCCACATCTCCAAAGGACTGAGAGTTCTCCTCCCGCTGTGGCGTCATCAGCTTACAATGCTTGGGTTACATCTCCTGAAGCTTGTGGATGAGGGGAGAGTACCAATGGGGTACATGACCATTGCTAACGGGTCTTTCTGTGTGGTGGTTCATGGCACTGAACTATTGGTATTAATTGCTGCTTATTTTGAGTGGAACACCCTCCCTGTTCCACTGTCACCTGCTGCATATGCCATGCTACCATATGTGACTTTGTTTGGATTAAGAACCTTGATTGAAGCTCAAGTATGTAGTGTGCACAGTAAAGTTATCTCTTTTGTGTATTCTAGCTGTTGCCTGTTGTCTGGTTGCATTACATTAGGTAGAACACCTGCTACATTAGACCCAGCTGTGTCTACTATTGTGTTCCCTGCACTTTGGAAGTTTTCAGTATCTGAGGTTGGCCTCTAGGGATTCTCATGCACGTGATGTAGAGCTACCTGCAAAGCCTCCTTTGACACTGTCCCAGAAATCCCCCATGCAAATATTAAATAAAGTGTGTGATATGCGTATGTCTATCCTATAATGTGAAGTATTGTTCCTGCACCTGGATGAACATGGGCAATTGAATCACTCGTCAATGGCTGTTTTGTGGCAAAGAATGAAAAAGTGGGCCAACTATTTCAGCTGGTGTATGCTGTGACTTATCTGCTGCTACTTATCTTTTAAGTTTCCTTTATATAGGATTCTCCTGCACAGGAATGCAAGATTTGTTTCATTGTAAATGTGGTGCTTACGTGCTGAATTGTATGCATACAGCAGTGTGATATTTATTTTAATTTTTCATCATTTGTTCAGTATACGTATGATCATTTCATTTCCACTGTACTAGTAAGTTCCAGTTGGCTCTGCTGCATGGCTGACACTCTGTGCATGTGACTTAGATGACCTACTGCTCTCAGACATTCCTGATATGGTGAGTAACTGAATGGATAGGTCACTTTCTGTTCACACTTTCAGATACATTGTGTACATACACTTACGTATGTGCAAGTTCATTCCTCCATGCCATTGTATTCAACCAACTGGCACGGAAGTTTAATTCTTATTCCGCAGGTCTGCTTAGTGATAGGTATTGATGCTGCCTGCAGTGATGACTTCATGGTGAATGGCAAGCAAGTGCTAAGCCTGCTGCCTAGTGTTTGTCTTGGTGCAGTTGAAGCCTTTTTGTGTCTGCTCATTAGGTTCCTCAAGCAGGAGTTGAAAAGTATGCCAAAAGGAGTCATTTCTTCAGCAGTCAGGAAAGCCAAATGGCTTCTGGCTACAAAGGTTTAGATGACATACCCACAGCCTTAAGGAACACCTCTGTGCTGGGGCTACCTTCAGATGAATACCTGATGTGTGTATCAATTTATTACTTCAAGTTGTATGGCACAAGACTTTCTATTGCATTGAGTCTAGCTGAACTGCATACATGTTTTCTGTTGCTTCTGTCACTAGCCATAGCTGCAATGTGCTTTCGCCAATGTGCATCCTCAGGGCTGCAGTTGCTTGTTCTGGAACAACATCATCAGCCATCCAGTGACAGTCAGGGAAGAAACAAATGATGGGCACAGCTCTGCAGAGATCCAAGTGTACATTGGTTGATTTATTGTGCAAAGTACATACGTACATACATATGGTGTTTAACGTTGTATTCAATATCATTATATTTATGTCACTGTAAGGTGTACATTCCGTCTGTAGGAGCACTATCCGTCTCCCATGGTTTTGGACCAGTTTGTAGAAACACACCAGTGCATTGTGCCAGAAGAGTGGGACAGATTAATTCAAATGGTCTACCGCACTTTCTGGAGGTTGGCATATACACGTAGTTGAATATTGCATTACTGTAGTAAATGTACTGCGGTTACTTACACTCACCTTTGATGTGTACAGATCAATACTTATTGTACCCTTTGGAGTCTTTTTAACATTGAGGCTAACAACCAGCTACAGGAACAGGAAGAATAGCACAATTTGCTACTACCTATCATAGCATTAGGGCAGACTTAGGGACTTATTGCTCACAAGGCATGAAGGTCTCATTCTTCTCCAAATCAGCACCATTCACGCTCCGGCCAGGTGCCAGTTGAGACAGTTGAAGTAGACTGCATCCTTACTGAATTCTCTAGTGCTACCAACAATGTACATGTACACTGCGGCTCATTCCAGAGATGCTGCTAGCAGCAGGGTAATGGTTTGAAAACTTTGGTCTCGCTACATTTTGATGAAGATAAAGCAGCTTCAAACATCTTGTTGTTTTATACAATTAATTGGTCCATGTAGCCACGTGACCTTCCTAATTGGTCCATATTGTAATCTGTGCAAGCACTGTATTACTGTTTTTACCAATGTAATTACAGTTTGCAAAGATGAGCAAGTTTCTTGTTGAGTTTTCACTGCATGCAATGTAAGTGGGACAGAATTAACTAATGATTTGTGCAAGGATTTCTTTAGCTTAGATTATCAAGCACAGCAACAGTGGTTTTTGCACAATGAAGTTGTACATCAAAGTATGCTTCCATGGGTAAACCTGGAATACATGTACTGAGGGATAGTTATTGACCTGGGGGGTGAGTTAATGACCTGGGGGGTGAGTTATTAACCTGGAGGGTGAGTTACTGACCTGGGGGGTGAGTTATTGACCTGGGTGGTGAGTTATCGACCTGGGGGGTGAGGTATCGACCTATGAGCTTAGTTCTCTACTCGTACTACTCATGCACTGTGGTTTGTGCACTGTGGTTCTCTTTGAAGGGATATGTACGTACATCAAATCACTTGCATATCCCTTCAGTGCATATCATTCGAGTGTGACTGTCCTGCACTGGAGTCTGTGAACCACCCAAGAGCATTCAATTCAATTTTACAACGAGTGTACAGTTCCGTCTGTGTCTCACTGCAACAGTACATCCAGAAAGGGAAGCTTTCCCACAGACTCTGCCTTGACAGTGAACTGAATGCTGGGCTCTAATCTGTTCAGGCAGCCGAGGAGTTTCTGCAATCTGTGGACTGTTAGTGCAGTGCACATGTCGTCAACGTACCACTTCCAGAAGGGGATTCCGTTGTTGCCAGGGCTGTCTGTTCTACATCCTCCATCATCGGGTTAGTAATTGTCACCGACTCTGGTGACCACGACTGTACCATAGATTTGTTGATACATTGGCCCACTGAATGCTAAGTAGGTGGCTGAAAGGCAAAACATGAGGAGCTCCATTACCTCCTCCACGCACAGGGAGGAACGTTTCCAAGTCTACTCATCCTCCTACAGTTTGCATCAGGCCACTGATACTGCTTGGTCTAGTAGGTTGTTTGTGATGAGTGAGACCAGAGGCAAGGATCTTCCTGCAAGCCCTGCATGTGGATAAAATCTGTAAAACAGGTGGAAATTCTCCACATGTGAAAGAGAATTGCCCACTAGGGGTGACAGGACTCTGGCTAGTGCTTCGTATGCTGGTAGGCTGGGGAGTGCACAAAGGACACAATTGGGCGTTCAGGGACTTCAGGTTTGTGCATCACAGGCAGTTTGTACAAATCTGGCTGATGATCTTAGCGTGTTATTCAGGGCATCCAAAGATGGAGCCAGCTTAATTCATATGTAGAATCATGGCATTAATCTTCCATTCAAGGGTTGTGGGGGGTCCTTAGCCAACCTCTGGTATGTCATTGACTCTTATTCCTGAATGAGCAATTTATGCAGGACCAATTGCTATGTAACATTTTTTATAAAATAGAAGAAGTTGTAGATATTATTGCTAGCATTGTACTGTTTGTAGGGTACATGTACATATGAACCTGTTTCATGGCCACTTCAGGATTTAGTCTGTCTCTTCATCTTGCCATGTAGGACAATGCCTTGAATATCATTGTCAAGGCTTTGAGTCTCCCTACGTAACTTTCCAATTGTTGGAAGATGCCTCTGGCAGCTCTTGTATGTCTTGCGTCAAATGTTTCACAGAGGCTCAGTGGTGTGTAGGACACATTTGTCATGCATGCAGTTGTACTTGATTTCACAAATATACTCTTGACTGTAGAATTGCCGTAGAAGGACTTTCCGTGTATTTGTCCTGTTTTTTGCAGGATCTACATAGGTCAGTCAGTGTGTGGAGCACTGCTAAATCACTATAAGTGTACAGGGAGTAGCCAGTACACCCAGGACTGCCATACTCATAGTGCTCATACCCTTGTCTCTGTTGTGATTGAAACAGCTGCTTCTTTGGGCATAAAAGCATTCCTGTCAACTATGTTGGTGTTCTGCAATTGTTGAGTCAGTATCTCTGCACTGTGCTGCCCAACAGTCTTCTCCAGTTGCTGCAATGTACTAGTGAGGATAGCGAAGATGTAAATCATGTGAGGTCTCAAAGTTTGAACTACCTTTTTCCATCACTAGAGCTATAGCAGTGAAGTGTCAGAAAAGAGACTTCTTTGGTTTGTGGAATGCATGCTATTAGCTACTGTAAAGACAATTTTATGTGGATTGATAAGAATTGCACTAGGTCTTCCATTCTATTTTAATGGAGAGTTGCCAATGACCACACTTCCTGGCAATACACACCGGTGTCCTTGGATCAGTCTGTGTTAGCATACCTCCACATGAACGTAAGGGTGTAACTACAGCAATAGGAGTGACACGTGTTATCAAAATTTCCATAGGTTTACACTAGTGTGCCTGCAAATATAGCAGATGTATTCCAAATTTAACCATGAACCAGCTTGCTTTGAGCCCAATCCAATGTTTGTCTTGCGGTGATTTATCTTACATCCACACTGTTAAAACATTGGTGGATTAGATCCACCAAAAGTGGTGGGTTCGCCTTGTCCCTGAGAAACCACCACTTTGTGGTGGATTGAATCCACCACTCTGGCACTGGTGGGTTGAACCCACCACATCACAGTGTAGTATATTATTACGAAATAATGATATTTCAAATATTACGTCATAATGATATTAATAATATTATGTAATAATGATATCAATATTAAATATAAAGAAATTCTAATTCTCTGATGAACTTCAGGTATAATATGTGATTGACAAGCAAGCAGTACAAAACTTACATTCTCTACGCAAGTCACTACTTGCAATTGTGCATGTAGATTTGTACAAAATGTATATGTATACATACTAACGTACGTATACATATAGAAGGGTCACTTCATGCCACATGTTTGGGTCGCCGAACAGGATTCTCTATATTTTAGCTAGCTACTAATGCAGTATCTATACAATTAAACTTACATGCATACCTACAGTACTGACATTCAGGGTATGTATAGTTTCAATACATGTTAGCTATGTTGACACTGAAGTGAGGGCTTCTCAGCTGGCTCAGGCATTAGAAAGGGTAGTTCTCGAATACCAGCTTCAAAACAGGGTTGAAAACCTTGCCGACGTTTCGACCAGATGCTCTGGCCTTCTTCTTCGCCCTGAAGAAGGCCAGAGCATCTGGTCGAAACGTCGGCAAGGTTTTCAACCCTTTTTTGAAGCTGGTATTCGAGAACTACCCTTTCTTATGTTGACACTCCTGATGTTCTTGGGATGGGATGGGAGAACAAGACCACCTACTGGCCTCGATCAGAGTCACCCTTCCACTCTCTAGATAGACACCACTCATGACACACACAGGCAAAGCAATGACAGTTGAACTACACAGTATCACACACAGCGCACAGTGTGTCAGCTCAGTAGCTGCGTACATATACGAGCTAGTGCTTTCATCTCCAGTAGAGTAGCCACCACCCACTCATGTAGAAACTCTCGGTGGTGCTACTGTTCCTACTGTTGAGGGCAACTGTTCGTCAGTGGTGTGAGCCACAGGTCATCATCATGAACCAATATATACTGGAAATGTACACTAAATTGTATCCTGCGACTCATGCACTTATGACCACTACTCACATAAATCAAACACACACAGCACACAGTGTGCCAACTGACTCTCTAGTGTACCTTCTCCAGTGGAGTAGTTCAGTGCCAGCACAACAGTGAGAGCCAACAGGGAGACTGAGTGACCCCTTGCACCTGATGGGGGTGGGAGAGGGTGGGGTACACATCTAGACAACTCTGAGGGAGGAGCAGACTCAGGATGGAGTGAATCTATGGACTGACCACACCAAACAGCCATTTTGAAGTTGTTTACACAGTACAGCAGGGACTGTCCCCTAATTAGTAGTCCTATATATACATTTCACAGAGCCTTACAGGAGACTCAATGCAGTATGTGTATGTATCAACTAGCAGTGGGTCTTGTGTTTGAGTTAAATCCCTACAGCTGCATATATATATATACATGTACCCTTATAGCTTCTTTTGCATTATTGCTGTAACATTATTGAGCTTGTGCTATATGTGCAATATTTATACGATTTATATTTACAGTTTTGTACGCAGTTGACAAAGGCCTTCATGGCCGAAACATCCTGCAATCATTGTTATTGATTCTGCTACGTATTGCTCACGATCAGTTCGCCCAATATTTATATGACTGTCTGTATGTACGTATAGTACAATTTAGCAACCTCGCAATGCATAATTCATTTCTACAATTTGTACGCATACATGTATGCATCATTGATTAACAGTAGAGCATGAATATAAGTCATGTAATCAATTCCAGCTCACCAAACACAGCCGATGTCGTCCATGTCACCATCTTAGTGAAAATGTTCCCTGTGATGTCACTCCTGTTGGTGAGGACGGTGTTGAACTTGGTCATGTTCAGTGTCACTGCATCCTCTGGCAGTGGTTGGCTCAGAGGTAGGGACAGAGTCACTGAGCCGTTAGCGTGGTTGATGGCTAGGGACTGGACCGCAACTGCTGTCAAGTCAGCAACTTGCACTCCCCATCAACGTCAACTGTGTACCGCTCGCTCAGTGGGGTAGCCGGGACAGTCGGACCCATTCTGAAACGGGGGTCATGTACACAGGAGCAGTACATAAAGGGATCATGCATTAACAGTTAAGCTTTACAAACAGTTGAGAACACTTGAAAGGTAGAAGAATGAAGAATGATAAAGGAGTGTGATACGTACATTATAATGTCATGCATGGTCAGTAGCTATGTATAGTAACACGACTCACTTCAATGTAGGTCACATTGATGAAGTTTCTGTCCGCTCCAATGGAGACATCAGTGATAGTAAATAGACCGGGGCCTGGACAAACGGACACAAGCAAAATGGCTGACACACTTAGTGCTGAAGGGGTCAGAGGAATGAGTACGCAGACAATCCTTCTATTATATATGCCCATTAGACATAAAGGTGTTGTGCCTAGGTGAGGTAAATGCTACTCAGTCTAACCTGCTACCCCGTCCACCCTCAGATCAGTTGCAGTCACTCACTTTGCATGGCTGTACTTCCCACAACAATGGGTATTCCCCTCTGGTTGCTGAGGAGTGCAGTGGCAGTGGACTGGTACCTCACACACCTCATCAGGTTGTGGATGGTGTACTCCACACTGCACCCACTGGAGGAGTTGCTGACTGCTGACTGAGGGGACACAGTGTGCTCCACTGAGACCTTCGGGGCGCACCTCAGGTAGAGGCGCAGCTCTCTTGGTAGGAGTAGGTAAAGGTGGAGAGACGCTCAGAGAAGTTGCTTGTGTTATTGACCAAGGAGAGTGCTGGTCTGTAGTCTGAGGTGGATGTGGAACACACAAGTGTGGTGAACAACTTTAGAAATCACTTAATTAGTGAAAACAAGAAACAACAAGGTCTCTCCTACACATGCGGTCACCTACGTACGTATGTAGCACTTTGCATAAAACTGAATGAACAAAATGAATGTCACTGTGGTAGTCTTAACTTGAAGCCGCGGCCTGTGTAATGGAGAATATCTTCTATGTATGTATACTGTACGTAGTCCCAAGTACGTAGATACGCATATGTAAAATATTCATTTGCATGGTGATCAGCAACTGTTCATCATATTCATGTATGTTGTATTGGAATGCACAATCTATGAATGACGCAACATTATCCTGCAGGATCCCCTGCATGCCTGCGTATGAAGAGTACGTATAGTCCCAAGTATAGTGACTATAGTCATGTACTGTAGCAATGGTTCATCTCAATACCACACACTGTATTGTATGAGCAGGAACAACTGTGGCCACTTTCAGTATGACTTAGTGGATTTCCTCTACAAATGGACACTGTACGTACACCTTTGGGGACGCATAGCTATTACCACAGGGTACCCATGCATGAACGAGGGAACATCATGTGCATCAGGTGTCTGATTGTATTGCACAGTATGTGGTAGTTCTAATACAACAACAACAAATATTACAGTACAGACAATGAGTACAGCACTTCACCTACGGACATATCAGTTCAGACTATATTGCCCCCCCCCCCCCCCCCCCCCACACACACAGCTACAACAGCTGTCCTACAGAGCACTATCCCTACATAGACAGCATTACAGCACTACCATGCTGTATGATACACCTCAAGGCAATCACAATAAGTATGACCTTTGTGGCCTTTGACCTATGAGCTATCCACCAAATCCTGGCTCACAGATCCAATCAAACTCCAAATTGGAGTGTACCAAGGTGACCCTCTATCAGCTCTCATGTTCAACACCGTCATCAACACCCTTGTTGATACCATCACTAAGTGCTACCCACACCTGGGCTACTCTTTAACCTCATCTCGCCACAGGACCAACCTACTCCAGTATGCAGATGACACCTCGTTGATTGCTGACGTTCCTTCCTCATGCAAAACCCTACTTGGTGTAATTGAGGACTGGCTCACATGGTCTGGCATGAAGGCCAATCTACCCAAGTGTGTGTCCCTTGCTATTCGGGCATCCTCGGGCAAACCCTACAACCCAGACCTCACGCTAGACCAAGAAACCATCCCCTACATTGTAGACACTGAGACCCGCTTCTCCCACAGCACCAATCTAAGTGTCCAAAATCAACCCCTGAAAGACAACACCAGCAGAGCGCCCCGTCTGTGGTCATTCTCAGTTGCCACCCTACCTGAGAGAGTCTTCAAGTTTGCTTTGAACTCCCTCACCGACACTCTCCCACACAATGCGAATCTGCATCTGTGGAGGAAACTGCCATCACCATCCTGCAAACTTTGTGGTCAGCGCCAAACTCTGCTCCATGTCCTCAATGCCTGTCCTTAGGCTCTGCAGAAGAGGAGGTACAACACCAGGCACGATGCTATCCTGCAGGCCATCTATGCCTTCTTGGTGAAGCACCTGCCATCCACCACGAGCGTCACTGCTGATCTACATGACTAAGAGTACACTTTCCCACAGCAAATTGCCACCACAGACACCCGACCTGACATCACAGCGTGGGATGAGAGGACCATCACTCTCATCGAGCTGACTGTGCCCTACGAGATGTGCACTGAATCAGCCGTCGAGAGGAAGAGGCACAGGTACCACGGTTTGCTGGAGGACTGCAGGGCAAATGGCTACACTGCCAACCTCCTCACAGTAGAAGTGGGATCAAAGGGGTTCCTCCACTGCAGAAGCTTTGACAGCCTCTACAGGTTCGTTCCATCAAGGAGATGCGAGCAGGAAGCCCTTGAAGAAGAGATCATCAGAACCTGTATCCAAGAATCATACCGTGTCTGGTGTAAAAGAAATTGGAGGGAGGCCGAGAGCCAGTCCTGAACTATGTGTGCCCATATCTACTATTTTTGCCAGTCCTGAACTATGTGTACCAATGACTACTATTTGTTTGTTTTTGTTTTTTGTTTTGTTTTGTTTTGTTTTTCGTGGACCTCATCCAATACTGTGCAATATTATGTTCTAATATTTTGACAGTGGCTGAGACCCACAAGAAGCATGTACTCCATATTCACCCATCAGATGTAGTTTCTTTCCTGATTTTGGATTAATTATGGTGACATGTTTGCTCAAAAAAAGAGACAGAGGTATAGCAAACTGTGCCAAGAAGAGAAACGGAGGGAGAGGAGAAGGAGCAGACAGTGTGAGCGAAGAGACTGCCACAAGAACTTCTGGAGGTTTACCAAATCTCTCCTCGATGAAGACGTTCACACCAGTATTCTGCCTACATTCACCTGTGAAACTGCTGAGACGTTCTTTGCGTCCACTTACAGCACCACTGACACAAACAAATCATTTGATCAGCCTGCCTGGATGCCTGATGTTCCACTACCCACTTCTCCCTTCCCTGAGGAGGAGATCGCCACAGAAGAGCTACATCAGGTCATCAAGAGGTGCAAGGCGTCTTCAACCCCCAGCCCTATCGACCAGATGCACTACCGTATATTCAAACATTGCCCATCCCTCATGCCAGCATTGCTCCACCCGTTCAACACCTGTTGGTCCACTTTAACAGTGCCATCACAATGGAAGGTTGGAGTCCTACACCTTCTCGGCAAGCTAGATCCCAGCTCTCAGGCAGCTCTCGGCAAGCTGGATCCCAGTCTGCCCAGCAACTTCCGACCCATTGCCCTAACATCTTGCGTGGGGAAGTTGTACACCGCCATCCTGAAGACACGCTGGACTCAGTTCATGATAGCAAACGGCTATTTGAACACTGCTGTGCAGAAGGCTTTTGTTGATGGTGTTTCAGGGTGCACCGAGCACCACATCAAGCTCCTCTCTGTCATCCAAGAAGCTCGCCAGAAACACAAGTCCCTGGCAGTGTGCTGGATGGACTTAGCAAATGCTTTTGGGAGTGTGCACCACCAATTCAACCGTTTCTCTCTGGAACACTACCATGCTCCGGCCCACATGGTAGCAGCTGTCTCTGACGTGTACCGGGGTCTGGTCGGAATTGTTTGCACCAAAGAGTGGTCCACTAAGCCTCTTCCAATGGAGGTGGGTGTCTTCCAAGGAGACCCTCTCTCTGTGATCATCTTTAACACAGTCATGAACACACTTGTGGACACCATCACCCAGTCTTACCACCACCTCGGCTATTCCCTGTCCAGTGCAAACCAGTCCTGCAATCTCCTCCAGTTTGCAGACGACACCTCCCTCCTGGGGAAAGGACCAGCTGCCTGCCAAGCTCTCTTGGACAGCACTGCGCAGGAGTGGTTGGGGATGAAGCCCAAGGTCCCAAAGTGCTGCAGGCTCGCAGTACAAGCTTCCTCCGGCAGGGTATATGACCCACAACTCCAGCTGTGCGGGCAGACCATACCCTTCATCGGTAGCAGCACATTCAGGTTCCTTGGAGCCTCTGTGTCCATCCACAACAGTCAGGAGAAGGCCAGGTGTGCACTGTTAGAGAAGCTGCAGACGCTACTGTCAAGAGTGGATGTCACTCTGCTCACAAGTCACCAGAAACTGAGGATTTACAGAGATGGCATTTCCCCACGACTGACTTGGGACCTATCTACAGCAGACCTCCCCATCTCATGGGTAAAGAAACACCTTGACTCTCTGGTGGTCAAGCATCTCAAGTGGTGGATGGGACTAGCCAAGTCAGCCAACACCAGCCATCTATTCCTGCCCAAGAGCACGGGTGGCCTTGAGCTCCCGCTGATCTCAACCTCCTACAAAAAGCTACAGTGTGCAAAAGCAGCATCCCTCATGTCCTCTAGGGATCGGCTGGTCCGTCACTTTGCTTCACAGAAAACTGTAGCTGAGGCATCAACTGTGAGGCAGAGCTTCAAGCCATACCAGCAGGTGGTCGAAGTGCTGAAAGAGGATCCTGGGGCCAGTCGGAAGGTGATTGTTGCTCGTGCAAAGAGTGCAGTGGTGCAGGCAGACACGCAGGTTCACCTCAAGCAGTGCAGTAGACCGGTTGTGCAAGGACAGACCGTGAGACAGTTCCAGGACAGAGCAGCAGAACTGTGGGCTCGCGTGGTGACATCACTACCAGAGAGCACCATGAGGTTTGCCCTCAACTCAGTCACAGACACACTGCCCCATAATGCAAACTTCTACCTGTGGGGGAAACAACCTTCACCAGTCTGCCGGCTGTGTCCAGAGCGACAAACCCTCCAGCATGTGCTCAACAATTGCAGCACTGCCCTGGAGAAGAGGCGCTACAACAGGAGGCATGACGACATCCTGGCCTCACTGTACTCCTTTGTCACAAGTCACCTTCGCCCTGGGGATCATGTGACAGCAGATCTGCCAGATGTGGAGTACTGCTTCCCTCAGGATGTGGCCATCACAGACAGGAGGCCCGACCTCGTCATTTGGAGTGAGAGCTCAATCTGCTTGGTGGAGCCGACCATTCCATTTGAAGCTGGGATGGACGCAGCAGCAGAGCGAAAACAAGCCAAATACGAAGACCTACTTGCCATGTGTGCCACCAGCCACAGCAGAGCCTGCCTCACCACCATTGAAGTTGGCGCAAGAGGCTTCATCAATGCTGCCAGCCTTGACAAATTGTATGGTCACCTTGCACCATCCACAAAGAAGATGCGTAATGAGTTGGAGAAAGAGATTGTAAGAAAGTGCATCATGCACTCTCATGAAGTGTGGTGCAAAAGAAACTGGAAAAGTGATAGCTAACTGCATGAGATAAGACTTGTTACTGCCTTGACAAATGTGCTGTGCTGTTTATACAAATATCACAACATGTTTTAGTTTTGTTTATAAATATCTCTGCCCTCCCCCTTTTTCTGTGCTGAGACTAGGCTTATTTTAAACTGTGCTGTGTTTTTGTAGGACACATGAGCAGGGCCTAGAACACGCTCAGCCCTCGCCAGCCACCTGTTTTGTTTTGCTCGTTGTGTTGTAGTCATGTGTTATTAATAATGGTGCGCACGGTGCAGGTTTGAAAAAGAGAGAGAGAGAGAGAGAGAGAGAGAGAGAGAGAGAAAGAGAGAGAGAGAGAGAGAGAGAGAGAGTGCACTGAGGGTGGTTACACCGGTCAGGGATGAAGCCCAAGGTGCCCAAGTGTTGTAGTTTGGCGGTGGAAGCATCCTCCGGGAAGGCCTACGACCCACGGCTCTCCCTCTGTGGTGAAAGGATCCCATTCATCGGCAACACCACCTTCAAGTTCTTGGGTGCGCCTGTGTCCATCCACAACATCCAAGAGGAGACCAGGTCTGCACTGTCAGCAAAACTGGAGAGATTGCTGTCCCGAGTTGATGCCACCTTGGTCACAGGACAGCAGAAGCTGAGACTCTTCAGAGATGCCGTCTGCCCCCGTCTCACATGGGACCTGTCCATTGCTGATCTCCCCATCTCCTGGGTTGAGAAGAACCTAGATGTCATGGTTACGAGGTTCCTCAAGCGTTGGACAGGTCTTGCCAGGTCCGCCGATACCAGCCGTCTGTACCTGCCCAAGTCCTTGGGTGGCCTGCAGCTTCCTTTGCCCTCCACCCTGTACAAGAAGCTGCAGTGTGCAAAGGCAGCCACGTTGATGTCATCCAGGGACCCTCTCATCAGACACCTCGCCACACGGGACACCCTTGCCGAAGCCTCAGCCCAGCGGAAGTCCTTCAAGCCCAATCAGCAGGTGGTAGAGGCCATGCATGCGGACCCTGGGGCAAACCAGAAAGCTACTGCTGCTTTGGCCAAGGAGATGGTGGTGGAGAGAGACACACAGACCCGCCTAGACCACTGCAAGAGCCTGCCAGTGCAGGGACAGACGGCACGGCTGTTTCAGGACAGAGCAGCAGAGTTGTGGTCTCAAATGGTGCTTGCTCTACCAGACCATGTCATAAGGTTTGCCCTGAACTCAGTGACTGACACCCTGCCACACAACTCCAACCTCAGTCTCTGGGGAAATATGCCATCACCAGGATGCCAGTTATGCCAAGAGAGGCAGACGCTCCACCACATCCTGAATCACTGCAGTGTGGCTCTGCAGAGGCGCCGGTACAACAAGAGGCACGATGACATTCTCATGTCACTGTACTCTTTCGTCTCAAACCACCTTCCCCCTGGCCACCAAGTGACAGCTGACCTGCCTGACCAATGCTACTCCTTCCCTTAGGATGTGGCCACCACTGACTGCAGGCCTGACATGGTAGTCTGGAGTGACCAGTCCATCACCCTAATTGAGCTGACCATCCCATTTGAGTCGCTCTGAGGAAGAAGGAGAAGTACGCTGACCTCCTGGCCAGATGCGCTGCTTCAAACCGTGACAGCAAACTGGTTACCCTTGAGGTAGGGTCCAGAGGCTTCCTGAATACCTCTAGTTTCGACCACCTCTACTGATGCCTCAGATCATCCAAACAGCAAGAACGCCGTGTCATGGAGAAAGACATCATCAAAAAGTGCATCGTGCACTCACATGACATCTGGTGCAGAAGGAACTGGAGTGACTGACCGTTTTGCATACCCTACTGGCTCTGCATGATTTCATTCCCCCTCCACCCATTTGTTCGGACTTACGTACCTGCATGCTTATTTACTTACACTGTAGGAAGTTAACATTGCATGAAGTTTTTCTTAATTTACCTACTCTTTTACTCTTTGTGCTAGGGCTAGGCTTTTAACTGTGCAGTGTCTTTGTACGACATATTTTTGGCAGGGCGCAAGTGTGGCAGGAAATTCTCTCATCTAGACACTCACCTTAAGAATAGTGCCATTTGTAGAGACACACAGACTGACAGCCCCGCTCCATCTACTGAGCCTGACCCTACCCCTGCTGCCATTCCACAATCACTATCCCACCCTTCCCAGCAACCCCAGCCTCCCCAGTACCCCCAGCCAGCCCCCCACTACCACCTGTGACCATCTCATCACGGATGAAGTTGCCCAAACTGCAGAGGGCTGGAGTGAAGCTAATGAGTACATGAGGCAGATTGTAGTCCCCAGGGTGCTGCATGAGTTGGATGTCAATGTCATGAACCATGCACTCTGTGTTGGCATCTACTCATACTTCACAGCTAAGTATGGCATGCAGGAGCTCAATCAACACCATCAACACCGTCAACACCTCAGCAAGGTGCAGAAGCTAAGAAATGAGTTAAAGAAGGTGCTGACTGAGAAGAATGCTACTGCGAAGAAGCTGAGGCAACTGAGGAGAACTGGGTCTGACCCAGAGGCAGTGAAACAACTTGCCTGTGAATTTCATAGTCTAGTTCGTGCACATAGTCGTCTAAACAAGACGGCGAAGGGACTGGAGAGAAAGGAGAGTCAAAAGCAGCAGAAGAAGGAATGTTGAAAGGACTTGTACAAGTTTGCCAAAAAGATCGTCAATGATGAAGGCTACACATCAACAGAGCCCACCTTTACTGCTGCGGAAGCAGATGCCTACTTCAGTCAGGTCTACTCCACCTCACCAGCAACATTTACCCGTCCACTGTGGATGCCGGAGCCACCCTTGCCTTCAACTGGTTTGGATGCTAGTGCCTTCACTGAGGAGGAACTATCACTGATCATTTCCAGACTGAACACTTCCTCATGCCCCAGTCCCATGGACCAGATACCATACCTGGTCCTCAAGAAGTGCCCATCACTAACTTCAGCACTGCTCCATGTGTTCAACTCGTGTTGGTCAGTGAAGAGAGTCCCAGCAGCATGGAAGGTTGGAGTTCTCCGCCTCATTGGGAAGAAGCGAGCTGTTGAAGACCCTAGCAACCCCAAGAACTTCCGCCCCATTGCCCTGACCTCCTGCATTGGCAAGGTATTCACCAGCCTGCTGAAGC
This sequence comes from Aplysina aerophoba, assembly GCA_949841015.1. Taxonomy (NCBI): domain Eukaryota; kingdom Metazoa; phylum Porifera; class Demospongiae; order Verongiida; family Aplysinidae; genus Aplysina; species Aplysina aerophoba. The sequence continues at coordinate 3,315,487 of OX465038.1, forward strand.
AGCATTGGATGGCATATACGTACATGAGGACAAACAACTACCTCAACACTGCTGTGCAGAAGGCCTTTGTTGATGGAGTGCCTGGCTGCACTGAGCACCACATCAAGTTGCTCTCGATGCTTAGCGAGGCAAGACGGAAACACAGATCCCTGTGTGTGTACTGGCTCGACCTGGCCAATGCTTTTGACTGTGTCCACCACACCCTGATTCGGTTCTCCTTCCAGCACTACCATGCTCCCCGGGAGATGGTAGACATGGTCTCCAGTTTGTACAAGGATCTCATAGGAGTGGTTTCCACCAAGTCTTGGCAAACAGCACCCATCCACCTCCAGATTGGCGTCTTCCAGGGTGATCCTCTCTCAGTGCTGGTGTTCAACACCGTCATGAATACTCTGGTGAATACCATCACCCAGCGGCACTCCAACCTTGGGTACACGCTGTCTGCATCCTCACAGCGGTCCTACCTGCTGCAGTATGCAGATGACACCTCTCTGCTTTCCGATGGCCCATCCTCCTGCCAGTCCCTCCTCTCCACTACTGAAGCCTGGTTGTCATGGTCAGGCATGAAGGCCAATGTGCCCAAGTGTGTGTGCCTGGCAATTCAAGCTAGCACTGGCAGGCCTTATGACCTGAGACTCTAGCTCAATGGAGAGACCATCCCCTTCATTGGAAGCACCACATTCTCCTTCCTGGGAGCACCTGGGAGTGTCCATGGAGCAGACAATAAGACCAGGGGCAATCTTGTGTCAAAGCTGAGTGTGCTTGTTGAGAAGGTTGACAAGACTCTACTTTCAGCTCAGCAAAAGCTGCTGCTTTTCAAGCTAGCTATATGCCCACGCCTGACATGGGATCTCTGGGTCAATCATTTCCCTGTGTCTTGGCTTGAGTCCACACTACAACCCATTGCCACCAAATTTTTGAAGAGGTGGAGTGGTCTGGCCATGTCTGCTGACACTGGATGTCTTTTCCTTCCCAAGGAGAAGGGCGGTCTGGATCTCCCATCTTTGGTAACTCTGTTCAAGAAGCTGCAATGAAAACCTGGATATGGCAAAGCAGGAATATTGTAGAAACAAAAACTGTTGTGAAATGTTTCCTTTTGCATTGTATATTACAATACAACTCCCTGTTTCACTTCAACTGCTTCTAATTTGATAGAATAAGTCCTGAAGATACCTTATTTTCTCAAAAATGCGCATAATTAAGTGGTGTTTATACACTGTACCGTTACCATGGTAACACAAATTCAAAATCTTTGGTCCATTGGACTGTACTAAATAACATACATTATAGCTTCTTAACTATTGTTGCACACAATTTGAATGAGGCTCTTTTGCATCTTACAATGTGTGTCAGCCATTCCGGCCATTCTTGCATGAAGGCACTATGTCATTCTGCATAGTACAATTATGTGAAGGTCGACCAATTGCAATTTTCCAACGTGCACATGTCATTGCAGAGATTGTTAATTGTTGTGGATACCTTTTTAAGATGAAGCTACAAAAGCTGCTTGTCACTACAATTCAGGTGTGCTGCCAAACCTTCATGCACATGCAGTCTTCCATGGAGCAACTCCAACTTGATCCCAAAGTCCATACTGCAGTATCATACACCGGTGTCTGCGTACACAGACAAGCAACTGTATAACTGTGCCACACATAACTAATCAGCATAGCAATATTATCATTACTGTTACAACATGCAACATATCTACTGTTCTGAGTGTGCAACATGTTTGGTCTAGTGTTCAATGTAACATGACATGGAAGCATTTAGGATCAATTACCTAAATAGTGTACAATGTTTGTCCCATGCAAGCACAGTAGACAGGTTAAAGAACAGCTACAGTTTGTTGAATAAGTTGTGATAGACAAGTATTTCGAGTTAAACTCGTGGGGCGACGATGGGGCATCCCAAACTCGAACTATTCATTCGTTAATTCATCCACATGGATGTTTCTCCAAATACTGGAGGTCATCCCTACATTCATATAATTATACATATTATTAGGAGCCAAAGGGAAAGTTCTGTAGTGACCAATAAGGTTAATGATTATGAGTACAATGCATATGATTATTTAAAATTGTCAGTCCATCTCAATCTCGGTCTTTACTGCACCAAGTACACTAGTTAACAACACTGTTAACCATCTTGTTATTGTGGGATAACTGTTAGTGTGTGTGTGCGTGTGTGTGCGTGTGTTGTGCGTGCGTGTGAAGTGTATGCACTCAGCACACACCAGCCATGCACTGCATACAGGTGCATTTGACGCACACACACACACACACACACACACACACACACACACACACACACACACACACACACACACACACACACACACACACACACACACACACACACACACACACACACACACACACACGTATAAACACGCGCACACCGTTACTACTACAGAATTACATATATATATATATATAATCATGAAGCCAGCCAAAAACCTAAATCTGAAAATAATATAGGGGCGCCTTTGGCGCCCCAAAATGAGATGTATAATTCTAGAATAGATGAGTATGAAAGATCATGAAATGCTGGACGCCTCAAAACTCAAGTATTTCCAATTCGTTCTTGTCCATGATCCACTAACATTGTATCAGCCATCAGAGATGAAGTTGTACGTACATTGGGCCTAGCAGCTGGATGAGTGGTCTCCCTGTGTTGCATGGCTACTGACTCGCTCCTGACTCCCATGTGACTTGGCCTTTAAACTAGTTGGTGAGAACTGGAGATGTGTCATGCAAAAGAGCTTAGGATAAATTTACTAGCAAATAACTTCCTTGGATACATGTTCACTCACAGTGAAACGTGATATCGAACATCTATACATACGTCGAAAATCATTTTTCATTATGTGCCATTAGTTGAAAGTGTGGTGTAACTAAGCTGGCCGAGAAAAAGGATTGACATTGCCTTGATTATCTTTGCCAGGCATATGGCAATAATCACTGGGTATTGCCATGCATCACTTGGCCTCACACATGATTTGTCAGAGGGAGGTGAAGTTTTGAATGACTCACACCTAGTCTCAGCTGCTGCGCTGTCTATTCAGCAAGGTGGGATGTAGTTGTTTTGGTTGCTGTTAGGATGTCTAATTGCGGGGATTGCAGAGTGCAATTGTGTAGTTTAATCCTAGGGTCACAACTACCTCTTCTTTTGCATTACTGCCCGCTAATGCCAAACTTCAAGTACCCCTACAGGAAAGTGACTCTCTATCAGATTGAAAGCACACATTTTAAGACTCAACAGAATGTCATGCGTATAATAGCTGCCTGCCAAATTGTCAAAGACGTAAGACCCCATGCAATGTTGATTGACTGTACAGTGCCAGTAGATATTCCATGCAGTCACTAGTCAGTGTGATGTGATCACATTTGATTCAGACAGTACACAAATACAGGAACATTAGTTCACTACCGGTACATGCATACAGACCTCTTGCAATGTAGGCCACTCCAGAATAGCATTCTTCGAGCAGCTGGGTTTCTCGATTGAAAAGATAAGGCTTTCTCATAGTATGTCAAACTGTCCAATTTCTGATGCAACTACACTGGCCATGTACACATAAGTGACCGCCTACATCTGTAGGTGATGCTCCAACCACTTGTGAATAAATATCCGCATCCGATAACAGTGACAAGCTTAGCCGGCACTTCAGCCACAAGAAGGTATGACTGTATGGCTCATCCCGTATCTCTGCAATCATGGAGAGTAGACGTCGGTAAACAACTGTGGCAATAGGTCCCATGCCTGTAGAAGTAAAAACTACCAGAGGAGAAAAGGATGTACGTTCGACTTCTCTGACATTCTCGTCGTAAGCCCTGTTCTCCTGCTCTTTCTTCCTATAGCATTGGGTTAGAGTGGATTTATAGTGACTTCATGCGAATGGGTTAAAGACCCTGATGTCAAAAATGCGCGTTGTCTACGGCCTCACTATGTCAAGATGGGCACCATCTTCCCTGTTCGCCGTACTGTAATGAAGTGGCTGATCTGACAGAGGTTGTAGACGTGGTTCTGTGCCAATTGCATGACAAACCTCAGTGAGGCACTGGGCCGTGATGTCTTGCAGTTCATTGTTCCTCACTGACTAGGGTAGGAGGGTTAAGGAGGTCTTTAGTAAGAGTTAGTGTGCACGTACAGACAAGGGCAAAATTGAGAAAAATCTTCACTTATTCTTTGAAGCCCTTTTAGTGGTGACAATTAAGAGTCAAGATTAAATGCGCTTCAGTCCTAGTGAGAGTAGACCACGACTTACATAACATCACTTACAAATCCAAAAATGTTGCATCTCAGTATTACTTACAAGGCCATGGATGTTTTAGTTTGTCCAGAAATAGGGCACACTAGCTAATGTCGTACTATATATGCTAGACTAAAAGACTTACTCCTTGTGCATTGCTATTGACCCTGCTATAGCATGCATCAAATTCTTAAGAGTATTCACTGGTTACTGCTACACTTATTATTTAGTATGGATATGCTTAGAATACATGTGTTACAACGAGGTATCAAAACACTAAACTAGAGGTCACAGTTACTTCTGTAGACTTTCCCAGTTAATTTCATGAAAAAAGCATGAACCTTAATCTCTTCAATTCCAGTAGGCCCAGCCCCTACAAGAGTGAGAAAAAAGTTGCAAAGACACAATTCACAAGTTAGACAATGGGGTTCATGTGTGTAGAGTGAGGATTTACATTTCGGCGTAGCCTAAATTCAGCCACTCTTTCTCGACAGCCAAGCACAAACGGGGCTGTAAGCTTACCATGTATGGAGAGCATGCCAGCGTAGGATAGACTAGTAAACTGACGTTCCTGGCTGCTAGGAAGTAGAGAGCAAAGTAGCCGGAGTAATACTACCTCTACCGGAACACATGATAAATAGGTCAGCAATTGCATCTTCAGCATAAAGGCCTTCGCTTCACAGTTGGATTTCACCAATACCAAGCCTATCACTACACCACCCACAGTGGCATGTACAGCTTAGAGTGCTTGAGGATTGTGCGATAGTACTTCAAAATTCATCTGTGAAACGATGGTCCCTTGGTGAAGATATAGCCGCTGGCCAAAATAGTATCACTGTCAGCCAAAATATGATCTCTCCACCAAGCCCAATATCTCGAAACACTACTGCATGATCCTTGAACACTCTGAGCTATACATGCTACTGTGGGTAGAGCACTGATGAGGCTTCGTATTGGTGAAATCCAACTGTGAAACAAAGGCCTCTTGCTGGAGATGCAGTCACTGGCCAAGTTATCATATCTTCCGGCCGAAGAAATATGATACATTGGCCACTTCGCTCTCTAAGGCCATCACACATCAACACATCATCATTAGGCGGGTCTGAGTACATATACATAGATAATTGATGCAACGAAATGGGAATGATATAGCCAGAACAGAAGTAAGAGGCATACCACAAGACCTTTTGGACAGAGTGGCATTAAACCCACATACCACTCATGTGCCAGTTAGCAATCAATTCCACACTTAGCCATAGCACCTTCGGATGCAAAAAGTGACGGCAAATGACTGCCTAAAGCTTACAGCATCACAAACATAGTCTGCCATCTATGGGACAAAATGGAACAGATACGCACACACGTATATAAGAAGAGCAATAACGTTTTCCACCAAAACAAGTACAGATGTAGGGATGGTGCTCCCGATCAAGTAGCTGCATCAAAACCAACTGGTAGAAAAGTACAGGAACTGAGGAGAGGAGCAGAGACGTAAAACCTCTGACTTTGCCTTACATCAGCAATTTCTCAGAAGCCATTAGACAGGTCCTCACACCACTGGACATCGTGATACAGGAGCATTGTTATTCACTGTTGTGTGAACACAAGGGAGGCAAAGATAGAGACAGCCCGTTGGTGGACGAAGATGGGCAAGAAGTTCACGTAAGTGTGGGGTGCAAAGCTTAAGGTAAGACTATGGCTGTCACCCCGTAGGATTGTTTGACGCTGTTGACTCTCACCACTTATTGGTTCTCCGTGCGGGCAACGAGTAGACCGGGTAGATATGTCAAGTTAAAGCTCTCACATTGCTACAGGGCCCCTTACTGGAAGTTGCTGTTCCAACTTTGTAGTGCCAGGACAACTACTCAAATTTCGCATGCTCCGTTATGACACCTAAATGTGTCCTTCAGCGTTTAAGGTAAACAAACGTATTATGACACATAAATGTGTCATTCGCCGTTAAAGGGTTAATGCAATAGGGTTATTGCACAATGTTGTGTAATTCTGTGATTCGAATTCAATTAGTTCAGCCAGCTGGGCCATCCTAACCTTTTAATTTGTAAGTGCTCCCAAGGTGTAAAAGGGGAAGGAGGGTCCAGCACCAGCCACCGGCATCAACATCTGATAATATTACATTATATATTACACTACATCACCATGATGTTGTGCAGGTTGCACTGCATATATGAATATGAAGCCTAGTCACCCCAGTCCCTATTTTCGCCTTGCTTGTGCAATTGTGAAGAATAGGGTCTTAATCCAAGGTACATACAGCTGCAACAGACTTTGGATTACTGACCTCCTATAAGGTACGGTACCTGACACAAGTTAACTTACGTTTTTATGCGGAATTGCCGAGTAGACTTTCCGCAGAATACCATGCGGTATAATGCGGATTATCAACAGCCGACCGCGGAACGCTCGAAGGCTTCCCGCGGACTTCCACGCTGCAGATCGCATGTATACCTACGTACTTCCAGCTTATACGTAGGTGTGAAAACTGCAATGTTTATTTAGACAGCGCAGACAAAGTACTGAGCCCCACCCTAACACTAAGGTGTGGAGCAAACCCACCACAGTATGTTTGTTCAACCTTGCATAAGAGGTCAAATCCAATGAATGACAAGTGTTTACAAGCATGCAGTAAGGCAAAAACTTTTCAGTGTCCTGAAGGTGCTCACTGTTCTGCAACAACTACAGGCATCGCCTTCTGCAAGTGATCAATGTGTACCGAGTGCACACTTCAGGGGTCAGCTTCTTCCAGTAGGCTCTTATCCCTTCTTTGAGTTCCTCAAGGTTTCTTGGTTTATGTTTGTCCCTCAGGTATGTCTTCATAGAACCCCAAACCTTCTTAGTGGGGTTAAAGTCCGGACTTTCAGCTGGACTCTTCCACCAGCTGATCCTGTTCATGTCAAAGACCACCGATAATTGATCAGTGCGTGTTTTAATCCCTCTCGCCAGGGAAGGAAGAAGGGGGTTCTTCTAGTTTTGCTATAATCTGTCTTAGTATTATCCGTACTACAAATTTGTGCTAAACATGAGCTGATTCGTTCGGCGGTCGAGAAGATTCAGTGTCCGATAATACATTGTGGCCGATAATAGATATCGTACCCTATGTTCCGTTGCTATTGGCTTCTCAATTGTTTCTGTCGAGAATAGCTAGCAAGTTGTTCAGAATGATTGCGTACGTAGCGATGAATTCATTGTGTTAGCTGTCTCCACTCGCCTGCCTATACGTTCTAAGGTCATTGGGGAATTGGAAGCGTTAAGAGACGCAGTCTGTCGAAGACGATCCTTCGTCTCAAACGTTAGATTGATTTTAAAAATCGTCTTCAACAAACTGTGTCTCTTAATGCTCCAAAATCCGAATGAATTTCCCAACGACCTCAAATCGTCTGGAATCAACGCAGTCTGAAGTGCGCAAACCCCTTGCAAAGCCTTCCGTGAAATCCGTGCGGGTAGTACGAGGAAGGGGTACGGTCGCGCCGCGGAGGTCTTCGCGGAATTTCACGGAAACCTGCGTGGGAAAACTGCAGAAAACTTCGGAACCACTTAAGTAACTTGTGTCAGGTACCGTAAGATGGGTTACAGTATTCCTTGGGTTACAGTAATTTCCTGCCAATTTTATGCACAAGTAGAATTTATTTTCTCGATACATGTTTGTTAGTTGGAAATGTGGATAAGCAACAAATTGAAATATCTAATGGGAACAATCTGGCACCCACAAACATCACTGGCATGCCATACCTAAGGTATGTGTGGCTATTTTCACCCATTACTGGGTCTTTCAGGTCCTGAGTCATTCACTACAAGCAAGCAAAAGGTTTGATTGAAAGGATGAGGAGAGAAGAGCTTGCTTAAATCCACTCTTCTTGAGACTTAGGCATACTGAATGATGAGAAGTCTAATCGAGAGTAAGATATTAGTTTCCCCTATCCTTTGGGCAAATTTTCCCAAAGCCAGGATTAGCTCAGACATTTCTACATACACATCTATACCATGACATCTGATAGAATCACAGTGTACCATTAAGCCATGCAAGAACTTGAATTAGCTCTTAAAACTTACATGCTGCAACAAGGACTCGGCTTCAGCTGAAATAGCTTTGGGAAACTTCAGTGGAAGATGTGTGTGAATCCCTCCAGGGTGGCATGATGCAAGACTCTTTTCAAAGGAGGAAGTAAAAAGATCAAGTAACTTTTATGTTTGTGGAAATCCAACCCTAAGCACACTTTCATTACACTTTGATTATCATACAATTTCTGTCGATGACATCACCTTATTAACAGTGGAAACAAGAGTACATAAGAGATAACAGTTTGCAATCGCATATCCTGACCAGAAACATCATTTTTCTAAAATGATGAAGTAACAATGTAACTACTGAATAGCAAGCCAGAGAGCTGCACACTACACATGCAAATCGGCAACTTAATAATATTTCTAATTTATCACGTCACGATATTAGAAGTGTTACCATGCCCACATGTTATGTGTTGCTGTGTCATTTTAGAAGAATGTTGTGCTTACACATGGAAAAGATTGTTAAACGCCAAATATAAGCCCCCATCAAAGATACACTACAGGTCACAGGCAACAAATCAGAATATCAATAATCAACAAATTGAGACATCTCAAAATACTTGCAGTCATCAGTTGCTGCTTGGTAAATTGTAAATTAGCTAGCCTTACTGAGGAGCACATACCCACCTCTCAAGTGCACATATTCACAAGACATACTTCTCAGCTCAGGAAGTATGCAACCTTAAAAGAGAATGGGAAACATTCCAGCAATGCACATGTTCCACCAGCACTGAATGTAGTAGCACTAGCACGATAACTACTATGTTACGGGAGGCTTTTAACACCCTAAAGGTCTGGTTACTTGGCGCCTCCTTTGACATGTTTACAGTTTTTCAGCTTGTTCTCAGCAATGCAAGCTGAAACAAAGTGGAAACAAATACCATTACATAGCTCATCTATCTATGGACAGCTGTAAAAATGCCAAAAATGCTCCTATAAGCTAATCATGCAGTTACCATAGCAAACTAATATATCACAAACGTTATGCCACCATTGTCTCAAAATTGTAGCTGTGCATAATCTTAGATTTCATCCTAGTCAGCAGTTGATTGTTCTTAACTACCAATGCTTCTGTTTGGATATAAATGGATATAATGAGTACACAATAAACATAGCAACCTCCTAGCAATGGAAGATAATATATATTATACAGTGCAAGTTGAAATATACTACTGTGAAACCATAAGAGTAAATATTTGTTTGGGAGATGGGGACACCTTGGTGGATAAAGCCTGGCATGTTAAATGTTGTGGCTTTTTTCATTAAGCAGAATTCTAAATTAGGCACTTTGGATATGCAAACTGTGCCAAAGTGCTAATGTATATCCTCATACGACACAAAATACATGGCATACTTATAGAATAGCTAGCAGAGCAATAGTATTAAAGTAATTGTGACCACCTGGGCATCACACTTAGAGGACATTATTACTTAAGTTGTCATTTTCAATAGCAGATACAAAGGCTGACAAATAATAATATAGACTACGTTGATATACGGTACGGTGCATAGAAAACATTACGCTACCCGAAAACCGTTACGGTTATTGTCGTTTAAAGGTTATCAAACGGTGAATCGCGAAACGATAATTGTTAGCGAGTGACGGTTAATCGTTAGCGAAACGTAGTAGTTCACAAATTTAAGGGCGTACGTAGTTTGTACAGCTCAGCTTTCAGTGTGGCAAAAGAACAGACAGAGAATGGTGTTATCAGCGTATAGCAAACAACGGATTGTGCAACTGTACTTCGAGCGACGATTATCGTACGCGAACGTGGCCAAAGTCCTGGCAGCAGGAGGATATATCGTTTCAAAGCAGACAGTATGGGCTACGATCAGGAAATACAAGATGCATGGAATGCTCTCTCGTCTTCCAGGAAGTGGACGCCGCTTCAAGCTAACGCCGATCTCCAGGCTCCCCGTCGCGTTTTCCTTCCTACGAAGCTGGGAGACAGACTCCAGAAACTCCTTACCGTCGTAGCGTGTTGAGTGGTTGTTGCAATATCGCACAATGACCTTGTCCATCTCTCCAGGCAAACGTTTTCACGGATCGCTGCTTAGCGCTCAACGTGTGCGTGGTCACTGCGCTCGCTACTGTATACGCTTGTATACCGCCAACTATTTACTATTAACCGCTACCGTTTGACAGATAACCGCTACGTGTTAACCGAAAATTTTCACAGATAAACCGAGACAAATCGGCGAAAGCGTTAAGCAGCAAACGTAATTATCGTAAAGTTTTCTATGCACCGTACCGTAAGTGTATTTATTTATATGCAGTGAGTACTTGTGAAATACGGTCATCACAAAACTTTCAAGTTACCAAAACGGAGCGAACAAAGCAGTCTTTCGTTATATTATCTATTACTTCGCTGGCTCGATTGTGTTTCAGAGCGTCAATAATAACCCCTAAAACAAGATTTCGTCAACACACAAGTATCTTGTAGAGTAGTCTCACATCTTGTATGACTTATTATATAATAACGTATAATTTATATGCGAACAAAATATTTCGTGAACAACAGCTTCTCATATGGTAAGTCAAGTTGAAAAGACTGGCAGAGTAGAGAAGTGAGTTATAGCAAGGATAGAAATGTTTGGGACAGTATAGCAGGTGTGGAGAGAGGAAAGGGTTCAGAAACTACTCGAAAAGCCACTGCTTGAGCAGAGACACAAAGATGGAAGTATTCCAGACCATGGTGATGTCAGTGCTATTGTACGGTGGATAGGACTGGACAGTGACCATGGAAGACTATCCAGAAACTCTGAAAACTTTCCAGACAAGACGTCTCAGGGACATACTAGGGATCATTCTTTGGTGCAAGTGGTGAAATGCTGACATCTAAGGCAAACTTTGGAATTCCCAATGGAACACCATGTGAGGCACAATAGAGTGCAGTGGATGAGCTACTTTAATACAAAGAATGCATTTAGAAACAGAGGGGCACCCAGTGCAGGAAGTGTGTGTGTGTGTGTGTGTGTGTGTGTGTTTGTGTGTAATCTTGGATGAGAGTAGACAGCCCCTACAGATGCATGAGGGGAAGCTGCAGCAGCATTGAATGTTCAGAATGAAGATACAAATGTGCTAGGATCACTTAGAGACACACACACCAAAAGTGAGCAGCGAAGAAGTTAAGCAGGCAGCGAAGAAGTTCCAGAACTGCAGAGCAGGGAGAGAAGACGAACTTATGGCATGTGAGATACTTACGAATGGAGGGGAAGCGATCTTTGGCTGGCTGTTGGAGATACAGCAATGAGTGTGAAGGACCAAACAACTACCAAGTGAATGAAAGAAGCTAATACATGTCTCTGTGCATAAGAAGAAAGCCAGAAAGGTGTGTAACAACTATCTTGGCACATATCCAGAAAGGTGCTCTCTCTAGTGCTACTGGACAGACTGAAAACCATCATTTACCTGCAACTCATTAACGCAAAGGGTGGCTTCCAGAAGGGATGAGGCACAGTTGACCAAATCTAGGTTGCGCACCAGATCATACAGAGAGCAACCAAATAGCAGGCTACTGTACAGCTTGGTTTTGTGTATTAAGGCCTACGACTCCGTGAACTGCTCTCACCACTTATAGCCATCTTGAAACAGTACTGGTTTCCAAAGCAGCTGATGAACATCATGAAGGACTGATCCAGACATACTTTGGTTGGCCTGAGCTCAGCAGCATACCTTCTGCAAGTGGGACATGGCTAAATACACTGGGCTGATTTCCAAAGCCTATAATTCGCACTAACTTTACCATGTTAGTGTTTGTTCTTTCTGTGGCAAGTTATAGGGTGCACAATTTGTAACAATGGTGCGTGACTTTATGATGTAACTTTGTAACAAAGTTTCTTAAGAAATTTGCTCACATGAAAATTGAGATAGAATGATTCTGCATTGTATCATGGTCTCAGATACTGCAGAAGCCAGTACACTGCTATCTACACCCACGATAGGCAGTATTTAGCTAGGGTCATTGACGGTGACTTTACTCGCAGAAGAGAAGTAGTGTTGGTACACACTTAGTGCACAATTGTAGTACAGGAGTTGGGGTTTGTATGCATGTCAAAGTTGTATTCCTCGAAGACGTCGTATAAAAGAAATTGGGGCATTATCGATAACACTTTTACACTGCGGCGGCGGCCATGTTTGTTTAGTTAGCCATGTCCCACATGCGTCCTATACGAGTGAGATCCTCAGCGAAGTAGCTGAAGTAAGTGTGCTTTACACGCTTCGGTCCCGGGCCAGCCTCAACGGGTTCTCTAGAGAGACTTCGTGGAGAGCTTCTGGCATCAGTGAAGGTACAAACCCCGAAGAAGGCAAGCTTGACATTCGAGAAAGTAGCGCAGCATAGACATGGTTGACACTTCACGACTATAACGTGTGCCAAAACCTTTAGCGAATATAATGTTTACAGATTTCTGCCAAAACCGCACTCCACAAAATTTGGTGCCTCGCAAACATTTCCGGCTATATGCTACTTCACTTGCAGTTGTGGTGCCGATCACCTGCAACTTGCACTGATGGTGTTTTCTCTACTAGCCCAACTAGCCCATTAATACTGATGAGTACAAACACGTGGGTGCACTTTCGAACTTGCACTGTGTGGTGGTGGTAGTGTGTTGTGCATGTGTGTGCACGTATGTGTGTGCTGTGTGTGTGGCAGTGGTTTACGTGATAGAGGTCAGGGCTGTGTGTAAATGATGGGGGAATTTTAAGGTTCTGTGGTGTGACTGGTACTGTGTGGTAATCCCTGCTGTTCGTGTGTGTGCGGTGGTGGTTGTAGTTATGTGTGGTGCATTTTGGTCCCACAGATTCTCACCACCCGTAACAGGGGACTCAATGGGTAGGGATGCTGACACCTTCATTGATTGGAGTGAGCAGTTTGAGTTGAATACTGAGGCCTGCCAGTGATGTGACCAGGTTAAACTGGTTAACCTAGCTACCTGCCTGAGTCTATACATATAAAGGCAAAACTGGCTGAATGTGAAAGTGACCTTGATCTAAGGAGGAAAGCAGACACACATTGGTGTCATGGACATTTGTGGAGGGATTGGCCACTACATCTAGCAATGTCCAACTGAACCATCTCAAAGAAGGTCACAGAACAGTCTTGTAGAAGTTGCCACTCTTGTGCCAGGTTTGGACATCCCAGGAGGAGGCCCTTCATCAGGGAACGTACAGTGGAAAGACAAGGTGGTGAATGAAGTCTTGGATCACACCCTGCATGGACTCAAGCCAACACCGACAGCAGTTGAGGGAGTGGTTCTAGGACCAACACTAACCACCACCATACTGGTAGAGGGAACATCAGCAGAAGCACGTCTGGACAACGGGTACCGAGTGACCATTGTCTGTTAGGACTTTATGGTAAAAACACCTGCAAGTCTTGCTAGGAATAGATCTATCACCTAGACCAGGGTTCTACCTGGTGGAGGCAGGATGTCTTAGGAAGACCGAAGATGGCATGCTGAAGTTGGAGCAGCAGGACACAGGTGCAAGGTCCACATAGTAGAATTACCTACTGAAAAGGATAGTCAGCCCATCCTGCAGCAATGATTCACCTCATCCAAGCCAAAGCCATGCCAAGCTCGTACATGCCAAAACCGAAGAGTGATCCTTCACCAAGGGGCTTGCACTGCACTATTGCCTTCCAACCTGGGGTAGATTACACAAGCTTACTGGGTTGGTTCTGAAGGATGTTTTAATTGCAGCAGAGGACTAGTCAAAATGTCAACCCTTGAGAGAGTCTTATTCCATTCCAGGAAAAGCTGTTGTTAGGCGCAGCTCATCCAGTTGCATGGCTCAGGGACTTTGTCGAGCCAGTGGGCACAACCTGTCAGAAGGATATGCAGGAACAACCTAAAAAGCTAACAGAGCACAAAGACCTTGCTGTGCTGGTCCTATCGGGTTGCTGGTGGTGGCGGTTGTAGTTGCATGTTGTTGCTGCATCCCGCACCGACTAGCGCTGATGCTGGCCCTGACCTTTGCACCTTGTGTCCTGACCTTTGCACCTTGCGCTTATGGTGTAACCCTTCTTTCAACTGGTGCAACCATTCCACTTGCGCAGATGGTAGTTGTCACTAGTTGCAACTTGCGCTGGTGGTGCTTTATCCTGCAGCCACTAGCGCAGATAGTCCACTTGCACACATGGTGGTTCACCCTCTGCAACTTGCGCTGGTGGTGCTTTTTCATCCACCCACTGGCGCAATTACTGCACTTGCACTCGGGCAACTTGCACTGTGTGGTGGTAGTTGTATATGTGGAAGTGGAGGTGTGTACATGAAAACTACACGGACACTTTAGCAATTTGCACTGTGTGGTGGTGGTCTGTGTGGTGATAGTTGTATATGTGGAAGTGGAGGTGTGTACATGAAAACTACACAGACACTTTAGCAATTTGCACTGTGTGGTGGTGGTCTGTGGTGGTGGTAGTTGTATTATGTGGAAGTGGAGGATATATAGGTATATAAGACTCTGCTTGCACACGTAGTGGTTTCACCTATTGCAACTTCCGCCGGTGGTGTTTTCCCTTCCACCCAATGGTACAGATACCAAGCTTATGCTCGGGCAACTTGCACTGTGTGGTGGTGTATTTTGAGTGGTGGTGGTAGATGCATACTTGTATGTGGTGGCGGTGGTTGTTGCTATGGGGTGTTGGTGTTGGGAAAATGTACTGGTGTTAGTCAAAGAAAATATTAGCTAGCAAAGAATGAAACTCAGAACAGTAGCAAGGAAAGTGGTCATTTATTTGCTACACTATGGAACACGAGCAATCAGCATGCACACATATTTCAACTTGCATTGGCCAATGTGATGGTATTTTGAAGTCACAGGTGGCAAATCATCTTATAGGCATAATGGTAGTTGAAGTAGGTGTGTGTCTCCTGTGTTTCAGTGTCATATTTGGCTACAATACTTTCCCTTTGGAGGGGGGCTATATGTCACATTTACGCACATGATGCTGTATATACATTGTCCACAGCTGGTGGGCTAATCACATCACGTGTATACACGTGCATATACGTGCATGTGCAAACACACACACACACACGCACACACACACACACACATGCACACACATGCACACACACATGCACACACACGCACACACACACACACACACACTCATACACACACACACAGACACACACGTACATGTACACACATGCGCACACGGTTATTTCTACACAACTACACAACAAATGCCAGTGGCTACAACACGAACACACACAGCAAGCGGAGACCGTCCTTTAGGCCTAAAACCTAACTCTTCACATCTTTCCTGAGGGCTAAGAAGATGTTCGCTGGAGTGAGCTGTGGGCTGCATCCATTTTGACGACTCTTGCATAGGCAGAAGACGGTGCAGGGCAGAGTAGCATAAATGATCGCTATTTAAATGGTTTGGTGTCAGGTTGCAGACGTGATGAAGGCTATTTGTAAGCTCACACCTACTATCTTATTTGCTACATTATGGTACATGAGCAATCAGCATGCACACATACTTCACTTGCACATGCGGTGGCCAGATTTCAACTTGCATTGGCCAGTGAGCTTGAGGGTATTTTGAAGTCACAGGTTTCAAATCATCTTACGCACAATGGTGGTTCAAGTGTCTGTCTTTGGTGCTTCAGTGTCACATTTGGCTTTGGTGGGAGGGGTATGTATCATTTACTCACACAATGCTCTATATAGATTGTCCATAGCTACCTTGTCCTTGAAGGCATGTTTAGTGCTGGTGGGCTAATCACATCACATGTATACACATGTGCATGTGCACGCACACACACGCACACACACACACACACACACACACACACACACACACACACACACACACGTGGCCTAAAGCGCAGAAATATACACAAAAGCAGCTACAAACATACACAGCAAGCAGGCACTATCACCTGTACACGAAATTTGCCGATTGCTGTGGATACCCAAGGCTAAGAAGCTGTTCGTACGAGCGAGCTCAAGTGAGGTCAGGGCGCGCCATTTGTGCAGACGATTTCAACGCGAAATCGTGCGCGGCTCCACGCTACAGACACTTCCCAAACCTTAACGCATGTGATTCACGGCCCTCACCCACTTCTGCGTCGCTCCTGTCACTTTTCCGTGGCAGCGATGTAAGGCCTTTGAGACGGCAGCCATTGAAGACGATGCTGGAACCAAGACGGCAAGTGATGGCTCACTTTCCGACAGAATATTACGCAAATGGTTGGCCAGAAGGTGGAATGGCCATCTGTGCCACGTGTAGAAGCCTCCTTCTTCAGAAAAGTAGACTCAAAAGTTGCTCACTATATAAATGCCTCCATTTGCAATGCTTAGTCAATACTCGACCTTTATAAATGTTGGTACAGTAATACTGCAATACTTGTTCAATTGAAAATCCATCAAATTCCTCATATTTTATGTGGATACTGAGCACTTATCTGCAGAAGCCTCCAGGACCTCTGTGAATTAATTATATTATATTATATTATTTATTTATTTAGATTAGTGGGGTAAATTGCAACTTGCACTGTATTTACTTTAGATTAGTGGGATATATTGCAACTTGCACTGTATAGACACGCTCGCTGTACTTCACGTTAATGTGGGGCTCACTCAGGCTCGCCCCAATTATCAGAGAGTGCGGTAGCACTCTCTATGTAGGGATGGCACAGGGTGTTTCGTTATCCCTATACATTGGTATAGGAGCGAAATTTGAAAATACGCAGAAAACCGGGTCGGGTATATTTTTCGGACCGTGTCGGACCGGACCGGACCATACATTACATAGGACGGTCCGAAAAATGGCTGAATCGGTATAAAAGTCGGACTGGTGGTATAAACTTCGGACCAAGAAAAAGCGATTGCAATTCATTAGGCTACATTCGGCCGTTTGAAGATGGCTATAGGATGTCAACATCGTATTGTCAGTGGCCGACAAGTTTATATCTAACAATCATGACCTTCTCTCTCAGTCCGTCGCGTAAATAAGTGCAAACAGGATTTTGCATAGTGCTAGAGACTGGAGATAACTGTGTAGGGCTCGTAGCCCTGGTGATACACGTCGGTATATAAAAGCATGCAGGTGCGACTTTGGCTAAAATCCTGCTATGGACCATGCAAGTGAGGAATTCGGAATACCTGTGTTAGAAGGAACGAGTCAAGAACTTTCTGCAACAAGTGCTCATGATTTTCTGCGACAAAAAGAGAAAGTTACAGCCTTGCCTCCCATTAATCCCGTAGGTGGGACGGTTTTCCTCTACTACAACCCAGGGAAAGAAGGTGGGTGAGCGTCCAGAACGATATACGTAGTACTAGTGCGCTACGCTGATTTGGCGAGGCGGATCGTATATGCAAGCATACGATTATGCAATCATGCCAATGCAAGACACACACAGTTATAATAATATTGAAAATACACAACTTGCACTAGCTGTAATAGCATGAGTTTGACATGCACAACTTGCACTAGCTGTAATAGCATGAGTTTTACATGCACAAATTGCACTAGCTGTAATAGCATGAGTTTAAAACACCAATGTTTCATTGACTGTATAGGTGACTGGAAAGCCGATGGATACTGCTGGTATCAAAATGGACGCAAGCATTTGCCAAGTTCCAATCCAGTGGTAACAAAAACATACTATGTGCTTCTTGTGGAGGGAATGACAGGTCCAGTAAAGAACAAGGAGTTCAGAAAGATTGTACACCACCTGGCTGATGACCCAAAAGGGGTAGAAGGGACCCTCATTCAATACTTGGGTAAGTTCTGGTGAATAATGCATGGGATAAGTGAAGATAACACATAACGAGAAGGCATGTCTGTACGTGCTTGCATATGTCTGTAGGTGTGTATACATGTAGAAAGTTATACTATATGGGACTTCATATAGCTGTGAAGGATTGGCAAAAAGGGAAAAGGAGTTGCAACCATGCTCAATCTTGGGACCTTACACTCTACAGTTGCAATTCTTGTTCACCTTATGCCACTTCTTCCAAACTGTAATATCCAATAGACCACTTTGACAGGTTAGCTGTAATTGTCGTTTCTTTGGACAAATGAATTTCAAAGGCGAGATGATTGAGGTTACATCAAGCAACTGTATCAGACAACAACTCTTAGCAGAATTGATAAAATACATTGTTCCAGGTATTAAGGACATTCAAGGCCAGTATCTTGAAGGGATGGGACAATAACGTGAAATGATCTTGACTTGGGAAATAGCAGTGTCCACCACAGTACGAAGGCAGCTTACATATTTGTAAAGTACACACACACACACACACACACACACACACACACACACACACACACACACACACACACACACACACACACACACACACACACACACACGCACGCACGCACGCACACAGACACACACATTTGCCTTGCCACTTGAGCCTGAGCCTCCCACTTTATTTCACAATCAAACTCTCAGCAGATGGACAAAGTCAACTTCACCCTAACTCAAAATGTCTTGCAACAGCAATTCTATCAGGTGGTTATATCCACGATGAGGGGTCTAATCTGCTGAAGATATTTTGTTTCCTATTATTCGTGACATGCTCTAGTTAGACTTCATAATTCACGATATTAACATTTTCAAGATACACGATACCTCAGGAGAGTACTACGATATAGGAGAGTATTATGATATACCCGATGTAAGGATGGAACCTGAATCATTCTGAATCAGAGTGCTGCTCATGTTGAATTGACATCACAATGCACATTACAATACTAACATAGTAAGCTGCAAATGCATAAATGGGCTTTCTTCTTAAGTCACTGGCAACCATTTTGTTTCAGGGTCCATATACATACGTGCAATTTATTGAATTCAGTTCAATACAAAAACACAAAACAATTGTGAGAATAACAGGTCATCAACCACTTTTAGTTATGTCTTGTATGCGTGTATGCAAGAGTTCACATGAGGTCATCAGTGTCTAAAATTACGCATTGTTATTACTGCATTTACAGGCACTGTACCAGAGAAGGGTATTCTGTATCCACACGGAAATGCCAAGAAAAGCAATCCACATATCAGAACAGCACCGAGTGTGCTCAAAGAGGCAGGAGAGACGTACAAGGATCCTTCTGTCCACTACAAGGAGAAGGTTTGCAGCTCCACTGTACCTGCTACACATGAGGCAACACTGAAACCAAGGAATTCCAGGCAGGTAAAAAATGCACAGGCGCAGGCTAGAAAGGGAAGAAGGTACACACAGGATGACCTGTTCAACCTGGTGGAGCTGACGTATGACATCCAAGACTACACCCACAGGATGTTCCTAGTTCCAGAGCTTGGAGTTGTACTAGGCCACAGAGCAACGCTGCAAGAATTTCGGGCAGTATTGTGCACCAAAGGACAGCAACCACAGCTAGTGACATACGACACAACATACAACCTGGGCGATTTTTATGTATCACCACTTCTATTCAGGCATACCTTGTTTGAGGGTGCACCAGTGATGCCTGTAGCCTTCCTGATTCACGAGAAGAGGACTCAATTTGCTCATGAGGTTTTCATGGACTTCATTGCAAAGGAAATTCCAGAAATCGCTGAAGTACCATTTGTAACAGACAGAGAGGAGAACATCATCACGGCAATAACAAAGCGATTGCCTCAAGTAAGGCAGCTTCGCTGCTGGAACCACCTGCAATCTGGAGCCAGGCACTGGTTGAGAAAACACGGCGCATCTTCCAGTGAGTGCAGTGTTTATGTGCAAGATTTGAAGCAGTTGCTTATGTCACCAACGGAAAAGGACTACAAACAGCTGTATGGCATGCTCAGCCAGAAATGGAGCCAGGCATTTGTAGAGTACTACGACCACCACATTGATCCTGAGGTGACAGCTTCTGCTGGGCGATGGATTCTCGAGCCACTGGGAATCTACAATGGTTACAGTGGGGTAACAACAAATCAGAGTGAAGGATTCAATACTCTACTGAAAACCTTCACATTGAGGAAAGAAAGTACGATCGACTCAATCGTGCTGGCACTGTACCTTTCACAGTGCTATTTCAGCAATGAAATACAGCGGGGACTGGCCGGACTAGGGCAATATTGTCTACTTGCCCCATTCAAATCGCTGGGAATACCAGCCCATGAGATGAATCACAGCATTGCTATGCACCTGAAGAAATTGCAGAGAGAATGATGGAGCAGAGGAAGCATGGAAGTCTAAATGTGACAGCTCTCAAACATGAAGGAAATGATCAAGGCATCAATGAATCTAACCTAAGTGATGGAGAAGATGAAAATGACAATGACAGACAGACTCAGAGTGAAGTTCCACCAGCTACAGCACATGCAGAAAACCCTATACCAAGTCAAATGGCTAGAGCGCGGTTGGTTTTGCAAAACAAGAACTGCTCATACCAGGCCGACCTGAAGACATTTGTGGTGCAAGGCACATCATGTGCACATGCAGTCAAGCTATTTCCTCAGGCATCTTGCACTTGTCCTGCTAAGAAAGAATGCTACCACATCTTAGCAGCAAAGTTGTACATGGGCATTGAGGTGAAGAACAAAAGGCGAAGAATCACAATAACTCAGTTAAGAAGAAATCTTAGGCCCAAATCAAGCAAGAGAAAGGGACGAAAAGGCCCGCTGCCAGAGGATGAGGTAGAACCTGCACCCGATGCCAAAGTGCACAACTGCCAACTAGCTGTGAGTTGTGATGTCACACACACACACACACACACACACACACACACACACACACACACACACACACACACACACACACACACACACACACACACACACACACACACACACACACACACACACACACACACACACAGCACACGCAACAGCACACACATGTAAGTACAGAACTGTACCTTCTTTACAATTTAGGAAAGTCCCACTCTTGTGACACCCACCAGTCCTGGCAAGTCGAGTTGTGGTTTCAGTAGCAGGAAGGTAATTGATTGGCACACACACACACACACACACACACACACACACACACACACACACACACACACACACACACACACACACACACACGCACACACACGCACACACACACACACACACACACACACACCAGCACACACACACACACACACACACACACACACACACACACACACACACACACACACACACACACACACACACACACACAACAGCACACACAACAGCACACACATGTAAGTACAGAACTGTACCTTCTTTACAATTTAGGAGAGTCCCACTCTTGTGACACCCACCAGTCCTGGCAAGCCGAGTTGTGGTTTCAGTAGCAGGAAGGTAATTGATTGGCACACACACACACACACACACACACACACACACACACACACACACACACACACACACACACACACACACACACACACACACACACACACACACACACACACACACACACACACACACACACACACACACACACACACACACACACACACACACACACCAGCACACACACACACACACCAGCACACACACATGTAAGTACAGAACTGTACCTTCTTTACAATTTAGGTGAGTCCCACTCTTTTGACACCCACCAGTCCTGGCAAGCCGAGTTGTGGTTTCAGTAGCAAGAAGGTAATTGATTGGCACACACACACACACACACACACACACCAGCACACACACACACACACCAGCACACACACACACACACACACACCAGCACACACACACACACACCAGCACACACACACACACACACACACACACACACACACACACACACACACACACACACACACACACACACACACACACACACACACACACACACAACAGCACACACAGCACACACATGTAAGTACAGAACTGTACCTTCTTTACAATTTAGGAGAGTCCCACTCTTGTGACACCCACCAGTCCTGGCAAGCCGAGTTGTGGTTTCAGTGGCAGGAAGGTAATTGATCGGCACACACGCACACACACACACACACACACACACACACACACACACACACACACACACACACACACACACACACACACACACACACACACACACACACACACACACACACACACACACACACAACACAAACACACACACTTGTAAGTACAGAACTGTACCTTCTTTACAATTTAGGGTAGACCAGTGTTGTTAGAGTCTCCACTCCTGACACCAGTGAGAGAGGCACGGGAGGTGTTTGTTGCCACTCCACTGCCACAGACATCCACCCCGGACATCCCACAGAAGCCAAAGAAAGAGGCAACAGAGATAATCTCACTGAGTCATTCATCATTCCTAGTGGACGGTCAGTAAATAATGTATTTGTACCTTCTAAAAGTTATGCACATATAGGTCCACATGTAAGCATACTAAAGGGAAGTCAATTTGGAGTAAAGTAACAATGTATGTAACCATTTTTACTGCAGGAAAGAATAATATTATGGTAAAATCACTAAGTTTGACCACAGATGACAGAGATGACATCCTAAAAGGCAGGAAACTGAATGACCGGGTCATTAATGCTGCACAAACGATGATGAAACGCCAGTTTCCTGACCAGAAAGGCCTTCAAGACACAGTTGTGCTGGAAGGTGCCCAAGCATGGGATGATGTGCCTCAGAGATTCACCCAAATAGTATTTGACCGAAGCCGGAAGCACTGGGTTTGTGTGAGCAACAAGTTTACCGATGGCATTGTTGAAGTATATGATAGTTTACCGACAAAGACATTTGCAGTATCAAAGAGTGTAATGAGGCAGGTGGCCACAATATTGAAGACACAAGAGAATTCTTTCAAACTCAGGTCAGTCAAAAATACAATCTAATTCTGGAACAGCGAATTGAGCCATTAGGGTATATTCAGTGATTGCTAGTGTAAAGCGTTGATCTTCTACGTATTGGTTCTGGCAGTGTAAACTATATTGTCAGGTCTTATAATAGCTCTTCTTACATTTTAAGGATGTTGATACACTAATGTCACTTTTTTCTTTCCACAGATACGTCAATATCCAAGTGCAGGCTGGCACAAGAGACTGTGCCTTATTTGTTATAGCAAATGCTTTAAGCATTGTCGATGGTGAAGACCCATCCAAGAAAATGTTTGACCAGAAGACAATGCGAAGGGATCTAGTGCGAGACTTTGACAACGGGGTTTTGAGGTCATTCAATGGACGCAAAGTCACCAGGAAGAGAAGATCATGCAATGATGTCACTATAAAAGTGTATTGCCATTGCCGCGGACTTGAGGAAGGGGAAATGATTGAGTGCAGCAAGTGCCACGAGTGGTATCACAGGGAGTGTTGCAATGTGGATGCCAAGTACTTTGAAGAGTCAGAGGACACTGAATGGTCTTGCATGTCTTGTGCATAATATGTACATAACATATGCTATGCAGCATGGATATTTAAGCTAATTTTACTTATTTGATCTGCTCACTTACGTACGTTATCACTCGAGAATATAACTCCTACCCAGAACGTCGCACGCTTGCTCATTCATGCAGCAAAGAGTCCAGACTATGGCATTACCTAGACCTAGCAGCATTCCACAAGGACGACTTTGACACTTATTGCATTTTTATCTGTTCAGCTTAGCCATTTGGCATCGATACAAGTGCCTTCAATGCAGAGCAGTCGTTTGCAGAGTCCGTAATCAACTACAACAACCATCAGCACAGAGAACAGGGTTGCAGCAAATTGTCAAACTTACGTATTATATAGACACGCGACCAACCTTCAGCTATCCGCCCGACTAATACTTCAATTGAACACTAACACGAACTGGATTATGATGGTACACTGTCACAGGACGTACTGTCAACTTATCTTACTTCAGCCTGTAGCAGGTGCTTATACCGCATGTTCACATTTCCTGTGGTCCGTAAATTATACCGCTATACTATCGGACCGGACGGTCCGGTCCGGTCCGTCGCGGTCCGAAAAATATACCGGACCGAAAACCGGCGAAAGAAGGCTACGTACAGCTGAATATAGAACGGTCTTACTATAAACTGACCTTAAAGGCAAGCGAACATATCCCGCTGAGAAATAACCGCGCTTCGAAAATCCCGGTTTTCGTTTTCTTCTTCTTCTTCTTCTTCTTCGCCAGCTGTAACTCAAGAACGAAGGGGGCTATTGGAGCGCTTTTAGGACGAAACTACTAGAAAGTTCCCGAACTGTATTCTTTGATAGAACTGGTTGTCAAAGCGATAATATTCAACATCAAGGTTTTCGTGGCTCACAGCGACAGAGCTGTGTGAAATCCGCCATTTTCTAATGACGTCACCACGTAGTTTGAAAAATAGTCTCTGGGCCAGCGCGCCGAAGTTCTTCGTGTTTGCCTGGTAAAGCGCAAGATTGGCAGCTTACCAAGTGTGGTGCGCTATAAAGTTCTTATTGATATCGTCCAAGATGAAAGGAAACGCTGGCAATTTAATATGTCTCAGTATCAGCGGACACGGTACGTAATTCACTTGTAGCTAGCTAGCTACACGGTCCAGTTTTGTATCCACCGGGGATGAATAAACTAGTAGCAAGTCGATTGTGACCTATTATAGGTAAAGGTGGACGAGATACAGTATACTAATGAGAGAAGGCTATAAGCAGACTTGCATAAAAAGTACAGAAACTAGAGATTAAAAATTTTCTACAAAAATGGTAAGAATGTAGGGATGGCACAAAAAGGACAGAAACAAGAGGGGATGTCATGTGGTGAAGTATTTGCTGTGTGTGGTTTCTACACACAAGGGTATTGCACCACATCCCTACATCTGGCAGCAGCATGTAGCTAATCAGTGTCGATGGATGGTACATTATTTATCACTTGAACAGACCAAACTGAACTTCAGTAGCACATCGAAAGGAATATGCACTATAATTGGCAAGAACAGATCTAGACTCTAGTATATAGTTGAAGGAATTTAGCTGCTTCCACTTTATCAGCCCTCAGGGGCTATTTGCAACTGAGTGCTGGTGGAGTAGCTATAGCTACACACCAAGAGCAACAGCTGGCACTAGTTCTTATGTGGCCATACAGTGAGTAGCACATGATGCAGAATGCTGCCAGATGTAGGGATATGGTGCAATACCCTTGTGTGTAGAAACCACACACAGCAAGTACTTCACCACATGACATCCCCTCTTGTTTCTGTCCTTTTTGTGCCATCCCTACATTCTTACCATTTTTGTAGAAAATTTTTAATCTCTAGTAGATACTACAATAGTATATGCCGTATAAAATGACGTCTCCGCCTATTGCTATGTGCCGCATATGAGTCTATCGCACACTGGCGATATGCCCATGTTACGTAAGGAGTGTGGGTTGTATCCGCCCGTATTCGCAAGATTACGTAAAGTCGCCCTTGTCACGTGTGCTGCAGGTGGTCATATGACAAGGTGACGGCAACTCGCTAGCCAATGTGAAGGTGAGTGTTTGACGGATTTTCTGTTCCTTAACAGGTTAAGGATAAGGTAGGATAACTCAGGAATTGGAGTGATTCGTTTAAGTTACAAGGGCAGGCGGATCAGGTGCATTATCTGGAGCATAGTCACAACCCTAACTCTAAACGTTATACGAGGTCCGTCGTATATTGTATACCAAGCACCAGTTTGTGTCAGTTTTGGCTATTAGTGCCTCTAGTAAATGAAACACTGCATCTTTATGGCGTGGTCTCATGAAGAACTGCAGGCACTGCTCCTCTCCCACTTTATTATCTGATACCATGTTTGCAGCAGTTTTAGACCCCCCCGTTAAAGTGACTTCTAACTTAGCTGCAACTGGAGGAGTAGGTGAACGTGTGGGCGATAAAAGCAGAAGCTATAAATTCTTCTGACAAGAGTGCACTGTCACACATTGCTGCATATGTATCTCCCTACTAATGATCGAATGTTCACCGTAAGAGGACTGCGAGAATTTGTACAACCCACAGACATCATCTTCCATTTACCTTGGTCAAAGGTAGGTGGCTACAATTAATATGCTAATACAAGGTGGTCTAAATCAAATAGAAGGTATATAATGCCGAGTGCTATTAATTCCAATATTCATCGCTAGCTGTGAAAGCAGTCAAATTCTTGGTAAAAAACAGAAGACACATTTGTAGACGGTCATTTTTGTAAGTGCTCTTGTTTATGCATCCGAGTGAACAGTAGTTGAATAGTGCAAGAGATTTATGTAAAGAACATTTGGCGCATGTGGCACAGTTTTACCTTTGTACAAAGACTCATAAGACTCTCAGATAATTGATCTAACAATTATAGCCACATGATCCTTTGGTACGCATTATCCCACATTTTCGCATTATTCAGATGTTTTGGTGACTATGCAGCCACCTTCATCAGTAAATGGTGAAACGAAACACACAGACTGTATAAGTAAACTGCGGTGACAGATGACAGTGACTTAGAACACTATTGGTCACACACTGTTTGCTATATACGTAACTCATCTCACACTGCATTATCTTTAGTTTTGTACACAGTGACAAAGGCCTATGAGGCCAAAGCATCCTGCAATCAGTCGCTATTGATTGATTCTGCTACGTATATATGATCATCAAGATCAGTTTGTTAGTTGTCACAACATAGCAATTAGCCTCTACAATACCAATGTTGTATGCTTATTTACTGTACCCCCCGTGCATTAGGCAACATCCTTGGGCATGGAAAGAGGCAAGGCTGCTTTTCAGAATATTTGGGACAAATTCAAGAGCAAGTACACCTCTAGAGAGTGGTAAGCTTCCTACATTCAAATGCTGTCTGTACAGTATGTGTGACATAGGAAAATATCTTGGTATTGAACAGAGTAGTACACAGCCATATGAAGGAACAAGTGCGAGATATCAAACCTCTGCGTCGTTGCGTGTAGTAGAGCAAGCCACACCCCCTGTCCCCCGTTTTCGTTGACTGGAGTAGTGCACTACACAAAGGCAAATACGTAAAACGCAGCTCTATGATGTGTAGGTGAAACCACCTTATTCACCATAGTAACCCTCGCTATTAATGCCATTACAGCGTATGTCTCACACCCAGCCCCTTTGATTAGAAAAGAAACAAGATCCGCATTTGGAGATGGCTAAGGTGGTTGTGCAGCATAGACCCTATACAAGACTAGAAGTCTGCGTGGATATATCACAGTTATGATATATACATTGAAACTATAATTAAGTGAAGTACATAGAAACAGAAGTGAATCCGTCCCCACAGCATGTAAGATAAGTCATGCCAATCAGCACATAGCTTTCAAACAGATATATCGCTGGTACCAGCTGTTACCACAAAGTTTGGAAGTCAAACCACTATTGCCCATAGCTCAAGGATGTCGCATTGCTCAAAGCGCAAGTTTCCAATACTTAGGTGCACATGTACAACATTGCTACAGCAAGCAGAAATGTGTTGAGACAGACCTTCTTCTGGAAGTGATAATTTCACTATGCTTGTGGAGCTAAGAAGTCTGAAGCACTTGAGAAGCTTGTCTCTGACACCTAGACAAAGACTGTCATCCAGACAAAGAAACGACAGAAAGGGAAGTTTGACAACCTAGTGGTGAGATGAACCCCCACTCAGCCGAGACAGGGAAACCAACATGTTGTGAATCTGTTATCCTAGTAGCTTCAGGACTTCCAGGTTCCAGCCCTATTCAAAGACTTGAATTTTGTACCAGTACCAGGCCGAATTCCCACAGCTCACTTTATCACTTTTGTTGAAGATGCTCTCAATCAGTGTGGTGTGAAAGAGAATGTGGTAGTCAAGGCTTGCTTGAATGTATCGGTGCAGTTAACCGTGTAAAGATGCCACCCTAAAAATCCCACCAAAAGGAATTTAAGGCCGTAAAAAGAGCTTGCACTGTCAGAAAAAGTAGTGAGGATCTCACTGTTAAGTGGTGTGAATGGATTGCTACAGTGTCTACACCAGTTTTGAGTGTGACCGTCACTCCATACTACATGGTGTGAAAATCACTCTTGAGTAGGTGTCACATTCACTATTAAAATGGGCGTGAAGTATTCATCTAAGCATGCACTGTTGCCATGCACACCCACGTTATTATTATTATGAATAATATTGAATCCCAATTCCATTATTATGAATAATATTGAATGCCAATTCCATTTGCAATTTTGATTTCAGAACTTCATACATATACATAAGCAGAATAAAAATGCATCCGTATCTTCTATATCTTAAGTTTAGCAATATATCTAGTCGGCCTAGGCCGTATCTTCTATATCTTAAGTTTAGCAATAAATCTAGTCCGCCTAGGCTTTTTGGTACTTTGCTCTTCAAAAATAGAAACTCTAAAAACTGAAAGAAACAGTTAGGACTCGTCAGTGCAGTGTCCTTTTTGTGTTCAGTTGTGCACACTGTATACTCAGTGAACAGTGAAAATATTCTGACAACATTTCCCTTATGTAATGGCATTGCGATGTCATCGTTTGATAAATTCAATGACCAACATAACGTAAGTAACTTAGTGGACAGCTCTCAATTCATCTGTGGTAATGAAATCACACACTTCACATTTTGGACACACATGCACACACACACCTTGAACCTTGAAAGCCGGCCATGATAACGGTATCCTGGGGCATGTAATGCCCTGAACAAAATGGCTTAGGGGCCAGCTGTGCCACCAACTGTCCGAAACGGTGGGATCTTGTGAGGTCCTCTCTTCTGCGGAATGATATTCGACACCCGCTGCTCACTCAGACTGCCTTGATGTCCGCTGTCACTGCTTTCAACCATCTCACCCAACCAAATTCTCCATGGAGAGCTAGACAAGAGACCTCGATGTATTGCGTGCATGCACACACACACACACACACACACACACACACACACACACACACACACACACACACACACACACACACACACACACACACACACACACACACACACACACACACACACACACACACACACACACACACACACACACACACACACACACACACACACACACACACACATACACACACACACATGAACACACACACACGCAAGGACCTACATACTCAGACATGTATGTAAACACACCAAGACACAGACTACTATAGCATGCCCACCCACACTCACCAGCTCATACACTATCAACATTGCATAAACAGTCTTTTTTAGGGGACACCTCTCATGACACCTATGACAATGGTTGCGTTGAGCATCACAGGGACAGACAGAAAGAAAACACCCATTCTCATATCTATTAGCACAACTGCATAGTAGTCAGGCATGTGAGTTTAGAAAAGAATTTCTAGAAAACCAGGAAACAGCATCGTGTAAACTTTCGCAACACGTTTAGTCTACTAGCTACAGAACAAGTCGTCAAATCATGAAATACATACTTTCCTATACAGTTAAAACCCGCGCTGCGTCTGGAAATCACGTTAGTGTTAAACCAACTCAAGAACTCTTTCCTTAATACCAGAGTAGGACTGTCTAAGTTGAAGACACACATGAAAAGGAGCAACTCAGTCAGTAATGCTTACAGCATAACTACAGTGCTACAGTGTATTTTCGCGCCTCTGCGTGCGCGTGTGGGCAAAAACAAGAGCAACAAGTATTTCGAGTTAAAAAACTCGTGGGGCGCTGATGGGGTGCCCCAAACTCGAACTACTTGCTAGTAATAGTGCCCACATTTGTCATGGCATATAGCATCACTCTAAATCATAGAATGACCCCAGGATGCACCACACAGAGGTTTGCATAAATGCATCAGGGGTTCAGTAGGCAATTGCATGGGAAGTTGCATTAATTAGCTAAGTGCTTGGATGCTTTGCCAAAGATAGAGCCCTGCAGTTACATAGCTTCATGCACTCTGATACCTAAGTGTCTAATCTAGCTAGCTATCTAGTTTTCGTATTACGTGCAGAACAATGCGAGAACGTTAATAAAATGGCCGTTCAGCCTCGGTAGCATTTGACCCGCAAGTAAGATTTATTTAAGCTTCTCAGCAACATTAGTCTTCTTGAAACTATTCGTGAATAACTTTCGTTCATTAGGTAAAGGAAGAAATGATAACAAAGACGATTTCTAACCGGGTGAACAGAAGCCTCCGGGGCGGCCAATTTGTTACAGGACCCCTTCTTTTTCCGGCCCTTTCTTCTCGAAAACGTCCTGCGCAGGCTTGGCGATGGTTTAGTATTATAAGGTAGTGTTCTTGAATACTTCTCATTCGATCAAATGGCTGCGCAAATGAAGACAAAGCGAGTAAAAGCTTGGTAAATTCAAGGAAACCCGAGCGCCGCCATTTTGTGACAGATATATATATCTGTATATATATATACGAACATGAAGCCATACAAAAACCTAAATCTGAAAACAATATAGGGGCGCCTTCAGCGCCCCGAAAAGACTGTCAAACATGTAACATACCTTCATGGCTTTAGGCGACATCTGAAACATGGGCTGTCAATTGTAGATAAGAAGACCCGACATGAGATCACTTCGCCGCCAATTTCTTCACACGGCTGACAATAATAATAATAATGCTAAATATTATGATACATATGTATAGATGCATGAAAGTAACATAAAGGTAGCTATCTATAATTAGCTGTTGTTCTTTTCAAAAGTTTTTTTAACAACTCTGCTTGGAAGACCTGGTTTTGCTGCATTAAGTTGATTTGGAACTGACTGCTCTGCTGTTGCAGTGTGGTTGCTAGTTGTGCCTCAATACGTTCTTGTTCCATCTTTTGTTGAAACGCAATAGTCTCTTGCTGCATCTTGCGTTCATGCTCCATCTGCCTCATCTGTGCATTCTTTTGTATCTCTCCAAAGGCAACCTCCAAGAAATAAATGATTCGTTCCCTCTGGTACAAAGAAAGATGATGTCTTTTCGTTCAATACGCACAGCGATTTCGCGTTTCACTCATTGCTACGGCGGCTATTACGAAGGCCATTTAACATGTGCGCATGTGTTAATCGAACGTATATTCGAGGGTACTCACGGACTAATCTCCCTTACTATGGTAAAGTATCTGTAACCAGTACTGTACATTTGGGAATTTGTAGAATGTTTGCAATATGTCACAGTATTAGTAGCATTTGCATGCCCTTGTGTGATGTGTTACTGTGTCTTTTAGAAATGTGGTTTTATGTGCAGAGGTATGTTTTGCACTTAATTCTTCTTTGCATTATGTACCCTGTCACTAGCCTAGAAAAGTGTAACACGTATTCAGCATGGGCATGCTCCCATCACCCTTATGTGCTACCTGGGAGAATTGCTGCCAACCACTGGTATGTCCATGGACGTTCATAGAGGCTATGCAGCAAGTTATGGGCTCATTCTCTTGGTAGAACACATCTTGCTGGGGTATTTTTGTCTTCAGTAGGTGTCACTTACACAGTCTGTGTAGCTAATCCGCCATCATCATTATGTCAGAATGTGAATACACTGTCATTCTGTTATAGTTGGAGTACGTGGTTGCATACTTGGTGTGCTGCATATATAAGTATTCTAAGTTGTTGTCCACCTTTATCTAGGTTTCCTCTGGGTCTCTGACTCTATGCGTAGATTGTATAATAGTTTTTGTTATTCAAATACTGTACTTGTGCCATTGTATGTTTGTATCTGTATTTGTGAGTCAAATTCTTACTCCACTTTATCAAAGTCTTCCTCTGTATCTTGTACATTTTAGATAAATTTTAGTGTTATTTGTTATAACTATTCAAATACCGTACGTGTGCCATTGTGTATTTACATATATTTGTATTCCTGTGTGCAGTTTGCCAAAGGGTGATTTGACGCATTATAGCAAGTTGCTTTATCCCGAGAAGTGAGTATTATTCTTTATGCATGTCATGGACTGTGTGTAGTGGGTGGATATACATGCTGCACAGCTAGGGGAATCAGAATTGCTGTAGTACATGCGTTATACATTGCAAATGCTCATCAATTCAGCTATTTGAGTCGCTTTGTTTTATTCCATTTTGTACCATTTCCTATTTAGTGTCCCTGTGCGTGATTTTAGTTGCTATGATGTTAGAGTGATTGTCATGAAAGAGGACAAGCCTATCTTTGACTCCGACAGACATCAACCTCAGAAAGAGTCTGGTCAAGTGGTCAGTCATGTAATTTTTTAATTATTGTTACAGTGAATGTACTTGCCAAAGGATGGTTTATATACCGTATAGCCGGAAATATTTGCAGGGAGTTTATTTTTTAGCAGATTGGTTTTTTGAGAGCATTCCACCAGTATGTCATCACCAAAATGTGACAGTGTGATTTATAAGTATTACATAATCATAGCTTCCACGTGCACAATACATCTGCAGCTAGATGCACCAGTCTAGATGTCCGGGTTTTGCGTTGAAAGTCAGCCACTATATTTGTAGCACCTGTGCAACGAACGCACTGAGGCTTGCACTGAAAATTGATCGAACTCAATGGGGAGGCAGTTAACATGAGGTACGGTGGTATATAGCTAGTGCTGGAATACCGATACCAATGTCTATTGTCACACGGGCCTGCAATGTGTGGAATCTAATCAAAATTCCTCAAGCTATGTGTGAAGCCTTTACAAGTGAAAACATTCAGTTCCTAAGTATATTCAAAATGCTGGTGTAACAAAATCGCCGGAACTAACAGCAGCCTACTTACTGTGCTTTCTTCAAGTCGGAATATATGCGTCATTGCTATTTAAAGGGTTAAACAATGTACGTAAATACTCTACATCTCCCCGTTCGTGCTACTGACGTCTCCGTCAGAGCTCTGTCGAGGTTGTAGGCTACCAGTCTATGGTGTCTTCTCGGTTAAGGTTGACCCTGATCCTGTCCTGTGCTTTACATACATGTGACTGTGCGAGTCCCCAAGCTTTAATAAAGCCCTGCACCACCTTCTTCTTGTAAGTGACAATGTCCATCTCCGCATGAGGGATTGGTGCTCTCAGTGCAGTCTCTGTGGGTAGTCTGGGGTCGTGTCAGTAGAGTAGAAAGAAAAGGGATTCCATTGTATAGCTTTACATACTGCAGCGGAATGTAAATAGCACATAGGGTAGGCAGGTGTCCCAGTCCTGTCCCCCTTTGTCTGTGGTCTTCGCCAGCATGTCAGTCAAGTATGGTTGAATCATTCCACCCACCCGTCTGTCTCAGGGTATGCAGTAGTATTGACCTTCTTTGGCCCCAATTGCTATGCACAGCTCTGGCATCAAGTGACAAGATAGCACTTCCATGACCAACTGCAAGGGTACTCCATGCTGACTAATGGCTTGCTTCACCATGTAATGAGCTATAGTTAAAACAGTCTGGTTAGGAACACCTCTGGCCACTTGGTGAGATAGTCCATGAATACCACGACATAGCAGTTGCCTTGGCGTGAGTGGGGGGAGCTGGAGGATATCGACAGGTTCTCACGGTCCATGGCAGGAAGGATGACATGCAGGGACGTGTCTGGTTCCACATGATGCAAGATGCCATCCACAAGGGCATACTACCCATGGCTTTGCAAAACACGCTGTGCCTGTGCTTCATCCTGAGGAAGTGTCCGATTTTCTAGGTAGGCTCTGAGCATCTGTAGCTGAGAGTCTGTGGTCTGTGGTCTGTGTCCTAGCCACAGTGAGATCGGGCTCCCTGTTCTTTACAAGACCACTGGCATCAGTAACAGCTGCCACGATGTTTTGTGGGTGAGTCCACGAGTGGGAAACGGGAGAGAGCATCCGCATTGGCATTGTGCCTTCCTGGTCTATTGGATCTGCAGGACAAGCTCCTGTAGGGCCAACCCTCACCTTGCCAACTTCTCCGAGGGATGAGGAGTGTTCATCAGAGAGTGTAGTGCTTCATGGTCCGTGAAGACTGTACAGCGGTGGCCATACAGGTAGGGCCAGTACTGCTGGACAGCCCAAACAACACCCAATGCCTCCATCTTTGTCACACCATAGTTGCGCTCATGTGCCTGCAGGGTTCTGCTTGCAAAGGCAATTGGATTCACAGACCCATCATCTTGCTTCTGCGCATGTGGGATATGTCTGTGAAAATGCATAGGCGTCGAGTTAACATATTAGTAGTGCGAACGCTCGATGTTTACTTGCATTGCGTGTGACATTACAAGCCAAAATGGCTGCATTTCAGGAAACACTACTCGGCAAAAACAGGTCAATATCGATACAAGTACCGAAGGAATTGCCATCTTAAGCAAACACAGGGTGGACTAAGGCAAATAGATGGTATAAAATACCGAGCGCTTAATATCTGTATTCGTTGCTAACTGTGAAAGGCGGGCAATTCATGATAAGAAGCAAGTGATATTTGTACGCTTTCAGTAAATTTGGTAATCGCCGAAGCCATATAAGTACTATGCGTGGGCCAAGACAGCACCCAGTGCTTCCCCTGACACAATAGTTGGGAAACAATAGCAGCGGAAACTCTGTAAATAGACATTTCAATGCATCAAAGACTCGCTGACAGTCAGTCCACTCAAATGGTGTATCCTTCTTGGTCAGAGCATACAAAGGTCCTGTTATGTGCGAGAACCCTGGGACAAATCATCGATAGTGGGAGGTTAGCCCCACAAAGGATCGGAGGGAATTCAGGTCCACTGGCTGGAGAAACACATGTATGATGCTGTCTTCTTGGGATTAACAGATACTCCATGGTAGGATACAATGTGCCCTAGATATTCCACTTCTGTCTGTATGAAGGAGCATTTCTTTGCCTTCACTTTCAGTCCAGCTGCCTGCAATCTTTGCAGAACACTATGAAGGTTAGCTAAGTGCGCCTGTATAGTACGCCCCACCACCAAGATGTCATCCAGGTATACCAGGCTCTTGCTCCGTGTCAGGCCAGCTAGGACTGTCTCAATGAGTCTCTGGAAAGTAGCTGGTACATTACATAGTCCAATGGGCATCACCAAAGGCTCATACAGTTTGGTGTGTGTGGTAAATGCTGTATTCTCTCTAGCATCTTCCACCATCTGGACTTGCCAGCCAGGTCCAAGATGGTAAAGAACTGCTGTCCTGAGGTAGGTCAAGGGAGTTGTCTATCTGTGGAAGGGGATAAACATTCATTTTAGTGATGGCGTTGACTTTCCAATAATGCACACAGAAGCGAGTTGTCCTGTTTTTATTGGGAAACAACACAATTCAGCTTGCCCATGGGCTCTTGGATGGCCGGATGACTTCTGCTCCTCCGTCTGCCGCATCATCTTCTCCATGTGACTCCTCAATGCAAAGGGTATGTGTCAGGATGGCTGTCTAATTGCAGGATGGTCACCTGTATCAATGGTGTGTATCACCGCATCTATCGAGCCTAGATTGAAATTATCATTTGCAAACAGTCCAGCATACTCCTGAAGACAAGACTGCAGCTGACCTCTTTCCTCTTCAGAAAGGTGTGGGAACGTCACTTCATCCGCAGTAATGTCTGGTGTGGGGTTGCTACTACTGACTTCTAGCCTGCTCACATTGTTGTCCTCCTCAGTGGTAGTGCTGTGTGGACAGTTTGGGTCCACCTCATGACCTGCACCTCTTCCATGCAAATGGGGTCTGCTGTGCAATTCTGCAGGAGTAGGGTGGAGCACACCTCCTTGTCGACTTGGACCAACACAGTCTCCACTAGGAAACTTTAGTAGGAACTCAACTGTTTCCTGCTGATTCTTCCCTTCCATCCTAACTGCAACTAGCTTGGCATGGCGGGGTGGTAACCTGGTTGGGTGTAGAAGGCGAACAGTCCCGACAGGGCTGTGGTCACTCACATCGTCCATGTTGGTCTGCAGGGAATCCTACAGGATCGTTACTGGTTCCCTCATGCTGTCTCCTTCATCGCTTTATTCTTTCACTATTGCTCTTCCAGAAAACATGCCTAGATGTTGACCAGCTGCCACTGGCTCCTAGAGTAGAAATACCAACAGAGGAAGTACATCTTTACTCAGCTGCAGGTCTATTGTTGCCCCCTCCTGGATGTACACCAAAGCCTGAGGATGCCTGCCTCCCTTGCTCAGCTGAACCGTCATCTGTCGCACAACATTCAGTGTGCCTCCACTGTAGTTCTGTAGGGTAAAATTAGGCTGCTGCATCTTAGACTGCACACATGTGGCCCATTCTTGAGGGCTCTGACCTGGTTGTTGCTTGAAGGCCAGAATCGTTAAGGCAAACGTCAGTCCCACAATGGTGGCTTGGGAACCAGTATACACCAGGGCCTTCACCGGTGATCCCTCGAACAGCACCTCACTCCAAATGGTAGGTCCAAATGCTGCCCACTAACACCTGAGATGCCATGCATAGTGCCCAATACATCAGTGATGACCTCATCTGCGTTGTCCATATTCTTGATTGGTTCCCTTAGCATCCAGGCCTGACACTCAGGAACAATTGTTTCCATCTAACTCTGTCCCTGCACGCGACTCTTGGCTTCCTTGGGTTTGGCTAGGGCACGGTCCGGGCAGTTCCACCTCACATGCATGTGTAACATATAGCTATAAGTGATGTATCGTAACACGAGAATCAAGTCCCTGACAAACAGAGTACAACAAAGTGATGAAGAGCCTGAAGATAACAGATGAAACTGTGACATGACTTGATTGCATGAACATGTATATAAGCTGATAACTGAACAGTGCCTGTGTCTGTGTTTTCTGATTGATTCTAAGGTCCCTATTCGTTGCGTTCTTCATCTTTGCCCGTTGCCCCGCTGTCACAGCGTTACACATGAAAGCTTCACAGTAGCACGCACCTCTCCTGTTCTCCCACTAGTACCAGTCAATGGAAGGCGATCTCCAACTCTACCATCTGGAGTACCCATCAGGGGCTGGAGCATCCCCTGTCCTCGATCTTGGGAGCTGGGATATAATCCATGTGCAAACACCTGGGGCTGCTTTGCCGATCACCTTACCCACCAACACTCCTGGCGCTGCATCTCCGTCCACTCTCCCAACCAAAATCTCTCAGTGTGGCCTCCTCAAACTGGGGCCTAGCCAAGAGCTGGTCAAAGTGTCTTCCTGTCCAGCTAACTAACCTTTTAACTCTGGATGCAACCCAGCCAGGAACTGGTTGGCTAACAAACTCGCCTCACTTTCTCTCTGAGATGGGGGATAAACTTCCTAAACAAGGATTCTAGTTCCTGGATGAAGGTGTCCACCATTTCCCCCTCTCTCCTTCCTATCATGGAGAGACTTCTCTGTACGGCTGGAATTTGTACTGGGGTGAACCACTTTGGCAGCTGTTCCACCGAGAGATTTTAGTGGGGAGGGTGGACGGAGAAGCAGAGCCAGGAGTGTTGGTCGGTAGATGAAGGCCGAAGCAGCCCCGAGTTTACACACGAATCATATCCCAGCTCCCAAGATTGAGGACAGCGGAGCTAGCGCATTGGGTGGCAGTACATGAGCAGTAAAATGCAGTCCAGTTTGGTGCATTCACATGCGCACTTAAACCAGAGATTTGGAGCGAACGTGAAGTTCAGCGGCAACTTCAAGTGGCTGTTCACAATGATGTCATGTTCATCAAGAATGCAGAAGAACTAGCAAAGCATGGGTACCAGCGAACGGTAGTGCAATGCAGGGGGAAATAAAGGCCTTGAAGAACAAGTGCAAACAGATCGTGGACAAGCTTAGAAGAAGTGACGCGGTGCGCGAATCAGACAAAGAGTCAGAAGTACCTGCTGACTTTCCGTATCTTTCAGTATTGGATGCAGTTCTGGGGAGAAGGGCATCTGTGACACCAGTGCAGCTGCTGGATACTGCTGAACCGAGCCAGCATGGCACCTCAATGACCAGGCCCATCACACCAAGCTTAACTGCATCCATCACCGAAGAACCCCCGAGCCCTGTACTTGGTTTTGGACCAGCAGAGGTGGATAATGCAGAATTGGGCCAACAGGACAGTCGAAATGTGAGCACACCTGGCCTTTCAGCTAGCACTAGCAGGCCTAGCACACCTGTCCCTACAGCTGGTGCAGCTGTTGGCATGCAAGGACCTCCCAGTCATGTAATGATGTCTAGATCAGGCAGCCATGAAGGAGCCCCCAGGACCTTCAAGCAGTCGCTAATCAGGCACACCATCAAAGAAAAAGCACAAGAGGCCAATTAAATTGCGAAGCATCTGCTGAAAGCATTGTCACTGACTGTCTGGAAGGGCAAGACAAGGCAATAGGACCCAGAGAAGAGCTGAGCTAAGGCGGCTGGAGCTTGAAGAGAGAATGGCAATTGGTGAAAGGGAGAGAGATCAGGCATTTGGCAACACAATGGCAGACATGATGAGAATGATGACTCAGTACATTGCTCAGTCATACTTGCCTCCTTTTTCTATTGGATTTAGCCCAGGGCCGTTTTAGCCAGTATTCCTGGGATATCAGCCAGAACCGTCCCAGCAAGCATCCAGAATTCATCCAAGACTGTCCCAGCAAGCACCTGGATTTCAGCCAGGACCATCCCAGCAAGCACCTGGATATCAGCCAGGACCGTCCCAGCAAGCAATGCCCCGTTGATGCACCACTGCCATCCTCGCCAGACAGCACACGCAAGGAGATCTAGACACTATAACCTGCTAATTAGTAGTCACAATGTTACATGTTTAGTAAGATTATTACCACTGTCACAGTGTGCAAGAGTTCATTATTGGTAGTACAGCTTCGAAGTAAGAGGTCATAAAAATAAGTTATCATCAAAGTTATTGGCTAAAGCGTTGCGAATAGAACTACCTGTAGACGTACTTGGTAGGGTGCTTCCACTGCTTGAGGATATTGATGACTCTTCCACATCATTCAGCCATTGTTCGTCAAATTCATCATGGTGCACCTCACAGATGTTGTATAAGATGCAACAGTGCACAAGTAGTCCAACTTCATATCTTTTCTTTTCAGCAGTGACCTCCATCGATCTTTCAATTTTCTCAATGCGCATTCAACCACCACACGAGCTCTACTGAGTCTCCTATTAAACGTCTTCTGTTTGTCACTGAAACTACTCCTTGATTGGGCTTGAGTAACCATGGTAGCAAGGGATATGCTGGCTCTCAAAGCATCACTACAGGAACAGGAATCCCACCCAATGTCTGAATATGACTGGGCACAAGTGTTCCAGACATTCCTTTTGATACACCTGTGAATTTGATAAAATGTCTGCATCACATACTTCCACGCCAACCAACACAGACATTTAAAAATCTGTATTGGTGGTCCACTAAGTAGTGCTGAGCGATAATATCAATTATGTGATTATTGTGATAGTAAATTTACTATCGCGATAGTGAAAGTGCACAGGAGCTGTCACGATAGTGGGCTAGTTACAGTAGAATTCTCTTAGATTATCACTAGAGATAGCTGATCAATTGCTTCCTAAACCGTTAACCAGCACTTTTCCAGAATGATTGCAGCAATTCGTGCGTATCTGCCACTTTCTGTGACATCACTACCAAAAGTAAGCTGATAAGCTTGCAACAAAAAGCTGCTGTTGCTGGTAGAGACTGCTTCACACTATTGCATACAACGACTTTTGTGTTGGAATTATACATCTATTCATTTCAATTACTTGTCATAGTGTTTATGTGCCAAGCAGCTCGGGGATCGAATTAACAGACCCAGTATCGGTAAACAAACTATCGAATATTGTGACTATTGCCTCAGCCACTATCGTGATAGTAGAAAATTTACTATCGCTCAGCCCTAACATTAAGGAGTGAATTGAGTGCCTCACTTCTCAAGACAAAACGGTTAGCGCGGCAACTTCAGCAAGAGAAGAAGCAAAAGATTTTAGTTTGGATTGCTTCAAAAATGACGATAAGAAGATATGTTTTTATACTGGGTTTGTTTCTTTTGGTATTTTTCTAGCCTGTTTCAAATTTCTACTTGCATCAGCGAAGCAAATACAGACATGGCAAGGCAAATGGACCAGCATGGATGAGTGAACCACCGAGAAACCTGGCCCAAAACCAAAACTATCACATTTGGATTAGTTCTTTTTGACCATGGTCAGTTTGCGTGGGATTGAGTGTTGAAGACCTTGCTGACCGTTTTGGGATTAATCCATCCACAGTGAGCAGAACACATGGATCAACTTGATGTATGTAAAAAGAACTACTCATGTGGATGTCCCAAAGCCAAGTCAATCGGTGGATGCCACCATACTTCAAGAAGTGGTACCCTACTACCCGAGTGATTATTGATTCCGGTGGCTGGTGACTTATATACAGGTGGTGGGAGGGGCAGGTAAGGCGAGGCACTAGTCAAGTTGAAGGACCGGGTCCCGGCACAGCAGAAGGCAGGAGTGATCTACATGATCCCCTGCAAGGACTACCCCGAGGCGTATGTAGGCCAGACAGGCAGAACGTTGGTCCACCAGCTGAAGGAGCACAAGTGGGCCCTGACAAGTGGCAATCTGGCACAGTCAGCGGTAGCAGAGCATGCGGCACAGCAGTCGCATGCTATTGACTGGGAAGGCGCCACAGTGATGGACACTGAGCAGCAGTTCCACCGGAGATGTACACTGGAGTCATGGCACATTCGGTCAGAGACGAACGCCATGAACAGGGAAGAGGGCAATCTCCCTCCAGTGTATGACTTCCTTATCCACCGTCCCCATTCCACCAACCAATGAGCCTCTACCTTCACTCCCTTTTTTCACATTCTCTTTTAGTATATAGCTAGCTACTGTTATAGTGTATTTTAATATCACGTGATAATCACATGACCCCCACACATGTAGCGCTTTATCAACAATCATTTCCCGCCTCACCTGCCCCTCCCACCACCCATATATAAGTCACCAGCCTTGCCATGTATTTACCACTGATGAAGACCCTAGATTGGGTCGAAACATCTGATTGATTCCGACAAGTACCACCTGCCAATCCCCCGGCTAATGTAGTTTCAGATTACAGAGGAATGAGTATACCTAGCCACACAGAGATATATGAAATGAACAATATCATTCAATCAATAATGCATGTACAGAGCACAAGTATATTTACAAGTATATATGACACATATAATACTCAGATGTCATCTTTAGTGTCACGAATGTACTTGGTGTCTTTAAATGTCCAAACTATAAAAAGCATGTAGTAATTCTGCAAACATGGAGTTGCACTTGCACTTGATAGTAACAGTGATGTGACTTCTTCGATAGAATTTGATCACATTCAGCTACCGATGGATCGATTCTTGCCATGCAGAAACCTTTGATCTTGTCAATAGCTTCATCCATAGTCAAATCTCTAGCTATGTATGGGCAGGTGTTCTCCATTAGAACTTTCTCGCCATTTGCCATTGTAACTATAGCATCAGGTGATGCACCAAGCCAAGACTGGGCAGTATTAACGACAAGCCCAGTT
Source organism: Aplysina aerophoba (assembly GCA_949841015.1). Taxonomy (NCBI): domain Eukaryota; kingdom Metazoa; phylum Porifera; class Demospongiae; order Verongiida; family Aplysinidae; genus Aplysina; species Aplysina aerophoba. The sequence goes on from OX465038.1 coordinate 3,357,000, forward strand.
CTAATAACATCTATCTATCATTGCGTGAATCACTGAACAATTTTAAAGCAGTATCCTCATGTTCATTCCCACGTCGAGTTGCCTTGTTACCTCTGAAACAGCCACTCAAATGTCGCCTTATAACAGGTGTAAAATCAGGTTTCCTTCTTGCGATGTCTTTACTGAGAGATGCTGTTAACCGCATGCGTCTGGCAAGGTGCTATTCATTAGATGTTGCCTGACCACATGCCTTCAATTCACGATCCTATGCTTCCTCTTGTGTAAGGATTAAATTTCTCTCATGGGACTCATATGGCTCTGTGGTTGATATCACATTCGACGCAGTGGCTTGAGTGTTCACAGGCATTTCATCATCAGATGAAATGTCTGTGAGCTCATCTTCTGAACCTGTCCTTGACTCCTCATCTTCTGCCGAGGTCATCAGCTTCAGAAGACAGCTGGAGCCATAACTTTCGACAATGCCAGTCTTGTCTGATGCCAGTTGTTTCTGATGTTCTTTCTGCAGCACTTCAAATTATTTGAATTGCTCGCAAGGGTCTGCAAGTTTTAAGTGGTTGTCTTGGATCATAAATTGGCCGCAAATTTTGCCTTTTACATTTGCTAAATTCGTCTTTGACTGCTATAACCTCTACAAGACGGCTTGGTGTCACTCTTCTTACCCTTGGCCTGTTCCACACATGTAGCTTGCTTGTGCATGAAAGCTCTGATTCTTCTCATAACCCAAGTCTGACAAACTCTTCCAGGTCATTAAGCAACCCTGCAAAATGGTTGCGGATGCCAGCAAGTCCAGCAGGGCAAATACAATAGGTACTGTGTACTTCACCAATGAAAATCCTAACCACATAAATTTTAGTTTTCACCACTGATGCCAACACTTTGGCCCAAACCAAACACAACCCTGGTGTCTGTGGGAGAGCATGTACTCAATGGTCTGAACATGGCCATCCTTAAAGAATCTGTTCCCTTTGCCTGCGAAAAGACACCATGCTCTCCTCTTGTGACTCAGCAACTGAGTTTCATCACCATCGGTTCCCATCAAAATGCTGTTGATAGACCTCTTGACATATGCTTGTAAAGACTGGCGAATGAAACGAATGCTAGATCTCCAAGATTAGATGTCCATCCCGTGGTTGGCGTTTCTGAAGATAGGCACAGGTTGGTATGAACATTAAGATCCAAACCAGACGCATCTGAATGTATTCTTTGACTCTGTACATATGTAAATAATGCGCACGCTTGTGATACACCGTAAAATAGTTACATGTAGAAGCGTTTACGATTACAGCCTACCTTTTATTTACTAGCTCAGGCTTTTTCCCCGATCTTCGTGCGCATCTACAGGCCAACCATCGCTTCAGCTGTTCAACATTTGAATCATCTAGCGACTGTCCACACAGAATTGCTCCAGGGAAACCTTCCTCTGACGAACGATAGATTTCGTTCAAATTTGCTCCTTCCACGGGCAAATATTTTACGCACAAGGTTTGTTTTCGTCTCCATGCGAATGGCGAATGGCACTCACTACCCACAACACCCTTCACGACCATTTCCGATTACAATGACATAATTGATGACGTCATTATGCTATATGTCTATTGACTTTTCCTTTCTATTAGCCTTGTGTTTCCTGTACCCTTTTGTATTTAAGCATGTGTATGTTTGGCTGCCTTACGCCAGTGCAACAGTTGGTAATTCCATTGCTGCTAACTTTGTGACAGGGTTTGCACGCTATTTCTGTGGGGATCACACGATCCTTCGCATGTGATATGTTAAACAGCCTCCTATGCATTTTCACGGCCACATGCCACGGCCACCAGCAGCTATGGCATCCGGTCTACCTGGTGAAATGCTATTATGATGAATAACAAGAAGGGGGAGGTGAGGTGATTATGGTGGGTTCAAATTGGGTTCCATATGGTTGGGAGCTGAAGGCCGTTGTCCAAGTTCATGTTTCCCTCACTCAGTCGGATGTGGATTGCTTCTGTAGTTCTCCTCTTCCAGTATCCACTCACCCCTCTCTTTGGCACCGTCCCAGTCGATGGCTTGTTGGAATTGGTGGACATGAACTGCTATCTCATTCCTCGGGTGCCCCTGTTTCACTGCCTGCTTGTGCTCCCCAATTCTTACTCTCAGGGTACGCGTCGTTTCCCCAGTGTAGGATAGGTGGCACTACTTGCAGAGAACCTCATAGAACACCTCTCGTCTTTTCTTCCGGGATGCAGTTCTTAACGTTCATTAGGGTCTGCCTCAGTGTCTTTGTGGGTATGAAGGCTGCTTGTTTCTTGGATATTGCAACGTCCAATGTATGCATGTGCAGCAACCATCCATCACACAGTGCATGTATCGGTATTGCCTTTATCAATCAACTGTTGCTGTTCAATTTTTATTCCAGAATTCGGATATTGCAGTGTACACTGAGCTAATGTTTGGTGCAGTTGGTGTGAAGAAGAAGGAAAATCAAACTAAAATCCACTTCATTAAGTAAGTTGACTGTGTCGTTTACTGGCATGTTGATAGGTTTTCTGTTCTTTTTTTATGATTTATGCTTTGTTTGTTGTGAACAGATCGAGAAATGAATTGCTTATCACCAAGCTCTTTAGCCCGTACCGAACGTTGCCTCCTGTGTGTCCTCTTGTTGAAGAGAAAATGATGTGCAGATTTGTGCCTGTTGTTGACGACTTGTTGTGGAGTAACAGTTTCAGAAGCTGTGAGTTTAGTAATGTGTAGGTGTCCATTCTATTTCTCTATGGTGACTTTGTGTTAGTAGTGTTTGAATTTTAGGGTAGCTTCAGTGCTTCTATCCACCTCTTAATAGAAGTTTTGCCAAATACATGTCATAATTACTTGCGGAGTTCAGGTATGTGGCCGTATTACGTGGCCGAAATAGAGAATTAAGCCATACAATGCACTTCATTCCTTCCCGCATAGAAGAACTAACAAACAAATACCCTTTTGCCACTATTTACTCATATAGGAACAAGCATTTATGCCTTTTTTATTTTTGTCATGTAACGAACTTCTACACTGCCTGGCCGCTTGCTTGTCTTGGGTTCCTAAGTTTGTTGATAAAAAAAAATCAGCTTCTTGCATTCTTAGAGGTTGATCTGCACACCACGCCAGCATTGTTCATATGCAAAGTAACTTTACTGTGGCCGTAAAACACTAAACACCAATCAGCTTGAAGCCCTTCTGCCGTAACAAATTAGCTAGGTTCTCCTTCTTGTTCTTGTTCTGCCCAAGCCTATGGCCATTTTCCATATACCTGCTATACATTTCCTGGAGTTCACCAAACTCTGGAAATCATCGAAATTTATTTTGCAATAGGTCTATTAGGACGAACGGTGTCCCTGGACTGTTTTCTGCTTTGTATTACCTTGTTTGCAGTGGTCCAGTTGGGTTGGACTTTTTTGGAACAGTTTGTAATGGCTACGTTTACACTACCTTAGTGTTAACTGAACTTAGTATAGGTGTTGAACAGGAATAATATGTGAATGGATTTGTGTAAAGGGACCATTTGGGGCTATGTAAACATGTTAGTACAGGGGTAAATAAACATGCACAAAATCAAGATTTTACGCAAATGCGGATTATTGCATCCTTAGAACCTGTGACGTATCCCCTACCTTCTGGTCAAGTGTGAAACCCGTAGTCCTTTCCTGTGTCTCAAACGAGGAACAAGTATTTTTAATGATGTGGTCACGTTGTTGGTTTACGGACTATACCGGAAGTGTAACACAGGGAAAAGCCCAAAGTTAATTGTATTCATTACCTATTAAGTGTATTCATAATCTTCCTGACATTATTCATTAGACTATGATCGTTCTGAAAGAAGTTGCAGGCTAAGCCTGCAGCCCACTTCTGCTTCGTTATATATATAACCTTCGCATTCGTCGTACCCTCTCTCAGTTCGAGCGCTTCGACAGCTGCAAAAGCGGCCAATACTGTTGGACTTCAGCAGAGATGATCAGCAGTCCCTTCTGGAAGTCATGGCTGACTATTTCACCTCACCTGTTGAAGGCAGAAATTCTGACAGCGATGAACATGACACTACCGACAACCAACAAGCTGTTAGCGCAAGCTTACATAGCTTGCGCTAACAGTGCAATTCAGTGCTATCACGCTGGCTACGGAAGGCCTTCCAGAAGAATCCGCCATAGTTCGGTGAGGTTTCGGGTGAAGTCCGCATTAGGTAGACGGCTGCGAAACTATCGGTGTGTTCCGCTGAGTCCACCATGCTTGCGATGATATCATTCGTAACACGACAGTATGTGGAATGTTGCGTTTTTTACCAGAAGTAAATGTTTTGGGCCGTTTTCTCGAAAACATACTTTTTGTCATTCCACACTTTGCGCAAGCATATCTCGGCAACGGAACAAGCTAGTGTAGCGCAATATAGTGCAAAAGGAAGCTCATCAGATGTACTTTCACGCCATACTTTCACGCCACTTCCAACTCAAAATTGGAAGTGCGCCCCAAATGGTCCCTTTTCGCAAATCCGCTCACACATACTCAATATCATATGACAGTGCTGCTGGTGGGTGCAGTGAGTTCCCTTACTAGCCAGCTACCCAGTATATATGTTGTGGCAGATGTTTTCGTAAGGTTCCATCACGTAGCTGATATGAGGACAGCCCTAATTTCATTTTTAGCTCAAACACCAAGAAGGCTGTGCACAGCTCTGTCTGTCCACACATTGTCTAATTCTCATTTGAGAAGAAACTATTCCCACATCACTGAAGTACTTTTCCAGCAATGAGTTCAAGCTGTGTTCACTTGTCACATGTTCATTGCTTAGCATGGTTATCAAAGTGTTTACGTTCAGTGCAGAGCTGTGCTGAGCCGTGCTGGCCCAGTTTGATTTGCAGGTCAGACTACGGTTCAAATTGGTACCATTCAGCCATGTTTACACTCATTTTGTAGTCATTCCTGATCTGATATCCGAACTGAACCAGGTCACTGTAAATGTGGTATACTTTAGTGGTATTTACTTCCAATGGCATGGCATAGTGGCAAAACATCCATGTGGGCGACCTCTCAATGCTTTGCAGTGAATGAAACTACGACACCACCACGGAACCCCACCCTATCAATGAGAGAAATGATCTCAAGAATAAAACAGTCGTGAACAGGAATTACTGAAGACAATGGATACGCTTATATTGAGTTGGGGACGAACAGTGTGCCAAAGGTCAAACTCCAGAAGCATGTTATACCTGAAAGCAGGTCAGGCATTTGCACTCTCAAAAGCTTTTAACAAACCTTTTTGTGTAACTTTATATGAACTGTAAATACAACCATTTCTCCATGATATAAGCAAAGTGCACAAAGCCTGAAACTTCGACATATCATTCAAACAATGGATGATCAATAAGAACATTGACTTCCTAGCTCTCTCTGAGTAACGCTAGCAGGGTCTTTAAATAATTGAAATTCAGTCCTGTACCATTCTTAATTCTGGCTCTGAGTCCTCATGCACTCATGGAGTAGCCATTGCCCTTTCCCCCTTGCTAGCTCTTCCTGGGAAGCAGCTAGCAGTGTGTTCAAACCCATTAGTAGTAGAATAATACACATTCGCTTAAATTCACACCTTTGCTACACTACACTAGTTAGTTGCTGTTTACGCTCCCACTAACCCCATCTCCATTGTGGACTGAATAGAGAGAGACACCTCAATCAGGAAGACTGCTCATCTGCAAAGAATTTCCACCATGCGGACCCAAAGGCATATCTGCTGTCTAAATCACATCATGAAAATGGTTGAGCACTGTCTACCAAGGAGACTACTTGTGTGAGTCACCATCTCATGTTAAGTGGTCAGCAGGAGGTCAAAGGATGAGGTGGAATGACCAAGATGAGGGACCTCAGTAGCTGCAACTCCAAGGACAACTGGAAGACACTGACTCAGGCCATAAATGAATGGAGAAGACAGAAATGAACTACGACTAGCCACATCAGTGATATCAAGGACGCTGAAGAGAAGCACCGCAACGATGAGCAGTGGCATCATCGCAAAATAAGGCACACATCATCCGAACTTGCCTGAAATGCACCATATATTTTTGTGACTTCATTGCAATGAGCAATGCTAGCCTTGTCAACCACCAAAGGCAGAAACATGGTCCATCCTTGACTGGATAATACCAGTACTCTCACCAAGTTCTGACCCTATGGGGCCTCCACAGCCACAAGCGATTCTGCCATCAGCGAACCAGCACTACTCCAGCGCAGCTGCATTGACTTTGGCCTGCATCGTTCATCACCGGAATGGAAGCAGCAACTGTATGTGTGTGCGTGTGTGTGTCTGTGTCTGTGTTTCCATGCATGAAAGTGGCTGTCTGTGTTATCATGTTTTCTGTATAGGCATGTTTGGTTGCATTGCATTGCATTGCAAGTTTTCGTGTTGGTTCCTGACTTGCGACTGAAGACGAATAGTTTGAGTGCACAGTTGTCTTTGTGTGTGTATATGCCTCTGATGTCTGATTAGAACTGTTTTATACCTACGGTACGTCGTACAAAACAGTATCCGTTGTATGCCCGTTCTACGTCTGTACCCGTACCCGTACTACTCCCGTAGCCGTATTGAAATACGCCCGTTCCCTTAGTCGTGCAATGCCTGTACCCATAGCCATTCCGTGCCACACCCGTAGTCGTAGCCGTACCCGTACCTAGCCAGTGAAACGTGTGCTAAACGTGCGGAATGTAACAGGCTCGCCGAGACGCTTGCGTATATGTATATTTTGGAGGTGTTAGCCTTTCTTAAAGTGTTCTACAGTGTTCGAGTTGTTCAAGTGCGTACTTTCAGTGTCTCAGAGGATGGTTTACTCGGATTATGTCAAGCAGAGAATTCTTTTTTACTACCGGTCCAAGAAGAACAGCTCGCAGATCGTTCGTTGTTTGGCAGAAGAGGGTCATACGGCCAGCAAAGCCGGCGTCTTGAAGTTACTTTGCCGCTATCGAGAGACAGGCACTATAACCCGTGCTCCTGGAACCGGTCAAGCCACGAAACTGACCGACCAAATTTGGGCGATCATCGATGACCAGATGAAGAAAAATGATGAAACCACGGGGCTGGAGCTACAAAAGCTACTAAAGAAGGAAATTGAGGGATTCGATGCTTCGGTGTCATCCATTCTTCGATAGAGAAATGACTTGGGGTGAACAGCGAAAGGAACTAAATACTGCCAGATGATTCGAGAAGTGAACAAGGAGAAGAGACTGAAGTGGGCCAAAGACAATGAGGAGACCACCTTTGAGAATGTTATCTTTATGGATGAGACAAGTGTACAGAAACTCACAGGCGCACATGTTGCTACAAGCGAGGGTGCAAGCCACACTATAAACCCAAGCCTAAGCATCCTGTGAAAGTGCATGTCTGGGCAGGCATCAGTAATTGTGGAAGGTGTCGACTGTCAATCTTTGAAGGAAAAATGAATGCCCCACTGTTCATTTCCATTTTGAGGAAGTCCTTGATTCCATTTATCAAAAACATTTTTCCAGATGGACACCGCATGGTACAGGACAATGATCCAAAGCATTGTTCAAAGCTGGCTCGCAAGTTCTACAAAGATGAAGGGATCAACTGGTGGCCGACACCTCCTGAATCACCTGACTTAAACCCAATCGAATGCTTTTGGCATGAGATGAAGGAGTTCATTAGAAGGGAAGTGAAACCCACATCAAAGGCTGCACTGATAGCTGGAATCAAGTCATTCTGGACCACAGTGACAATTGAGAAGTGCCAGAGGTATGTAGGGCACTTGAGGAAAGTCATCCCTGAAGTGATTCGGTGCGAGGGAGCAGCAACAGGCTACTAACACTGTAAGACAATTACTTTCATGTTTTACTTACTTCTGAACAATTATGACATAATAGGGTCAATGTAGTTTATGCATGTGCATATACGTATGTACGCAGATGCTGTTATATATACTGAAAGACTAACTAAGACATGTTGGCATGTGCATGCACACACGCACACAATGAAGCACACATGCACACTTTCATGTGCACATGTACCACACACATGTACACGCATGCACACACTCACATTGTGTACACACAGACACACACATGCATACACATACACACACACACACCAACTGTTACTGACGAGTTAAGGTCCTATATACGCCGCTACCTTTATACGCAACCGGTGTCTTCAACAAGTTAAGCATGAAACGCTCGGAACGTGGATGGATTGTTACACATACACACAAACCATGGACACACACACACACACACACACACACACACACACACACACACACACACACACACACACACACACATACACGGATACACACACACACACACACATGCACCAACTGTTACTGACGATTTAAGGTCCTATATACGCCGCTACCTCTATACGCTACCGGTGTCTTCACGAAGTTAAGCATGAAACGCTCGGAACGTGGATGGATTGTTACACATACACAGCATGCAGTGAGTAACCTTCGTGCACATAGCTAGCTGGTGTTATTAAGCAGATCGATATTGATGCTGAACAGAAGGCCAGCCAACTAGATCATTCTGGCGATCTTAAGGATTTGTCCGTGTAGCGTGTCCGCGATATAAACGACTGTTAACTTCAGCGCATATGAGCCTGCTCGGGTTAAGAAGGTATTAGTTGTTTGTGCAAAGATGATTTCAACCCGAACCGTATCCTATGTGGAGCCTATTAGACGTATGCTGGCCTCCCGTGGTCACAACGCCAAAGTGGACTCGGCGACATTCGGCCCGAGGTGGCTTCTCCCATTCTGTACTAGCTGCGTAGTTGGCAGTTCCCTGAAGTGCTTCGTTGGTTTACCTGTACAGGCTGCCTCTTTTGCATATTGACTGTACAATGCTGCCCCGAGGTAGGACGCGGCTAAAAAGTCACCTGTGGTTAGTCACAAATTCCTTGCCCACGCAATTTGGTCACAAGTTTGCATAACTGATTTATATAAACAAATAACAAAGACGCTAAAACATCTGCATGTCTATAATACACTGAGTAGTCTGTTGACTCCTGTTTGTCTGTACACTGAGTAGTCTGTTTACTCCTGTATCTATGATTTACTTCTAAGACGCTTGCATGCTTGAGCAATGGATTCCTGGGCGGTGCTCCACAACTTTTCAAGCGCCTCTGGGCCGATCCAGTAGCGGGGAAAGTTCTTGTACAAGGCAGCTTTCAGCATGTTCTGTTTCCTTTGTGGCAGTGCAGGCATGTCTTGCCAACCTTTTGGTGTACATTTTCGTAGTATAGCATCGCCAAATACTGCCTTCTGGGCTAATCTCAAGGCAAGCTTGCCAATCTTGCATTCAGTTTGCAAATCAGGGTATTTCAGAAATACTTCCTGAATGCTGATCAGCTCTGACTGGGAGATTTCTTCTGAGCTCAGCTCAAAGTACCTAGGGTTTACACTAGGTATTGGTCTTGGTGCAAATGGGGGTGATTGCTGCTGCATTGCACCAGGCAAAATTGCTGAGGGAAAGTAAGATGGCTGCACTGCATCACCCATGGGGAGTTGTATTCCTGCCGCTACTGCTGCTGGTTGCACTGCATCAACCAGGGGGAGTGGCATTGGTGCTGGTTGCACTGCATCTGCCAGGGGGCGGGCTACTGCTGCTGGTTGCACTGTATCAACCGGGGGGACAGGCTACTGCTGCCGGCTGCACTGCATCTACTGTGGGGAGTGGTATTACTGCTGAATGCACTGCATGTACTGGGGGTCGGGCAACTGTTGCTGGCTGTTCTGCATCAACCCTGTTCAGAAACATGGATGGCTGTGGTTGGTCTTCCCAAAATGAGTCATCCAGTGATATTGATTCATGGTAAGGTTGCAGACTCCGAAGCTCCACCTCTGCTGAATGTGCATGTACACTGGAGATCTTCTGCAGTTGCTCCTTGAGTTCTGTCATGTCACTGTCATGTTTGTCATTGCACATTCCATGCTTGTCATCCTTTCTTCTGTTGCTTTGTGCATCATCTTCAATCTGTCTTCCAGCCTCTTTGCAATATCAGCAACAGCAGCAATGTGCTTCACCTCCAAAGCAGCAGTCAAAGTCGTGTCATGGGAAGCTTCATCCAAAATTGTTCCAGTGGGCTCCTGGACTACTTGGCCTTTTTTCTTTTCTCGCCTTCTTAGCTTGGGTTTGTTCATTTTTCTCATTGCTGTCAATGCTACCATTTACCTCAGCCAGAGGAACATGTCGCTTCCACCCTGTCTTTGAGACCAAGGACGTGTCGGTCCGGCGTTTTGGATTTGATGTGGCCACATTCTCATGCCCTGCCTCCACTCCTTCATTTTGTGGCTTCTGAACGTCGAAGGATTCATCAATGAAGTGATTCTCCAACTCAGTCATTCTTCTCTTGGTTCCTACCTTTACCACTGAAAGTCTTGCTGCCTACTTGGACTAAACAAGAATTGTCCAAGACGGGAGGACGCGGTTCCAGAATCTTCTTCAAGTCCACGACGCTGATGCGATCCTCTTCGGGCCAGTACACAAGTGCATGATCTGCTGTGGAGGTTAGGAAGAGATCGAGTGTAGTTATTTCCATGGTTCGTAACGAAAATGCTCAAGATTACGTAGCTGCGTACGCTAAATACTTGCCAGATTGTTCTTGAGCAGCTCTTGCAGCCAAGCGGGCACTCATATTCTTCACCAAACAAATAGTCGATCTGAAAAGCTACTCTGACAACGGAAAATCCTGGTATCGCACCTACGAACACTCAGAATGATTGAACAACGTCTTCACAGCTTAAGAAATGTAGCGACGTCAGGGGTATGAAGTGTAAAATGGTTGACGGAATTTCGTTCAGTAGCACCTCCTAGAAGCGTCGATGAGCAAGTTTGCAGTACGGTCGGTACCCGTACATGCATATTACGGAATCACCTTATGACTTACTGCGTCTATACCCGTTCGGTACCCGTCCTACGCCCATACCTGTAGCCGTTCTACGCCCGTGCCCGTAGCCATTGTATGGGCGTATACGGGTACTTTATTGTGACAGGTACCGTAAGTCCTTGCCTCCTTTTAACTGGATAATTTTGCCTCCTCATATTGTTGATGTTCTAACTATTACCCGTACTTGCATAGCAAGTGAAAAACGAATGTGATCAACCAGTCTCAGCCTACCCCACTAACTTTTTGTACCTAAGTCCTTTACTCCCTGTCTTCTAACTGGATGATTTGCCTCCTTTACATGCGCACCTTAACCCAGGTTAGTGAACCTGGGTTGAACTCACCTCACATTCACATGCGACTATTTGTTAACAAACTGCACGAGTCCGAGAGGAGCTAGTTGCATTCATCCTGTGTTTCAGGCTGTTTTGGGTTTGGAGTTGGAGATGTCAGTGTTATAGAGTGGCTCAAGACAGAGACACTGCTGGGAGAAGATGATTAGTTGCGTTTTATAAGCAAGCACAAGAACAGGCAACATGCACGCAAGAATTTGTCATCTATGACGTCATTTTGAGTGGCACATTCCAGACCATTTTATGTTCAAAAAAGATTGAAATCAGCATTCCATTCATTTGAGGTTTGCGTGTGCATGAATTGTGCTCTTCATTAAGGCTACGACAAAATGGCATTAACGGATAGAGAGTAAGCTTGTTAACAGTGTGCAGAGTACAAGAATTGGTTGAAGTGAGGACAAAAGCAAGGCCATTCTGTGTATGTGTATTTGTTCAGTGATGTAGTGGTTCAAGCTTTCTCCTCGTGGTGCCAGTCACTAAAGAGAAACGTATGCAAACCCTTATGGAAGTATGGCAAGTGACTGTGACACAGTACATGTAGTGTACACATACTATTGGCCGCTAAGTTGGCCTTCGCCAATGCTACTACTGTGAAGTGTTCCTCAGCGTCTATGCACTTGGCTAAGAAGCTAGTAAGAGAAATACTTGAGAACATGACATCGTTTGACGCAGTGAATGGTGCAAGCATCGTCAACGGTTACAGCAAATTATTCTCGTTGTTGTTTGTACTCTGTCCGATTTCAATGCTCCATACACCAATATCAAGCATATGGCTCATAGTTTTAAACTATTTTTATAGCCTTAACATACAGCATGGTTTAGCCACACTCGAGCGTCAAGCCAATGGAATGCATGTTTCACTAATCTTTTCTGTACATAAAATGGCCCCAGACGTGCCACCACTGTGGCTTCATTGCACTCCACATGCATTTTAGCTTGCGTGCAGTGCAAGTGATCAATTAGCTATGAATGCTGCACTTCTAGCACAAAGACTTTGCTTGGTAGCCTACAGCAGACAAGGGTGTAGGCAAAGGTAAAGATGAATATATGTGACAGTATTTGCGAAAAGGGATCACTTTGGGGCAAATCTTGATTTTGAGTTATGATCTGAATGCGCTTTTCTTCCTCTTTACAATGCACTTTACCGTGCTGCAGTAGCTGGTTCGGTTTCTGAGATATACTTGCGAAGTGTGGCAATACAAAAAGTATGTTGTTGAGAAAACGACGTTTAAACATTTACTTCCAGTTCAACCGCAGCATTCGGTATTCTTCCGTGTCACGGAATACCCAGCTAGTTTAATGGTAATAAACTTGGGTCGTGCCTCCTCCTTGGCCACATGCTGCTTCCACAGGGTAGTTATACCTGGAAACCTCTACTTTGGGTGAAAGGTGTGGATAGGCACTAAATTCCTTTCATTAACACACAATCTGGAAGAAAAATCTGTGATGTCACAAATGACATCACCAGTGATGTCTTGTGACATCACAGCACATTACAGTCCAGCATGAATTACATTGGGTGTGCTGCACTGATGAGGTCAAACTAGGCCAAAACAGTGCTTGTACTTTTAGTACAGTATACTGTCTGCAGCTCCCAGTCTATTTAGTGTGCATGGATGTATGATCATTGAGGGTGATTGTGTGGAGAGGCTGTGCACTGTGTATACATATATATACGTATTAAATAACAGACCATGACCACAATCAGGGGCCAGGACGCACGCACGCACGCACGCACGCACGCACCACAAGTATATATTTGGACACGGCAGCTTTTTGTACTGGAGACTGTACTACAACGCCCATCACTGAAAAGAAAATATGTAATAGCCCCATCCTAACCCTAAAACTAATCCCAAAGTCCTTTGAGCTGCCTACAATCGTTTCCCGACCTGTCTGTCGGCCGACCGTAAGTGTCACTGGCCACCATTTTCCTCGCCGCCTATAGCTATGGCCCCGGGCTCGTATCTACGTACGTATTTACAACTTACGGTAGTATACGTACGTCTTCAGTGCGATCTTGATCCGCCTGCGATAGAACGTCCGTGTCCTTCGCTGATACAAATCCTGCAACTTCGTTTATCCTTAGCAACAGCTACGTACGTATATTCGTACCTTCTCGCTCCCGTACGATGACGTATAATGACGTTTCCTCTGACGTTTTTAAAATGGCCGTTCTATGCCCGAGAAGATTTGTATAAAAAGTGGCATTAGAAGAACGCATTGATAACAAGTAAGTTTTACATGATTAGGTGCAATTGACGTTGTACTTTCATAGTTCCGTGAGCGGTTTGAAGAATGCCATCCGTCACGGAGAATTTAAAGTTTGAAGTGTGAAATTGTGCTAGTAATTGGTGCAAAAATTGTGTTTTTCCTTATTTTCTTCGTAACGGCTTGCACTCTTCAAACCGCTCACAATATTATGAAACTTTACCTTGTTCTACACCTTACCCTCGACCTCAAGTGTCTCTAGGGCTGCTCGGTATAATGCCACTTTTTCGTTGAAAGTTCGCAAGTATGCCATCTTCATAGGTGTCCCATTTCTTCCTCGAACGCTATGTCGGTCTTCTGATCACCTTTTCTTGTACACAAATGAACATACTTCACTATTCAATTATTCAAACTTCATACACATGTACACAGAACGAAAATATAAAGTTTTAAAAATGTGCAAAATAGCGGCCATATTACTGGTTTCCATGTATAAACACCCTGTGTCATTGGACTCTCTGAAACACCTCCTGAAGTCATCGTAATTGACGCAGGCTATTCATGTGGAGCTGTGAGGTCCTAAAGGACAAAGAGATTAGTCGCACACAGTTTCGCGTAGCCAGACCCCTTGAGCGGTCTAGTTACACGAAACTAAGACACGGGCCAGTCATACACTTGCTGTCACCGTTGATTTTGGAGTCTGCCCACTTAAGGTTAAGTAAACAGTCAGTCATCATCTCAAGAAGAGCCTCAAGATACATATTCGCTAAAATCCACCACCCAGTTAGTCGCTTGTGTCACGTTCGACATCTAAGAAGTCTGCACATTTTGCTGCTATCAAAATCATTCCTTGGAAAACGATTCAGTGGTTGCGAAGGATATACAATGGTGCAGAATTGGTTTCTTACGCAGTCTGCAACTTCTTCCTGAACACGACTAATGATGCATAATGGCCATGAATATACTTAAAGTTGGGTCTTCCCCATATTATCGTTTCCAGTCTACTCCGTACACGGCCAAAGCGACCAATGCAGTGAAACTATTCGGTCCTTGTTTGAGATGCAGGAAAGCCGTACAGGTTTCAAACTTGGCCGGAAGATGGGGGATACACAGTATCTTACAATGATGTAATAATCTGCGATTGCGTGAATTGGTGGTTTTGTGCGAGTTTGGTCTCGTACCCATATGTGTACATAGCCCCGAAGTGGTCCCTTTTCGCAAATTCTGTCACTTATGGGTGAAGGACAGAAGTCATGCATTCTTTGATCGCATTGTAGCTTGATGGCACGAGGCCGAATGGAAACGAAATCTTAAGATTGGGAGACCAACATTCCATTTTTTGTGTGCTGAACTTCGCCCTCATCTCCAGTGTGCAAATGGTAGTTAGTAATCCTTTGACTGTTGAGGAGAAAATAGCCATCACCTTATGTAGGCTTGGTGCTAACATCGAATATTACGCTATTTCGCATCTTTTTTTGTGTTGGTCTGTCAACTGTACGTGGCACTGTGCACAAAGTGTGCACTGCCATTGTTGAGTTTCTCTCTTAGCACTATACGTTTACCTACGGAGAGAAAGCTCATCAAATTGTTATTATTATTATTATTATTATTCAACCAGGCTTTTGTCTCCTATGCAGGAGGTAGCCGCTAATACACATGACAACATAATATGACTGATGAATGGGTAATATTGTCAGCATAGTAATTACATACTATAAATGGAGTATAGTACTTCAATTTAAAAGTCCATACAGCCTATTCAAAATTATCATCCCATCTCTTCCTTGGGCGTCCTCTTGGTCTTTTCCCAACTACATCACCTTCATACACCTGCTTCACCAGTCTACTGCCATCCATTCTCACTAGCTCATCAAATTGTGGACGGCCTTTTACATGCTTTGAGATTTACTTAGTGTTTTGGAGTGATTGATGGAAGCCACATTCCAATCATAACAGAAATTTCCTCTATTATGTTAAAGGTGCAGGTGGATCATGGATACAAATTCATGAACACCTGTGTAGGGTGGCCCAGTAGTGTTCCGATGTGCATATCCTATCCCCAGTCATTCATCCTCGTGGCCCTGCACATCCTGTCGCGTGGGGTGGGACCTGGAGGCTCTCCCCACCCAGTCCCGTGACATGGGCTTGGCGGACCCTCTCTGCAGTCACGTGCCCAGGTTAATGCATAGGTGAGTCACGGGTGTTACCCTGCTGAGCCCTAACACAAGCAAGATCACAGCATGGTGGTCCATGCTGGAGGTTCAAGAAGACAGCACATGGATACAAATTCATGAACACCTGTGTAGGGTGGCCCAGTAGTGTTCCGATGTGCATATCCTATCCCCAGTCATTCATCCTCGTGGCCCTGCACATCCTGTCGCGTGGGGTGGGACCTGGAGGCTCTCCCCACCCAGTCCCGTGACATGGGCTTGGCGGACCCTCTCTGCAGTCACGTGCCCAGGTTAATGCATAGGTGAGTCACGGGTGTTACCCTGCTGAGCCCTAACACAAGCAAGATCACAGCATGGTGGTCCATGCTGGAGGTTCAAGAAGACAGCACATGGATACAAATTCATGAACACCTGTGTAGGGTGGCCCAGTAGTGTTCCGATGTGCATATCCTATCCCCAGTCATTCATCCTCGTGGCCCTGCACATCCTGTCGCGTGGGGTGGGACCTGGAGGCTCTCCCCACCCAGTCCCGTGACATGGGCTTGGCGGACCCTCTCTGCAGTCACGTGCCCAGGTTAATGCATAGGTGAGTCACGGGTGTTACCCTGCTGAGCCCTAACACAAGCAAGATCACAGCATGGTGGTCCATGCTGGAGGTTCAAGAAGACAGCACACCTCTAACCTAGACCTAAGGGAAGGAAAGCCTGTCTCTCCCCTGAGCCCAGATGCAGGACAGATGAAGCCCCCACATGGTACCACTCATAACTTTACCATAAGGTACCTGAGTAAGCAATGCCAGCCATCCTTACCAGACGTGCCACAAATTAAGCCAAGCAAAACAGTCAGGGTTCTAAGGTTGGCTGGACCAGCTGCCGCGATGCTAAGCATGGGCCGTCCTGGGGAGTCCTGATGTAGGCCGTGTATGCGGCGTTTTGCCACTAGCCCAGCGTCTTGATGAGGGCATCTGAAATTCCGCATTGAGCCACGGCGGTGGCCACCCTGATGTGGAAGCTGTGGCCCGCATAGAGAGACGAATGGTATCCCGCACTTTCCAAGGCCAATCACACTGCTGACACAAATCTATCCCATATGAGTCAGACCCCTTTCACATGGACCATTTCAAAGTGGGTCGAACCTGGATTCGACCCACTTTGCACCTTTCACATGCGCCCACAAACCGGGTCGAAACAGGTTTAGATGACTGAGTTTGACCCACTTCCGAAGTGGGGTTTGACCCGGTTGTAAAGCGAGTTAGAGGTGTATAAAATGGCGGAACGTGAACTATGTCGTTGGATCGCGAGATCGCTTTGTTGCTTCAAGTTTGGAGCGAATGTAGCATCCAAGCGCAGCTTCTAGGTGCTGTTTGAAACGAGGTGGCTTACCGGATCACAGAGGAGCTACTGAAGGCAGGATTCGAGCGCACATACAAACAGTGCAGGGAGCGAAGTGAAAGCGCTGAAAACACGCTACAAAGATGTCGTCGACAAGCTTCATCCCTCATTCCCGCTGCAAACTTGAAGAAGGGGCAGGTTTCTTGGCCCTGGAGTACCATGTAGCTGAGTATAGCAACCACCGGGCACACATCTCCTGTAGCCCCAAGAAAGACTGACCGTCCATGCCTTAATCCGCACCTGCAAGTGGCGGGGGCGCCCGGTGTTATCCTCTCTGACATTCCCATGAGCCAGGTGGGAGGAAGGTTCAAAGCTTGAGTTTGAGGGAACTAAGATCTCAAGACACTCAACAGGGTGGTGAGGGCACCCGTGCATTCCTGGGAGGCTGCAGCCCCAACCAGTAAAAATTATCTAGGTAGTGGAGGACAGAGTCTACTCCGTCCTGCTTTACCAGCCACTCAACCGCATCTGCAATAGCTGTAAAAATCTTTGGAGCCAGCCACAGACATAACGGGAGGGCTGTGTCAATGTATAGCCCTCCATCCTATAGCATCCCCATCAGCCATCGGTCATCCGGGTTTATTGGCGCATTGCGGTAGGCATTCTTCACATCGACCTTGGCCAACAGGGCTCCCCACCCCTTGGCTGCATACTCCACACTGCCTGGAGCATCTCCCCCTCCTGTGAGGGTCGTGGCAATGATCGTCCTGGCCTCCGCAGGGCTGCTGGAAATCTTGTGCATGCAACGAGTAAGCCAGTCAGGGTCGGGGGAAGGACCACCTGCCACCCCCCCACCCCCCCACTGGCTCATGCTCCCCCTAGGCAAGAGGAGTGGGCAAGCTGCGTAGACGTTACTGGGGATACTCGCCTGTGGGATACAACTATAGCTGACCCCCCACTTACTACTGTTGTCAACAACAGTAGGGTGTGAGGTGGCGCAGTCACTCATGGCCTTGTCGACCATTGCCTGGAGTGTATCCTGCAGATCCGCGAACCTTGTGAGTGGTAGACACTAATGCATCCGAGCGAGTCCCCTGATCCGCACTTTTGTCTTGCTCTCCTGACATTGGGCACCGGTCCGAACTGGCATGATCTTCTAACAATCAACAAGAAAAGCCACAATCTGCATGTCTACCACTCGACTTTGACATGCGACGCGTGCCCCTGCGAAGCACATCACCACCGGTGCCGTAACTTCCTGCACGTCATGCACCCACTTGCGAGTCATGTGATCCTACGCGCCGCCCCCTAAGGCCAATTAACTTGGGTTAACACTCACTCTATTAACCCACATATTACTAGTTTTCCTCCTCTTCTTCATGTTAGGAGCAGGATATTTGTACATAGGGTCATATGGGTCAAAGCTGACTGGTGCATGCTATGGCAATGTCCTTGGCATCGGTGGTTTGGGAGGGTATTGTGTTTGTAGTGGGTATGGTGTGGCAAGGGCACGGGGCCTTGCTGTGGTTATACTACAGAAATTAGCTAACCCAACATTTTAATGAACCTTGAATCTGCGGTCTTCTCCACTTTTTACTCTTCTTGAATTTCGTGTTTGGTGGTGTGGGAGTTGCATTGTGGCTTCCTGATGGTGTGGGAGTTTCAGTGCGGCTGCCTGATGGCGTGGGAGTTGCAGTGTGGCTGCTTGATGGTGTGTTGGTTGCAGTGCAGCTGCCTGATGGTGTGTTGGTGTCCTTGTCCAATGGTACACTTCCGTCACTCTGACCTCCTGACCTTTGCACTTGACTCAATGCCCTCTTTGTCATTGTCGTCGTCTTCTCCTTCCTGTGGGACACCAATGGCTGTAGGAGTAGGGATTGGTTTACTGTATACGTTATACTGTATACATACAATCCAATGTAATGCATTTTGTTGCCATTCAGTGCACGTCATTACATATTCTCTGACTATGACTTTATATAGGGTTCTACCAGTAAGCCACATCTGTTGAAAGGTCCCAAAATGGCAATTGGTGTTGTTCTCAGAACTTCTGGTAATCTCGACAATACAGGACAAACAACATCTTGTGCACGCCTCCTCCAAAACCAAACTACCATGAAGCACAAGATAACTGCCTGATCCTCTGCCGCCATTTTCTTCTTCCGAACAAGGTCATTTTTGAATCAACAAATAATGTGCTTGTCAACGCGAATTGAGTCAAAACTAGTTTCGCTAACCTGTGTCAGTTGCACATGTGAAAGGGGGGTATGTATAAGGGGGATTGCTAATGATCTAACTTTTACCCCTACTTGTGTAGCAAGTGAACAACGGATACGATCAGCCAGTCTCAGCCTACCACACTCAGGCAGAGATCAAACCAGTCCCAGTCCAACACACTCAGGCAAGTCATCTCCAATTGCTTTCAGCAGCAGCCTTGTAAACACACGGAAAACAGCACCAGGATTAGTGCACCGTGTAGCTCAACCAGCCTCTGAGGTTAGTAATTGTGTCTTTCATGTACAGGTAACAGCCCATCAACTTTCTCAATGAGTTGATGTAATGCATTTTGTTGCCATTCAGTGCACGTCATTACATATTCTCTGACTACCACTTTGTATAGGGTTCTACCAGTAAGCCACATCTGTTGAAAGGCCCCAAAATGGCAATTGGTGTTGTTCTCAGAATTTCTGGTCATCTCGACAATACAGGACAAATTCTTGCTTTGAGGTGAGTCACAATTCCAATAATCTAAATCAATAAAGCTACCTGAGTGGCTAGTAGTGGACATAGTCACATACATTGTAGCCTACACTAGACTTGAGTTTGACAGATGGCAGTTGTCGTTGAATTTGATGTTTCAACCCAAACTAGGGTCATCATGTTTTGTATGATATGTTACAAAACTGCCATCTTAACTTTCACTCAGTTTAGGCAGGAAAGAGGACAGCATGTAATAGTTGAAAAATATGGGTAAATGTCTGCAAAGATAGTAGATACTAAAATATATAATATATGTATATAGTATGTAAATATAGAATGATTGAAACATAATAAGGAAAAGAAGAAAAACGGAAAAGAAAAGTTTCAAAACCTGCAGATTGAATGTCCAGGAGAGAAACTCAACAGCAGAGGTGTCAGTCTTTACGGTGACTTGAGAAGGACTAATTCAACGGCCATGGTTGAAATCTAACGTCAGGCACCTCTTCAAGTCCATCTGATGTATCCTAGCTCTGCTAAAGGTTCGTGCTTTAGACCACACTGCACCCTCAGGCACATGCTAGTAAACCTGAAGGACCAGACACTACTCACCCCAACAGACAGGAGTGTTCTATGTGGTCCCATGTGGTGACTGTCCAAAGGTGTACATTGGCCATGGACATAGGCGTAGGGCAAGGTTCGGCTGACCAGCCATGGCCAGACCAATAATTTGTCAAAACCGAAATTTATAATATCCCAAAATGATCAAGTCTTCACTTGTGATGGTTTATTCATTGGTGTAGAGACACATATTTACTCTAATGGTCATCTTCCGTGAAATCCTCAATCTTCAAACTCCAAGACTGAAGAAGACAGAGAAGGGGTCAGAATCAAGCCTGGAGTGCTCTAGTCTCGTGTAGCCGCCCGTTTTTCTCTGCCTCCATATTTTTATGCTGACGTCATCGCTCGGCATAAAAATGGAGGCAGAAGTAATACTCGAGTACGCAAGGCACCCAGTGTCTATTATATGATATGTACTTATATATCAATGACGTTGTGGTGCTGTATACGCTTTATAGAGATGCATGCACACAAATGCAGCCAATAAATAATACAGATTGCATCATTGTATAGAAACACTTAGGTGCATGCAATAAGATGAAGCAATGTAGAAAAGTCCAATTAACTTACAGAACCTCTGGAAAAACTACACTGTCTGTGTCATGTCCCTTAATTCCAGTAAAACATGAATTCTTTGCGACAATTTGCATGTTCTTTGGATCTCCAACCCGACTAAGTGCTACATTCAATTGACCATGTGTAAAAAAAAAATGGCCTGTCAAGATGTATCCCACACGCTGACAGACGTTGTCCCTGGCTTGTGTGCCACTCACATGACCATCATGAGGGCAAAGATTTCTAATAAGCATCACACTGGCGTGCTTCTTGAGGTTGAGCACATGTGGCGGGAAGCCTGAAAGAGTGATGATGTTTATGAATTCCAAAGGATACTGGTGCTCATTCTCTAGAACTCTATCTCTACTCTTGTACTCTCTGGACTCTCCTGGGAATTTGCTGATCATGACATCATTGAATTCATGGTGGGATAGATATTAGCCCTTGAGCACAGCCAAGTTGGATTGGTGAATTGTGCTGTAAATCTTGAAAAGGAAATTGGCATAGGTCATCTAGACTGTCAGAGTTCAACATGAGGCGATCAGGCAAGCGAGCCTTGGAAGGCTTGAGTTCCCTCAATGTTCCAACTTCCCATCTCCTACCTTCAACAGAAAGTTCGCAAATGAAGCACTCGAATCTCCTTACCTCTTCTTGACTTTCATGTTTTCTGACAACTCTAGCTTCTCCACTGCATCCCAAATTGGATAGTGCTTCAAACATGCCTCCACAATCTGTGGTCTTCGTCCATGTTGGATCACAGGTAGGATCTGCCTCCAGTCTCCTGCAAAGAGCACTGTCAATCCACCAAACAGGGCATCCTTCTCTCGGATATCCCTCATGGTTCTGGTTCTGTCAACTGCCTTAAATATGTGACGATGTCCCGTTGTGACTTCATTAATGACCAGTAATTTCGCCTGCCTCAGCAGCTGTGACAGTGCTTCCCTCTTGGTAATGCTGCACATACTGGTCTCATCAATCCTGATGGGCACTCTACACCTACTGTGCAATGTCCTTCCATTGTCAAGGAATATGGCTGCAATACCTGATAAAGCTGTTCCCAGGGCACTGCTGCCAGTAGAAGATTGATGGTGCAGGTCTTGCGGCTGGCACTACATGCATTCATGCAGAATACCTTACCCTTGGAATTGTTTACAGACTCCATCCCCCCCTTTCACATAGCACTCTAAATCAGATTTGAATCCAGATTCGAATCCAGATCAGCCTCTGAGAGTGCCTTCAATGGCGTACGGCATTTACTGCATGAGGCCCGAGGGCGAGTGCAGTAAATGACGCCGTTCGCCATTGGAGGAGTGTAGTAACTAGTTTATCACAAGAATAATACGCCCTAAAAAGCTAGGGCTTTTTTGAATTCAGTTGCATGTTGCAAGAGGGAAGGAAGGAATGGCAAAAAGAAAGCAGCTTTCAACGAACGATTTACCCCCAAAGTCTAAGGGTCGCTTCAATTTTGATTTAGACGGTGCTCCGACAGGAAAAAATCATGCTACTGTACAGCCGCCTCTCGCTGCTCAGTCGTACCAGGGCTCAGCAGCTGTACATTTAACAATTGTACGTTTCAGTTCGCTTCACTACCAGCCGTATCCCAAACGACAGATGCAACAGTTCCTTACCACGACGATCTTACTGGCATCGACCCAGCAGAGCTTTTCGACTTCTAGCTGACTTTGTTACTATTTTTAGGAATACAACGTTGTGTTTGCTTGCCAGCAGCTTTAATTGTATTCATTACTAGCCACATATGGAAGGTGGTGTGGGAAAAATAGCCCGCCTTAAAGCCATATATGGAGGTGCTTAGGTGGTTATTGCCATGTGGTAACTTTGTTACCAGCTGTGCGGGTTTCTTTGATGTATGATGTCATCATGTGATAACACCTGATATCAAAGTGAAAAATGGCTCCTGGTGCAATGATGATGGTGTTCGTGTATTTTGGACTGCTTTGGCTTAGCTATCGACGAAAACAACATTTTAGGAGGAGGAGGAGATGCTTGCTAGCTGCTAGAAGACGAATGGCTTCCCTATTTGATGATCATGAGAGGGAATTGAGTGTTATGGCCCTGATAGTGACAAATTCCATGACCTTCAGTACAATGCAACACAGGTCAGTCTGGATAAGGCAAAAAAGTAGAGCATTCATGGAGACTAGGCACTAACGTGGAATATCGAACTATCTCTCATCTATTTGGAGTGGGTATTTCCACCGCCTGTGGCATTGTTTATGAGGTTTGCCAAGAAATTGTTCCCTGTCTTCTACGGTCGTACATCAAAGTTCCCCAAGGACACGATGCCATGGCAGTTGTTGAAGGTTTTAAGAATGCATGGGATTTCCCACAATCTTTTGGGGCTGTGGATGGCTCACATATACCCATTATAACACCTGCAGAGAACACCACTGATTATTTCAATTGCAAAATATTTCCTTCAATTGTAATACAGGCTATGGTGAATCATGAGTATTGATTTGTGAATGTGTATGCTGGATGGCCAGGCAGTGTACATGATGCCCGGATCCTAGCCAATTCTGATTTATTTGCCATGGGAGAAGCTGGGACACTTGTCCCGAATTCAGTTCAAACAATGAGTGGAGTGCCTGTGCCTGTGGTCATTCTTGGCGATCCAGCATATCCATTGTTGCCATGGATAATGAAGTCCTAACCTGGAGTCGGATTGAGTGCCAAGCAGAGGAAGTTTAACACTTGCCTCAGTAGAGCTCGTGTAGTAACAGAATGTGCTTTTGGAAGATTGAAAGGCAGATGGAGGTGCCTATTGAAGCAAAACGACATTCATGTCCATACTGGTAACGGCTTGTTGTGTCCTGCACGACATTTACAAAATTCATCAGGATAGTTTCGATCAACAATGGCTTGATGTCAAGGTGACACAAACAAGCAATATGTCAAGGATTGCAAGTATCATTCCTAGCAGCTCAACAGCTATATCTATTCGAAATGCATTGTGCGATTACATTGACAGTAGGTCACCATAACAATTGCTGCATTGCTTGTATTGCTGGTATTGCATTGCATCAATAAGTTTTGTTACAATGCCATTCTTTGCTTATTGATCAATTTCATTCCAATTAACATGTGCATATGTTAACGGCAGTAGTAAGGTTAACCGTATCAGTAGTCAGCAGTGAAAATGAAATAATATAAGAACATGAGTAGGTAGTAATAATGCTTAGTCATCTTCATTGGAGCTACTCCCTGCGTTGATGTCCTAAGAAGGTTTTGCTTGAGGAGGAACTCCAGGAGCTTGAGGAGGAGCTCCACCGGGAACTTGAGGAGGACTTCCAGTGGGAACTTGAGGAGGGCTTCTAGTGGGAACTTGAGAAGTTCCAGCAGGAGCTTAAGGTAGAGGGAAAGTGGGATCAAAGGGCTGGTATTACCCAGCTGAATAGGGTGGATAAGGTGGCATAGGGTAAGGAAGAGATGAGGCACCAGGCCCCATGTAGTGGGTGAAAACCCCCATCATCTGCCCCATTGCAGTCATTATCAGCTGACGATCCTGTTCAGCTCTCTTCGCCTCCTTTGCATCCTCCAGTTCACACATTTTTTCCTCCCAATCCAGTCTATCTCTCCTAGCTTCCTCATTTGCAGCAATCAATTCCAGCACCATTGTATTCCCTGCCTTTTCTGCCTTCTGCGCTTTCGTGGTCCTCTTTCGCTTCTTCTTTGGTCTGTGTTCTTTATCATCAGGGCTTGTCCTGGATGCCAGTCCAATCGCTTTGGCTGTCCAGCTGAAGAGCCAGTGGTTCCTGGCTGGCCTGCTGACGAACTAGGGTTAACTGGTCTGCTGACTGAAGAGTCAAGGGTCTCTGATCTGCTGAGTGATGGGTCAGGGGTCTCTGTTCTGCTGACAAAAGGACTAGTGGTCTCTGGTCTGCTAAGTGACATGTTAGGGTTCTCTTTCCTGCTGGTGGAAGGGCCAGGGGGTTCCTGCTGGCTGGTTGAAGGGCCTGGGGTTTCCTGTTGGCTGGTTAAAGGACCAGGGGCAACTGTTTCATTGTCTTCTAAGCCGAACTCGTTCTCCTCGGTGTAAGAAGCGGAGTCCAGAAGATGCACTGGTGTAACAGCTGGTCTACCAGCCATTACTGCATCATTCTGCGAGTAATACGGAGAATCGCTGGGAAGATCTTCCTCTGTATCTGATTCGTTTCCTGCTCCACTCCTCCGCGCTCTGTCTACAATATCTTTATATCTCTTTTTCAGCGCCTTTATCTTTATGCGACATTGGGATATGATACGAACGTAGCCCTTCTTTCTCAACTCTTCTACGAGCTGGGCGTAGACGTTGACATTCCTAAAACTACCTTGTAGTTGTTTCTGAATGTGCTGCTGGCTCCAGATATCTAGAAGTAGCTTCGTTTCTGTGTTGCTCCAGATGTGTCCCTTTTCCGCCATCTTTTGTCGCACGTACGGGTGCCATGACTACGATATTGTGCAATATCGTAGCGGAATCTGGATCAAAATCTACCTCTGAACTGGGATTGGATAATCCGGATTCATTTGGGATCGAATCCCAATTGAATCCATTCAGCGTGCATGTGAATGGCACAATCCGGATTATAGTGGCTATGTGAAAGGGGGGGCATTACAGTGTCAAAAGCATGCCAATGTTGCCTATTCAGTGTCCTGCACTGCTCCAGAACCTTTCCCTGTAGGTAGGATGTGTCATAGCTCAGTTCCTCCTCAATAATCCTAGGTGTGGTATGATAGATTGGTGACATAGGCTGTGATTTGGGCAAACCAAAGTCCTCATGCAAATCCAATCCCTGTCTTTCTTGGCTTTCCTGCAGTGGCAACAGCACTTGGTGGTGATGGGGTTGACACCTTGTCCCATTGCATCAGGTTCATGCACAGGGCCACTTCGTGGGTCTCCCAAAAGTGCAATGGATTAGCTGGTCGGCAGTAGATGAATAGTGTCACAAAGGTGTCCCTTAGTGCAGGCCCAAACCGAATTGAGGCAGCTTCTTCCATGGCTTTGTCAATTTCTGTGTCATCCTCTAGCAGCCCCAAGCTTTGGCAAGCCTCTTGAAAGGATACACAAATGTGACCACTCAAAGTCATTAGGTTTTCAAAACTTAGAGCTCCTGCCTTATTGTGTAGTACAGCTCAGCCTGATGTGGGTTAAGCGTGATGGATGGAATGCGACCCAGCATGTCTCCCATGAACTCCTTTGTGGCTTCATTGTACATGCCTCGCTTATGTCTCTGCCACTTCTTGTCTGTGGAATTCCAGGTGAAAAAAC
Organism: Aplysina aerophoba; assembly: GCA_949841015.1. Lineage (NCBI taxonomy): Eukaryota > Metazoa > Porifera > Demospongiae > Verongiida > Aplysinidae > Aplysina > Aplysina aerophoba. Next base: position 3,383,093 of record OX465038.1, read on the forward strand.
ATGGGAAATCTGGATACAGAATGTGCCTTGCAGAAGGGTCATGCACATTAGCAGTGAAGTATGCTGTCAGCTTGGTGACAGGTGGCCCCTGCAGTACTACTTGCTCTATGTCATGCTCGTCAAACAGCACTTGCTGCTCGTTGGGAAGGTGACACGGCAGCTTATCCACAAGCGGATGCTTCTCATGGATGGGGAACCTATATATCTTCAATGCCTCACGTGCAGAGATATAACGTGCATTCATGTAGTTCTCCACTTCATCCTCCACATGACCATCATCCATGACACTCATTATAATCCTGTCCTGGCCCTTTTGATATACTTATACAGATACTTCACAGCTTGCACCGAGTATACCACCTCTATATTAATGTGTGCCTTGTAACGCAGTGATAGAAATGGATTCTATGGGACTACAGAAGAATTATCCACCATGGCATCTTCACCTTTGACTCTCTTAATGTCAGTTTGACCACCATCTTTGGGTGAACGTCGACGATACTGAGGGTAGGAGTCATTGTTGACTACAGTGGTGGTGTTGGAAGATTTGGGGGGGTTCTTTGTGCAGTGACGGAGCTCCCTCTTCCCTCCATGCACGGGCTGTGGGGGTTGATGTGGCCACATGGCCCATGAATATTGTTGGAAGTAACAACTTCATGCAGCTTAGGGTTGATGGCAGGGTCTGGGATTTCTGCACTCACTATCCTGTCAATCATTTTTGGAGTCTTTGGCTTGTCCTGATCTTCCATGATCAGCAAAATGTGTGCATGGGTTAGTCCCCTCTTCTGCCATTCAATGGTGACAGTGTGTGCTTTAACCTTTGCAAAGACATTCTTCTTCAGTAGGTCATCATCAGCGAATCATACTTCAATTTGAAGACCCGACATGCAAGATCTGGATGATCATGGGGTGCTTCTCCTGGGAACAAAGATTCTTGGATCTCAGGCCACTTGGGATTTGTGGTGAAAGTGATAAAATAGTCAGGTTTCCCAGGGCCACTGACATGTTTGCATTATTTTTGATATGTTGTAGAGCATGAAAAACTATGACATTTGATACCCATCTTAGTATGACCATGCACAAGATGGGGGAGTACTGGTTCTCAAAAGATTTAAAATTCCAGTGCTTACATAATACTTCCGGTATTGCGGTTAAATTATCGGAGTGGACTCGTGACGTATAAGTAGTGACCAGGAACGTAGTATTTGTAGGCGAACTATGGCGGACGTCGTACACGAAGAAGAAGCGTACCTCTCCTGTTCGTTGTCTGACTATGATGAGCACGCTGATTTATCGACAGACGCAGAAGACCTCGCGGACACTGATTCTGAAGGGAGCGCGCAACGTCTAGGTATCGAACCATACCAGTACAAGCCCTATTTGAGTGACGCGGGAGGTGGGGAAGACGGAGGCAGCGAAAGCGATGGCACTGGGTCCGACGAGTAATAACGAATTGGTTAGTTGCCTTCTAAACTAGATATGCGTATAAGTTTCATTAGATTGCGTCTTTACAAGGTCCTCAAGACTGGAGAAAACCTGGCGGAGATGATCCCGATGTTCTTCTGGCGATCAAAAGGTCGTCCAAGTAAGAGTGGACAAAGGGTAGACCGCGCAGAACTTGGTCCATAAACCGCTGGAAGGACTGGGCTGCATTCCTCAAACCGAATGGCTTTGTTCATAAATACGTACAGGTGCTCATGTGGATGGAAATGCATTGCGATGCCCACTGCTAGGGAAAGTGTTTGCTGCCTTGAAATAACAGAAATCGAGGACGAGATGTCAGAACTGCAAACACTTGACCCTAACAGTGAGGCATCTTGTATCACAGAGCACCCAGGTTTTTCTGGTGTGTGTTTGGACACGTGGGTACTGCCGACAACTGCTCACCAAATTCGCTATACCCATGGTCAAGGTGCAATTGCTCGAGCAGGACCTACTCACAAGTATGTTAATAGCTGCAGTAGACCATTATCAGGACTCTGTAAATTACATTTTGCTCTGTCACACCACACTGTGTAGGCAATACCGCTACATTGCGTATCGACAGCTGACAACATGGTGTTGGGGATACCTAGGAAAGCAAGAGTGGTTCTGCCGTCTTGTGCTGTAAACAAGATGGAGGCATTTCCTTCAATGGGCACATAGGTTTTAAGTACAGTGAAACCTGGCTAAGACAACCACCTGTGGGCCAGTTCTAACTGAGCGTTATAGAGAGGTGGCTGCTCTACAGAGATAGATTCCAGTGCTTTAGTGCTATCAGGGCCAGGGAGGCTGGCTGTTTTAGAGAGGTGGCTGCCTTACTGTAATACACAGTGACCATCTTAGACAGGTTCCACTGTACCCTCATTTACCAAGATAAAATTAAATTGTAAGCTATATGTGTTTCTGTGAGAAACCGTAATAGAAGAAACCTGTCGTAGCAGTTGCTGGTGAAACGCAGGCTGCAAAGTCTGGAGGAGGACGGCCATGTCCAATCCGCGCGATGTACGCGTATTGCTTTAGACCATTTGCTGGCGAGACGCGTCTGTGGATAAGTACGTGAGCACCCTCCAGCTACACAACGATACGGCACACCTCTTCTTGATGGATAGGGCTGCTTTTGAACAACTGTTGCATTCAACGCGCACCGCAGCTGTCAGCTGTGGTATATAATATATATACGTGAGGAGACTACTATGATGTCACAGCTCAAAATGGCGAATTTCAGAGACGAATTTACCGGAAGTGAGCGATTTTCTGCCCAACGAAGGAACGCACACAAGTTTCAATGTGATTTTGTGCAGTTTCCAGTGAGTCTCTACAACATATCAAATTTCATCTAAACATGTCAGTGGCCCTTTAAATGGGCTGCCACAGTAGTGTGATATGAGTGATTCAGGGACACTGGAAAGTGGGCCATTTGAGCAACCCACACTATGCGTACTGCTAGCTTGCCTGCCACGTTCACCCTGCTTTCTCTTCGCAGCAGAAGTGGTGTTTGAGAGACTGGTTGTCATCGGTTTTGGTACACAGTTTTGACCTGCAACTCTGCTCACCTAGGTATATGTAGGAATAGACATACAGAATTATTCAACTGGAAGTCCATTAGCAGTACCTGCTGGTCCAGCTAGGAGTCCTGCAACATCTTACTTTGGTGCTTTCTTTAGCATCTTCTCCAGTAAATGGTCCTGAAGACTGAAATTCCCCTTGACTTGACTCCTGGGTGCTGTATGCTGGCCCCCCAGGTGAATCTGTTTCATGGTTGTTCCTGCTGCAAGCTGCAAGCTGCTGACAATGCCTGAAAACTCCCATCCTCGCTCTTTTGCCTCACTTTCGGCATATTCACGCTTCAGCAGAAGCATCAAGCAATGCAACGATACCATGGAGATGTTCGTTGCATGTTTATCTATGGTGTAACCGTCATTAGCTGAGCAAATGCATCGTCCGTCATTAATGCATAATAGCCAAAATGGATATTTGAGGCCCACAGTTTCGTCACCGAGCTGCTTTCCTTCTTCTAGGATGCATCGCTTTCTGCTATATAGTTTATCACACACAGTCGCATACATGAAACTGCGAGGATAGCAAAAAGGTCGTCGCAACATTGCCCCAGGAGTTGTCGCACATCCGTCTGCCTCCTAAATTCCGTAGTTTCTCCGTAAAACCAAGATGGCGCCCCATAGTTAAGCATAGGCAAACGTTGTAAAACCTTCATTTCGCAAGCTAGCGATGGAAATGCCCGTTGAGGTCACCCTCCGGACAGCACTCAGTAATTTCATTCGTGTCTGCTGCGAATTCTACAGTCAGTTTTGGAGATCAGTGCAGACAACAATTTGGCCTAGCTCCATTATATAATAAGATATATACTCGCTGAATTTTTCCATGCTATACTCTACACAAAATGAACTGAATTGTTTTCATTTCCAAGGCGACATATCCACCTGTACACAATGCGTGCACCTTGTTAGCAATCCAAGTCTATCTGTAGCAGATAGGGATTTGTACACATTGCCCAGTGTATGGGATTAGTGATTAATTCCCGTGCACCTACTGTATATAATCAACTAGTTTTGTAACTTTTCATTACAAACATCTATCAAACCCCGGCTAGTATTAGTCCAAGATGTATGTAACTAATTGAACTGTATCAGTTGTCCACTTAACTATGTTTACTGACTCACTACTACCTTTTCATTCATGCTGTAGAAATTTGGAGGATTTTGTATTTTCTCACTTTCCTTTGATCAATTTGCGCATTCATGCACTGAAAATGGTCATTGAGGGGTCTCGCTGCTCAGGAAAAGATAAAGCACATTTTTTGGAAGATGTTAGCAATGCCAGGTACAAGCTTGCTTCTGAGTTGAGAACCCTTTATTCAGCTCGTAGAATCCAAGTAAGTCTAGACAGGGCAAGCAACTGCATTATGTATGTGTCCAGGTATGAGGGGCAATATTGACTTACATGTCAGGCTATCATGCTTCCATTATCATCAGCTCGTTTGTAGAAGCATCCTCTCATTGGCATGTCTACCCCTATCTCATACTTGTTGCCTTTCCAGAAGCCAGTATTTCAATCTCTAATGAGAAATCCTGACAGCAGAAAGACAGTCTTGACTTCTCTTGTTGCTGAGTTAGCTGGTGCTGTGGCAACTCTGGACACCAAGGACACTGACAAGTAAGTTGTAAAAGTGAAATCACTGACAGACATGATGGCGTATCCTATACTGAAATATCCATGTAGCAAGGTACGAAAAAGGCTGTCATGCTAGGTAGTACCGGCTTCAGTTCTGGCAAGGTAAGTGGCAAGCAACTCGCAGTCAAAGGCACTATAGCGTGTCATACTGGGTTGTAGCTTCTTGGAGAAGAAGGCAATCAGGCTCCAATCTTCACCATTGCCCTGCTGAAGAACTGCACCCACTGCTGTGTCAGAAGTGTCTGTCACGATGCAGGTGGGGCGTCAGGGATGGGATGCCCCAAGAGTTTGAAAGCGAGGGCTTCTCACCTGGGTTGGTCATGAGAACAGAGGTAGTTTTTCGATGCCAGCTTTATATATAAAACAGGGTTGGAACCTTGCCGACGTTTCACCCTGAAGAAGACAAGAGTGTCTGGTCGAAACATCGGCATGGTTCCAACCCTGTTTTTTAAAGCTGGTATCTGAGAACTACCTCTGCACCAAGAGTGATGCATCAATGAGGGCATCCTTGATCTGGGTGAAAGCTGATTTAGCTGCAGGAGACTAGAGGCATGTTTACACTTGATGCGCATCAGAATGCGCACCAGGTGGAGGCGAATTGGAAGCGCATTGAATGTGCATCGATCCCATTTGCACTGGTTTTTAAATTTGTGGGCAATGCGCATTGTACTTGATAATGGTTACGCGTGATTGAGGAGATACGCTAAAAGAAGGAGGATTTTGTTTTGCAGAAGACATATTCGCGGGTAAGAATACTTGTCACAGATAGCTATTTTTGGCTTGCATTGCACATTTTAAACCTGGATGCTCACCTTCGCAGGATCATGATGCTGCAGCTACATACAGCACCTGAACCACACCTGAACAATCTGTTGTACAGGCCATGCAGTTTTATTTGTTGGGAAGAGGTACAAAGTGGAAAATATCCAGAGACATGGTGGAAGGAAAACCTGTGTATGTCACTTTCATGATATTATGCAGGGAGCTTTAACCCGTAATGATGCATCTCATCAGTGTACAAGCACGAGAGGCTCCTACAATTGAGGTTGGTGACAAACATTGAATATCGAACTCTATCAGAGTTGTTTGGCATAGGACGCTCCACCGTTTGTACCATAGTCATTTCAACCTGCAACACAATAGCAACACATTTCTTCCCTTGGTATGTGTGCTTTCCCACTGGTGACCATCTGCGAGACGTCATAACAAATTTTGAAACTTTCTGGAATTCCCACGGACAGTTGACATTGACTGCATTCGTTCTTTGTGCCTCATTTCTGCTTCTTGTCTCCTCTCTTTCAATTCTGCATCTTGCTTCCTTCTTTTCTCCTCTCATCTCTCTGCTCTCTCATCAGTGTGCTCTTCTATTTCTGCAAGAGCCAGTATAATGTCTGATGTTGTCTTAGCACCAGCATGTCTCCCTGCACATCTTTGCAGTATGCCTGTACTTCTTGAGGAAGACGGTCCACTACCAGTACTACTGCTAGTAGTAGTTGTAGTAGAAGCAGCTGCGGTACTACTGCTACTACTACCAGTAGTGGTAGTGGTAGTGGTAGTGGTAGTGGTAGTGGTAGTAGCTGCAGTACTACCACTGCTTGTAATGCTGGTAATAGCTGTACTACTACTGGCTGACTCATCTGCAGTGGTATGAGTAGTAGCACTATTGGTGATCTCTGTAGGATTTCCCTCTAATCTTGCTTCAGGGCTGCCTGGTGCCATGTTTTCTTCTGAGGGCACCACAACATCAACACCACTTGAGCTATCGAGTAGTCCTGCTAGGGTAGATGCTGCTGGAGTGCCCAGGATAGCATCAATTTTGTTATAAAATGGACAAGTGATTGCAGCTTTGCCACTAACTCTGTTTCAATCCTTCACCTACACCAAAAGGCATACATCAGTGACTGTTTCCAGCTAGTATTCATCTGTGACAATGCCTATCATATACCTTTCTGTCTCTTTGAGTTAGGTACTTTATCTTTGTCCTACACTGCTGCCAGGTTCTGTCGTAGCCTGCTTCAGCATGACCGCGGGCCATTTCTTCGTAAAGTGCCCGGTTTCTGGCCACACTGCCCAGCTGGCCTTGAACATTGGCCTGTCCCCAGAGGATGATGAGCGTTCTTGTCTCTTCAGTGCTCCAACCTGCACCATCCATGCTTTAGGACGCAATTTTATCACTTCTTAAACTCTGAGGAAACAAAACAGCTCAGGAGAAAGGCGACATGGGAAAAAGAACCGACAACCTTCGTCCCACATCGCTGCTTATGTGCCAGTCACGGGTGTGCTGAATCCTCGACCACTTAAGACCCATGACCTCGAGGCTGGCATTTGTATGCTGGATGGTAGTCGGCCGCAAGCCTGAGGTGGATGGTGTAACTGCCCCTTCTGTCCCTAGTGTATGAGTTTCTTAGGTTAGGATGAGGTACGAAGGAGCGTGGCTGGTTCCGTAGCTCACGTGGCTGAAACTCTGCGTTAGACCGGAGGTCACGGGTTTGGGGCTCGGTTGTCGGTCCTTTTTCCCATGTCACCTTTCTCCTGAGCTGTGTTCTTTCCTCAGAGTTTAAACAGTTAGTACCAGCTCACAAAGAACACACATACATTTCATCACTTATTTCGTCCAGACAGATGCGCTGAGTCAAATTCGCACCTGCTGTGCCACGCTTTAACATTATGCAACCTTGTTGATAATTGCCCACATGTTCAAGTCATGAAACCACATCGAAAGCCAATGAAACCAATGCACATCATGTGTGAACACGTGGATCCGGATTGAATGCGCAGTACAGCTCTAGTGTGAACAGGCCTTAGTTCAAGGGAGCTTGGCTGTGCTGAGCGGAGGAGAGCATACTGTTAAGGGGTACCAGGATGGCACAGTTGGGAACAAAGCGGTGGTAGAAGTTAACCTAAGAAACTCACTTAGCTTGCACTGGGTGATGGGCGTGGGAAAGTCATGGATAGCCTGGCCTTTGCTCGATTGGCTTGATGCCAGTGGAGTCAACATGGTTTCCCGAAAACTCCAGATCCTCAGCTCCAAGGACAGACTTAGCTGGGTTGATGATGATGCCATGGTCCTAGTAAACAAGCAAGGTCTGCATGCACAGAGGTGCTGCTGGTGGTCTTCTAGCAATTAGCTGGCGATGAGCACATCGTCGAGGTAGGCGTAGCTGAATGGGGAGTCCTTGCAGTATCTGGTCAAAAAAGGGCTGAAAAGTCTGGGCAGCGTTGCGGAACTCAAAAGAGGCTAAAAGGGGTGATGATGGCAGTCTTTTGTATGTCAGCAGACTCTACTAATATCTGATGGTATGCTCGGACAAAATCCAGCTTTGAAAGATGAAAGCACCATGCAGGGAAATGGAGAAGTCCTGTAAGTGTGGGATGGGGTACCTGTCAGACATTGTTGGGAGCACGATAGTCTCCACATGGTCGTCAATCGCCGGCAGTCTTTTTGGGGACCATGTAAAGTGGTGAAAGCCAGCTGCTGGAGGAGGGGCAGATGATGCTGAACTGTAGCAAGCAAACTCTGGTGTCAAGGAGTTGACCACATACTTGTACATAGTTTTTGTACAGAGATCTTGCATGTGGCGAACTAGGCCTTAACTTGGGCAAACCAGATGTGGGGTTTGCAGGCCAAAAGGATGGTAGCTTTATGCTAGTTGCTGCCACAGTGACAGGGTTGCCTTCTGCAGGGGTGAGAGATGGGCATTCTTTCTCGTGCGACATGGCTGACTTTGAATCATCCAAAGCTTGTGTCAGGGTCATCAATTATCGCGTGTGAAAGTAGCTATGATCCTCACAGGAATAGTGTGCAAACACTGTCACAGAGTTAACAATGGAATTACCAACTACTGCACTGGTATGTGGTAGCCACATGCTTAAATACAAAAGGGTACAGGAAACGCAAGGCACACAGTAATAGAATGGAAAGTGAATAGTCAGCAATGTTGACAGTCACATGACAAACACCTGAAGTATGAAGTAAGATAAACTCCATATGACTTTACATAGAAGCCAAAATAGCTAATACTGATGCCAGTGTAAGGCGGGAGTCGCACTATGGCCAAATTGATGCGATGGTGACGTTCACGGTATGAAATGTCACTGCGAACAATCTGTCACATCTTAACAGTAACACAACGAGAAAATGGCAGACATCTTCTCTCCATTTCACAGCTTCGTGCTGTTTCCCCAAGTGAAGGAATCACCATCAGAGTTGAGGATACGTTCTGAATCACCATTGGAGTTTGCGCAAGAACTGCGTAGCATTGTCCAAGTCGTGATATCTGCCCATATGGCAATAATCTTTCTCTCAGCTTCAGAATCCCACTGAAAATTGTTTTTGCACTTTGCCAAACGTCACCTTGGTCATAACCGTCGCCGTGGCAGCAATTGCCACAATCACGTTAACATCATGTTAGGCTCACGGCGACGGTCATGGTGTGAAATGTGAAGTGTGACTGACGAAACATGACATCAGTGTTGCCGTCAATTTCGCTGTAGTTGACTCCCGCCTAAGGTCTAACACTGTGTGTCTGTGTGTACTATAAGCCACAGAAGTAATGTACATGCAAATCAATAAAGTCTAGCATTGTAAGCCACAGAAGTAATGTACATGCAAATCAATAAAGTCTAGCATTGTAAGCCACAGAAGTAATGTACATGCAAATCAATAAAGTCTAGCATCTCCAGGAAAACTAAATCTAGTTTTGGTCTGAGAAGATCCAAACGTGGTATGCAGCATTTACAACACGTGCACAATCCATTGCAATCCCACCTATACGTTTTTAGGGGCTGCCTATAATGTTTTCATTTGGCGATTTTGTTGTATGGCTTAATGTTATGGTAATATATATATATATATATGTATGTATGTATGTATATATAATACGTGAAGCTACAGTGGCGTTGTTACAATGTAGTTTTTATGGCAAGTACAGGCGAAGTATTGCGGGAGAAGCATTTATATAGGCAGCCATTTTCTTAGCGTTCGTGAAGGGAAGAACGGCACGGAAAGGACTTCGAAAGTCGCCCTGGTCGCCGTTGGTTGTGTTCTTGTCTACGGCATTGTATTCTACGGCATACAAACTCGTGGTTACGCAAATTACTGCCTTAGGCGAAGGACAAGAGCGACGCTGAACTCGGTGAGCGCACAATATTGTTTTCATTGTCTTTGCTGTGATTTGTAGACTAGTTGTCTTCACCACGCTGCCGAGGATGATTAACAAGAGCAACGACAAGCTTTGCGAAGACCGTGTATCGTTTTACACTAAGGTTATCCGGCTGTCTCTAGTGCAGGAGTATGTGGCACAAACTATAATCGTCTTCAGCACTGGTGCGCTGCGTTGCACTCAAACGAATGGCCTTCTGCCAGGACAAAAACATGGTACTGAGCATTTATGCTTATGTGACCCGTGTGTTTTTCTCGTGTGTGTTTGCACTTTCTGTTGGTGAAGCTATTAAACTTTGTTAACATTCAAACAAACATGTTTTAATTGTGCAGAGTGTGCCAATCCTGTGCACACTTGTGTGAATGCTGGTACTGTGTGCTTGTATGCATGTTTGATTGCATGCACTAATAAACTGACATGACGTGGTCCTGGTGCACAACTACCCCAACCAGCAATTGAGAGCTAGAGCAAGTAGTTCGAGCTGGGGCGCCAATCCCACAAGTTTTTTTTAACTTGAAATACTTGTTTTCATTGACAAATGACTTTCTTTTTAAATATAAGTTGACAATATTGTAATAACTTCCTCGTGAATGGGACTTTTTGTTTTATTTCAGTGTTAGGGTTTAGTATACTGGCCTGAAAGTGTGGCAGGCTCCTGGTGTGGGCGCCACATCTCCAGACATCTTCCTACTTTGCAAGTGCTACCTGTACGGCAGGTGCAGTGGCAGCCCTGGCGACACAAAGCAAGTAGGAGAAATGTCAGTAATTGTTGTCAAAGCTGGTGTAACTTGTACAAGCGTTTTTGCTAACTACACAGCTTGAAAGTTGTGTAGTTAGCAAAAGCTTGTACAAGCTACACAGGCTTGCATAACAATTGCTGACAACACATATAGAGATAGGAACGGTCCACCATCATCCATTCCTGGCTTGCGGGATCATGCACATGCTAGCTGCCCGCTGAGTGTATCATCGCACAGATCTTTCAGGTGCGGGTCCTAAGTGGTCGCAGTGTTGCGGCCTGCCCATGACCGTATATACAGCGATTGGAGGTGAGGAATCGTGGCCACAATGGTGGCTTGCATGGCTGAAACTCCACGTTAGAGCGTAGGCCGCGAGTTCAGGCGCCAAGTCGTGGTTCTTTTTTTCCAGTCGGCAATTTCAAGCTGTGTAGTTAGCAAAAGAAATACTTTACCCTCAACAATTAAAATACAAAATGTAATGTAAAATACAATAAAATACAGTAAGTACATGCTCATATAAATATGAAATGCACATTGCAATACAAATAGCTTCTTCAGTCTGTGGCTCAGTATTCTCCCTGTCTGGCCAACGTACACCTTCGGACAATAACTGCATTGGACCTAGTATATCACTTCTGCCGTTGAGCAAGGGTGTCTGGTCCTTCAGGTTCGCTCCTATCTGCCTGAGGGTGCAGTGTGGCTGGAAGCAGGTACAAACCTTTAGCAGGGCGAGGATATGTCGGATGGATGCATGGAATCACTACTGTGGCTCTTGGTGGGATCTCTCAAGCGGGGATTAGGTGTTGTGCCAATTCTCATTCACATTTTGTGATGGATTTCCTATTATTCTTCATGTCTTGGCAATGCGTTGCTTCTTATTGCCCTTGTCTGGCACATATGTGCAAATCCTGAGATAGAGGTCCATCTGGGTGGTGCTTGGCCAAAGTGTCCAGAAAGGTGAGTGACCCGTTTGACTCCCATTCCATGGTGAACTTGATGTTGGGTTCAACCGTATTGAAGTGGTCAAAAAATTGATTTACCTGTGTATGGAAGAGCCTTCAAGCTGTCATGGACGTATCGCTTCCAGAAGGGCAAGGACAGTCACCAGGTGCTTGGATAGAACATATGTAGGAGAGTTGACAAAGGATACAATGGGCCGGAGAGGCATATCTGGTTTGTGGACTTTGGGAAGACTGTAGAGAAGCCTGCAGATCTTCTCAACCAATGGTGGAGACGCTTTGAGATGGCAGGGTCAGGAGACCACCTTCCTCTCCTGAGCCAGTGAGGGTCACCACAGTGATGTTGCCTTTGCTGGCCAGAGAATGGCAATGGAGTCATCCTCACTGTGATGACCAACTGCTTGAGTCAGCCCCTGATTATATGTCCCGGGCTCATCTCCTGGCTGCACATACGTGTGACTCTGGAGCATGGCTCAATGCTCTGCAAGTCTCAGCACTGGGACTGCGTATCGATAATGATACTGTCCGCGTTGCTATAGGCCTTCGGCTTGGAGCTCCCCTGTGCTTATCCCATGTTTGCCGTTACTGCGAGGCTGAAATTAACGATCTTGGCACCCATGGTTTCAGCTGCCGTAAGAGTCAAGGCTGTCACCCCCGTCATGCAATCATCAACAGCCTCATCCAGAGGCACTTGTCTGCAGCAGGAATCCCAGCCCACCTTGAATCCAGTCGCTTATGTCGTTCTCTTGGCAAAAGTCCTGATGGTGTGTCAATCATACCCTGGAGTTATGGTTGGGTACTAGTGTGGGATGCTACATGCCATGGCACTCTGGCCCCTTCCCACATTGCCTTGGCTTCCAGAGAGCCTGGATTTGTGGCAGTGCAGGCAGAACAACAGAAGAAGGCCAAGTATGCGGACCTTTTGGCAACACACCACTTTGTCTCCATTGGCATTGAGACCACCGACGTGTTTGGTCCTGAAGCCCTCTCCATTTCCAAGGAGCTTGGCCGTCGTCTCAGGGCCCGTTCTGGTGAACCATTTTTCTTCAGCCATCTTTTGCAACAGATTGCTACAACAACAACACACAACACCCCAGGGGGCACAACCACTTACATCACAAGCAACCACATCTCAGGAACACGTCAGGCCACCACATCTTAGGCAACACCACAAGCAAGCCACATCACAAGGAACACCTCGAGCAACTTCACAGACACCACCACAAACATGACGCACAGCTCTCAGGCACATGGAACGATTAGGATTCCAATTTAAAACATTCAGACAGGGCATTCAGTATACGGACTGTCATGAAAGAGATGTTGTAAGGAAAGGCATATCTCAATAAAATCAAATTTCTGAAATCTACACACAAACTACCTCTCGTCTGCGATGATGACATACTTTCATGGCACAGTGGTAAGGAAATGATGCACCATCAAAAGCTTGACATGATGACATCGGTAGTAGGCAGCGCAGACCAAAGAGAAAGGGAAAAGGACTTATGATTAGCGACTTCGTAGAAGAATACAATGACTTTCTTAGTTTAATGGATGAGGAATTAGAGCGTGCACAACAGAGTGATCAGCCATTTCCTCAGTCAGCTAGGGAGATTTTCATATGGCCTAAATGGTTATCGGAACAATGAGTGGTTAATGGAGAATTAGAAGAAAGGAAAAAAGATTGGAGAGTTCAAATATGCACAGTAAGAATTTTAAAGTGAAGATAAAAAATTAAAAGAAGGATTGTATAATACATAGATATTCATCCCTTGAATCTTATTTTCAGATTACGAACTGTACCAATTAGAAGTACTGACCCAGAAAATTGCGTACAGCACCCTTGTACTTGTACAAGTAGAATTATACTCACACAAGTAAGGAATGGATGGAGAATTGTTACACTGTAGTCCAGTGTGAAGCTAAGGAGATGTGTGGCAATAATCACTGAATATTATGCCAACCAGACCACATCAATATAAATTGATCCCTGGCCTATTTGTGTAAACCAGTGATCGCCACAGCTGTTTCGGCCTTATTGGGCCTCGTCAGTGTTGCGTACTGATGGTAATTGTTGGATGACTGGCTGTTCCTGTATCCACCCCAAGTAGAACGCTTGTGGTTTCAACAGAAGCAGGTAGAGAGTAACAGTCACATGCGTGACTGTGCGCTCTACCTGCCTACCTCTACTCTGACTGATAAGCCTCTACCTGCTTCTGTTGAAACCACAAATGTTCTACTTGGGGTGGATACAGAAACAGCCAGTCATCCAACTATTTCCATCAGTATGCCACACTGATGAGGCCCAATATGGCCAAAACAGCTCTGTGGTTCTTCCATCATAGCCGGTCAAAAGCTGTAAGTTGAAATCAGCGAGCAAAATCAGCGAGCAAATCAAGTATGGCAGATTAAAGGCTGAAGTCTGAAATCACAGTGCAAAATCAGCTTTCAGAAATCCAAATGGCATATTTGCTAGCTATCTACAAGCTAATAGTTAATATATAAAATGCAAGCAACTGACTGTGTTTGCTGGATGACTGGGGAGGTGATCACTGGTTGCCACAGTAGGACTTTGGTCTCCCTGGCCAGAGATCAATTTGTATTGACCTGGCCAGGTTGGCATAACATCCGGTGATTGTTGCCACACATGATAAGTAAGAAAGAATGTTAACACATTTTTAGCGCATGAATTCTATTATGCAACCGAAAAATGGCGAAATGCGAAATAGTCTTCACAGTCTAACATGCAAAAGCGTGCCGAAGAGAAGGAGATGTCTAAGTTCACAGTGCGATTTTCAACGTTGAAATATTCGCCACTTAGCACCTTCGCAATTTTTCCTTTCGCGAATACAGTTTCTACTTGTATGAGTACAGTTTCTACTCGCACGAGTATAGTTTTAGTCACACGAGTACAATGTTTACGCTTGATAGATACGCGTGTAGCATGGCCACTGTTTTTAATCGCCACTGTGCGTGCCTTGTACTTGTCTTCTCTCGCAGAGACAAGAACAATCTAGTATGGATATTTGAGTAGTGGACACAACTGCTATTCCGATGAGGCATCGGTAGCTAAGAGAATAAATGTACATCCCGGAGGAAAACTACCACGAATGCATCCATGTTGTCTCTCAAATGGGACACCACAAATGATGGTGGATCAGCAAGGTGTGCCCAAGGGTTTAAGGCAAGTATTAGAAGAGCATGGTGTAGACGCCAATGGCATGGTCAGGAAACACTTGACGACTTCAAGTACGAGCACACTGCTGTCGCGATCCTCTTGATAAAAGAAAAGGGACATCGATGCTTCTACTTTCTACCTTCCTAGAGTAAGTTTATAAGTATGTCATTTTTTTTTAAAGTTGGAGTAGTACTACAGTTTGAACGTCTAAATTGCATTCGTCCCAGCTAAAACTGAATTTCATTGAGAGGTGCTGGGGAAAGGCAAAGCAGTACGCACATGCATACTGTGATTACAGCTTCCCCAGCCTTCTGAGTACTGCATCTGAGACAGTGGCCTCAGTTTCACTGGACCTCGAAAGTACTTTCGAAAGGTCAGCGACTACCATACATAGAAGGAAAGCATGTGTCAGAAGCTCAGCTCTGCTCAAGAAGTTCAAGTCACACCTGAGAGTTCCAGGGTCAGAAAATTACTGAACACCAATATACCAAGGCTGAAGTGGGGTGGGTTTCAGAAAGGGGGTAGGTAAGTGACTCAACAGGCATGTCGTTTGTGCATGGTGTATAGGCACTAAATATGAAAATTACACTAGTTCAAATCCACTACGAGGTCCAAGATATGTACTGATATGTGCAATGGCATAGATAATGCGCTACAGCCAAGTAAACCAAAGCACATTGTACTCTTGTGCAAATGTATAACTAAGAAAAAATGTTGATGCATTTATCTAGCTTAAGAAACACAGCAGAAGCAAAAGCTTCTGTGTAAATTTAGGCAATTTTAAGGACATCCCAAATACATTGACGCTGTACCATGTGCCTGCTCTGCCAGTCTGGAAATTTGCAGCGACTGTTGCAATAGCCAGCCTTGAGTTTGTCTGGTTTCTCCCTCTGTGCTCACATATTTGCCAGAAACTTCTGTGAAAATTTGCTTACCATTCTTCTATATAAGTTGCAAAATAGACTGTAGTCCAAAATGTCTTGCCATTGGTACAAAAATTTTCAATATACTAAAAATCAGCTGACGTCTGTGAACTGGCCATTTTTAATCATTACGCCCTATGTTCGCCGCGGCAACGAAACTGTGATGTCATTGTAATGGACAGAGTCTCATAACCCGCCCACATAGTGCTGAGTGAGACGCTGTCTGGTTCCCAATACGAAATTCACCACTGTCACCGCTTGTGTGTAGCAGTAAATTTGAAGTTTATGGTGTCTTGCACTATATTGACTTATGTAGGCACAGCTGTCTTGGTTTGTATCAAAAACCCTCAAATGACTTATTGCTTAGCTCAGATTAGAGCTTGTACATAGCTAAACACTGGACTGCAAATATTTCGAGTTGAGGGGTGCAGGTGCCCAATGGGTTTTTAGAACTTACTTGACATAACATGCGGACTCCTTGCAGCCCGGAGAATTTTAGATGCCATTTATGGCTTGCGCATAGGTCACTCACCGCATACGCAACAATCTGCTTGCTCTGCCTGTAATAGCTTCAGCATTCTCCTCGCAAACCAATTTGTCCCAGGATGTGAACATGTAGGGCGAAGGCGTCTACTAGATAGACATGAAGTAGCCCACCTGACCAGCCGCCATTTTATGAACCAAAAACGAACAGACAGTGGGATTGGCAGTGCAAGTCACTTTTGTAATTCTTGTATGGAATGATAATTTTCTTGATGATTCAAGGAAGAAGTAGATGTTGCCTTGGAACCCCAAAGTTATTATATATTTCTTTCTCTTGCCATGCAGTTTTTTGTCAAGATTACTAACCGGTGTCCTGCAACATCATTTGGGTTGGATTCGTTCATTCTGTGAAATGCCAGGATCAGAAACCACTGAGTGCTGTACTACCGAAACATCACACGCTGTCAGTTGGTACATATGTATGTGGTCAGTATGTGTTGCATATCATGCTTGTGAACATGCATACATGAAGACTTTATAAAGTGCAGTATTACAATAGACAGCTTTCATATAGGCAGGCATATGCTTTGAATGGAGTGACATCACATCCAGTGGCCATCAGGTGGCTATATATTTTATGTACAGCAGTCATTTAACATTCCAACACTTTGTCTGAGGAGAATTGTATAGGCATGAGTGACAGCAATGCTTCCAAGTAGCCCAAATCAACACTTGCAAATATTAAGAAACATTCATTCACTTCCCCCGGTTTGCACAAATTCATAACTTGCACTGTGTGGTGGCGGTAGTATATGTATACATGTGTGTGTGCATATGTGCTTGTGAGTGTGTGCGCGCACGTGTGTGTGTGTGTGTGTGTGTGTGTGTGTGTGTGTGTGTGTGTGTGTGTGTGTGTGTGTGTGTGTGTGTGTGTGTGTGTGTGTGCATGAGTAAGTGTGTGTGTGTGTGTGTGTGTGTGTGCGTGCACGAGTGTGTGTGTGTGCACACACACAGTACTGTATGGCAGTGGTGTACATGTGACCAAGTCAGGGCTGTGTGTATTAAAGTGTCAAGGTATATGATTGGATAATTGTAAGGTTCTGTAGTGTGACTTGCATTGTGGTAGTCCCTGCTGTTTGTGCACGTTGGTGGTCTAGGTTAGTGTGTCACAAATCCCTTTATGTTTGTTGCATGCTGATCTTAAGCAGATAATGAGTCATTTGGTACCTTCTTCGTTACCTACAATCCATGAAAAGCCCAACCAGCGAAGGTCTAAAAACGAGGCCGTATACCACCGACTATTTCATCTTCCTAACCACTGGAAATCATCCTTTGAGCTGAGAGCCGATCTAGAAGACGACGTCAGTGGTGTGTCTACATGTAGAAGACGACATTCGTGGTGTGTCTGCCTTATTTCTGGCTAACCTTCATACGCAGCCAGGTGTGACTGTCTTCGTGTGGCATGCATCTCTACACGTCACCAGTGTTCTCTCTAGGCTGTTTATGGGGGTGCTGCATCCCCCTATTGTGCAAAAATACCCCCCTATCAGTGTTTCAGAGGCTGCTGCACCCCCCATAAGAATGATGACATGCAAAGCTAATCTAAATTCAATATTATTTCCAAACAGTTATACACATGCAAGTACATAGCAATCGATTGCACAATAGTGACGCTCGCGGAGAATAGGGACTGGATTCGAGACTAGTACTGTGGACTAGGGCTGAGCGATAGTACATTTTTTACTATCACGATAGTGGCTGAGGCAATAGTCATGATATTCGATAGTTTCACGATAGTTTGTTTACCAATACTGGGTCTGTTAATTCGATCCCCAAATTGCTTGGCACATCAACACTGTGACAAGTAATTGAAATGGATAGATGTATAATTCCAACACAAAAGTCGTTGTATGCAATAGTGTGAAGTAGTCTCCCCAGCAACAGTAGCTTTTTGTTGCAAGCTTATCAGCTTACTTCCGGTAGTAACATCACAGAAAATGGCGGATACCCACGAAGTGCTTTGCTGCAATCGTCTGGGAAAGTGCTTGAGTTTTACGGTCTTAGGAAGCGATTGATCAACTATCTCTAGTGATAATCTAAGAAAAATCGTAGGGGTTTGGTTCTACTGTAACTAGCCCACTATCGTGACAGCTCCTGTGCACTTTCACTATCGCTATAGTAAATTTACTACCGTGATAATTGCATAATCGATACTATCACTCAGCACTACTTTGGACTCCATCCCCCTGCACCCCCCGATTTCAAAATTCTGGCGAGAACACTGTGACGTCACACAATGTTGCAACCTCTTTACAGATTTAATAAGGGGTAGATCATGACGTCGATGAATGTATTGATGAAACGTCATGATTTGGTGACAATTTGTGAGGTCACAGAACACATCTTGCCTCCTAATTCAGCCAGGAAAGTTCAATAGTTAGATAGTTAGCTATTCTACTTCTTTAAGACCTCAACGTTTCTTGGACTCTGAGTACATGCACTCAGTTTATCCCTCAGCATAGCCAGAGTGCTCAAACATTAGATTAGATTAGATTAGATTGCATTATATTACATTACATTACTATGGTATTTTGCAGCTTGGACTGTATTAGCGTCACTATCGTCACATCTATTTAGGACTGTCCCCAATACAAAATGGGGGCTCCACGACCACTTAGAACCCATGCCTTGAGGATCTGTGCGGGCATGGGTTCTAAGTGGTTGTGGCATTGCGGCCTGTCCATTACCGTATATATATGGCGATTGGGGACGAAGAATCGTGGCCACACCGGTGGCTTGCATGGCTGAAGCTCCGTGTTAGGGTGTAGGCTATGAGTTCAGGCCCCGGGTCGTGGTTCTTTTTCTCCAGTCGCTACTTTCAAAGCTGTGTAGTTGATAAACTTGGACATGTTACACACCACCAGCTTGCATAACACTTACTGACAATAGCAGCATTAATCCAAAGAATTTCGCACCTGGAAGTGCAACGTCTCCACGATTTTGGGAAGAGCAGTGAAGGAAGATCGAGTATGTCCATAGGGTATTGGGAAGAAGAAGGCTTGACCTCAATCGTGAAGGCTTCCCAGGTTGTAGAGCCTTTACCAGAGAAAGGCTGCAAGGGCAATGTGAAGTGGGGCAGAAGAGTTTTACCTGCCACAATTTTTGCAATTGGCAACAAAACCATAACTTGCGATAGATAGCCGACTGTCCACTTAAACTAAAGCAAGATCGATTTGCGTGTATAACACTTTACCCTCTTGGTGCGATGGTGTTAAATTCCTGACAATTCTCAGCCCAACTTCGAACGAACTTCGAGTCTACTTTGTGCGAACTTCGAATGACTTCGAGTCAACTTCGTTTGGATTATATCTAATTTCAAATTGCTTTAGTCTAGTGATACAATATAGCAGCAAATACACACTGTACTGTGTTTGTATCATAATGCAGCACATTTATTGTTGATGATGACAGAGTAGTGTTACGAGGAATAGGGAAAACCCCAGCTGAGAAACTTGGAAAATTTCAACAGCTGAATTCTAAGCCATATTAAAAGTACTTTCATGCATACAATTCTAGATATTCATGAAAGGATAATCATTGAGTACATGTCATGTCCACTGCGTCTGAAATGTCTTCTTAAGCCAACCATATGTAAACAGCCCACCACCTACTTAAGGTCTAAGGCGGTAGTCACACTACGATAAAAATGACGGCGGCGGCGACGTTGCGGTCACGTTTTGTCGGTCATACAACACGAGACGTGAACGTCAACGCGAGCGTAACGTGACGTCAACGTGGCCGTGGCAATGGCTGCCACGGTGACGGTAACGGCGACGACCGAGGTGACGTTTGACGAAGTGCGAAGACGATTTTCAGTTGATCCAGCGAACGAACAAGCGAGCAATGGCTGCAGGAGCGAAGAGGTCGAAAGCGAAGTGGGATTCCGACGCAGAGAGGAAGATTATCGACATCTGGGCGGATATTTTGGAGGAGTACAACGGGAAAATGCTGACACGGAAGAAGAAGGAGGCTATTGCGACCATCCGTCTGAACGTATACATGACCGAGGAGCTTAACAAGACGGAGCAATACACGGAGAAGGCCGTATGCAACAAAATAGATTCTATCATGAAGAAAGGGAAGCAGATGTACGTAACTTACCAGAAGAAAGGCGAGACTGGGAAGGAGTACACGCAGGAGGAGGTTGACATGGACATGGAGGCTGCGGAGTTGGCATGGCCCAACTTCAAAACGTTTTTTACACGTTTCAAGGACCATCCATCACTGGGTCCAGGTGCAGTGGATGACTCTGCAGTAACTGTTCCCAGTGTTGCAACTGAAGTGGTGGTGCCAAATGAGGAGGAAGATGAAGAGGGTAATTACACTCCAGATGCTACCAGATGCCCAAGTAGGGCATCGAATAGGAGCACCACTGTCGGTGGTAGTGATGATGACGCCGAGGAAGATGATGAGGTGACCAATTCCCCGAAGAAGAGCAAAGGAGAAGAAACTTCCCTTGTTGCCAGGATTGGCAAAAAGAAGAGGAAACAGACGGGAGCAACTCAGTTCTTGGTTGCCTTCGGAGAGATGCAGGAGAATGCACAGATGAGGCAGATGGAGCACGAGCGCAAGATGCAGCAAGAGGCAATTGCATTCCAGCAGAAAATGGAACAGGACCGTGTAATGTTTGAGGTGGAGCTGTCAACCACACTGCAACAGCAAAGCAGTCAGTTCCAAGTGAACCTAATGCAACAAAGCCAGGCCTTCCAAGCGGAGTTGTTGAAGAAGCTTTTTGAAAAGAAGGACAGCTAGTGCTATGTTCATTTCGTGCATCTACATACTGGTGTCAGTATTTTCATTATTATCATATTTTCAACTGTTTCAAATAGATATTTTCTTGCACATCATGAACAGCAAAACAACACCAAGGTTATAATAAATGTTGGTTAAACAATGTTATGTCCAGATGCAATAATTACTGTGGAGCTGGCCTGTGGCGGTGAATGTGCCTTGCAATAGCTTCTCGCACACTGGATGCTGAACCAATCACAGCAGTTGCTTGCAAATTAGCTGGCGTAGTGTCAATGTATGCACTTTCATCTGGAAGCCAGCCGGGCTCAAAGACGCATTGATGCCTTTCACAGACATTGTGTAGGCCACAGCAAACGACTGCTACATGCCTGGCAAACACTGGGTCATTCAGCATGCACCGACCGTCCATAATCTTCCAGCGCCCCTTCAACCTGCCAAATGCCTGCTCCACCACCCTCCTTGTGCGGATTAGGCTGTAATTGAAGCTGCGCCTGTAGGGAGGCTGACCAACCTCATAGCACTTGATGCAAGTGGGCTCGAGAGGAAACGCTGCATCAGCCACAACAAAAGGCTTCACACTCACTCCTTCAATAGTCCTGGGTGAATGAGCAAGCCACTCACCACTAGCAACTTTTTGAGACATCACACTATGCCGATATGTGTATGAGTCGCCGACAGAACCTGGTCTACCAGCATTGACATACGTGAAAATTCCTCTGGCATCCACGCCTGCTAGTACAATGATGGCAGTGAACTTCTTGTAGCAGAAGTATGTGTCCCCAAAATCAACTGGCTTCTTGATGGACATGAACGCACCATCCAAGGCTCCACCGCAACATGGCAACCCACACAAAGCTTCAAAGTCCACCATCACCTGGTCCAGCTCTCGGCCAGTGGGGAAGAGGATGGCCTCAGGAACAAGCCTCTCTCGGAGAATAGCTATGCCTTCATGTGCTATGGCTACAACCGTGGACTTCCCAATGGCATACATGGCTGCCAGTTCAGAGTAGCTATTAGCTTGAGCTAGCCAATGCAAAACAATGGCTAGCCTCTTTGGTGGTGGTAGTGGACGCCGCAAGTGGGTGGTTTGCTTCTTGAAATACTTACCATAGGTTTGGCAGAGATACCAAAACGAGTCTTTGCTCACTCTGAAGTGCTGGAGGTACTGATTCTCTTCCCAGTCTGGATAGATCCTTCCCATGCTTCGCCACAAGAGGCACACATCCTTCTCCCAGAACCCCTGCTCTCTTGGAGCTGCCCAAAACCGTCGACGAGATCGCAGGGAACGAATTACTTGCTGGAAAGGTGGAAGAAACAATAGCGACGACCAAAAAAGCGACGCGGACTGTGCTGCGCGGCTCCTGCGCAGATTCCGCTGGCGATGAAGAACGTATCCGAGGCTCCGACGGTGATTCCTGCGCTCGCGGAGAACGGCGCGATGCTGCGAAAGCGAGAGAAGGTAGATCCACAACAGTACGATGTCCGCCATTTTCTCTTTGTACTAATGAAGGTGTGACCGATTGTTCGCGGTGACGTTCCGTACCATGAACGTAATTGTCACCGTCGCCGTCAATTTCGCTGTAGTGTGACTACCGCCTAAATCTCTTTTCAAAATGCAGTTGCAGATAAAACCATGCGTATAATTTTTCTTACCGTTGTGGTAGATCAAGGTCCAGGGGAACTTGCTATCGAGGTAGACTGGGAGCGTGACCGCGCCCGGCGGTGGGGGTTGCTGGGGGCAATCTTCAGGGCGGCGATCATCTCCCGTAGCTGTGTTACCTCGGACCTGAGCTGTCCAACCTCCGAGGTTAGTGGGGCAACATTGACGGAGGAGACGGATGGGGATGCCACTTCCATCACCTTGTCAGCAAGAGTGGCAAGTGCTTCCAAGGGTATGTCCCCTGAGGAGGCTAGGACCATCCGGACGTGTCCTGGAAGCCGTTG
Organism: Aplysina aerophoba; assembly: GCA_949841015.1. Classification (NCBI taxonomy): domain Eukaryota; kingdom Metazoa; phylum Porifera; class Demospongiae; order Verongiida; family Aplysinidae; genus Aplysina; species Aplysina aerophoba. The sequence goes on from OX465038.1 coordinate 3,405,965, forward strand.
CAAGAAGAGTTCCCTGAGGAACGTGTTGTCAGGGTTGGGTCCGGCAGCGTCACCCAGTAACTGCTGCAATCGTCGCAGGAGTTGGGAGGGGGTACGGTCGCCCAGTTCTTCCGCTGTGAATAGCTGGCGGAGGCGGCGTTGTTCGGAGGCAGCTGTCCGTTTGATGAGCTGGGCGCGCAGGACGTCGTAGGGTGTGTCTGCCGGTGGTTGGAGGAGGAGGTCCCGGACTTCCGTGGCGAATTCGGGGGCCAACGCGGCGACAACATGGTCGAATTTGGTCCGCTGGCTCGTAATGTTCCGCGTTGAGAATTGAGCCTCTACCTGCGCGAACCATACTTGTGGGTCCGCTGGCCAGAACGGCGGTATTTTCACTGTGACCGCGGACACCGAGGCAGGCGGTAGGGAGACGACGGCAGCGGAAGGAGAAAGCTCTGCGACGGGTTCTAGTTGTTCGGCCATGATGCGAGATCCAACGTCAGGGTGTGGCGAGGTAGTGGAGTTCGCGGGAGCACGGAGTAGTGGGAGTTCGCAAGATCGAGATCACGTCAGGGTCACCAATGTGGTAGATCAAGGTCCAGGGGAACTTGCTAGGACTGCTAGATCACGCACTAACTCTACAAGCGACTCTACTACTGCGAGCGACTCAACTCCGTGCCTCTGTACTGCACGTGGACAGAGAGAATAATTTACACTGCCTGTGCCATGCACATATGTGTGTACAAACAAAGAAACAAAGGCGATTGTGTGTGGTGCGGTGTGTACAAAGGATCACGTGACCGGATGTGAATGAGGCGGATGCTATAATAAAGGAAGTAACGCCATGCTAAATTACAGGAAATAATAAAGTAAAGTATGCAATCAGGCAATACGTAAATAAACAGGAAAAATGTGATGTGATCACTACACCGTAAATATAGAGAGTCTGAAACATTTTCCGTGGTCCTGCTCCACTCCGTTGCCGCAGAATGCTTCTTTCCTCTGATACCATAATAATCGCTAGAAGCAGCCATTTTTGCGATGTTGTAACACACACAGTGCAAGTTGCAGTGTGCACCCATGTGTTAGTGCACACCAGTAAACAGGCCAACAGGCATAGATAAAAACCCCACTAGTTTTAATTTCATAGCCATGTGTGCACCGTGTGATGTTGGTTGTGGTGGTAGTGTGTACATAAGTTTGTCTGGGAACATAAAAAAGATGGCCAACTTGAAAGACCGAGTGAAGAGAGACACTCCAAAAGACTAGCTATCTGTATAGGGTATTCTCAGCTGGCTATGACATCAATGTGTTCTCAGATATGAGCTTCAATAGGTTGAACCCTTGCCAATACTTTGTCCAGGATGCTATAAACTTCTAAGGGTTAGAATTGACAGTATTTGGAATGTGTCATCCTCGTACCTATGGCCTTTGTCTTGTGGCAATGCCAGGGTGCACGTAAGTGTCATTTATGGGATTGCCAAAAATTGTTGGTTGACATCGTTAGTCCTTGATTCTTGCCTTAACCCATTACATGCGGATTTTTTATTGTGCGCATTGCTCGAGTGGTGAAATTAACATGGCCGTTCATAGTGAGAATTCGGCGCACACATGTTCGCTACTTCTACTGCTTCTTTTTGCTCGGAACGGCGGCGAAGAATTGGTCGCAGCCTGCAGCGATGACTTATGAATACTGCGAATTCGCTTGTGCCTTCTCAAAGTTATTCCGGACACACTACGTGGAGTCGGCCCTACCTTCCGTCGAAGAAGATGCTCTGGTAAATTGTGTACCCTTTAGAATCGGCTAGCACGACCTGAAGACCAGGTGAAGGCACTTCCACAAGGCTGAATTGCACTTCCATACGGCTGAATTATTCTGGATTTGCTAACGTGGAGTCAGCTCAACCTTCCGTCGAAGAAGACGCTGCGTAAACATGCGTAAAGTTTGCAAGCAGCCTGCATGCCACAGACGGGACCAGGAGACTAAGTGACGCGGCTAACGGAAGGTTCTGGCACTAGTGTGTGTGCACTGAAAGCGCCGTTGCTCTTGGAGACTCTTGTGCTGAGAAAAACACTCGTAAATCGCGCCTTTCGTCATGACATATAAAGTTGTCATCCGCGGTTACGTGCAAACTACCCATGACCACTTTATGCGTCATCTGCAGTTAAAGGATAAAGGCAGCTATCCAGCATCCATTGAGTTTAAGCCCTGTGACCCTGTTGTGATGTTCCTGTGGAGGGGTATGCACGTGGGTGAGCTCCTTGTGGACAGCTCTTGAAGTTGTATGACTTCGTCTCTGCTCTGATCAGATGACCAGAGTATCCTGGTCGGAAAATCTGAAACACATTTCCAGCCCATTTTAAGGTGGTACTGGAAACCATTAAACCTACCAATGAGCTATTGATGCTTCTGTTATTTATCTGCCTGCCATGGTTTCCTGCTGTTGACATGTATATTAGTATATTGTACATGGCTAAACTTATGTCTTTTTCCCTCTTCTTAGTTGTCAGGCACCACTCACAATCTACAAATGGATCAATTTTGGTGAGTGTGGTGCTGTGGGCGGGTTCATGTTCTGCATTATACGTATCTCTGGCAACAATGCTGCAATGGTGCTTTTATATAATACAGGAGTCTGTATGGTGCTAGCAACAAGCCATGGAAAGTTTGTCGCACCATCATTTGTGGTCAGTCTGAAGTAGATATCAGTCGTATTTTATATATCTTAACATACTTCATTCGTTGTAAGGATCTTGTCAAAAGTACAGCACTTGTAGACAGAGAAGATGAAGATGATTTTGAATCTCCTAGACCACGTCAGCGTCTGGGAGCATTCAGTCAGTCAGATTTTGCTCATCGATTGTCACTGTCACCAGAGCCAGAGCCCTGCATGCAGTTTTCTTTCCACCATGATCTTACTGCAACGCCAACTTCTACATCATATTGTTCAGAATGCAGAGGAAGTCTCTCTACTCCACTGATACCTAAAGGTACATGCAGTGCTTCCGCTTCTGAGCATTGTACTGAGACAACTAAACAGAATCTCAATCCTGAAGTTGTAGAAATAGAAAGAAGCTCAGACAGTGGAGTAGGCGATCCTTACAAGGATGATGAAGCATCAGTTTCTCAAAGACAGACAAGCAAAAGGTAAGTATTTGCATGGGGTTGTTGTACTCGGAAAGGTTTCAATAAGCACAGAATTTTTATAGGGAGAATGTATGTGAAGACCAGTAATATCCTCAGTAATATCTTGTGACATCATGGTGTGCAATAATTTACAATGGCACTTGCAGTCAGACATACACAAGCACAATTATGCAAATGCACACAGTGACCAGGACAAAACTAGCACATTATGATGCAGCCATCTATACAACTTCATAAGAAGTACAGTGAATTTCCCTACATCCCTTACACAAATTGCATGAATTGCTGCATTGTGCTGTGCCGCTTCGGACAGACACACTTTGCACATGAGTGTTGCTTGTCACTGGTTGAATCTTGTGCTGGTGGTGTTTATTTGGGAGCCATCGGCACCCCTATTTTGTTTTGGGTTTTTGAGGTTTGAATTGCTTCATGTTCATGTATCTAGCAGACTGCATGGTGAACACCACCACCACTATCCCTACATAGACAGCTATACCATGCTGTCTATGTAGGAATTGTGGTGGTTGTTTGTATACCATAACACAATGGGAAATCACACTAGGTTCTACAGAGCAACAGCAATGAATACAACGGTCAAGGAGAAAGTGCACACTATACAGAGAGCAATGATACCCGCTCTTCCACATGAAAACGTACCAGTGTGTAAAATTTCCACATTTTGTCTTATTCTTCTTTATCCAATGCTGAGGGGACTATGGAAATGATTTCATCACAGAACTGTGTAGCTTTCGACCCGCTGTTATCTTTTATACATTAGAGATCAGCGCTATGTAATCTTGTATATGACGATTTTCCAGCTTCTTTGTATGTCTTTTATCGGCAAGATGCCATTTGCAATGACATTGTTTCTTACAAATAGCCGTGTATCCGAACAATGGTTGCTGCGGTGTACTTTCAGCTTGGAATGTTGCTTACCCAGACAGCACAGTAGGATTCTCAGGGTGCCATGTTACATGGCACAGTGCGGCATATGTAGAAACAAAGAACGCAGCACATTTTGAGCTTGCATCAGGTAGTGGCCCATTTTTGGGCTGGATTGGCAGAGTTGAGTACTGATGCCCACTTTGTACTGCCCCCTGATGGAGATACTGATTTCCAATCGATTGAATCCTTCGTTGTGTTGTACCAACCGATCGGGTTAGTCATGCATGTGTTATACCGTCTAGCCACATTGATTGTATTTCTGCGTTTCAAGACATAAACACAATTAAGAATGCAGTGACATGTACACACACAGGTTGCAGGGACACAGAGCAGGTGTTTAGTCAGGCAAAAGTGAATTCATTCGAGTACAAACAGCACATGCTGCTGGAGACAATTCTTATGTGTTTTCAGTGCATGCTTAGCTTTCCTATGCGAAACAGCTAGAAAACCTTACAATAGACCATTCATGCCCTCAATAAGCTTGGCGTTACTCCTGTCCATTGTTCTTGGCAGTGCTGCGAAGATTGAGAGTCGGAAAGCCACAAACTAAACACGCAAACAATACAGCGCATTTCCCAAGGTTAGTGTCACTCTTATCCCTTGTCCGAGGCAGTACTGCGGACAACCCTGATGTTGACATCTAATGAACACAGCGTGGTGTTCAGAACGACAATAAATGCCGACTTGTGCGACTTTCTGAGGTCTGTGTTTCTCCCTTATGAGCCACAGAAAATGGCCGCCACTATAAATGATACGGAATGCAATACTTCGCCTCCACTATACCTTTGTCAGGCTTGAGAGAAGCTCGGTGTGTGGTAACAATGTTGCCTGAAGTACTGAACAGACATTCAGATAGAGAGCTGATTACACAAACTGATAAATAAGACTGTGCAAGTTTGCGCAAGCCGAAAACCTGGGACCTAGCACTTTCCACCAATACAGAGGAACCACATCAGTGTCTAACTTGGCATGGCTTCGTATGCATGTAATTCTGCTTTCATCTGCTCCTCCGGTGATAAAACTGGCTGAGGTACTTTTGTAGGATCCTTGAAGAAGGAACCAAGGCTGCTCTTCTTGGCAGGTGAAGGACCTGCAACAGCTGTAGAGCTTGATGAACCTTCTTATGCTGAAGGCTGAGTGATTACAACACCACGTTGAAGGACTTTGGCACCCTCTTCTTGCAGGGTGTCCTTGATGTCTGCAACATCAAGATCATCGCTGAAAGGGCACTTGAATCGTGGGTCCAAGAAAGTATCTTCATAACCATTGCAGAGATTTTAGGGACGGTGTAATGGCTGTTGAGGTAATGCTTTATTTGACTTCTGATGTCTTTAGTGAGCTGCGTGCCACCGGCCTCATCCTAGAGTAGCTTTGTTGCAATGGGCTGCAACATCGGAAGAATGGCAGACACAGTGACATACTCATCACCTGAGAGTATGTCAGTTAGACCAGAAAGGGGAGAGAGGGCCTTGTGGATGGCAATTAGAACCTGGAAGTCTTGCCAGGTAGGAAGTAAATGACTTGCCTTCCTTTCAGCACTGAGGACTGTACGGATGGCATTCTCCTGCTCCATAATGCAGGCTGCCATCTTCACCATCGAGCCCCATCTTATAGGACTGTCTGCCACAAGAGTGTGCTCTGGTAGCTGGAGATTTAGCTGTGCCTTAGCAAGATCCCTTGTCCGCTTTCAGCTCCTTGAAAATGCACTGACTATCTTCTGACACCGTGCTAGGGATCGCTCACATTGCTGATCAGCTTTGATTGCTTCGGTAATTGGTAAATGCAAATTGTGACCAAAGCAGGAATGGTGCGACCACTGGAGACGTTCTGCAGCATTGATTATGTTGGTTGCATTGTTCGCAGTAGGGCAGAGCTGATGTTGAGCCCTCAAGTCCCATGCTGCAAGCGTGGACTCCATTGCCTCTGCAAGGTTTTCACCAGTGTAGCCTTCAGGCAGAAAGTGGATTTGGAGGCACCTGTTCTCCATTTTCCACCCATCAGTCAGATAGTGCACTCTGTAGCTCTTGTATGGGCGCATGCCAATGCGTGACCACAGGTTAGTTGTTGCAGAAAAAAAGAATACCTCTGCAAGATCCTGCTTCACTCTCACTGACTCATACAAAGCAAGAATGGCTGCTCTAGAGAAGTAAGAGCGCGAAGGTAGTTCGTATCTGGGATCAAATATTCATCAACTGTGTGAAGCCGCTTTTCTCAATCATGTATACAGGAAGGGAGTCCTTAGCAATGAAATAACTTACCGCATCTGTGAGCTCCTTCCATCTTGCGCTTTTTCGTTCGTACGCTACCCGCATCACCATCGACTCCTGAAGCGTTGGTTGGCTGCTTGTTGGTGGTGCAGGTGTAGCTTTGCAAGCCGGCTGCTTGCCCTTCCCTTCCATGGCTGCCTTCGCCTGGGTATGAAGTGCGGGATAGTTTGTCCCTAAGTGAGCCAACAAGTTTGAGGTGTTCCCGTGCTTTGCGATCACTCGCTTTCGACAACTCTGGCAAAGAACACTGCTATCGTCGATAGGTTTCCCATCTGCTCCCACCTCAAGACTGAAATTCTCCCAAATGACACTGTTGGTACCACTCTTGATTGCTAGCCACGCCATAACTTGTCTGACTGTAGAGGAAACATACGTAACAAAGACGCTTACAAAGGCGATGTATTCTTTGTTGATTTACGTTCAACATATCGTCGCAGTAGTAATCTACACCTTTTGCAAACGTAGCACGAGTACTTGTGATATGTTAGCTGTTGATCGGGATGATCCTTGCAATCAGTGCAGAGACAATCTACACCTCTATACAGCACGTGCACACAAACCGTATAGCTACATTATATAATTTTTTCATGGTATAATCGGTACCCGGTTCCCATACCTGAATGGTATCAATGGAATACCGCGATACCACTAAATACCTGTATACTGCCCACCCCTAATTTAATAACACCCATGTGTTATGAATGTCAGCCAGGCTGACATGCAGAGGTGTCACAACGTAAATGGAAACAACGGACATGCTAGCTATGATCCAGATCCAATTTAGTAGCCAAGCAGATCATAGTAAATGCTTTAGTTTGGCTATTGGTCTGGCAGGCAGTACACCTTGCTACAAGTAATGTTAAGCCTTTAGTCCACCTGACAGCTTCTGTTAACCCTGGTCAAAATTGTCTTTGTTACCATTTCACTGTTCACCCATTCAACAGAAGTTGATCACAGAGATATGCAAAAGTAACTAATGTGCCTGCAAGATTAAGTAAAATCATGCTTGCGAGTTACAGCTCCTAATGTTACTTGGGCTTAATAGCCATTTTATGAACATCGTATGTAATATGTGTAACACAAGAAGGAAGACTACTGCTTCAGCTGTTGGCTTCATTGCTATTCTCTCATGTGAGATTGTAGATTTCAGACAGCAGCTAGCAGTTTGTGTAGATAGTATTAATGAGAGCAAGGAAACTGAAAAGCTACCCAGTTACCTGGTTTAGTAGAATTAGCTATCAGGGTGCATGAAACTGCATGGCTCTAACCTGTGCAAAGTGTCCAAACAAAACCAATGCACTTTCTCATCCACTACCAGTGCAGACAGCAATTGCAAATGGTATTGAGTATGGATGTTTAGTTAGAGCTGTCTTGTTTTAAAACCCTTTAATGACTTAAGGCTTAGCACAGGTTAGAGCTTGTGCGCATGGGTAGCCACTGAAGTAGTTTGAGTTGTGTGCACAGGCACCTCACAAGCTTTTTGACCTTGAAATGCTTGTTCATTCAGACGCTAGCACAGATACTCCTCTTGCACACACAGTGGTATAACCCTCTGCAATTTGTGACGGTGGCAGAAATGCATGACTTGCACTCATTGTGCTCATCACTGACAACTTGCACTAGTGGTGTTTTTCTATGTTACATAGCCCATTTGCTGATGTGCAGAAACACAAATGGGTGCGCATTGCAAATTGCACTGTGTGGCGGTGGTGGTAGTGTGTTGTGTGTGTGACGTCACAGAAGTGGTGGATGCGAACAACTTGGTTGCAAGGAGCCACGTAAAAATAGCCATCGTGATTGAAAGAGGATGATCAGTAATTTGGGAAGAATGACCAGTTGACGAAGGTGTAAACAAATTGTGCCCAAGAGACAAACCAAAGAGAAGACACGGTCCTGTCAGACATTGCTGAAGACAGTGATTGCACTACACTAGTCTGTCAGGCGACCTCAAAGATTCAAAGGTGGCGAAACTCCAACAAGTGGCCGAGGGATGCTTCTCCACAACAGCTGGTAGGCGGGCAAGGAAATCATCTCCAACAGCTGGTTAGGCCAACAACGAATCATCCCCAACAGCATCTCACTACTTCCTATGGAACACTCGGGCCCAGACCTAATGATAGGATACACAGGTAGGGCCTGGCGAGAGGCCAGCCATGTCACCCACGAAGGCAACAGCTACAAAAATTGGCTCTAGATGTGAGGTTTCGTATGGTGTCAGCAGTGAGGAAGGAAAGTATGACTGAGCTCAGTGCAACAAACAAAGGTCAGGCACCAGCACATCATGCCAGACGAGACATGGTGGGGTATAATCTACTAAGTGGACGAGAGACAATGAACTCTTTGAGGCCTTGTGAAATTGGAGCAAATGGCAATGGAAAGGAAGTGGTACAAGCTCTCAATCCTTGCAGTGACTGAGACACACCTGCCAGGTGAGAGAGACATGGAGATGGATGCAAAAGCAGGCTACAGACTTGCCTTCTCTGGAAGATCAGATGGGACCAATGTAGAAGGAGTGGGAATTGCTCTTTCTCCTCATGCAATGGCTGCCCTGCGACACTACCTGGCAATGTCTACCTTAGTACTATCTGCGGAGTTTCTTACCTGAACAGGTCCATGTGACGTCTCATCAAATATGTGTTCATGGACATGAAAATGAATTTCTATTCGAGACGAACTTGTAACCGGAAGCAATGAAAGATGCTGCCACATGGGCAGTACAAGAACATGAAATGAAGCAACTAAACCAGTATTGGGCTTCTTGCTTCAGCGCCTAGAAAGCGATATAGTGCATTCTAACTGAGATGCTGTAAGGTATAGGTGCACTCACAATGTATTTGTTACACAATAAATGAGATTGTTCACTATATTGTTTATGCATGGAGTACGCAAGCTAGATTGCATTAAATGCTTGATTGTGCTGTAGTTAAATGCTGTCTGGTTGAATCTGTATACATTTTTTTCACTCCCATAGTACTTTCGTGCACACTGCAAGTACGTGTTGGCCACAGAGTTTTGAATCATCTGTCTGTAACAACTCCTTTAGCACTAGACTGGATCCTGAGAAGAGTATCCCTGTATACAAGCTCAGAGAAGGATTACATGCACTTTGTTGTAAGTGCAGAGATAGCCAGCAGCTACAAGAGAAGGGCTACTTACTGAAAGACATTAAATCTCACAGGTAAGGAAAATTTATGATCATCATTTAGGTTCACACTAGCCAAGAAACTTTCATTTCAGACATTTTGTTAACTTTCAACTGCAGTCTTCAGTGAATAGTGTACATGCTCTTTAAACTGACTTAGAACAGATGAGATGGCAGTGTGTGATGGATGACATAAAAGGTTTCTCTGAGGTATCTGAGCAATTCACTTAGCAAAAAGGAGGCTACTAGTAGAACGTTTCGACCCTGAAGGTCTTCATCAGCTACAAACTGAAGGAACTACAGGAGTAGCTGGACCTAAGTCCAGCAACCAGAGGGAGGGTGTGTTTGACAGGTGATTTTGACCTGGGTGAAGATGTTAGTAAAAATGAAAATAAAATAAAAAGGGGTGTGAGTGCGTGTTGGGATTGGTGGGCATGAACTGCCAGCCACCAATCCCAACATGCCATCAACTGCCAAAGTGAAGAGAAGTGTGAGTGGATACTGGAAGAGGGGAACTACAGAAGCAATCCACATCCAACTGGGTGAGGGAACCATGAACTTGGACAACGTTTATTTTATTTAGTGTTTGTTTCATTTTACTAGCATCTTCACCCAGGTCATCATCACCTGTCAAACACACCCGCCCTCTGGTTGATGTACCTACTATTTTTGCTATGTGAATTGCCCAGATACCTCAGAGAAAGTTTGTTGCTGTAGCATGAGCCTCTACCTCATCAGGCATAAAAGATGCAAATAGCATTCACATGTGACATGGTGAAGTAAACAGTAACTGTTTTAAAAAATTGTGAAGCATTTGCCATTCATGGCTATTAATGCTGCACATTATGTACACTTGACTCAGCGGATGATTTCTCTGTACTGTAGTATTTGCTGTACAAATGTGCATTAGTCATAAAGGAAACATTGTCGGTTTGCATCTAAACAGCAGTGTGTGGGTGATTTCAAGCTAGCTAATTTGTCGTTTTACACTACTAAGTAACTATGTAATTTGGCATTTAATTTGTAACTCACGAGAATATAATGGGACAGTAGCCATCTGCCTCAGCTGAAGCTTCAGTAAATTATCATGTGGATAGCAAGCTTGCAATATGTAGAAGCAAAAAGGGCTGTTTTTGAAGCCTATACTGTGCTGTCACGTTTCTATGTGAACGTTTGTTCTACAAAGGTTCTCTGGCAACTTATCAGCTGTACAACTTGTAACAATGGTGGAAGACATTAGTTTTTGCAATGTTAACCTTAGTGTCTTAAGAAATTTGCTCACATGGAAATGTTAGATGGGATGATTATTGCATCATGGTTTCATATTCTAGTTGAGCTGTTCCACCTCTATCCACACTGACTATATATGCTATTAACTAGGCATGCTAGATGCACCTACACTTCCACATAGTGTTTGAAGGCAAAGGATAAAAGGGAATAACTGCAGGTAGCTACACTAATAATGGCCACATGTATGTATGTGTACATTAAGCAGCATGTTTAAGGAATGGCTGACAGAACTCATCATCCTTGGTAAAAGTGGAGGCTCTGTAACCATGCAGCACGCTCTTCAGTAGTTACCTCAGCTCTGTGGCGTTTCTTCTGGAGGCAGTCCGTAACCAGAGTATTAGCTGTTGTCTCAGTAGGCAGGCCCTCCTTCACTCTGCTGTCCACAGGTGTAATACAAAGTGGCCATCTGTTCAGTGTCTGTATCGCCTGCAGATTCAGACTCAAAGCTCTCCATCAATAGCTATAAATGCTGGATAACCCTCTGATGCAAGAAATATTCATATAAGTACAATTTGCTGTTAGTAGCAAGAAAACTGGACAGCAAGACAATCTCTCTTGCAGCTGCTTGTGCAAGGTGTGGACATATACGTACTTAGATTAGGGGTGAAGCGAATAACTGAATAGTTAAATCCTGACATCTGACGAAATCATTTATGCGTTGAATGCTTGTGTCATAGATGATGTCATAAAAATGCCTGGCAAGCTTGATTGACTAGTTAACCAACCAGACCCTTCTAAAACAAATGCTACGTTTGTATAAAGAGCTGAGTTTACTTTACAAGGCTTATTTGAGACTTCAGACCAAACGTATTTGAGTGAAATTTGCGTCAATAATGTCATGACATCATCCACACCACTGCAAGCATCCTGTAACTCGTTCACGCCGAGCATAGCTGCTTGTTTGGACCTGTGGGAATTTGTTGACAACGTTGTTGACTCTCAGGTAGGTTGGGCAGCATGCTGCTGGCATAGAATGGAGGGATATCCAGCTCTTTCCTACTGCCGGCCTCACAGTTGCGAAGCTCTGTAGTTGTCTCAAGCCGAAGAATGTTCAGGCAAATGTTTATTTAAATAAGAACATTGACTTATGCAATCAGTTGTCACTCTAGTCACTCTTTACATAAACTTGTACAGCTTATCTTTTGATCAAATAGGAGCTAAACCATGAAAATACATAAACGCAATAGGAACGAGTGTTTGTTCACTGGAAGCAATGGATAGTCAGTCATCTTTGATTTGTGATATTCGTTCCACCCTTAATTTATATGTAATGTATATGGTACAGTGGGAGGTCTATAGCCGATATATACGACGAACTGAGGTTAATATACCGCCGAGGTTGTATATAGAGACTATAGACCAACCTACCGTATTATATATGTTATATGGTATGGTGAGTGCACAACAGACAAAACTTTTGCCTGAAGACACTTCTTGAAATGTCGCCATTTTTGCCTGAAAGTCTGCATCGTTGATTTAGAACCACCTTGCAATGCTTAAGTTACTATTGTGCAATCACTGTATTATGTATACAGTGCAAGTTGCAATATACCATGGTAATGTAATGCAATAGTTAAATAAGTACTACGTTTTGAATCAGCACACTATTGTCCAGGCAGCCCCAAGTGCTGGCAGATCAACCGTTAGATCAGTTCTCCTTGTGCAGCAGGTAGCCAGCGACCGCCATTTTCTCTGGAGCAGACTTGGTGAGAAGATGCAAGTATCATTTTGATAACCTCCTCAGTGGTAATGCTGGAAGGAGTGATGAGTTTACGCAAGATGGATGTGAAGTGCAGGTCGAAGGAGGAAGGATTGAGATGGAGAAAGCGAAGAAGGCAGGGAGAAGTTGAAACGTGGAAAGGCAGGGTGGTATGTGGCTGAGGTGTGGTTAGCTGCTTCGAGGAGAGGTTCACCACATGCCATTCGTCGGGCTTCCTTTGTGAGCTATGCTTCAACACCAACGTGTCGAACTTCTTCTTCTGCCTCTCCTTAGCCGCGCGTGCTACCTTCTCCTCTACTTGTCCCTTATGCTCCTTAATGATGGCAAGTCGCTGCTGGCCTACAATGAACTCCAACTGGCGTTTCTGAAAATAGAGATCTGTTTGTAGTGTACGTAACTTACCATAGCACTGTTGAACGCGCTGACAGGAACTGCCGGCTTACCCTTGCCGCTACGCGATGGCCCTCCTGGCGCATCCAGCACCACCAGTCCCCACTCAACAGGCAGAAGGGGACTTTGCCAGGATTCTATGCTGCACTACTAACCTGACCGTGCATCCATCTGGCATCATCCCATTATTGTGTTGTTACTATTATTAATCTTCCCATTTCTTTCCTTATTTACTTTTATTTTTATATTATTTATTTGTTTTTTTCCCTTTAATTTTAGTTTGCAATCCTTCGAGATAATTTTAGTTTAGTAAGTTATTTATTACATTGTACTAGGTTGTGTCCTATTGTTATTTTAATTTTATACCACCACCAATCTTTCATTTTGTTTTATTTAGGCTATGTTATGTATTTAGTTAAACTTGCGCGTTACCTCATGTGGCCACATGATCGTCTGACTGCCCTATTGTATTTATGCATGCATGCCTGTAATTGTCAATTATTCTCTGATGAAGGGAGCCGTAGGTTGCCGAAGCGTCTGAATTACTGTTTCAGTGTTCTGGCTAGCACAACGTATTGATCGATGTGAGTCTACATTGTCACTCAGGCTTATGTAAACCTATTGTATAGTTGCTCTATAACACAATGGATGGTCAAACAACAGAGTCTTCTATCACACTAGGTTCCTGCTTCCTCAGGGCAGCCATCCATCATCTGAGCATATTAAGCCTAGTGTCCCTGTTGAGGCATTCCTCAGCTGGGGTCATGTGGATGTGAAGGGATTCCTTGAGTGGCAGTTCTCCAGGGCATTCGCCACTGTGACCAGAGGACTACCAGAACTCACCTGTCTCAGTACGCAGCAAAGGAGAAGGTGCATGGCTATGTCAGGCAGAACCAGGTCAATAAACTGAGGAAGCTCTTTGACCAATGCGACAAGCGTTCTCTGCAGCTGCATTCTTAAGGGCTGGAAAGATGCATGGTCAAATTGATGAATAGGTCCCTCACTGCACTACAAAGGAATGTGATGGGCAAGGGGTTGAGCTTTCCCCCAACCCCCACCAGACGTCCTTTGGTGGACACAATTGTTGCAGTGGAAGATGGAGCAAGCCAACTGAAGGAGGAAAACGTGTATGACTACAACAACAAGCTGCAGACAGACAAGCAACAAGCAACGTCCCACCAAAGGCTAAAAATAACTTCAGGAAGTAAGCACACAAGGAGGCATACAAGTAAGTTATTATATGGTCAACTATGCATTGGTGCATTTATTGCTCAAGCCCAGTCCCGAAGGCGTGAAGCTTAATAGGAAAATGGTGTGCCGTCGTCGCAGAATCGTAACTTAGCTGTGATAGGTCTGTCCACGCTAACGAATTTTTTGAACAAAAGTAGAGTCCATCACAACTGGCTCTGAGAAGACAAAGACTGACGTCCGTTGCTTTTGCCTGAAGTGTTTTTGTTGACGGATTAGTTCTACAGCAATGCCAATTTACTGACACATACAAAGTTATTATTCACACCTTCCATATTCAGGCATGATATAACAGGATTTAAGAGCCCCTGTGACGCTGAGTATCTTCTTGGTTCCTGTTATATCGCGGTCTAGCCTGCTAGACACATCTTTTAGCTTGTAAGTGATGGGGTACATAGTATTGTTATCCAGTGCAAGTAAAATTGCTAACCTACAGACAGTGATGGTGATGGTGTTTTAATTTGATGTGTTGTGGCAAAATATAACACTATCATCATTGATTGTGGCAATAAGGGAAAGTCGGTAGATGTATCTAGATCTCCATTTTTGTCTGACTTGTTGCCTGCGCCAATTCTTCTCTACAGGTGTTCGATTCTTTATACTTTTTCTTGAGCATCTTCAGCTTTGCACGGCATTGAGAAATGGTACAATAGAAAGATCAATGCCTGAGCTCCTCCACTATTCTGCCAACACGTTATTGTTCCTGAGTGATCCACTCAACTGCCACTGTATTCTGTCTTAGCCCCAGATCTGCAAAAGTCCTTCAAAGCACTCCAGTCTCTCCAAAGCCGTCCACGTTCGACTATTATATCCTATGTCAAAACCGAATAGTGCACAATTGGATTAGAAAAACCCGATCAGGATTCAGCTCTGGAGCAGGATAGGTTAATCCAAATTAAATCCAGATTGAAACCAGATCCGACCTGGATTACAAAGGTCATGTGAACGTGGTGTCAGTGTTGTCTTTTGTTGGAAATGACATGATATGGCTATGGTCACATGACTTGTGTACTTCTTAATGTATAACTAGGCATACGCATTGTGCATAAGACATGCCTCGCGTGCAAATGAGTTAGCTATATATGCTGCTTTACCTATTGTCTCGCCGTCGCTTTGTCTCTTGTCCCGTTTTCTTGCTAACAATTGTAATGGTAGATTGTCCCGTCCTTAGCCGGCTATTTCGTGCACCAGCAGAGTATTATCCAGCATTTGTAGAGATTGTGAGCTCTGAGTGTGAATCTGCGGACGATGCGGACACTTAACAGCTGGCCACTGCGCATTGAACCAGCGCACTGCAGAGTGTGGGAGGGAGCGTGCCTGCTATGGCGAAATCCGATCGATACGGACACTTAACAGCTGGCCACTGCGCATTGAACCAGCGCACTGCAGAGTGTGGGGGGGAGCGTGCCTGCTATGGCGAAATCCAATCGACTGGCTGCGGACCGCCTGCAGACGAAACACCGCATAGCAGAGGTAACTGAAGAGCGTGCTGTGCGGCTGCAGAGCTATATACCACAAGGTGAAGCCATCTTCAAAGCTTGCATGACTGCAGCACCCGCTTGCGTAGTCTGCCCGTTTCTGCCATCGCCGTTTGCGTTGCGGACATACATATATATATATATATACAGTGCAAGTTGCAATAAATCATACTAATCTAAAGTAAATAAATAAATAATATAATATAATTGTATGGAGCCCTGGATGGCTTGGTGGCTAAACACTTAGTATGCCAGTAAAGTATGGGGAATTTAATGGACTTTAAATTAGACAGATTTTTTAATTAGGCCTTTCGTCTCCTGCAAATTGCAGGCAAATTGACAATATAAAGTCTCATAGAACAACACATCTTGTATGATACATTAATATTGATAGATAGCGTGGTTTCAATACGAATAAAAATGTTGGCACGTAGCAACGAAACTTTGTACACATGGTGAGGTGGTCCATAAGACTACTTCATTACAAGTATTTCTTAATTAGACGTTTGCTGTCCTAGGTAGACGGCCAAGTACATAATATAGATACTACGGAAGTATAATTGTACTTACATTTATATTGCTCCGGTATTAGCAAAGCATTGCGTGTGAGGGATTTATATTGCGGGCGACTTTTGAAAGCGCCTTTCTCGAAGGAGAAGAGTTTCACGCTGCCTTTGGGTGGCTAGTCGAGCACGGGGCAACATGGTGCGTAATATTTTCCCGGAAAGCGCGCCATCGATTGCTGTCTTGGTACTGCCGTCGTCTACAATGGCTGCCGTCTAGAAGGCCCTTACACCGTTGCCTCGGAAAAGTAACCGGAGCGGCGCAGACACTTGTGAACGCTTTCATCCACTGTCGCTAAGGTATGCCAAGTGTCCCTAGCGTTGAAAAGCTTTGCGCGCACGTTGCCTCTCTGAAATCATCTTCAGAAATAGCGCGCCCATTGCTTACTAGAGGGGCTGAGGGCCTCTTAAATCTACAGGACCTACGTATAAGAAACGCCAGTTGCCCGGTGTGCCTGCGGTCCTTGCTTGCTGAGTGTGTTTACAGCCAATGCATATACATGCTACTTATAGATTGGTATTGATACAGTGCAGTGTGTGTGTGTGTGTGTGTGTGTGTGTGTGTGTGTGTGTTTGTGTGTGTGTGTGTGTGTGTGTGTGTGTGTGTTTGTGTGTGTGTGTGTGTGTGTGTGTGTGTGTGTGTGTGTGTGTGTGTGTGTGTGTGTGCACATGCACGTGTGTATACATGTGATGTGATTAGCCCACCAGCACTAAACATGCCTTCAAGGACAAAGTAGCTATGGACAATCTATATAGGGCATCGTGTGAGTAAATGATACATACCCCGCCCACCAAAGCCAAATATGACACTGAAGCACCAGAGACACACACTTACTTGAACCACCATTGTGCGTAAGATGATTTGACACCTGTGACTTCAAAATACCCTCAAGCTCACTGGCCAATGCAAGTTGAAATCTGGCCACCGCATGTGCAAGTGAAGTATGTGTGCATGCTGATTGCTCATGTACCATAATGTAGCAAATAAGATAGTAGGTGTGAGCTTACAAATAGCCTTCATCACGTCTGCAACCTGACACCAAACCATCTAAATAGCGATCATTTATGCTACTCTGCCCTGCGCCGTCTTCTGCCTATGCAAGAGTCATCAAAATGGGTGCAGCCCACAGCTCACTCCAGCGAACATCTTCTTAGCCCTCAGGAAAGATGTGAAGAGTTAGATTTTAGGCCTAAAGGACGGTCTCCGCTTACTGTGTGTGTTCGTGTTGTAGCCACTGGCATTTGTTGTGTAGTTGTGTAGAAATAACCGTGTGCGCGTGTGTGTACATGTACGTGTGTGTCTGTGTGTGTGTGTGTGTGTGTGTGTGTGTGTGTGTGTGTGTGTGTGTGTGTGTGTGTGTGTGTGTGTGTGTGTCCCCTCTGATCCCTCTGATCCCTCCAATTTCCGCCCTATTGCCCTCACATCATGTGTGAGCAAGGTGTTCACCAGTTTGGTGAAGAAGAGGTGGTTGGCTTACATGGTCAACAATGGCTTCCTCAACACTGCCACCCAGAAAGCCTTTGTTGACGGTGTCCCTGGGTGCTCTGAGCACCACCTGAAGCTGCTGTCAATTCTCCGTGAGGCTCAGACAAGACGAAAGTTGGTCTGTGTCAGTTGGTTAGATCTCGCCAATGCATTTGGAAGTGTGCACCATGACCTGATCGCCTTCTCTCTGGCACACTACCATGCTCCTCAGCAGATGATCGAACTGGTGTCTGAGCTCTACAGCGGACTATCAGCAGTCGTATCAACCAAGTCATGGACCACTGCCCCCATCCACCTGCAGCTTGGAGTTTACCAGGGTGACCCTCTGTCTGTCGCTATTTTCAACACAGTGATGAACACCTTGGTCGACTCCATCACACAGCACTGCTCCTACCTTGGCTACAAGCTCAACTCTGTTTCCAGTGCCATCAACCTTCTGCAATATGCCGATGATACCACCCTCATAGGTGATGGACCTGCCTCATGTCAGTGCCTCCTTGATCTCACCGACTCCTGGTTATCTTGGTCTGGAATGCGTGCCAATGTTCCTAAGTGTGTCAGTGTTGCCATCAGAGCCTCCTCAGGAAAGGCGTACAACCCCAACCTCAAACTGGGCAACGAATGCATTCCCTACCTTGGTGACACCACATTCCACTTCCTCGGAGCACCAGTGGCCATTCACGCAACCTCAGTCCAGACCAGGGAGCACCTCATAGGTAAGCTGTCTACCATGCTGCAGAAGGTCGATGCAGTGCCCATCACTCGCCAGCAGAAGCTGAAACTGTTCAAAGTTGCCATCTGTCCTCGACTAACATGGGACCTCGCCACCTCAGACCTTCCCATCTCATGGTTGCAAAACCACCTCCAGCCAGCTGCCACCAGATTTCTCAAGAGATGGAGTGGACTGGCCAGGTCGGCTGACCCGAATCGGCTCTTTCTGCCCAAGGCCAATGGTGGTCTAGAACTACCCCATCTGGTCACTATGTACAAAAAGATCCAAGCTGCCAAGGCTGGATCGCACATGTACTCTGGTGACTCTGCTGTCCGGGCTATTGCCACTCAGAACACCCTCCACGAGTCGCAACTTCAGCGCGCCCTGTTTCGACCTCACCAGGAGGTGGTAGGGGTGATGAAGGAGGATCCCAGTGCACCCAAGAAGCGTGTGATTGCCCGAGTCAAGGCAACAATCCACTCAGAGGATACTGCTGCCAGACTTGCCCACACCACCAGCTTGCCAGTACAAGGGCTGACGGTGCGGGAGTTTGAGGGACGAGCAGCCCTGAACTGGACAACAGCCATCTCAACCCTCCCGGAGTGGTGCTTTAAGTTTGCCCTGAACTCAGTGACGGACACTCTTCCCCACAACTCCAATCTCTGCAGATGGAAGAAGTTGCCCTCCCCGCAGTGTCAGCTCTGCGGAGGGTACCAGTCCTTGGCCCACGTCCTGAACTCCTGCCCGAAGGCCCTTGACCTGCGACGCTATACCACCAGGCACAACAGCGTGTTGAAGACCATTGTCTACTTCATCAGAAGCCACCTGCCTGATGGAATGCGGGTCACTGCTGACCTGCCAGAGGAGGAATACAACTTTCCCCAAGACGTTGCCAGCACTGACCTGCGACCTGACATTGTCATCTGGGACAGTCAGGTCATCCACATCATTGAACTGACGGTCCCTTTTGAGACCAACGCTGTCGATGCAGCCGAGCGGAAGACCCTTCACTACCAGGATCTTCGTGAGTCCTGTGCCCTCCGTCGCCGTTCTTCCATCATCACACTGGAGGTGGGCTCAAGAGGCTTCCTCTGTGCAGAAGGCTTTCAGAAGCTGTACAGCTTGCTTTGCACCAAGAGCAAGAGCAGACAGAAGTTTGAAGTCGAAGTGATCAGGGAAGTCATCGCATCTTCCTATGACATTTGGTGCAAACGTAACTGGTGTGCCTAGTGCTTGTTGTTTGTCCTTAAAGATTGACTTTTGCATGCTTTTCTTTTTTATCATATGTATATATCTAATGCGTTACGTACCAGGTCACCTAACCATACTGTGCATGTTCATCGGCAGAACATCTTGGCAGTGTTAGGTTCACCTTCATGTCACTGGTATCTTTTTTTCCCTTTTTTTTTTCAATTAGCCCTGTATGCACGCTTTCAGCCAGTCTCCTGTACTGGTCTTTCTTATAATAATGACTGGTGACATGTGGAAAAAAAAAAAAAAAAAAGTGTGTGCGCACATGCACGTGTGTATACACGTGATGTGATTAGCCCACCAGCTGTGGACAATGTATATACAGCATCATGTGCGTAAATGTGACATATAGCCCCCCTCCAAAGGGAAAGTATTGTAGCCAAATATGACACTGAAGCACCAGAGACACACACCTACTTCAACTACCATTATGCCTATAAGATGATTTGCCACCTGTGACTTCAAAATACCATCATTGGCCAATGCAAGTTGAAATATGTGTGCATGCTGATTGCTCGTGTTCCATAGTGTAGCCAATAAATGACCACTTTCTTTGCTACTGTTCTGAGTTTCATTCTTTGCTAGCTAATATTTTCTTTGACTAACACCAGCACATTGTCTCAACACCAACACCCCATAGCAACAACCACCGCCACCACATACAAGTATGCATCTACCACCACCACCCAAAATACACCACCACACAGTGCAAGTTGCCCGAGCATAAGCTTGGTATCTGCACCATTGGGTGGAAGGGAAAACACCAACGGCGGAAGTTGCAATGGGTGAAACCACTACGTGTGCAAGCAGAGTCTTATATACCTATATATCCTCCACTTCCACATAATACAACTACCACAGACCACCACCACACAGTGCAAATTGCTAAAGTGTCTGTGTAGTTTTCATGTACACACCTCCACTTCCACATATACAACTATCACCACACAGACCACCACCACACAGTGCAAGTTGCCCGAGTGCAAGTGCAGTATTTGCGCCAGTGGGTGGATGAAAAAGCACCACCAGCGCAAGTTGCACAGGGTGAACCACCATCTGCGCAAGTGGAATGGTTGCACCAATTGAAAGAAGGGAAACACCATAAGCGCAAGGTGCAAAGGTCAGGGTGCAAGGTGCAAAGGTCAGGGCCAGCATCAGCGCTAGTCGGTACGGGATGCAGCAACAACATGCAACTACAACCACCACCACCAGCGACCGGATAGGACCAGCACAGCACGATGCAGCAATCAGTGCAACTTGCGTGAGGACTAGGAGGAAATGGGAGCCCTCACGCAAGTTGCACTGATTGCCATGAACAGTGGGTGACAAATGACTACCATCACCCTCAGAATTGATTGACAGTCTAGGAATTGTTAGGTGTACCATTTTTCCACTGCTGCCCAACATTTTCCTATTCTTTGGACGCCATTTGTTTTTCTCTTCCATGAGGTCAACTCCCATCTGAGCTATGTTGGGCACCATATCTCTTATTATGCAGTTTATATATCATTGTGTTTATTGCCTTGTCTTCTTGCACTGTGCCTTGTCTGTTCCCTTATTGTGCAGGTACAATCCAGATCATTTCTCCCCCCACAAGTTGGATCCAATGGACCAACAGTTCTCAAATTCCATGTTTGCTGGGTTAGTAGCTAAGATATGTGAATGCATTCATTTTTATTAGGCACAGGTTACTATTGCGCTGCCACACTAAGAGATGATGTCGTAGAGGCTCATGCTACGGAATACATAGAACCAGAGAGATATTGAGCTAACACGTAGCAATAGTTCCAACAAGTAAGACGTTTCGACCGCGAAGGTCTTCGTCAGTTACAAAAATGTTTTGGTAGCTCAATATCTCTGTGGTTCTACACTAAGAGATGCAGCAGAGGTACCACAAGGGCAAGTTCTGGTTAGGGTTTGTGCTCTGGTTGCTGCATCCTGCTCCTGCTAGTGCCCAAGATGGCCTTGAATCTCTGTATCTTGTGCTGGTGGTGCTTTTTCCTGTCATTGTCTAGCGCATTTACTAATGTGCATGAACACATGTGCGTGCATTGCAACTTACATTGTGTGGTGCATGTTGTTGTGCTAGTAGTGGTAGTGTGTGTCTGTGTTCATGTGTTGGAGGGGTTGTTGTCAAATTGTGCATATACATTGTGCATGGTGTTTGTGGTAGCAGTGGTAGTAGTGTGTATATATTTGTGTGTGTGAGCATTGTTTGGTGTTGGTGTTGCATTGTGCATAATTATGTGGAGCACAGGTATGAATGTGAACATGTGTATGTAGTGTGGAAGACTGTTGCTGGGTGTGTGTGTGTGGGGGGGGGGGGGGGGGGGACAAGCAAACATCAAAGCAAAGTGGAAAATAAGACTAACATTGAATCACAGGTTTGCAGTTTGTTTGCACACTTGTTGGCAAAAGGGTATGTTAAAGCGTAGACATTTGAGTGTTTCAGGTCTCCCTTCAGACAATGCCAGTGAGCTGTTGTGCCATGAATTGTACGAATAGATTCCAGAGAGGCTCTGGAATTGGATTTCTGCCTTTACTGTGAACAGTGAGAGGAGGCAACATTGGCTGAGTGCGATTTAACTTGAAGTTAACTGACTGTCTCTGCAGCAAACATTTCATCAACAGACAGCCTTCTAAGTGACCAGTCGATATCGACTAGGTTTCAACTATCTTCAAAGACCAAAAGAGACGATCTAACATGCCAGAAGTCGACCAAGATTGACAACACTGAAGAGCTAAACAAACACAACAGAGTGAAGAACGAGGCTAAGTAGAACAAGTTGTGGAATGTCTACTCAAGCTATCTTTGTTACTATCTGCGTCAGGAATAATCCAAAGCCTAGCTCAGTGCACAACAAAGTTACTAAGAGGAAAGCGGGAATTCTCAGCTGGCTGTTGAATGTACAGTAAAGGGCTAAATCTTGCCGACGTTTCGACCAGAATGCACTGGTGTTTTTCAGGGTAAGATAGAAGTTAGTCATGAACAAGTTCTAATAATTCACGTGAGGCTCATCAGCAGGTGTCACTAGAAGTCACAGAATTGTTGGGTTTAGTCCTGCTTTCCTGCTTCCTCATAGCAGCCATCCAGCACCCAAGTGTCCCATTAAGGCATTCCTCAGAAGGGGTCATGGATGTGGAACACTTCCTTGAGTGGCAGTTCCCCAGTGTTTGGTCTTGTCCACCACTGTGGCCTCTTTCTATCTGATGGAGTGGTGATCCTTCCAAGCATGCTCTACTACTGCTGACTTCTTCACCATCCCTCTTGGGCAGGCATCCTGGTGCTCCTTCAGTCTGGTATCAAGACTTCTCTTGATCTCACCATAGTAGGCTTTGTCGCAGCTGCAGGGGATCCTGTACACAACCTTGGACTGCTTCTCTACAGGCAAAGGGTCCTTCACTTTGGGTAGTACCGAGCGGAGTAATTGCAAAGTTGCTGGAGATGTGCCTGAGGTCCACCTACTTCAGCTATGAAGCAACCTTCTGTGAACACCTGTCTCTGCTGCAGTAGCAAACCTCCACATGGAGTTCTTTGAAGAGCTTGTGCTCAGCACTGCCCCAGTGAAACCTCGATTTGGAAGAGGTATGTCGATAGCAACTGCTGCATTATGAAGAACTGCTGCATTATGAAGAAGGGTATTGCAAAGGTGCTCCTAGACCACCAGTGTGCGGCTTTCCATCAAGTTCATTGTGGTAGTCAGGAGGGATGGAGAGGTTTCTGGACACACTTGACTAGAGGAAGGCAGACGGCAGCCTGGAGATCATGGTCTACAGGAAGCCCACCCACAAAAGCTGCTCCTGTGGGATAGGTGGAATTCCTTGTGTTGATTGCTTGCCATCTAGACAGGAAAGGTGTGCTAACGCATGTCTACCTACACTTGACAACGTAAGTTCGCCTATTACCTCACAGAAAGAAGCCGATTCGGACCTTGTTGATGCTGGGTCCCAGAACGTTGCTGATATTGTGCAGTGCAACACCAACGATCCTGCGTTCAAAGTTAATGCAGTGGCACTGACCCCCCCTTTGATCCCCTGTTAGAACACAACTTAGCATGTGGAGGAATGATGGGCAGGAGCTTTTGTGAGGCTATAAATGATGCTTATCACAAAGCTCTTAGTGTTAGAATATGCTGGTATAATTGAGGATGGACATGCCATTCAATTGAGACTAACGTTGTACACAACAAGCGGGATGGAGATACCACAAGGGCATTTCTCAATCGGATGTTTGCAGGGAAAGTGAAAGCAGTCCTCCACTTAGTTTCCAAGCCTTTCACCTGACCAACAATCAGGTTTCGGGCGAAGACCGGCTTCGCATGTGGGACATGTCCATTCGAAGCCAGATTGTTTATTTTGGGACTGACCTCTGTGGTTTGTCACATTCTTTCGTGTTTCCGTGGAAACGCACATGACTGCGCGTGATGTATGCGTGACTCGACAACCAAATAGTGTCATAATGAAGCACCCGACGCGAAAATCCACACTATTCTAGCCGATAATCCTTTCCAGACAAAGCGAAACATCATTGCACTGCGTAAAGGAGGGTAGCGCCAACGTTTCCCGGAGCACGTGGCGGCCATTTTGTTCATCATGTGACCTGCTCCCCGCGAAGAGCTAAATGGAGGTGCACTTACAAAAGCGCCGTCTGGTAATTTTTGAGAGGGTTTCCAAGCAAGATGAACACTTAAATAGTCTGGTAAGGGATGTCTCTAGCCTTTCCATGTGGCATAATATTATGCAGTATTCCTATCAAGAGTTATTCGTCCCCGAAATTGCATTACCAATCCGTATTAGCAGTTTTCTTGCTGTAACTTCCCAACGGAGTTCTGTAACAACTTATGCCGCATGGAAAAGTTAGGTACTCTGATTTCGCAGTGGCTGATGCCATCCTTGTCTGTCTGAACCTTTCCAAAAATTACCAGACGGGCATTTACTACTATTTTACTTGCTTCATTTGCGCCGACATTTCTCGACAGAGCGAATTATTATTTCCACAAATCATATGCCGGGTTACAGAGGGTTTCTTTGTCTTCTGTTTGGTACTAGTCTTGCTCTGATTCAACAAAGCCTGAAGGAGAAACAAGCAAAAATACGAAGGTAAAAATCAGCGCGCGCGGAAGCCATATTGCTGCAATTGGACATGTCCCACATGCGTTATCGCCATCCTAAAGAAACACCCTGTAGCACAGCTGCTAGTATGATTGACTATTATTGGTACAAACAATACCAACTTTCATCCAGTGATATTTGATGACATAAATGGCCCACTCACCTGCTCAGTTGCCCTAAAGATGCAAGGATCAGCAAGTCCATCTGGCTGGGTGCTGCCAGTTGGCAGCACTTGTGCACATCATATCACATCAAGTCGGATCAGCTGTGTGAGGCAATTGCCAAGTTAGCCATTCGTGTCAGTACCACTTATGTGGATCCTGGAGGGCTAACATTCTTTGGTGTGCAGACTGATAGCCATCCGCAAATGCCCTGGAGTGAAGCTGATTGGTGTGGGCAAAGTACTGCGCAGAATTATGAGCAAGACCATAATAAGTCTTGTATGAGAAGACATACAAGCAGCGGTGGGTCCCCTTCAGCTGTGTGTTAGACACGAAGCTGGCTGTGAGGCTGCAGTCCATGCATTGCGAATGGTTTTTGAGGACCAAGAGTCAGAGGCAGTGCTGCTTGTCAATGCAGGCAATGCTTTTAACAGCCTCAACAGAGGCATCGCCTTACGCAATGTCATCAGCATGTGCCCCTCACTAGCCACCATTACCATCAATGCCTACTGGCAATGCGTGCAACTGTTCACTCAAAACCAGAAGCTACTATGTCAAGAGGGGAGCACTCAGGGCAATTCTCTGGCAATGGCAATATACGCCATTATAGCTTACAGCCACTAGTCAATGCCTGAATGATCAGAAAGCCACACAAGTGTGATTTGCAGACAATGCATCTGCTGGACGGAAATTGGAGGATCTGAAGCAGTGGTGGGAGAAGTTAAGTACGGAGGTTCCCAAGTTTGGCTATCATCGCAACCCTAACAAGACCTGGATTGTTGTCAAAGAGGGCTGCTATGAGAAAGCTGCTTTGATAGTCTTTCCACCACAGACATTCAGATAAGCAGATGGCTGAGAGCATCTGGGATCAGACATTGGTGACCAAGACTTCACCAATGAGTTGGCTAGAGCCAAGATTAAAGTCTGGAGTGAAGAAATCACTCAGCTTTCCGTCTTCACCAACAGCCGACCACATGCTGCTTACTTTGCATTTACCCATGAATTCTGTAGCAAATGGAACTATCTCGTGCGAACAAGTATAATTGAGCCTTGCCTCCATCAGCCCCTTGAGGATGTGAGTGGATACAAATTTCTGCTTGCCTTAACCGGGAAGCGTGCTTTCAGTGATGTAGTACATGCTGTACTTACCCTACTGATGTGGCTAGGGGGAATGGGCATAGTGAATCCCACAATAATTTCTGTATCACTATACATGGCTTCAATCTCCATCACTGCCCCCAAACAGAGCAAATTGTGCAGGAAAGGAATCTCCTGTCACCAGAAGCAAAAACCTCACAGGCTAAAGCCAAGACAAAGATTGTGAGTGGTGATATGGAGATCCGATCACAACTACCCTCCCAACAGTGTCTGGATCTCTCTTGTGAATAAGGTGTCTCCACCAGGCTACCTCGCCTGCCCACACAAGGCCATGGTTTCCAAAGGACCTAGCCTCACACTGTGTATGTGAGGAAAGCCATTCAGTGTAGAACAGTGCCTTGAGCAGCCCAACAGGTGGCTTCCCCATAATCAGGCACAATGAGCTGAGGGACATTACAGCTAGCCTCATGATGGAGGTCCGCAACGCGGCGTCTCTGTGGAACGACTCTCCAATCATTGTCAGGGAAGCAGCTGACACTGGGCAGCGCAATCACCACTGATGATGCTAGGGTAGACATCCAAGTAGCTGGTTTTGGGGGGAATTGAAAGCAAAGGGCCATCTCTGATGTACAGGTGTTTAACCCTTTTGCTAAGAGCTACCAAGACACCCCACTGACCAAGTGCTACAAGAGGTGTGATTATACAACGGCACAATAGTAGCTTCAGATGCAGTCTGCAAGGTCTTTCTGAGAACGATGCGCATTGGCCATAAATATACTTAAAGTCGAGTCTTTCCCCGTATTAGCGTTTCCAGTATACTACGTACACAAACAAAGTGACTACAGCAGTGAAACTGTTTGGTCC
Organism: Aplysina aerophoba; assembly: GCA_949841015.1. Taxonomy (NCBI): domain Eukaryota; kingdom Metazoa; phylum Porifera; class Demospongiae; order Verongiida; family Aplysinidae; genus Aplysina; species Aplysina aerophoba. The sequence goes on from OX465038.1 coordinate 3,432,816, forward strand.
TCGTTTGAGGTGGAGGAAAGCAGTACGGGTTTCAAACTTGGCCAGAAGATAAGGGATACACTGTAGGTTACAATGATGATTACGTGAATTCATGGTTTTGTGCAAAGTTTGCCCTGTACCGACACGTTTACATTGCCCTGAAATGGGCCCTTTTTGCAAATACAGTCACATATAACGAAACCTGCTATTTTCTTATTCAAGAATGCATAGTTACAGATATTAGATCAAGTGAGAAATCAATATACAATCTGAACCCTACGCAAACTGATTATAAACTGCAGGTGTGGGGCAACCAAATGAGGGCACCCACTCTGACCAATGGCTATTCTAATGGTGTCGTTAGGCAAACGAAGACCCAGTGAAGAGATAGGTGGGGTGTTCAACCATACTCCAGACTCAGGCGAGCCAGCACCTAGCAGCCGAGGCCTTGAGATCCCATTTACACAGAGGTCCAGAAGGGTATTGAACATGTGCTGAACTACTGGCTGGTCCCAGGATTTCTGTCGATTTGTGCCATAAGTAGTGGGTGTGTCTTTAGGCAGCGCATGCTCTGCATATGCAGAGCCAGGTCTTTGTCAGGGTGTGGGGCTGACGACAGGTGGTCAGGGACGAGTTGCTGCATTTAAGTCCAACGGCCCACCAGCAGATGCCAAAAAGGCAGATGGTGCATGGGTGGAAATACTTCCGAACCCAAGGCCACCTGATCTCACAGGGAGGGTTGCCTGGAGCCATGAGTCCTAGCTCAAATTGATATTGATGATCTTAGATACGATGGACTTCAGGAGATGGTCCCAGGACTGCAAAGAGGGAGACGAAAAGGCAGTTGATGTGTGTAAAATGTGCAAGAATTTTGGAATGGAAAGGAAGTGCAGTGCCGCTAGGTGGTAATTGCACCGCGCACTTTCAGCTGGTGAGATTCTTCCTCAATGCAAGCTTACAAGACCTCCCTCCCCAAGGGATAACCCAACAAGATAGCTTGGAAGCATGGTACTGCAGGCCTAGAAGAGCTGACAGAACAGGGTTAAAGTGCCACTGACATGCTAAATTTTTATTTCGGTAAATGAAGCAGTACCATGAGTAACGACCAATTATGATACTATAAGTTGTTATACCTACGTGCAAATAGGAAATCTGCAACTTCCAGTCGCCTTCCTCCTGAAAGTCAGCCATTTTCTTGATGACATCACAATGGGAACGGTTCGCCGAGTTAACGTATTGCAAATGAGAATTTCTGCTATACTTGTCCTCTATTCTGGCTCAGAAACGCTCACATATCGTCGCTAGTGCCATGCCTAAATGTTGGGTTGGTGCCAGATGCGGCAACAAAGGAAGTGATCGCGATCGACAGGTTTCGAGTGGCTAGTGCGACGAAACTGTCATCGAAGAAGACGTCAGAGGGACTGCACACACAGTTCAGGCGTTTGCCAGAAATACAGCGGAGACCTGAATGGCGTCGTTTTCTAGATGGCTGTCCACGCAACCGACAGTTTCCAGTGATTATCGCAACAAAGCGGTCTAGTAGGACTCTTCTAGACTCACGGCCACTGGAGGTGTGTGCACAGAGAGAAGGGGTTCTGACACACACACACTGGCGTCCACATTTTCAGATTCTTAGCGGGTTGACAGTTTCCATCGATTGTGTCAACGTAACAGAAGACCTCTCCTCCCTCAAGTCCTGGGGGTATACTGCCTCAAATTGGTGCACAACAGCTAGCTAGGCAATTGCGAATGCAGATTCACCAAACTACACACACATGCACACACACACACACACACACACACACACACACACACACACACACACACACACACACAATGCACACACACAGCTTTGACTATCGCACAATGCAAGTCAAACACCACACACACACACACACACACACAGACACACACACACCACCACAATCATAGCATTCCTCGTCCTTGCTTCCACTATTAACACCATCGCTGCTATTGTAAACCTCCAAATTACGTGTGCCATAGCAAGAATCGTTGCAGGAGATACGATATTCTGTGTTGCAGTGCCTTCAGCCATCTACTTCCATTCCCCTTGTGACGTCACAAGGAACTGCCGAAAGTCCAGTTTTGATAACATCACTAATTACATAACGACAGATTTTGGCAACTAAATCCTCTTAACTTCTTCCCCGTGCAGCCATTGCTTGCAACTAAAAGTGCCATGAAACTTCTCTACAGATAGTACACTTCCTTTTTTTTTTTGCAATAAAAATTTGCATGTCAATGGCACTTTAACTGAGGACTCACTGTCAGACACCACTTCAGACTTGTCCACTTGAACAACCCTAGAACTTTCCCCTGGTCCTCAATTCTTTTCCTCCTCCCCTATTATTATTATTATTAAAGTGGACCATGTCCAATTGCACACTAGGATTTAAAACACCATGAAGCAGTGAGAAGAAAAACAGATGTCAATAAGTGTGTCTAATGTGGTAGTAAAAGTTAGGATCAGCATAGGGGGGAAGGTGGGATAGAACTAGTCAAGCGCCGGTCACAAAGCAATGTCAGTGGAATTCCATGAAGGGCACTAATGCATACAGACCAACAGACAGACAGACGGAAACAGTTTCATTTCTATCATTGTTACTGTGCCATGTTAGGAATGTCATTGCAGGTGAGAATGGTTGCATGCTTGTTATATACATGTATACCTGTGACGTGGGGGCTTCTCAGCTGGCTGTTGCATGAATGGTAGGGGAGGGTTCTTCTATGCCAGCTAGAAACAGGCTAAAACCTTTGCCGACGTTTTGGCCAGAATGCTCTGGTCATCCTCGGGGAAGATGGCACTGAAGATGACCAGAGCATCCTGGTTGACATATTGGCAAGGTTTTCAGCCTGTTTGTAGCTGGCATAGAGGAACCCAGAGTATCCTGGTTGACATATTGGCAAGGTTTTCAGCCTGTTTGTAGCTGGCATAGAGGAATCCTCCACCATTCACGTGTGTACTTGTGTAAAGGTACTGTTTAGTGTTGTTCAGATTTGTGCCATTGCATACCTACTGTTTATAACATTATCTCACATTCATATGTACAGGTTGTCCAAGGATTATATGAATGATTTTGTTCTTCATGGAACAGTCGTTCCAGCTGATGACTTCCGAATGGCTTTGCTTGACAACCTTATGGCAATGCTTGATTCTGCAGAGGAAGATGGAACAACTAACCAGGCATCGTGTGTGGTGGCTGATTTGTCCAAATGGTGTGTGTTGCTTTGCTTTATTCTTTGCTTTCTGTTATCAGCCTGTGTATAATGTTATCATTGGTTGCCTCTGTCATTCTCAACAATTCGACGAGGTACTGTTTGTCGCAAATTCAACTATTAGCTGGCAACCACTAACCACATTGCAAGCAAAGGAAATGAGGACATAATTCATTTTGATTACACAAAGCAACATTATTACAAGCAACAAGGAGCACTATCATCGTCTACACTCTACGATCTGCCAAGTTTTCAATAATGCTCTCTAACTCAGGTATTCTACTGTATAGAATGTTAAAACTTTTGATAATGTAAATTACGATATAGACCTGAGTGGCTAGGTATATTCATATCAATCAATTTGTTGCACTAGCCAGAACACTGAACCAGTAATTCAGATGCCTGCGGCAACCTACAGCTGGTTCATCAGCGAGTGATTGACATTTACAGACACTCTTGTATAAACATCAATAGGGCGTCAGACAATGATGTGGTCACATGAGGTTTATGGTCACGGAATGTAAGAAAATGTGCAAGTGAACAAGTACTAGTTTAAAAACTCGTGAGCTGCCGCCCAACGCGAACTACTTGCTGTCTTCAGTCACAAGGCAACATGTCATGCAGAGCAATGCAACAACATATACCCATACAGCAAGTACGAGCACATAGTTTCACTCATAGTATATAGTATATATAATACGGTAGGTCGGTCCATAGCCTCTATATATGACCTCGGCTATGGACCTCCCTACCGTACTATATATATATAACATATATACCTATTTTCATAATATGTAGCCATATGATGAGAGCAAATGCAAACAATATAGGGGCTGCCGCAGGGAGCCCCTAAAAAGCATTAACACATAATATAACCTAAATAATAGGATACAACTTAGTATAGCCTAATAAATGACTAACTAACCTACAAAAAGGGGAAAGCAAAGATTTATATGAGTAATAATACGATAATAAAATAATGCCAATTGCTTTTATGGTCTTGCCAGTAGTGCAGCATAGAGTCCTAGCAAAGTACCCCTATCCCTGTTGAGTGGGGTCTGTTGGTGCTGGATGTGCCAGGACTCCAGCATGCAGCGTGTCAATCTCCTGCAGAACTATATAACTAGCTATTATAAGGATGGTTTGAGACATGTACTGCTGCTACTGTACTGTGCGCTGCCATCAGTGGTCGGAGTAGGATATACAGAATAGAGACCTTCATTTTTAGGAACACGTAACACCTAACTTGTAACTGGGCAGCCACAAGATACGCGCTCACACAAATTCATCTCATTTGTGCTTAACCCTTTAACGCCGGTTGACACATTTATGTCCTAATAATATTACCCTTCAATGCCGAATGACACATTTAAGTGTCATAACGGAGCACGCCAATTTGAGTTGTTTTCCTGGCACTACAGAGTTGGAACAGACTCTTCCACGGGTCCTGTAGCAATATAAGAGCATATACCCTGTTGTCATGGCAACCGCGAAATAATATATCACATATACAAGCTAAAAGAAGGTCTACTAGGCTAGACTGGGATATAACAGGAATTAAGAAGCCACTTATCGTCTCAGGGGCTCTTAAATCCTGTTATATCACGCCCAAATATGGAAGGTGTCAAGATAACAATGTAGGTGTCAATAAATTGGCATTGCTGCAGACCTAATCCGCCGTCAAACACACTCCAGGTAAAAGCAACGAACCTCAGGAGTCGTCTTCTCAGAGCTAGTTGCGATGGACACTACTTTCATTCGTTAAATTTGTTAGCGTGGACAGACCTATCACAACAAAGGTGTGGTTCCGCGACGACGGCGCCATTTTCCTATTCTGACGCAACTGCGTTTAAAAGCGCAGCCGGCGTATATATCAGTTATACCCCGGCGCTTCGGTGTATATGGATGATATCGTATATCATCCATATACACATCAGCGCCGTGGTATATCTAATACTTATACTCGGCGTACCTACCCCGTCTTGTCGACTCCCGCACGGCAAACTATTAAGTGGTACCATGCTGGTACCGTCTTTCTCGACATAAGTAGCATCCACATTTGCGTGCGCTGGTGTATACATAGCAGCGAGAGTCAACAGTGACAATCATACGGGGTGATACCCATAGACTTACCTTCAGCTTTGCACCCCACATGTGCGTTAACTTCACACCCATCTTCCTCAACCGACGACCTGTCTCCATTGTTGCTTCCGTTTTGTTTACACAACGACAAATAATAAGAACTACCAACAATCCTCCTGGATCACAGTCATACATGAGAAAATCCTTACTGTAACCGTTACAACTGTAAGAAAGGAATATAAAGCGTAAATACACACCGAAATTGGTTCTTGCCGGGCGCCACCATTTTATCTCCGGTGGTAATGGGTTCAACGGGAGTTTGGAACTCTGGAATTAAAGGGTTAAGATTTACGTATGCGTAACCTGTAATGTGTAAAGATATGGTTGTAAAATGGCTATTGTACAAAAGTAAACAGACCGACAACAGCATGTTTCACTGGGTCCACAAGGGTATCAGTAGCTTATCGTTTGCAGGCATGCTGTAACAGATGGTTCAACTTCTCTGAATTTTCATTGTCCGTGTCCACTCAGTTGCCAATTGACGAGCTCTTGGCAACCCCTGGTCTTCAACTCAACAGGCTCGAGTAAGGGGTATCAGCCTTCCTGCGGTGTCTTACCAATCTTGTGGCTTGCTAGGTTGATAAGAGATCACCTCAGTCAGGCACTACATTGTGTGTGACATTTTGGCCAGCGTACTGAGGCATTCTTGCAGTTAACATGGTAAAAGCTGCCGAAGAGTGGAAGATCAGCTTCAAACAACACTTGCTGCCAATGGAAAATGAAGAACAGTTGCTTCGCTACAGATTGGAACTTGCCGAATGTGGGAACACAGCACTACATCCCAGCGGAATACACAGAAAGATTAGCTACGTGTAGGTGCTGGTCTACAAGTTGAGAACGTGTAGCGCGAACGTGTGGTTAACGGTCGCACATTTGACTTTCCCACATAGTATAGGCTACGCGTTAAGGCAAAAACCCAAATTTTAAGGTCTCTAATGTTTGAGGTAGGTTCCGAGTCCCTATGCCCTTTCAGACTTTCAATTGCAAGAGAAAGTGGGAATTGTCCCCTATTCCCCTCTGAACAAAGCCGAAGTGGAAATAAATATTGACTGGATATAAGGCTAACATCGGTTGCCACCTACAATACTACAATAGCTAATGAAAAGCAAACTATGCCACCGGAAGCCACATCTCGAGACTGCTCACAAAGCAATTTGATTTCTGAAAGCTCATTTTCCTTGCAGCTTTGTGCCCACTATTTACTGTCGATATACTAAATTGTGCCTACAATTTACTAAATCACGAGTTACTGGATTGCTGATATACTAAATCATGGCAGCGATTGAGTGATGATGTAAGCCCTGTAAGGAAATGAAGCGGGCTGTGATCTCAGCCATTTGTTCATCCGCAATATGCACAAGCTCCTGGGCAGTCTTCCAGCTCCTCAGTTGCTCCCTCCAATACCTTAAACAAGACAGCAGCTGAAACAGCAGCACAGTACATATTAATTGAACTACTGGTAATGTAATTTTTAATTCTCCTCTTAATTAGCCAAGAGGTACTGTCATCACCTTGATGGCCATTCATTGAGATGAACATGAAAGCAACAAGGGAATTGAGAATGCTCGGATTTGCATGGACCAAAATTGCTAATATTTTGAACACTAGTAGGCAACGTATGTATCATTGCTTGAATGGTTCCAATTTGATGAGCTTCACTAATGTGACTGATGAGGAGTTGGATGGTATCATTCAAGGCAACACATCCCGATGATGGAGGGCAAATAATCACTTTTGCTTCAAATCAGTAGGAATGTGAACAACAGAGCAGAGACTGCTCTGCAAGGATGTGTAACTGCAACTTAACTTATGGTTTGCCACCACAAAAACTGTGCACTGACATGGGAAGTGGAAATGTTGACGCTTGGCATTATATGATACAACAACGGAAATGAAAGATGTGGGATTGTGGGCAAATAATCTGTACTGGATTGCCACCCGCTTACCACCACAAGATGTCTCTTGGAAAGCTGGCACAGTGAGAAGAGAACTGAAAACCTTAGATGCAGAAGATATGATGCTGATGCACCAACGAAAGTGTATGGCAAATGGATAGCAATTCTTAAATTGACATGGTGGACGTTTCTTACTCAAGGTGCTGTAGAAGGTTTCACTAGTTTCTTAAAATGTGCAACGAACAACAGAGTGAAGACTGTTCTGCAAGAATTTATACTGTTACCATATTACTATCATTTTCTAATTATTATTGATGATGTATGTTAATATAATTACGTTTTGGGGCGCTGAAGGCTCCCCTACAGTGAGTCCTCCATTGTCCGAACCTCGATTATCCGGATCACAAAATAACCTTGCACGTGACATGTGGATTACGCTATTATCGCACCAACGCATGTATATAAGTGCATTTTCAGTCGCACGCGTGTTTTCTTTGCTTGATGATGGCGGAGTCTACTTGTGCTCCGTAGACTAAGCGAAAGAGAACAGTTTTAAGTATTGAAGACAAAGTGGCCATCACAAAGCAGCTAGAGCAGCTCTGCTAACGTTATTGCCGAACGCTATGGAGTTGGAAAGAGCACAGTCTCAGATATTAAGAAGAATCGCGATAAGATCCTTCGTTTCGCGCAAGAGATGACAACGCTGAAATCTGTTTAGCACTTGCATGTGTGGTCCTTTTATTATATACTATGAACCAACATATTACATAATCATATATTATCATTTTAAATTAATATATATTAAATTTTCGCTTGTACAAGCTTTGCTAACTACAAAGCTTGAAAGTGGTGACTGGAGAAAGAGAACCATGACCTGCCGGCGATTGAACATGAAGTCGTTGCCACATTGGTGGCTTGTGTGGCTGAAACTCTGCATTGAAGCATACTCCATGCGTTTGGGCGCCAGGTTATTTTTTCTGCAGTCGCCACTTCCAAGCTGTGTAGTTAGCGAAACGTGTATGTGTATAATATATTATCAACACTTCTGTAAATTGTGGGCACAAAATAGTAAGTCGTGAACATGATTTAGTAGATCATGGACACCATTTAGTAAATTGTGGGCATCGTGAGTCTGATTTAGTAAATTGTTCGGCTTGTCCACAGCTTTCTCTTTCCACATGATTTGATACAGCACCCTGTACTAATGTAAACACCGAATTCACACAGACCTCAAGCCAACTGCAAGACCTACTATTGTGCAAGGAATTTATATGAAAGAAGAGCTACTGCATGATTTTCTGTGTATCTTACCACGGTGGTGATCTAACTCTAAAAGGCATTTAATTGATTAGCACATGCTATCTCTTTTCAGCTAGACAGCAAGAAGTTATTTTACGCTGACATTGGTTGCCTTTCTTCAGGACTTGTGAAGTGGTATCAGTGTGGCAGGTTCCAATGGACAGTGCTGTAGAGTACAGGTGTCAGCCTGAACCTCAACAAGCTGCTGAGTGTATAAAGAGTGTACTTTGGACCATGAAGGCAATGTATGAGTGGGGTTTTCCAGCTGAATTTGTGAGTTTTAATTATGTGTGATGTCACAGCAGATTACTGCTGTAATATACCTTATCACTGTTATGTAATGCTTTTGCCTCGATACTACAGTGTGTTGTCCAACTGGAGAATATGCTCAAGGATATCTGCCACAAGGGGGAGGTACGAATGCATGTCACAAGCAATGAGTAGTTTAGCGATATTTATCCACCTACTTACATATAACCCTTTCTCTTCAGTGACAGTGCTAAAGGAGGTCAGTAAATGTAATGTCACTTTGTAAAATAGCACTGTGGAACACTACCTAAATGGGACAGGAAAAGTGTTCTTATAGGGGTGTCCACACTATGAGGGTTATCAGGAGCGCATACACAGTGAATATTCCTGAGAAATTATTGCATTTGAAGTACTTTCCCATGCTGGACGTGTTATTATTTTTAGAACTGCTGTAGCTGCGCTGGAGATCACTTTGCAGGGGTATAGTGGAAGACACCATAAATGGTAGTTATCAGCACATTACAGCGGTGAATTTCAAATCTGGAGCCACATAGAGTCAAAGTCCTCAGTGGGCATGGCAACTAGATGCCACCCCACACTATGGCGTCATCAACATGTCGCCATGTAAAATTTGAAACAGAATTTACACCAACTGGAAAACGTCGAGCAACTATTTCGCCGTTATCGCGGTGATCAATTTCTCATTAGCAACTTGCAATTGATTTAACTTTGAAAACATGCATTAGCTGTAAGTTGATGTTGAAGAAGCTTGTCTGGCTGGGTTGTATCACTCAGGGTTCTCTTGCGGATATCACCAAGCAAAGATTTTCTTTGAAATACCAGACATTTCGGTAGCTTGCTGCTGCCTACATCAGTGGTAGTGGCTTACAGAGTGTGCATGTGTTAAATGTGTGAGGGTGACAGCTGATGATGTGAGGTGAAGATAAAAATGAATTAAAAATGAACATTATCCCACTGCCACACTTCGACGTTTGAATGCCCTTCTTCTGTCCCTAAGACGCTCATACCATGTATCAAAGTCCCTTTACAACCGACTGCACTGCTCAGCAGGGCGCATCCCTCTACAATATGCCCTCCCCAAAATTCATAAGCCTGAACCACCCCTCAGACTTATAGTCTCCTTTGTATCCTTCCCCACGTACCAATTGTCCAAACACCGTTCTAAGATCTTAGCCCCACTAGTTGGTAACACCAGTCATGATGTATGCAACTCCACAGATTTTGCCACATTCATATCCTCACAGACCCTTAATGATGACAAAACCCTAATTTCCTTTGATGATGTTTTCCTTTTCACCAAGGTTCCCACGGGCCTTGTCATCCAGGTTGACTGACAGCACCTTCTAGACAACACTTTCCTAACCAGGCACACTAACAACGGATGAAATCACCACCTTGCTCGAATTTTGCCTGAATGCCACTTTTCTCGCCTTCCGTAACTCCCTCTACCAGCAGGTCCATGGCACAGCCATGGGTTCCCCTGTCTCTGTAGTGGTAGCTGACCTTGTAATGGAGGATGTTGAGTGTAGAGCCCTAACTTCTTTCCCCTCCCCACCTCGTTTCTGGAAGAGGTATGTAGATGACATGTGTTGCGCCCTGATTCTGTAGTGAACTTTCACTGTAACCTCAACTCCATAGAACCCAGTATTCAATTTACCCTAGAGACTGAATCTGAAGGACAACTTGCCTTCCTAGATGTCCTAATCTCAGGCAACCCAGATGGATCCAATGATACGACTGTGTATAGAAAGCCCACCCACACAAACAAGTATCTTGACTTTTCTTCTCATCCCCCCCTAGCCCACAAGATATCAGTAGTACGAACCTTGTACTCCAGGGCACGGGCTCTCACGTCATCAGCTGTCACTAGGACTCATGAACAACATTTCCAAAGCCTTAACCCAGAATGGCTACCCAGCCACTTTTATTCACCGCCATTCCCAACCCTCGCATGATCCAACTTCTCTTTCACAGCCCCCCAATGTCACCACCTCAGCCACAATACCATACATCAAAGGCACCTTAGAGGCCATCAGACGAGTCCTATCCCCCTTGGCATTAGAACCACTTTCTGCACTATTAACACCTTATGACAACTCCTAGTACACTCTAAGGACCAAGTCCCCCAACAAAAAAGGCCAGGTGTAGTGTACCGCATTCCCTGCACAAATTGCCCTCGAACATACATAGGACAAACTGGTAGGACCTTAACACAGTGCCTTAAAGAACATCAAAGAGTAGTACGAAATGCCGACACAGTCACCTCGGCCCTAGCAGAACATGCTCACTCTACTGGCCATCCCGTTAATTGGACTGAGGCTCGTGTGATTGACACCTGTTCCTACACCTCCATACGATGCCTCTGCGAGTCCTGGATGATCCACAAGGAGACCAACCACATGAACAGAGAACTAGGTACACTGCCCCACATCTATAAGACCCTCATTAAGCACACATAGTTCCTGAGTCACCCACAGACTGTTCCATTGACAAACATCCATGTAATATTCATTTTTAACCTAACCCTAACCTCACATCATCAGCAATCACCCTCACACATTTAACACATACACACTCTGTAAGCCACTACCACTGATAAAGGCAGCAGTAAGCTGCCGAAACGTCTGGTATTTCAAAGAAAATCTTTGGTTGGCGATATCCGCAAGAAAACCCTGACTGTAAGCTTATCTTATCTAAATGGTGCAATCTGATTGGCCTAAATTACCGTGTCATACATTCTGAACGGATTGTGATGATTCTGAAGCCAGATTTACAATCCTCAGTAAATACTGTATCATAATACATATGACAAATTACAGCATCGTTTTCATGCATGAGTCAGTGTTAGAGTAAATATTTTGGCCATTTATGGTGTCTTGCACTGTATGGGGGAATGAATTGTCTTCTGACAATGAATTCATCACGGGCATCCTGCATCAGTCCATGAGGACCTGGCAATCCTGGATTCACGACTTCCACATCTGCTGTTAAAGGTTTTTCATTGCTCATTGGCTAATACAACTTTCTTTGGTTTTGCTTCTGCTCAATGTCAGGCTCATCGCTCAGGTCTACCACATTGGCTTGTGCATTTATCTATGTAGCTATAGAGATGATTTGTGCCGAGAGTTCAATTGAGTTTTCATATCTTGTGTGCCCTCCTATACTCTGCAAGCACTGAATTTAACTTGTCACCTGTGAACAGTTGTTTAACACCTAGGTATTGATAGCTACCTTTGCTAGAGAGATACTAAATGCCATCTTCAGGGATGGTGCTTTGGTTTTCAGTCCCAAGTAGTAGTTTCCCCTTCTGCATATGTGCTACTCTACACTTGTATATGTACTACTCTACACTTTTTCAGACCTAAATTCATGCCAACTCACTTGCGACCATGTCCGCAACAGGGCTCCAGTTAGAGAAGCAGGACTTTCAGCATAAAGCTTCACATACAAGTACATGTGCCAGTAATTTCCTGCTCCAGTATGCCACTGGGTATTCATGACCATTTTTATGTTGCTGACTCATAATAGCATCAGAACATTTCTCTGATGCATCAGTCTTGCGTGGGAATGGCATCTTAATCTCATTCGGAATCAACAAACTTGCACTTCTGGGCCTTTGCAGTCGATCCTGCCTGGTGGAGTCATTCCAGCAGCATTTGAGCTGTACAAGGTGTCTTTCTTCCATTTCTGCAAACATTTGCCATCTCTGAGTTTGTCACAACAGCCATGATGTCTTCTACTCTTCTACATGTACGTTGTACTGAGTACCACTTGCTAGATGCTATCAGGTACAATACAGTGTCCCTGTGGGCACAGCAATTTACCATAGCCTCCCCACTCAAGTGTCGTGCATCTTGGGACCAGCTCTAGGTGCACTAGCATCCTCGAAGGAGCTCTCCCTTCAACTGACCCCTTCCTGGTCAAGCTCAGTATAGTGATCATGTATTCTACCATCTTCAATGGCATCGTCTCCCTGCAAAAACATCACTAGGACAGTGTGAGGCATAAATAATGAGCCTTGTGGGGACAGTTAAAACACTCAATGGCCCTGATGTCTTTCTTGGCTTCCTCGCAGCCTCCCACTACTCTTCTCATGGTTGATATCATCTGCAATCTTGTGCCAAGTGCCCAAGCTTCCAGCGCTTACAATATATTGAATAGATTGGCGATGATCGTAGGTTTGTCATCCTCTCCTTTTTCTGCGGCATCATCCTTCCTTGTGGCAAATAATTAAATCATCATCTAGTCTACCTGCTTCCACACTGTTAGAGTGTGTACGATAGTCTTGTTATCCCAGGGTGCTTTGCACAGATCATATAGCCTTGCATTATACGCGCATGTGGGATGGCTAATAAACAAACATGGCTTCCGCTGCAATGTAAAATTGCCATGGATTATTCCCAAATTGATCTCATACGATGTCCTGAAGGAATACGTTTAGCAGGTATACGAAGCCCAACTCATGTACTACAACTGTGCGCTAATTGTTTGCCAACACTATTACTCTTGTGCAAGTAAAGTCACAATCCATGACCTTATATAAATAACACATATTAATGGTGTGGATAGTGGTGGAATGGCTTAAGTAGAATTTTGGGTGGATATCGATCACCATCCTTCGCATATATAAATACAATAGGGGACTGCCCTATTGTATTTATAGATGTGTGCCTGTAAGTGTCAATTATTTACTGATGAAGGCAGTCCCAGGTTGCCGAAACGTCTGAATTACTATTTTAGTGTTCTGACTAGCACAACGAATCAATCGATATGAGTTTACCTAGCCACTCAGTTATGTATCATATATAGATTTAGATTTATCAGCAGAAGCATTGGAGTGAAGGCGAAACATTAGAACACTTGCATTAGTTAAGTTTTTACGCCATATTGGGCACTCTAAAATGACTGTGCAGACTGTAATGACTGTGCAGGAAATTACAGTCTGGTTATGATTTAGAAGGATTGAAGGCCATTGTCGAGCTGCATAGAAGAAAAACAAACTACAACAACCTTTTCGATTGCCTACGCCTTAAGTATGTACGTACAGACAAAAAATGAGAACAAGAAAGAAGCATCTTGGTGGACTACATCTTTCTTATCCATGCAGCAGTGTTGTGGCAATCGATAAACTGTATTCCAGTGAGATATGGCGAATATTAGAGTCAAATGGAGGAAATTATAGGCAGAAAACACATCAGGATTAGAATAAACTGGAACAAATATTTCTCTCAAACAACAATTTTGGAGCAAATATTTGCAAGCACACTCCCAGCTGCCACCTGTGTCAACCTACTGCAGGACTAGGCACAGCCGTGTTTGAATCCTCCAGTAACTAAAAATGGTTATCACAGGTTACATACCCAATCAATCAATCTGAGTGAACATATCCCTGAGAATGGGGGTTGTTCTTACAACAATGGGAATGTACTTTATTACTTAGCCCCTACATGATAGGTTATATAGTCTCAAAGTATAGTTAATGGTGGATAATTATTATGACAGTTCTATAATCAACTTCACTCCATCTTTTCCTCGGTCTCCCTCTGGGTCTCCCCTCTACTTGCCCTCTCATCACTTTCTCGATTAAGCTGCCTTGGTTCTCTATCACTCTGTCTTTCCATCCTTCTCTCCTCCTCTTCACCCGTGCCACCACTGCTTCCTGCTTCAATCTATTCCTTATATCTTCACTCCTTACACAATCTAATCTGGTCACTCCTGCCACTCCTCTCAAAACTTTCATTTCCATTGCCTGCACTCTTGATTTATCTCTCTCCTTCAAAACCCACGCCTCACAACCATACACTAAGGTAGGTACCACAACCGCATTATAAACTCTTAGCTTGGCCTCTTTACTTAGCCCCTTATTCCCAAAAACTGGTTCTCTCAGTGCCCCAACTGTCGTAGCTGCCATGCCAATCCTCCACTCCAATTCACTCTCCATCCCACCGTTCTCGCTCAGCCTCATCCCTAGATAAACTGTCTCCCTTACTTGTTCAATCTGTACTCCCTCCACCTCCACCTTACATTCTGTATGTTCCTTGCTAAAAACCATAGTGTTGGATTTGCACCAATTTATCGTTAGACCGTGCCTCTTGATCGCTTCATGCAGTCCTTTGATGTTTACAGCCAGGTCTCTTTCGGTCTGTGCCATCACTACGGTGTCATCCGCAAACAAAAGGATCTGAATGAGACAGTTATCTAGTGCCAGTTCTCCCTGAAACTCCGTCATTGCCTCCCTCACTACTCTGTCCAGAAAGATATTAAATAACCATGGCGATAATGGGCACCCCTGCCTTAGTCCCTGTTTTACACTAAACTCTTCTGACAGTTCTCCCTCTACTCTTACACACGCCTTACACTCCTTGTACAATGCCTCAATGGATCCTAACAGCCTGCCCTCTATTCCATACTCCCTCAGAGCGCTCCACAGATCTGCCCTCCACACTTTGTCGTACGCCTTCTCTAAATCACTGAACGCTGCAAACATCTTCTTTTCTTTCTCCAAATGCTTCTCCACTAACTGCCTGATGACAAAGATATGGTCGGTGCATCCTCTACCTGATCTAAAGCCTGCTTGCTCCTCCAGCAAACGATTGTATGTCGGCTGCTTCACCCATCCACCCATACCCAATGGACTAAAAGTATTTAAGTTTAGCAATGCTGGTTCCCTATGATTTTAATCTTGAAATGATTGTTACTATTCATTGATTTCACTTGCATTATGGCTACTTGCACTGTACATGCATTTCTCTGCATTGATGCATTGATGCCTATTTTGTACTCGTAACATCCGTCGTGCTTCTGTATGCTTTGGTTTCTACAGTTAGTTGCCCATTTTATTGCCGAGAACTCCAAGAAAGAACTTGCAGAAATATTGCAGGATTTGAATACAGTGTTCAGGTATATGTGCACTTTGCATGATACACAATAATGACCATGTGGGTTGTCATGTGTATGTCTTGTGTGATCAAAATGTGTACACCAGGTGTTCAAGTGCAATGGCTTTTGAAATTATCACAGGGCCTATGTAGTAGCAGCCAGGGTTTCTAATGCAACGATTGTGTTGCACCAGTAAAACGTACATAAGCAGAGTCAACTGTCCAGTTTAAGTTAGTACTGCACTCAAACTCTAGGTGCTTGACTGTATTGAAGCTGTTTAAACTAGTAGTGAAGTTGCAGTGAGTCTAAGCTGGTGAACATGTAATTTGTAGCACTGCAGGAGATCACAGGGGGAAAGGCCAGGTACTGAGCTCATACGTAGAGTTTCAACCGTGTAAGTCAACCGATCCTGATTATTTGTCCCCTGTTGCCCATATGCTTTGGTTGTGTGTGTGCTACCAACTGCAACCACTTGAGACCCTTGCCTTGAAGCTTACACTTGTGTGATGGTAGTGGGTGCAGCGGGCAGCTAGCATGTTGCAGTGAGCTGGTGAGCTTGCAACATTCTAGTTCACCAATTTACAGACACTCCCTGCACACACACCAAACAGAGGCTGTTACACCATTCATTTCAGGCTCACAGATTTGTGCAACATGCTAGTCACCCAGTGAGTACACTACCATCACAACACACTAGTGCAAGCCTCGTGGCATAGATGCAAAGCATTCGCAGTCTGTGACACATAGGGTGATAAGGGATGAAGACTGGTTGCTGTGGCTCACATGGCTGAAATGCCATGATAGAGTGTAGGTCCTGAGTTTGAGCTCATGTGCTGGTCCTTTTACCCTGTCACCTTTTCCCCCTGAGCTGTGATGTCCTGCAGCACTACAAGTTAGTACTGAAGATACATTGAAATCTCGATTGATCTATGGAAGTACTAGCCATAACACTGAAAGGAAATTCAGAATTATGGCAAAGCAGGAGAATGTACGAATGCTGCTGAGGTAAAATAATAATTGCCGAGCCGTGAAGCGAGGGAACTGATTGTGATGCATTGTCACTTCATGTTTGTATGTATGTATGTATGTATGTATGTATGTATGTATGTAGGTAGGTATGTACATATGTATGTCCATCTCATTAAATCGAAGACACCTTGATTGCATAATTGCCAGCATTTCATAGACGATATGCACAACAACTAGGATCTGCACTTCACCATCATTGGCCACGAATATGCTCGCTATATCACTTCATAGCTGTGTACGCTGTATTCAGTTCTGCCTTTTTTTCAATCGTGTGCTAAAGAGCTGCTGACCCGTCTGACCTGCGTGGCCTGGGACCCTGCGATGGCCCCCTAGGGAAAGCGCATAACCTCCGCACAGTATGAAGCAGGACTCATTTCCAGTTTTCTAATATTTGTCCCATCACTAATAATTTGCCAGACACGAAGAGCATTCCAATAATTCGCCATAAGGGAGGGCTGCTCGTTGCGCCGCAGACTTTCTTCCTTGTTAGTTGTCTTTTTATGAGCTATACACAAAAGACAACTAGCAAGCATACATATTAAGGCTCCATCTCGCTCCTTGTTGTTGTGAACTTGAAAGAGAACTACCACGAAATGGATGCAACTGTGGATCATCCGTCTCCCCCTACCTGTTTGATGTGGACGCTTCAGAAAGTACTCCGGAGTACTTCTGAGCCTAACCTGTCAGACCTGCGGCCTCCGTGGCTGCGCAATGTTGCCCATTTCTTAAACAGCACTGATGTAGTCTGCATCAGCATTGATGAGAGCAATATACCTCCACCACAGAAGAAGAAACTTATAGACTTCTTCATGGACAAAACGAGAACGCCAGCATTCCTGAACTCTCTCCATCGATATGACCCTCAGCCTGGAGGCTCACAGAAGCAAGCGTCGTCAGCTACTGGAGCGCTGCAGTTGGTGGATCAGCAGAAGTTGGAGGTAGTGGGCTCTGCCAAGGCTCACATAGACATGGAGGCTGCCAGACACTTTTGCATCCTGAGAACTACTCTATGTGCCTGGAAGGGATTGGAGCTGCAACCAAAAGCAGAAATAAAAGCCAGAATAAAGAAGGGAAGCATGTTTGAAAGGGAGCACATTCTGGAGGATTATTGTCTTATAGGCAAGAAGCTCGGGACCAGCAGCTGCCAATTCAACTTAAAGCTATCTAAAGGAAAGCATTGGCACTGATTCAACCTCAAAAGCCACAGTTTCAAACATTGGAGGTGTTGTTGCAGACGTTTTTGAAATACCATTCGCTATACCGACGCCAGACCACGTCAATTCAGCAGAAATTTCCTGCTGATTTGGAGAGGAAATTGGAACGATTCATGCAGCATGTTAAGGCTCTGAGAGAAAGCCACAAATTTCCAGACCATCTCATTATCAACATGGATGAGACTCCAATATTTTTGATATGCTGAGAGCACAAATCATTGGTGATATTCAAGGAAAGAAACAGCATGTTCCCTGTAATCAGTAACAAAGAGGAGTGACATTGTCATTGGACTTCAGAAAAAGACTGGATGGACCATGCCTGGATGCTGACACGGATCTGAGAGGTCCTTTCAAAGAACACCAAGAAGCAGCACTGTGTCTTGGTGTTCGACTTCTTTAACCCTTTAATTACCAATAGCGCATATATGCGTCAAATAATTGCATATGCGTAAGTGCCAATTATGCATATATGTGTCAAGGACGAAGGTGTGCACTTTCAAGGCATTTTCGGCTGTTATGTATGGACAATAGCTTTGATTAGTTCATAGCAAATTCAGTAGTCCTTGGGCTATCCATTGGCTAGCATTACGTCTCTCTCAAGTGCACACGCGATGTGCAATCAAGTGTCGAACTTTATCAGAAGTTGTGCAAGGCTGCAAAGCGTCTAGCTTCGCGAACAGGTAACTGCAGAAAAGGCGTCAAGTTAGATAGAGGCTAGCTGTAGAGCTATTACATCTCTAGGATTGTATTACATTACTACCAACTGTGTTCAGTGGTATATACTAGCTCGCTGCATTCGTCAACGTATGTATAGCATGTTTACCTCCTTCATCCGCCAAAAGCGAGTTCAAAGAGCTCAGTCCCTGTCAAAATGTGCACAGTCCCTCCTTTCTTACAGCACAAATGATTGAGGCGCTCATCATCTGCATTCCGACTTTACAAAAGTGCAGTAAGTTGCTGCTGTTAGGTCTGGCGATTTTGTCACACTGCCATTTTGAATATACTTAGGAAGTAAATGTTTCCATGTGAAATTTAAGTTTGCTTGTAAAGGGTTGTAAAGCTCACTTGGTGGTTGATGTCTTGCAAGCTTCAAAGAGAGCAAATGCATCTATTGTAGTGCTTCCACGTGGCTGCACCAGGAAAGCACAGATGTGTACCTAAATCGTCCTATCAAAGGACGTTGGGAAGAGTTTATGACCATCAGCATGGCACAAGGCCTGGTCAGTGAGGCACCTGCTCCGAGAAAAGGTATAGTAGTTTGGATTGTCAAGTCCCATGCACTCCTTTACTCACGACCAGAATGTGTTGCAAAATTGTTCAAAGTGTGTAGGAATCGTAAACAATCTAGATGGGTCTTAGAACGCCCTGGTTTACTGTGCGAAGGAACTTCCAGCCTTCACTATACCATATGGTAATGATGGCGGTGATGATGACATCTTAAACAGTGACAGCAACAGTACTACGGTGATGACGAAAATGAAGACCAATAGCTAAGAGTTTACCATTGGCATGCACATTAACACATGACTAGTAATGCAATCGTGTTTACCTAGTATTGAATTGCCGTGAGTTAAAACCCACCATTTCATCTCTAGAAACACCCCTAACGAAGTGCTCCAAGGTTTCGCAGCCAGCTCTAATGTTTCGTTGAGGTAGTATAAATAATTGGCACCCTAGGCAATCTTGTACATTCTAATTCTAATTGCTACCAAGTGACAAATTTTCTGCCCACAGTTTGTGACTAATTTCTGAGAGCATTAGAAAGAATGCAGGACTTACCAGGGCTAGGCATATCAAGTCTGAGGCCTACAGCGATACGAGTGGTCTCATCATCCATTCGAAGACCCAAGACTGCAACCGGAAGGGCGTTCAGCCATGCACCGGATTCCTTCCTACTGGAGGCCAGGAGGCGGGCTTTGGACCTTTCATCTGCTGCATCCTTGAGTAAGGACTGGTCTGTAGCCTCGATTCTAGGGGAGTCCCATTCCCTTTGTCTATGGGATGCTGAGTCAGTAGGAGAGGACTGTTGTGTCCTAGAGACCACCTGCTCAGTGCGTCAGCCCTTGTTACAAGAGGGGCCTGTTGGAGATGCGTTGAAATGATCTGGGAGACCAGACCAGAGTAGCCAAGCAGCAGAAGCGAAAAAGGCCGAGTGGGCAAGCTGTACTGCACTCCGGATTCCGAGTCCACCATGCTTGACAGGGAGCGAAGCCTGGGTCCAGGCTGGATCTGAGCCCTGAAAGGAGATGTTGGTGATGCTGCTGGTGCCTGTCCTCAGCAACTCATCATCAAAGTGCCTGCTGTTGGTTTGGGCTCTGTAGGCCTGGAGCAGGTAATATCACCTGCCAGAGTGCATGAACAAAAAGGCCTGATCTTCTCGTAGAGATAACATTGTCTCTCCAGATCCAACCCCTTGTCTTGGATTTGCTGCGGGAAAGATGCCCTCTGGGATGGGGTGCTTACTAATATTAAAGACTTTCCCTTTCTGCTCTGGAGTGTTCCTGGAGGATGATATTGTATGGGTGGTCATCCTTAATGCTAAACATGTGATACTTTGTAATTGATTGAATGCTTTTATAGTAGTCTTTCCGAAAGGTTGTCCAATCGTAGAAGGGCACCTGAATTGTGGCCATTATTATGGATTAACCTGTGTTCATCTGTTTGCTTTTTGATCACCCCAAAGTGGTGATCTGGTGCTAACTTCGTGTGTCCAGCCAACATGAAGGACAGCTGCACAGATGTATGCCTTCCAGATGCAACATGCCACATCAGGTATTGGATGAAAGCATTATTTTTCTTCTGACCAATGCAATGCAGCAGGAGATTCACTTCTTTAATTCCATGATTCTCTAGATAGTGATGCAGTAGGCTGATGGTGGCATTGGCACCTTTTCCCACTGTTTCACCCTCATCAATTAGGTGACTTGTGTTCCGAGTGGTTCGCAAGTCACTTCAAAAAGGTGACATTTTATAGCTGTTAGGAAGTATGCTGGCCCAGGTTGTTGTGGGTTGTTTGGAAAATGCACTTGTTGCGCATAGTCAAAACTATAATGCATTTGTCGGAGAGTAGTATCCTAAGTCATGCCTTCTTTACATTCTCTAATCTGCTCATTATAAACACTTCGCTCTGTCCTGCCCATTTCCAACTGTGCCTCGGCCTGCTGCAATTGTCTTTGACATATCAGAAGGTAGAACAACGACCTTTTGCTCACAGGTTAGCAGATGACCCAGTAGTAGTACTCCATGGTGTCAGATGTGTTTACAATAAAACAAGAAGTATTTTCAATGCTTGAATATGAAAAAGCATTGTGAAGCCTTTTCCTAGCATTCCCATACACCTTATCTACAACATCATTGCTTATGAAATCACAAAGATTCTTGAAGCAGGTTCTCGAAATGGCATGAACAAACAAAAATAATTTTTGGCACACTTGCATGCCTTGGAGAAAGAACTTCATTTGAGCGCGTGGTCTGAAGTCCTCCTGGCCTTGAGCAGAGGGTGTTCTGTGAGCAGCAGGTGTCCGCAGGGCATTAATTTGTGCCATAGCAACAAGGTCTAGCTATTTCCTTGCCATTTGGAGGCAATTGTTCCTTGTCAGAACAACTGCCTCTTTGGAAACTGCGCTGGAGCATGCTCCACCATGTGATCCTAGTTGACAGCTACAAGACTCTCTTAGCAACTGTTCTATCTATGCCTGCCCACTCTGGTCATCCAAGCTTGCCTCCATTTCTACTAGTTCACCGTTAGCCAAATCATGGTCATCTTCCTCATCTGAAGTCTTCTCTGCGCTGGCATCTTACTCTCGCTTTTCTGTATCCTCCTCCTGTTCGGTGTCCACATGTGCGTGCTGGTATTCCCTCTCAGCGTCTGCGAATTCAGCCACCAGAAGCAACAGAACATCTCCTAAAGCTAAGCTATGTCGATCCGCGAACACCTTCATTGCCGTATAAGGTCGTAAATTGGTCGAATGGTGTCGTATTGCACTCAAACGAACGGTGAAGAGGAGCTACAACGTGTACCTCATTAGGTACGCAATCGTACTGTGTATTGCCTCTGTCGTTTTCAAGATACTCGCAGACGAAGTCAATGAAACTACTCAAAATTATGCATAAGTCGTTATAGTATGTTTTCGCGTGGAACCCCACATGACTTCTTTGGCCAAAATATGTGTCACGGTGCTAACATCATGATGGTGCATTGAAAATGCTTCAATTTATTTAGAGGAGTCTGTTATGACCAGGATGTGTACGTTCCCTTGGTTGGTGATAGTTAAGGGCCAGGCCCAGAATGTCAGTGGATATTCATTCCATAGGCAAGCCTACCACATATTGGTGCAGTGCTGCTCTCAGCTGCCTTGAGGGTCTCTAAGACTGGGTCATTTCGTCCATACATCATAGATATGGCAAATGTCTCCAGCATCTGGCTGCAATTTCCACAATAGAAGTCTCCTTGCCCAATGTGTCCAGTTGTCCTGGTGTCATTGAATTCCAGTTCTTGAAATCCTCTAGTTACCAACTGCTGCAGAACAGTGTTACCCTTTGCGATTAGTACTCCATTGTCCAACTTCAGCCTGTCCCACTGAGTTCCTAACCCTTAGTCTGTACTTGCTAATTCCCTCTTGCTGAAGCTTTTAAGCTTGAATCATCTTACTCTGCCAGGTAAGGCCAACCTATACAAACCAGGGCCAAAATAAGCAGCCGACCAAAATCAAGGACTGTCTTGAATGTGTCACCTCATGCAAACCTATGCATTGCATGCTGAAACACATGCATACGCTACAAGTGTACCCGCTAAGGAGGGCCACCACTTGACTCCAGCTTACCACAGTCCTTGTCTTGGGGTTGCATAATACCAATCAGTGCAATGGTTATTCGGTTATAATGGGTCAATGTTTGTACGTGAATGTGTTGATAGGCATGGAATGTTGTAGGTGTGCTGGGATGAGTTGTGTATGAGCACTGTGTGTGTGTGTATTGTGTGTGTTGTGTGTATCTGTGTAGCAAGCATGGCTTTTTCTGTCTCTCTCTGTACTTAGTATGAGCTCCTCGGATCAAGATTTGCTGCTTGCAATTGCTGCTGCACAAAACAAGACTATTGAGCAACTCATGTGCTCACATGGAATAGGCATCTGTGGCAGGCACTTTTCTTATTGTACTTGAACATTTTACGTAGTAATTTCACACCAACAGATGGTTGTTAATTATATACGTTATGCTGCACACAATCTGATCATATTACATCTGATTATAATGCCATGCTTGATCAAATTGAGGTAACATTATACATAGTAATTTCACATCAACAAATGGCTGTTGATTGTATGCATTATGCTGCACACACATCTAAGTATTGTATAGAATCTGATCATACTATTATATATCTGATTAGAATGCCATGCTCAATCAGTTGAGAAATTGAGGTAGAAAATGTCAGTTTTGTATATAGATGCATGTGAAATTATTGCCACTATATATAATAATAATTTTATATGTCCAAATGTTGCAGCCCTTGCACTTTTATGCTGGATGGATGTACTATATTGAACAGTGCATTTTAGGCCATGCAGCTTTGCCCATCAGTCTGCACTGGGAAAAACGGAATTTCCTGACGAGGTGTGTTTCAGGAAATGTCCAGGAAATGTTTTGCAGAGATTTCCTGGACATTTCCTAGACATTTTGTGAAGCAGTACATGTGCTGGTGTCAGGTACATTTCCTGTTGCCCCAGGAAATTCCATGTATACTGCACATTTCCTGCACCTTTCAGGAAACCGAAACTATGATTATAATGTAACAATAATTGTAATATATGGCATTGCCTAATATATAATATGATATAAAAATTTAATATTATAATTGTATATGCAGCACATAGCTAGCTAACCCATGGCAGTATACATCCATGTCCATGCGTACCATGGCCATGCATATCATGGCCAGCTAAACGTTGACAGCAATTGATTCAGGCCTTCTCTTCCTAGACAGGATGCATGTATGTGTACACGGATGCGTGTGCGAGTAAGATGCACATGCATATATGGATCCACGCAGTACAAAATTAATGAAGATCGATAAATGGAGCAAGACATTGTGCATGTACGTAGATATGCATGTATCTAGCCAGCTAGTGGCAGCTGACCATTATACTGAATTTTCAAGTGCATGCATTCACGAATAAAAATTCCAAAAATGTCCATGCATGAATCGAAACAGTTTTTAATATAGAACTGCAAACATAGCAAATCCATGCTTAACATCAATTATGTGGAAAAATTGCTAGTACAATTATTGCGAGCAACAACAGATGATGACATGCTTACAAAAAGGGCCAAACAATTATTCAAGAGCACAGAATAAAGGAAAAACATGAACATGAGAAGTCTCTAAGGAGTACATTGTTAATAAGGCCAAACAACTTAAAAATGACCACACAAGTAGAGCAAATATACAAAAAGTGACAATGCAGTGATTACCATGCATACATACTACTCTACCAAAGGTACTACTACCATCACAGACTCATCCGAATCTCCCAATTTTCTGACAACATGCGCACAACATGTTTGCAAGAAGCGAACTGGCTGTTTTCAGTTGTGTGTGGTTGCATATGATTGAACCATGTTAGAACAGCTCAGCAGTACTCCAGTATGAAAATATATATAACGTTATAGCATGTCCTCCATGTCTTCCAATGTCATTATATATCACTATACACAGAAAGTGGCTTGTTTTACCCAGATGCATACAGTACTCTAGTATTATAATTTTTAGAGGCTGCTTGTGGCAGCCCCTATATTGTTTTAATTTTGCGATTTAGTTGTATGGCTTCATGTTACGGTATATATATATATATATATATATATATATATACCACCACATAGACCACTACCACACAGTGCAAGTTGCCCGAGTGCAAGTGCAGTATTTGCGCCAGTGGGTGGATAAAAAAGCACCACCAGTGCAAGTTGCAGAGGGTGAACCACCATGTGTGCAAGTGGACTATCTGCGCTAGTGGCTGCAGGATAAAGCACCACCAGCGCAAGTTGTAACTAGTGACAACTACCATCTGCGCAAGTGGAATGGTTGCACCAATTGAAAGAAGGGAAACACCATAAGCGCAAGGTGCAAAGGTCAGGGTGCAATGTGCAAAGGTCAGGACACAAGGTGCAAAGGTCAGGGCCAGCATTAGCGCTAGTCGGTACGGGATGCAGCAACAACATGCAACTACAACCACCAACACCAGCAACCGGATAGGACCAGCACAGCACGATGCAGCAATCAGTGCAACTTGCGTGAGGGCCCCCATTTCCTTCACAAACCTATAGCTAGTCCTCACGCAAGTTGCACTGATTGCTGCATCGTGCTGTGCTGGTCCTATCCGGCGCTGGTGGTGGTGGTTGTAGTTGCATGTTGTTGCTGCATCCCGTACCGACTAGCGCTGATGCTGGCCCTGACCTTTGCACCCTGACCTTTGCACCTTGCGCTTATGGTGTTTCCCTTCTTTCAATTGGTGCAACCATTCCGCTTGCGCAGATGGTAGTTGTCACTAGTTGCAACTTGTGCGGGTGGTGCTTTATCCTGCAGCCACTAGCGCAGATAGTCCACTTGCACACATGGTGGTTCACCCTCTGCAACTTGCACTGGTGGTGCTTTTTCATCCACCCACTGGCGCAAATACTGCACTTGCACTCCGGCAACTTGCACTGTGTGGTTCTGGTCTGTGTGGTGATAGTTGTATATGTGGAAGTGGAGGTGTGTGGTAGTTGTATATGTGGAAGTGGAGGTGTGTACATGAAAACTACACGGACACTTTAGCAATTTGCACTGTGTGGTGGTGGTCAGTGGTGGTGGTAGTTGTATTATGTGGAAGTAGAGGATATACATATATATATATATACACTCAGTAAGCAGAGACCGCAAGTACACACATACACCTCTCAGGAATGCACAGTACAGCGACATACACCCACTCACACCCACACATGTACACATGTACCCCTCACACACTCCTACCCACAGCACCTACCCACAGCACCCACCTGCATTCATAAGCACAAACATACACCACACACACACACACACACACACACACACACACACACACACACACACACACACACACACACACACACACACACACACACACACACACACACACACACACACACACACACACACACACACACACACACACACACACACACACACACACACACACACACACACACACACACACACCTCCTCCTCCTCCTCTGAACTCCCTGTCCATGGCTGGACGTTGGGCAAGATCTTGGTATACAAACGTCTTTTGTCAGTCAGCTGGCCGGCTAACGAGGCTGTTGAATGATGGATCGCCATTGAGACCTGTTCTTCACATGCTCGCTCCATTGAGGAAGGTTGGACAGGTCCTTGTGAACGAGGTCTACCCAGCGCTGCGAGGTTCCTCCAGGTTTCCGCTTCCTTCCATGTGGTCGACATCTCAAAACCTGCTTCTGTGGCCGGTTTTCTGGCATTCTCTGGAGATGACCAAACCACTGCAACCGCTTGTGGCGCAGTTGTTCTTCTACCAGTAATTCTCCAGTTTCTTCAAGGATGTCAACATTTCTCCTCTTGTCCCATAGTGTCACCCCAACAATCTCTCGCAGGCACTTCATTTGGAATGCATGAAGTTTCCTAAGCTCCTGTTGTGTCACAGCCCATGTCTCTGCTCCGTAGAGGAGCACAGGCATCACCATCACTCGGAAGACATGCAACTTGGTTCTCTTGCTGACACTTCTGCTCCGAAAGACTTCCTTCCTCCACTTCTGGTACACTCTGGAGGCCTTCTCCAGTCTGGTTCCCACGTCACCACCTACTTTGGCATTTTTCCCCACTTCACTTCCTAGATAGGAGAAGGACTCCACAGCTTCTAATGGGTTCCCCCTCAGAGTGATTGTTACCTCATTCTCCTCCTTGCCGACAGTCATTGTCTTAGTCTTGGTAGCATTGATAGTCATGCCCCATCGTGTGCATGCTCTGTCCAGTGCGCTCACCATGGCTTGCAGCTCGCTGGCAGATTCTGCAACCAGGGTGAGGTCATCGGCGTACTGGATGTTTTGGATGTCTGCGGTGCACGGTGTCTTCTCTCTATACGACAAGAACAGTCCCTCTGTGGTGGTGTATTCAATTTTCCAGCCTCCCGGTGTCATTTTTAGTGCCTATCTGAGAACCCTGTCCATGAAACAGTTGAAGAGGAGTGGTGAGAGTATGCAGCCCTGCCTGACTCCACTGACAACCTTGAACTTCTCAGATGCTCCTTCGGTGGTCCTGACCTGGCACCATGTGTTGGTGTACATTGCACTAATGATGTCGACAAGATGGCTGGGCACCTTGTAGTTCCTCAGGACAGCAATGAGGGCATCCCGATTCACTGAGTCGTAGGCCTTGGTCAGGTCTATGAAGCACAAGTGTGCAGGTGTGTTGTACTCAGCTGCTCGCTCAATGATTTGCCTCGTGACCCAGATCTGGTCAGTAGTCCCTCGACCCTTCCGGAACCCACACTGTGCCTCAAGGAGCTGTGGTTCTATTATGGCCTGCAGTCTATTGTGGAGAATCAGGGACAGTACCTTCCCTGGAACACTGAGCAGAGCAATGCCACGATAGTTGTTACAGTCCTTCCTGCTTTGCTTCTTGTGGAGTGGGATTAGGATGGCATTTTTCCAATCTTGAGGCACTCTTTTTGTTCTCCACACTTCTCTCAGTAGCTCCCACAACCAGTCAACCATAACCTGTCCTCCATTCTTCACCAATTCTGCAACTATTTCATCACCTCCCGGAGCCTTGCCATTCTTCAGCTTTCTCACAGCCACCTCCACCTCCTCCCTGGTTACTTCTGTTGTGTCAGTCGTTGCCAGATCCTCCACATTCGCAATCACCTCCGCTGTCACAGTGCTGGGTACATTCAGCACCCCCTCGAAATGCCTCTTCCAACGTGAGAGTCTCTCTTCGCTGGTTTGGATTGGATGTCCCCTCTCATCCCAGATGGTGGATGTTGGTTTTACTCTGCTGGCATTGAGGTCCCTCAATTTCCTAAAGAAATCTCCTTGTCGATGGCGCTTTAGGCTGTCTTCCATTTCCTCCAACACACACACACACACACACACACACACACACACACACACACACACACACACACACACACACACACACACACACACACACACACACACACGCACACACGCACACACACGCACACACACACCTACACACAATACACATGCACACACACGCACACACACACCTACACACAATACACATGCACACACCATGCACATGTAAACCATTGCCTACACACAGAGAGAAGTAAACAGGGGCCGCAGGCATACCGGAAAGCTGGCGAGCCGCTTAGCTACTGCCGTTCGATAGCTTTTCGCTTGAGGGGCCATTTGCGATGACGATTTTGAAGAAAAAACGGGCGGGCTAAGGTTCTCCGAGCTAAGGATACTTGCCAAGCCTTAGCGTGTGTGGTTGACGGCGCTCACCAAGTTCTTCTCCGCTCCTGTTACTTTTCCGAGGCAACGGTGTAAAGGTCTTCTTGACGGCAGCCATTGAAGACGATGGCAAGAACCAGACAGCAACCAATGGCGCTCTATACAGAAGAATATTACGCACTGCGTTGTCCGGTGCTGGTGTGGCCACCAGAAGGAGGCGCGGCACTCCTATCCTTCGAGAAACGTCTGTTCAAAAGTCGGCCGCCGTATAAACGCCTCGTAAGCAATGCTTCACCAATACCCACGCAATATAAATACAAGTACAATTATACTAACTCAGTAAGTATATTATATACTTGGCTTTCTCTCTTGGACAGAGAACTGCTAATTGAGAAATCCTGCTAATGATGTTGTCCTATGGACCACCTCACCAAGTTCACTAAGTTTCAATGATATGTGGTCACATTTTTTTGGTATTGATATTATGCTGCCTATCTATATAAATGCGCAATACATAATGTATTGTTCTATGAGGATTTATATTGCCACTTTGTGTCCAATTTGCAGGGGAAACAAGGCCTAATTAGAAATTCTGCCAAATTTAAAACTCAACAATTTTTCTCAGCATCAGCGTTCTGCATAGTGCTTGTTCACCACTGCCTCCGACCATGCCAGGAATTATATTATTTATTTATTATATAGGGGGTAATACATTTTTCATTAAAAAAACAAAATGTAGTTATTAATATACAATTTATGTCAGGTCAAAACCCCTCCAACCCCCAGTCCAAAGATCCCCCGAGAGATCCCACAACAGCCACCCTGTTCCCCCGCTGCACGGCCACGGACACTCGCTGGAGGAGAAACTGATAGGACCTTTGTTCCCCAGTTGCCTCCCTGAGACGGTGTCCGAGGTCCCGGAGCAATTGGAGGGCCTCTGGGCCCAACACTCCTGATGTCTCAACAGCCACCGGGACAAAGTGGTGGCTTGCATCCAAATGTGCGTACTTAGCCCTCTTGGCCTGTTCCGCCTGCTGTGCTACAGCTCCAGAAGACATTGCAGCACTTGGAAGGTGTGAGGGTGCAAAAGTGTCTGGGCATGTTGCATCCCAAACCAAGACTTTCCCTTGCTTCCAGGGCACCAATGAAATGCCATCTGGGCGCTTCCCATCTGAGCGATAGATGCCAGAGGGTTCACGGCGAGAAGGGATGTGGGCAGAGGAAAGGGAGCGATGGATAATGTCATTCAGTGCAGAGTGTTGGGGATGCCGTCCCTCACTCCTCCTGCAGCTGAGGCCATGGGTGGCTAGGTTATCAACCTCTGCTCCACAAAGGCTACATTGGTGGGGATGACACAGGGGGATGCCAAGACGGAGGCCCACAGCCACCCGAATGGTATCATCATCCATCCGCAACCCTAATGAAGAGACTGGGAGGGTGTTCAACCATGCCCCGGACTCCTTGTTAGAGGCTGCTAACAGGCGTGCTCGAGATTGGGCGTCAGGAGCTTTCTCCAGTAGTGACCCAGCAGCCTCAAGGACTTTGGGGAGGTCCCAGTTCTTTTGATGATGGGAGGCTGGGTCTGATGGGGGGTTGAGGTCTGAACCCTGTCTCCAGGCAGCTAGGGCCTCTTCCCTAGAGGTGTAAGAGGCGCCCCGCAGGCGGTCTGGTAGAATTTGGTGAACAAGATTGGAGGAGGCAGCTGCGGAAGCCAAGAAGGCGGAAGGTGCAAGCTGCACTGCGCTCCGAATTCCCAGGCCACCGTACTTCACTGGGAGGGTAGCCTGGATCCAGGATGAATCCTGTTCCCCAAGGTGGGTGTTGGTGACACTGCTTGTGGTGGCTCTTAACACATTGTCATAGGTCACTAGCTCTGAAGAGGCAAAGCAGGGGGACGTACGAAGTGAGTAAAGCAGCTTCGGGATGGCAAAGGCATGGCGTAAGAGGAGGATGGCGTCATGGGCACGGAGGTGCTGAAGTCTGTCTCCCATGACCTCGAGCATCTTGGTCTTCACTCCAATGGATCTGGAAACAGACTCCACATCCCCCAGGGCAGAACCAAGGAGGGTAGCTTGCTCTGGGCTGGTTACTGTCAACTCGGGGGCTGCAGACAGCAAGGGTTCCAGGAGGGTAGTGTCCCGTCCGATGACCTCTGTTCAATTGGAGTCCCAGATCCTCTGCAGCGCATTCCACTGTCTGAAGGTCCTGAAGGACCTCCCCAACCCTGCCACCGAGTGTGCCATCGTCCAGATAGAAAACCACGAGCTCAGAGGTGAGTTTTTCTGTTAGCGGATGGATAGCCAGACAGAACAACAATGGGCCAAGGGGATCCCCTTGCTGCACTCCCTCAGATGACTGCAAAGGGGCTTTCCCCCAAAGGAGGGTGGAGGGTGCACTGTAGGCAGAGTGCACGAATGGGAGAAGCTCTGGGGCCAATTCCCTGACGCGGATTAGCATCTGGTCTCGGCGGACACAGTTGAAGGCATTGGAGAAGTCCAACTTAAGGAGCACATGGTCTGGAGGTAGATTGTCAAGGTAGATGCGGGCGGCATGCACTGCAGCCTCTGCCCCCTGAGGGGTCCCGTAACCCAACTGACGAGGGGCAAGGAGTGAGTGCATTGGACCCTTGACATGTACTGCCGCAGCCTTAGCAGCCAGACGACGGAGCGTACAACCTACGGCGATGGGTCTGACTCCACCCCCCTTCTTCTCCAAGACTACCAGATTGGCTCCAAAGAAAAGTGGACGGACAGGCTCTGGGGTCTGGCCTGCCAAGGTTAGGTTGATGAAGGATGTAAGCGCTCTTAGCAATAGTGAGCCCCCAACCCCTGCTGATGGTCCAATCATGTCCTTCAAGTGCTGAGGTCTTAAGCCGTCAGGCCCACCGGCCGATCCATTGGGGAAAGAACGTACTGCCCGGGCCACTTCCTCTTCAGACACCGTGAGAGTGCAACTTGGCTCCAGGGGTGCTGGAGGAATCTGGGTGTCTGGGTGAGGAGCTGGGTGCTTCGCCTGAAGGGCGTTGAGGGTTG
Source organism: Aplysina aerophoba (assembly GCA_949841015.1). Lineage (NCBI taxonomy): Eukaryota > Metazoa > Porifera > Demospongiae > Verongiida > Aplysinidae > Aplysina > Aplysina aerophoba. The sequence continues at coordinate 3,464,259 of OX465038.1, forward strand.
CCACATTCCTGTCTGCTATGGTGTCCTCGGAGCATGCTAGTCTGATAGCACCGGTGAAGTCTCCTTCCTCAAGCTTGGCGGCCACATGGGCGGCCAGTAATTCCGCAGGGATGTGCTTCTGCGCTTTCCTACCTTGTTGTTTAACTGGGGCAGGGTCAACTTCATCTTCTATCTGCTTCTTGAATGCCTTCGTAGAGTTGTAATGACTACCCCCTCTGGGGAGGACACGGAGGCAGCGAGTGCTGAAGTGCAGGAGTCGGTCTCATGAGGCCAGTTCATTGCTTTCCACTACCCTCCCGAGTAAATCGGCCAGTTTCTTCGCTGCCAGCTCTCGCGCGGCACGTGGTATCCTCTTGATCGTCCGCACCGCTAACTGGGATGGGGAAGGCGGGACTTGCGCAGCCTGAGGGACGTCCGGGGCAAACGGGGGCAGGGGTTGGCTGTTTCCTCGATCAATGACGTTCGACAGTCCTACAGGGGGTACGCGGGAACCGGCGCAGCGGTTGTCCAAAGGGCCATGAACGCGAATCAAACCAGTTCTCGTTACTGGCATCGATCGTCCGCACACAGCGCATGGAGCGCGGGAGAGGGCCATCGGAGTGTTGATTTCCTTCCGTTGCTGATCATGTCTGCTCTCCAGCATCAACATCTCATCATTGGTGGGCATTAGCATTCACTTTGGCTACGCAATCGCTGAGAGAGAGACTCAAACTTTCCTCGGTGGCGCTAATCAGTCCGCCACGCCGCCATTTTTTGATATGATATTGATTTATTATTTATTTACTTTAGATTAGTGGGATATATTGCAACTTGCATTGTATATATATAATACGTGAAGCTACGGTTGTATTGTTACATATACATATATATAAAAATGGCTGCCTCGAGCAAGAGTGCGCAGAGATTGACTTGTGATTTTGACGGTGATTTGTGTATGACGCAGCGAAGATCCCAGCAAAAAGGGATGATTTCGGATCTCCCAGAAAGAACGGACCCGCCGGCCATTTGCGAGCAATGACGTCCTATTTCGCAACTGACGCATGACGTGTGTTTATAAGTAGTGGCTGATGGTTTCTCTGTATAGCAAACATCTTAGCTTCCATATAACCCAATGCTGGCTGTGTTGATGGGTCACACAGGCCAAACACCCACACCTCATTTCTTGTGGCCCGTCCTCTGTGATTCTGGAGTAATGATGAAATAAAGATTATCTTTACCCTGCCCAATTAAATTATATGCATGGCTATTAAATTGGCAGTTTTGGGGAATGCATACCTTCGGCTTGTGACAGAACAAGCTCTTGCCAATTTGTATAATTTGTCCTTGTCCTCCCAGCTCAATTTGCATCCCTAACAGCTGTGTGCTGTAGACTTCTCTCAGCCACTGATAAACTGCACAGGATGTGTTTTCATCCACCTCCAGTGCCTTTGCACAGTCAATGACGGGAAATTCCCATGCCCACCAGTGGATGAGCAGAAGCCATTTCTGCAAGCTCAGCCTTGACTTAGAAGAAGCTTCCATCCCGAATGGAAATGTACTTCTTACATTGAGGACACCTCCATCTATTTTTTGTAGATAGAATGTAACTTATTTTAGTTTATGCATGTTTCGTTTTGTGCATATTCCTGCATTCATGAAGTAATAATATTGTTTTGATAAATTAAGCCTACCTGTGACCGTCAATTCGCTCCTGCCAGAGCATAGGAACATTGCAAGCAATGCAAGTCTTCCTGCTGGATATCAGTTGTCTAAGTTTGAACCAGTCAAGTAGTTGATCCTTTGCTCCAAAGACAATTCTTCCTATTTCAAAAAATGACATTATCCGAAAACCGCCAAACAGCTGAAATTTCCCGTCATTGATTCCCGCCTAGTCTAGTATGTGTGTATATTATTTATAGCACAACCATGAAAAGTTAATTGGTGCAGTTTGCATTTATTTACAAGTACAACCGAAAATGCCCGTGGTCGTCGATAACCTAAAGCTAAATGCTCATGGTCGATGACATCATGCGTCGGTTGCAAAATTGGACGTCATTGCTTGCAAATGGCTGGCGGGTCCGTCCTTTCCGGGAGATCCCACTCCTTTTAAAGGCATAGTCACTCACCTTCGGTCACACTACTAAACCTGGGTGCCAAATACACAGACGCTAGACGTTGCTTATCAGTGTAACACATACCAACCTATTTCGTAGCTAAAGTGAACACTGTAAAGCGCTACATATGAGTCATGCCAATTATTTATGCCATATGTTATACACCAACGTACTTCAGGAAAACTCAGGACATCAATGTGGATAGCACTTCGCTTAGAAGTAGCTAGAAATCGCCGCAATTTCCGTTGTGCCAGATCACAGGTAGCCATTTTACTTGCTTCATTAATATTCATAAATTCACGGAGAAGACAGACAATAGGCACACCATGGATAGTAGAGAACAAGGATTGGCAACTCCCGATTTCACACCTTGTTAACACCTACATCCAGGTTAGGATGACCTTTGCTTGCCGCAATGAAAACGGCGTCGCTGCCGCCGCCGAGATGCTAAAGACGTTGCTAACGTGCTATAACAGATGCTTTCAGAGTCTTTGGAACACAGGAAACGAGTATTGAGAACGAAAGACTACGATATGGATCGTGTGATTAGGTGTTTCCTGAGCTGGTCTGACATTTCGTTGCTTTGTATGAATGCACTGAAATGCAAAATTGGTCATTTTGTCTACCTATGTACCTTGCTCAAGATACTTAGCATAATAAAAAAAATGAGTTGGAAGGCATACACCAATCACTATAGGATTGGTCTAAGTCAAAAAGATCATCTGAAATGCCCTCTCACAACCTGGAAAGGTACAGAACTACACCACACTAATAATCAGCAGTTGTACACTATGAGGCTTGATAGCACCCCTGAATTAAGAGAAATCTCTTCAAAACCGGTCTAAAGGCATGCTACAGGGACTGCACAGTATTGCTCTTTAAGCCCTTTGAGCATACATGCAATGTCATTAGCAGTGGAGGTACAGTAAGTCCTATTCACAAGGTAAATAATCAATAATTGAGCCTTGCAGTGCCTTTATGTGTATATGTGTCTGTTTTTCAACAAACTATTACTCCATAGCCCTTAAGGGACCTTGAGCTATCTTTTTGTGGGTTTGCTGTGCTTTGTGACCTTCCCCTGCTTGTTTGTTCTTCCACATCTGTCTCTTCTTCTCCTAATCTCTTTTTCAAAAGTCGCGCCAAAAATCACATTATAACACTTAACAAGGTGTCAGTTCTAACCCTGATGCATAACCAGTAAACACAGTATAAAATAATGCAACAGTACAGGAGTGTTGATTGAGTTGCCAATCCCTGTTCTGTACTATCTATGGGCACACAAAGGAAAGGTTCCTTCGTGTGTCTAAGGACAGACTAAGCATACCTTACCGACTTCTATGCTCTGTAGCTCTGTTGTAAACGTGTTTTTTGTTCCAAAACGTGGTTCAGATATAGACGAAGACGTGTTATGTCAGAATATGTCGAAAACCCGATTTCGAAAAATTGGTCTAATGTTTGCATTCTAACCTCGACTGCCACAATTACAAATGTTGCGATAACATGTTCGCGAATGCACTTTTCCAAGTGGCCTCGCATAGTTTTCTGCGCTTGGTTGTGTACGTTGCTGTGAACCCAAACGCACTTGCACCATTTGCAACGCTGCAGACTAGTTAGCTTAGCAACCAACACCTTGGTCTCCCCTAGTTACATGCCAGAGTAGGCACCCTGCGAAAATTTCATGCCTACTACCATACCCAACAGTAGAAACCACTTCTATAACACAGATTAAAGTACCTTTCAAGCTTTGCAAGCGTAGCGATTGCCCACAAGAGGCCGAAAGCCTTTCTTTTGCCGCATATTCAGTGTTGTGAGGTGTGAAACCGCAACTATTTGCATTCAGTGAATGTAAATAGTTGCGGTTTCACATATCATGCCTGTCACTTCATGTGCTCGCGCAACAGCTAACCGTTGCACCCCAGGGCTGCCGTATCCCAAACTTCATCAGCTACCGGCTAGCTTCTAAATGTTTAGGAATGCCTGCGAACACCACCAGTTGTTACAGTAATAGTGCGCGATGCCGAAAGTGAAAGATGGGAAGAAACGAAGGCACCCGGCAAGGATAGGCTCGCAAGGAAACACCTCACTCGTGGAGTAGGCCCATCTAGCAGAGTGTCCGAGGACTTTGTACTGCCGCCAGATTGGACTACCAAAAATGGTGGCATCATTTCGACCTCTACAGTTCGTTTGAGGTAGCGTTCTCCCGTTGGACAATATTTCAATAGCTTGGGAGCCGTTCAGGAATTCCTCGCTTGCTCTAGAATGACAGCGGGCAATGCTGACGCTGAATCTGGTTCGTCAATGGACAAATCTGGCTCAGAGTACTTGCCAACTCCAAGAAAAGGCCACCGATTGGAAGCCTACCACCAGCAAAAGTCAGCAGGAACACTAGAAACAATCAATATTAAGCTGTGCCATCATTCTGCAAGAAATGTTCACTCGTTGTCTACAAATTTAGCCTCTAAAATGGCAAGGCTATCCTCTAAAGACACCTTGGCAGCCATTTGCTTGTCTTAGTAAGCAAAAACTTTTTGCGCCATTAATTAATGGAGTAACACTTGGAGTTTGACACGATTTTCATTTCTTTCTTTCCTCTAAAACTCATACAAACCAATAGTGATCGTCACAAAACTGCAGAGATGCAAATCAGACCCACAGCTGTACCTATCCACCACAAATTGTTCAGGTTTGACTTCGACATGATAGTCAGTGCTACTACCTTAAATTTAAGTAACATTATGTATACAACCATACCATACCATAACAACCAAACTCAACTGAATAGGATCTATCAGTCAGACTTATATCACAGACATGTATCAGTCAGTGCACACAGGGTAAATGCATTGGCTAAAGCTTTAAAGTACTGCTGATGAGTCACTGCAACATACTTCTTTTCATTGTTCACCGTGTTTCATTCAGTTAAACCATGCAGTGGTTATAAACAAACAAGCAGTATGGTTGGCACAGCCATTGTTCTACGAACACTGACATGCACACAGTCACTCAGGTGCATGGAAAGGTGGCTTCCAAGTAGAAACTTTTCCATTTGTAGTAGAGTATGGTACATACTCCATATTAGAACCAGAGACATTGGCTTTGTGTTGATCGTAGAACTTCCTTGGTGGAGGTGGCATTTCGGTTGGACAATCATCAGTCATGTGGTGCAACCATCTATGCCTGGATGTAAATATACAGTAATGACGACAGTTGAATCCACATGCACTCAATTACAAGGGAAACATAGTGGATCACAAATAATGATACATGATTTTATCATATGCTGCTACAAGAGTAGCTGTAACATTCATGTGACAGCTAATTGCTGAGGGTACAACAGAAGATACTGTACGTCGCAAAATGTTCGCGACCGAAAAATTTCGCGAATCGCTGCCAAAAAGGGGGGCAGAAGTATTTGCGACAAAAATATTCGCGAAGGCGGCTCTGATACATTGAGTAATACAGTAACATATAGCTTCTGTGTTCAAGTGTGAGGCTCGTCGGGTCTTTGACGGTGGATGAATCCTTCTCAGTATTATATGCCGTCGCGTGTCTTTAGCAGATACACAGTACTCATTCAGCAAACGTCTTACAGGAGCAGCGCGTTTCTTTCAAGAAGGTACAGGCCCAGCTAGCTTTAATAGTAATCGCGTAGAGCCTGGCTACGCGCGCGCGTGACTGCTATTTTTGTATGTTGCCACGTTCATTGCTAGTACACTTTAGCTGGGGAAGGGCGATTACAACTGCGAACGATCGCCGTACTGTTTCCATCTTCAATGTGTAGATAGCTCTCTGGTTTTACACTGAAAAATGTGAAAATACCACCCCATGGTTATGTAAGTGCGAGAGAATCGTTCTATGATCCCTATGAACTTCGTTCAGAGGAGGGCTTCACCAAACAAAGAGCTTCCGTCGACGTCCGCCATCTTAATGTGACATCACCGTAGTTATAATAGTGCGTACTCTAATACACCGTGTGTGTGCAAACATAAAAGTTCGCGATAATAATATTCCCGGATGTGCTCCATTCGCGAAAATTATTGACCGCGAACATTTTGCGACGTACGGTAGGAGGAAAAATTCTATTACGGACGCACACTTATTTCACACTTACTACATACTGCACATTTCAAGAAGCCAACATGGTGATTGTCACACCTTACTTTCATAGTGGAATATACCGACAGAGAAGTTCAAGTGTCAAATCGTCACCAAACTTCACAGTGATCTGAAATGTCTACTGGAGTGTGTCATTCGCATCCAGGAAGGATAGCCTTTAGTACTACTTGAAATCTTACCCCCCCCCCCGAAAAAAACTCAAATAAAAAGCACTGGTCTACCGTGTGTTCGAGGCAGTCGGCATGCACAAATGGGCTGCAGCCACAGGGTGAAAATCCTAGAAAGACCGTCGCTATTTTCAATTCATATCAGTAGTGATGTTAAGCATTTCACGTTGCACAGTAGTTTGCAATAGTACAATATTACGACCATGAAGGTCTTCAACAGTACAAAACCAAGAGAATCATAGATTGATGTATATACAATAAACTGGCAAATGGTGGAAATATTGTAACAGGTTGTGAGTAACCTTTCAAGAGGATTAAACTGGGAATGGGTAATGAGGTATATGAATAGGTGGTCTAGGATGGATTTAGAATTGAGTTCCATACCATGGGCAGCAGCAGACCGTGTCATGGTTCAGGGTATCTTCGGTGGTCTTGATCTGGATGGCTTTGATGGTTCTTCTTCAACAGTTGGCACCCATCTTGTCACTTGTGCCCTCATCCAATGAATTGCATGTTGATTGTTACCTATGGGCATGCACTGCAATTCCAATTCCTGGGGTCACATCTCTTCACTGCGTGTCTGTGCTCTCTGAGCCTAACCATCAGCATCCTCACTGTTTCCGCAACAAAGGTCTTGATACAGTCTTTCACAGCACTTAGTACACAACCCCTTTTCTCCTCTGGTACATGTGACTCACTGGCATAGTAAGCAGGGGGGGACAGGGGGCTGGCGCCCTCTTAAATGCCACAGATGATGGGGCTAGGCCTCCCTAAAAATAAGGGTCAAGCTATGTGAAGTTGTGAAATCTTATCACACCATGAAATTGAGTTTCACACCTTGTCCAATTTATCGCTTACTAACTAACAGTTTTGTACTGAAACTGAGATCTGAAGTGGGAGAAAGCTGACCGCAGTGATTTGTCTTGCATATTCAGCCCAAGCAGTCCCCTCCTGCCTCCATTTTGTATTGTGCAAGAGGCAGGTGCACCTGACCTTGCATGTGACTACACTGACATATCGCATGGCAGTACAGAAAACCTTGCGGGCACCTTAACCGTGCTCCAACAACCTCCTACGGAGCCCCGTGATCAGAGTGTGGAAGATGTGACAGTCGTCACCTCACCCATCAATCTCACCTCGTCTGCGACTCTCCCCTCCAAAAAACGTCTGTGAGGGTCCTCAAACGCCTGCCAAGGCTTCTAGGGAAGGTGCTTCGAGGAAAATGGCAAGCATTCTCAATAAGAATGACTACACATCGAGGCTGGCCTTTCTTTTCGGGGCCAATCCAACTGCCCTCAGCAAGGAACAAGGGGGGATTAGACCAAAACTATGAGCTGCTCGCTGCGCTGCCTGGTGGCAACGGTTGCAGGAAACAGGGTGATGAGGGAGATGGGGGTCTTGTTAGCCCCGCGGCAACTGGTGCAGTAAGGCTCTACTTGCAGGACCCTGACCCTGGTAAAGCCGTCCTGAAATTGGACTTCAGGAACGCCTTCAATACCATTCACAGGGACTTGATGCTGAATGCCATCTGGGAACATGCCCCCACTCTCCATCCCTTTGTTCACTCTGCATACTCGTCACCATCATCCCTTTTTCGGACGGACAGGACAATCTAATCAGTGGAAGGAGTGCAGTGGGATGACTCCTTAGGATCGCTCCTTTTCTGCCTGAGCATCCAACACGTTGTCACACAACTGGAGTCAAAGCTGGCCCTGTTCTACTTGGATGATGGCACTCTGGGGGGAAATGTGGACAACCTCAAGTGAGGTCTAGAGGTGATAGAGTGAGGAGGGGCAGAGATTGGGCTACACATGAAGAAGGGGAAATCTGAGATCATTTGTACAAATTCCGAAATCTCAGATCCCATTGTGAGTTGCCTACCAGGTGCTAAGATAGTTATAGTTGACCCCTCCAAGGCTACCCTGTTGGGGTCACCCATTGGAGATGTGTCCTTGGTTTCAGATGCCCTTACAACCAAGGTGAAGCAGCTGAAGAGGATGGGGGAAAGGCTCCAACTCTTTTCAGCACATGATGCCATCTTGCTCTTGAAGCACTCCTTCTCCCTCCCAAAGCTGCTGAACAATCTCAGGACAGCACCTTGTTTCCTCTCCCCGGCCCTGCAGGTTTACGATGAGCTCCTCAAGTCAACAAAAATGGCGGCCGGAAGTGGACTGGGGACAAGACTAGGTAATAATAATAATACTGATAATAATGGGTGTTGTGAGGGGTGAAGGCACACAGACCTACTAGGACCCATGGGTTGGTCAGGGTGGGTTCAGGACCAGGTTCTGTACTGTGGACAACTGTAGGCCACCGCCCAGGTTCATGGTCTTCTCACTCAACTTTATGTGGATGGCTTTGGTTGTTCTTCTCTGCCAGTAGCCGGTCATATCGTTCCTCTTCATTAGGTCAACTACTTCCTCAATAGGACAGTTGGCATCTGCATTTGCTTTTATCATGGTGAAGTGGTTGCACTTTGTTATTCAATCGTTTTGAAGTCATTAAACTTACACAAGCAGTATGTGGAACGTTTTGAGAGTGCAAATAGTGGCCATCTTATTCAGCCTCTAAGCATAACATGCCTGTATCGTGGCTGAAAAGGTGAGACTACATCTCTCCTGAAATCATCAATGAGATGGTTACAGTATATGGCCAGATGATTTTAAAAGACATCTGCACGTCATATATTTTGCAGTGATTGCTGATGACGTTACTGACATCTCACACAATGAGCAGATGTGCATTACAATCCGTTAGGTGGACTCCAGATGTCTACCAACATCCAATTCACAATCGAGAAAGAGGAAGAGGGGAGGCTTGCATTCCTGGATGTCCTGGTGACACGCAGCAAAGACCAACTGTCCACTGCAGTGTACAGGAAACCGACCCACACGGACCGGTACATCCCATACCATTCTCACCACCATCCCAGAATGCTGACAGGAGTGATGCGAGGTATGCGGGACAGAGCCCTTCGTATCTACGACAACACCAGCAGGAAAGCAGAGATGGAGCACCTTGCCAGAGTGTTAGAAGCCAATGGGTTTCCTGAGAAGCTGGTCAGAAAGACTATTAACCAAGCCTCAGAGACAACAGACATGTAAACCAGACGAAGAGGAACCACTGAAGACACTCCACCTCCCCTATGTGAGAGGTCTCAGCAAGAAGATAGAGAAGACCTGTGGACCCCTTGGGGTGAAAGCTATCTTCAAGCCCCAGAGTACATTGAAGCAGCAGCTTGTGAGAGTGAAGCAGAAGATGCCAGAAGAGAAGAGGAAGGAAGTGGTCTACCAGGTTCCTTGCAAGGACTGCCCCAAGGTATACATCGGGGAGACCAAGAGAACACTAAAGATCAGAATAAGTGAACACAAGCAAGCAGTAAGGAGGAGAGATGAGAACGGGATAACCTTGCACGTCCACACCACCAACCACAACATCAGCTGGAAAGGAGCACGGACGGGTTCATGGGACAGCGCAAGGATTCTGAAAGTGGAGAAGAATGGAAGCAATCCAGATCCGTACTGAACCCCACACCATGAACTTCGATTGTGGACTTCACCTCTCACCTGCATGGTATCCCATCATTAACGGTAGCACCAGACCACCACCCCCACCCACCTAATTTCCATGCATGCCCCTCAATTTACTTCATTAGAATATCCATTCCATCATTTTATCATCATTTTATCATTTTATTTCATTTTATTTCATTTCATGTTAACCACCTAACCCATCAACACCTGTCATGACATCACCCAATGCTGTACTTATAAGTGCGTCACTCTGTAGTACTTCAGTGTAACAGCTGAAGAAGGCCCTTGATGCCGAAACATTCTGTTATTGGCTTTCCATGCCACGTGAATTGCTCACGAATTCACCCATTTCAAATAGCTACAGCTTCTTGCGTCGAGGGCTTAGCACTTTAGCGCCTAGTTAACCCTTTATCGTGGATAAGCCACTATTGTGGCTTGCACATGACGCAACCTGTTGTGGAACAGATGCGACTATGACTATAGTGGCTTGTTCTTTGAAGCACATTCTATGCAGGAAAACAAACTTACTTAGTTGTAATCGTACCTCTCTGTTCACTAATGGTTATCTGCAGGCATAATTAGGTCCTTAGATATACCGTATGTCGCAAAATTTTCGCGACCGAATAATTTCGCGAATCACTGCCAAAAGAGGGGGCAGAAATATTCGCGACAAAAATATTCGCGAAGGCGACTCTGATACATTGCGTAATATATAACATGGCTTCTGTTTGTGAGGGTCGTCGGATCTTTGACAGTGGACCGGATTAACCTTCTCAGTATTACACACCGTCGCGTATCTATAGCGCGTGTCTTTAGCGCATACCTGGCAGTATTCAGCAAACGTCTTACAGGAGCAACGCGTTTCTTTCAAGAAGGTACGGGCCCAGCTAGCTTTAATAGTAATCGCGTAGACATACCGCCTGGCTACGCGCGCGCGCGGCTGCTCTTTCCGCAGTCTTCGGAATAGGGCTGAAATATCGTCGAAGATTAGACATCAAGGAGTTCTAGCAACAATTCTTCCGAAATCGACTGAACGAACGCGTACGTATGTTATATATGTGTTAGATCTCTTGTTCTTTTGTTTCTAGTGCGTCGTTCTATGATCCCATTGCAGCCCAGAGGAGGGCTTCACCAAACAAAGAGCTTCCGTCGACGTCCGCCATCTTAATGTGACATCACCGCTAGTTATAATGCGTACTCTCATATGAATGACTACACATCGAGGCTGGCCTTTCTTTTCGGGGCCAATCCAACTGCCCTCAGCAAGGAACAAGGGGGGATTAGACCAAAACTATGAGCTGCTCGCTGCGCTGCCTGGTGGCAACGGTTGCAGGAAACTCAGACGACGATTCTGGCCATACAGAGCAGACAGTTCACGCTGGCGCTCTCCCTCCCCAGGATTCTGAACAACCACGCACAAGTGACCCAACTTCCTCTACCGGTTCTTCGCCCACGCTTCCTGTCACATTCAACGAGCCCGTTGGCCTAGCGATAGACATGGATAGCACAGCTACTGCAATAGATTTTTTTGACATTACATTTGGCAATGACATAATGGAACTACTAGTGGAGCAAACAAACTTGTATGCAGCACAAAATCCACTGAGTGCTAGGTACAAGTGGTACAATACATGTGTGACAGAAATGTACTTGTTCCTCGGCATAATCATTGCCATGGGTGTCCACGTGTTGCCGAGCGTAGCTGACTACTGGTCCACCGACTCTCTGCTGGGGGTCCAGGGTATCATCAGGGATGCCAATCGACCGCTTCAAGGCTCTTCTTAGCTGCCTCCATTTCAATGACAACTCAAGGGCAGTGCCGCGCAACCAACCAGGACATGACCGTCTCCACAAGATCTGACCCATGATTAACCGCCTTCGCCAGACTTGGAGAACATGCTACAATCTGCCAAGAGAGCAGTCCATTGACGAGGCCATGGTAGGTTTCAAGGGTAGAAACGCAATGAAACAATATATGCCCATGAAACCGACCAAACGTGGCTTCAAGGTGTGGTGCCGCTGTTCTCCTAATGGGATCACAAACGACTGTGAAGTGTACGAAGGGTCCACTAAGCAAGCAAGGGAGGCAAACCTCAGCACTGCTGTTGTTCTTGGGTTGCCGAAGTACATCTATGACAAGGGGCACCATCTGTATTTCGACAACTACTTTTCCAGTATTGACTTAGCCGAGGAGCTACTTCGCCACAAGACATACTGCTGTGGCACTGCCCGTTCTAATCACAGAAAGTATCCAGCAACGCTGAAAAAGGTCACACTTAAGCGAGGCCAGCAACAGTCCAAGCTTGTTGGGAGTGTGGAATGTTTTGTGTGGAAGGACAAGAAGAACATCGACTTCATACAGACTCCCTGATGAGGCTGGGACAGTGATGAGGAAGAATAAGGATGGCACCAGGACAGCTGTAAGCTGCCCTCTAGCAGTCAAGCTGTACAACGAGCATATGGGTGGCGTGGACCTGGCTGCCTGTAAGCGGCAAGTTTACACATGCTCCAGGAAAGCCAAAAAGTGGTGGCACAGACTATTTTACTTCTTTCTGGACGTTGGTATCGTCAATGCTCACCTACTGGAGACAGAGACACCTCAGTGTGCACGCAGAAAGCAGAAAGAGTTCAGAATTGAGCTGGCGAAAGAGATGATGGCATTGCATTCTTCCAGGAAGAGAAAGGGCCGATCTTCCGTTGAAAGCGCACCTCCATCATTGCGCTTCTGCGAGCGTCACTTCCCCGAACTCCTCCCAAGCAGTCTCAACTGCCGCTACTGTTCGACTGCCGTGGACAGGAAACGGACCAAGTACTGCTGCAACCAGTGCAACAATAAGGAGCCAATTCCTCTGTCTGTAGTCCCTTGTTTTCGCCTGTTTCACACTCCCAGCCGTCAGTGAGAACTTCCGCAACCTCCGTATACTTAGTCATAATCACCGTATAACTTAGTATAACCTTTATCGTACGTATACTTTTATATATGTTCATTACTTGTATTGTATCGCTCTATGACTACACGTTTGAGCATAGTTCACTATGTGTACCCTATGTATAAAATTTGAAATGATTTCGCTAAAGTTTAATGATCGTCCACAACCACGGGCAGAACCACTATAGTGGCTTATCCACGATAACACGTTTTTCTCGCGCAAAAATGCACGCGATAAAGGGTTAAAAAGGTATTGATGATTCTGTTTGTTGTTTTGTGGTGTGTGGACACGTATATTGTATGTTGTAACCTTGTTATGATTTGTGTAGGGTTGATCTGTGCTCTAAACTGTTAGTCTCAGTAAATGTTATAGAGCATTTTTGCAAGGAGTCACACTCGAAAAAACTCAAATTGCAAGATCTGTAAAAAGGTGTCAAACAGTGAACAGTAAAGTGGCAAACAGCAAATGCAGACAAGCAGCAAACACCAGACAATGAGAAGATGTCTAAAGCGAACCATAGGCAAGATTCAATTGAGTACCAGAGCATAAACGTACTTTGCATAGAGGTAGATTTTGGGCATAAATCTATCTATAGTAAGGGGGAAAGCGCTAACAGATGTGAAACATTAACCAGTTAAATGTCTAGCTGATAGTAAATAACTTTTAAACGTTACTGCTTAACATTCACCTCTGCCTTCTAAATGGCACGTATCATACAGTCTGCATTAGCAAACTCCAATTTTCTACTTTACGCTAAACATGAAGCTCACTAAGCAACAAATACGCTACACACCCTCACCAATCGGGTGGAACCTGACTGGCATCATAATCCTGTCTAGCATAATCCACCCACCGATCTCGACCTGCAAAAGTCAAAGGACAGAAACATATGTTTCAGCATCCAATTAAACTATACAAGGAATAGAGATACACTAAATGTGTACTGTAATTCTCTATTTAGGGGATGGCATAGGGTGTTTTGTTTTCCCTATACATTGGTATAGGAGTGAAATTGCAAAATACGCTGAAAACTGGCGAAAGAAGGCTACGTAGAGCTGAATATAAAATGGTCTTACTGTAAACTGACCTTCAAGGCAAGCGAACATATCCCGCTGGGAAATTACTGAGCTTTGAAACTCCCGGCTTTCGTTTCCTTCTTCTTCTTCTTCCCCAGCTGAAACTCAAGATGAAAAGGGCTATTGAAGTGCTTCATGTACGAAACTACTAGAAAGTTCCTGAGCGGTATTCTTCTATTGAGCAGGTAGTCAAAAGCGATATTTACCACTAAAGTTTTCGTGGCTCACAGCGATAGAGCTTTGGAAAATCTACCATGTTCTAATGATGTCACCTATTTGAAAAATGGCCTCGGGCCAGCATGGTTCTTTTGTGTTTGCTTGGTAAAGTGCAAGATTGGCATAAGGTTTGCCAAGTGTGGTGCGATTTGGAATTCTTGTTGATATTGTCCAAAACTGATAAGTAAACGCTGGCAAGATGTCTCAGTATAAGTGGACACGGTAATCCATCCTGGTCCGGTAAACTTTATCTCCCCAGTTTTGTATCCATCGAGGTTAAATAAACTAGGATATTTACTCACCTTCCTTTGAATTTCTGAGTTGTTCGTGGTGCATTCTACTACAGGAGGGTGTTATGACACCCAAAAAGCCTGCTGGAGTTAGAAACTCCCCCCTCTCCCCCATTACTTATTTTGGACCATTTCCTCCTCACAATTGCAAGCTGATACTGGTAAGCCTCATCCTGTAGTGGGCCACATTCTACTAGCTTCTGCCATATTTTAGTCCATCACACTTTAGGTACTTCCGCAGTGGGATAGTTTACATGGGGATATTTCAAACTGTGACACAAGGTGTTCACTGAAGCAAGTCAATTGTGACTAATTAATAGCTAAAATTGGCCGAGATATGGTATACTAACGAGAGAAAGCTATAAGCATACTTGCACAAAAGTACAGAAACTAGAAAAGAATAAAACATTTCTAGAAATATAGTAAGGATGTAGGATGGCACAAAAAGGGCACAAACAAGAGGGGATGTCATGTGGTGAAGTATGTGCTGTGTGTGGAGGGTATAGCACCATATCCCTACATCTGGCAGCTTCTGCATCATGTGCTATTCACTGTACGTATGACCACATACAGCTCTTGGTCTGTAGCTATAGCTATGCCATCAGCACTCATGATCAGTTGCAAATAGCACCTCAGGGCTGATGAAGTGGAAGCAACTAAATTCCTTCAATATACTTGTGTCTAGATCTGTTCTTGTTTTATGTACATATTCCTTTCGATGTGAAGTTATGATACCTACTATACTAAGATCAGTCCATTTCTGATTGTCGACTGCACTTGTTCATAAAGTTCAGTTTCCTTCGTTTAAGAGATAAATGTACCCTCCATCGGACACTACTTACTGATTAGCTACATGCTGCTGCCAGATGTAGGGATATGGTGCACGACCCTTGTGTGTGGAAACCACACACAGGAAGTACTTCACCACATGACATCCCCGCTTGTTTCTCTCCTTTTTGGGCTATCCCTACATCCTAACTATTTTTCTAATAAATTTTTAATCTTTCTTATGAGTAGAGCATGATATTGCATTTCCAGTCACCCTTTGGTGCTTCTGAACTGAATCGACGTGCTCTTCTAAACTAAGGAACAAAGAACTACCTAATGTAAGCTAATTTCACTACTGTGTGTGTACTCCAATATGGACAAAACTAACACGAACTGACTGCTTGTTTCGAGAAACAAATCATTTCAGTATGCCAGTCAAAAATCCCAAAATTTATTGTTAATGGGATATTTCCCGTCACTGGGTGAAAGAGCTTAGTATAACAAATGCTGCTGGCAATAGTGGCTCAGGTAAGTGACAAGACTGGCTTTATTGATTGGTATGATCATGCTGATATCCAGGATTGCACCGGGTCCTGCTGACATATGGAGAGCAATGCTAGTGTACACCACAATAAATAATCTGCAGAAATGCATGTGTGAAGTGAAGTACTACTCATCTGCAACTATCTAGTGAATTAGGCAGTAACAGTATAACCATTCCTCCGTTCTTGGCATTGCGCTTCAATGTGGTGCACAAATGGCTTGTTCACTACTTTTTCCTTGTCATGAACACAATACACTTCTGATCTTGCATAGTGTCCAGAGTCAGTAGAACGCTTGACCTAATGGTTCACTCTGCCATGCGTTAGTCAAACACGATGGCAGTGCACTCTTTGTACCAAACTCCTTAATCACCACCATTTCACCACTTTTACCATCATCATGTTCACCATCCATGTTGCATCACATTATCTGTGGCTTACAAATGCTGACTGAAGTAAAAAATCTTGTGGAATCTGTGTGCAAAAGTTACCCTATCATTGCTTCCTAGACTTGTGTAAGGATTATGACTCAGCAGGGGCATACTTTGGTCAGTCCTTCAAAAGCCTCTGAATGGGACTAATTGTCAACTGTAAGAAAACTATGCTTCTTGCTGTCCTACTTAATCTTGATGCCCAACCCATACCATCAATCCTCATCTACGCAAAGAGTGATTTCAGTGAAGAAGGTCCATCCTTTCAGTACTTTGAAAGGGATATTCCTTGGACTGCAAAGTCAAACATTTAGACCTCACCTTGAAGGACCAAGGACCAAGGGGCTGGTCCATTGGGGCCATGGGGACAAGCAAGTAACACCACTAAAGTAGTACTATTATTCCAATACCTTGGAAGCTTCATTCCTTGCGATTGAACCGCAAACACTCATCTCCTAGCACGAAGGCATCTCAGTAATTCAGATCATTGAGACACAACTTTTGGCACCAAAAGGAAATCAAAGTGACTACAAAGCTCCATCCAATTACTTGACTTAGGCTGTGGTAACTAGAAGATCTTCGTTCCTGAATTCAGATGCTCTAACTTCTGCCACTTGCAGTAGAATGATGTGCTGAAAATGTTTCTGAGCCTGCTCCTCCCCACCAAACCAGGAGCAATTTGCATAGTTTATTACTACTAAAAGTGGCTAGAATTAGACAAGTGCACACTTCACACATTCACCATTTTTCAGAGATGCACTACTAAATGCACTAGATACTTACACATTAGAACAATCTAATTTTAGTAGTAAATACTCAATTCCCCAGTGAAAGACATTAGCAGTGATTGTTATTAGGCCAATGATCAGCACTGAGGGATTAAAAGATACACTTACCATAGAAGTACTGCTTGTTCTCAAAGTATTGATTGCCAAATTCATCCTTGCCTACTAAGGAACCCAGTCTCACTTCATTGATCCTGAAAGAATGGAAGGCAAACTGCTGCATGGGTCATAGCAACAGAAAACTCACAACCACACATTTCTACAGCGTATGCTGAATAGCTGTCACTAGTGGCAGACAGAATTGTCACCAGCTCGACTCACCGCTTTACAGGCTTAGATGCCTACTGACTGCATCTAACTGCCTCTTTGAAACCACAAGTGTTTCACATTAAAAGTAGTCCAGACATCAAGTTTCAATCATCAGTACGCCACATTGATGAGCCCCAATAACAACAAAACAGCATTCCAAAGCTGCTATGAACTTCTGCTGCTCAGCAGCCAGCTTCAACTCAAATTGCTGCCTCTTGTCCTGATCCATTCTTCCCCCACTGCCATTTTTGTTTCTAGTGTTTCCAGCTTAAGTACAATGGCAGACGAACAGTAGACATCTGGGCGAGTGTGCAAACTAACTTCACCAAGACGTACAAAATACTGTGGCAGACGAACAATATACATGTCTGTTCACAATTGCATGCTGCTGAAGTTTATTGAAGCCCCTATTCCATTGCACTGTCATAAGTACTCACACAGGTACACCTGTGTACTCATCCAGAATACACGCTTATCACACAGCTTAGACTTTTAATCACAGCTGTATGAAGTACATCCACAACTTTAACTACTTTCTGGCAACCACTAATCATGTCACAAGTCATCCAGCAAACAAGAATGCAGAGCCGCAGATGCATATATGTGTGTGCGTGTGTGTGTTGTGCGTGTGTGTGTGTTGTGTGTGTGTGTGTGTGTGTGTGTGTGTGTGTGTGTGTGTGTGTGTGTGTGTGTGTGTGTGTGTGTGTGTGTGTACGGTGTACAGCATTGCATTCTATATGTCATATATACAAATTGCAGCACTGACAATTGATTCACATGAAACCACTGGGCAACACTTGATCTCTCCGTGAGATCTAGTAGGGTGATTTGTGTCATGAGTGGGAGTTTCATTTAAGGTATGTTACGGAGTTTAGGGTCACCTCTCAGAATCTTCTGAGCAGCAGATATATTATGTGCACAACTGATCCTTGTTCGAATGTGAAAGAAGAGTCTCAGAAAGTGCTTGGGTACCACCAAAACAATCCTTCAAAGATTGCTAATTATTGTGCGCGAACGCGTTTGTATGCAGCCAAGTGCTATTCCGAAGAATGCACTTCCGTTCTGCGAACGCGATATCGCGCGCTATCGTTAGCACCGGTTAAAAGCGTATCCTTCCAGGTTCTCTTCCTTTCAGGACTATTCCTGCGAGTAGCGATTTGCGCAATCGTCTCTACGTCACGTTTCCTCGCACTGCGGCAAGATGGCTACGGCCTTCATTGAGTTGGACACGATGAACCATCGCACGCGCTTGTTTCGAGTATACGCAAGTTAGTGCGCACGCTGATTTCACAAGATAACTAGTGCGAAGTGTAGCTCCACGCAGATACGGGTTTGCTTTCTGAAACTTGGTGTCTAGGTACCCCAAAGGTGTTCGATGAACATATAAGGAAGCCGCCATTGCCGCGCACACTCTTCAAGAATTATGCCGCTTGCTGTAAAGTTAGATGAAGAATTGAAAATAGCTCGTAGCATGTTCTGCGACGGAGCTCTAGTGGCGGCTTCCTTAGAAAACATAGCCACTTCAGCATGAATCCTTATGGTACAAGTTGGACGTTCCCAACTTGTTCCTAAATGAAGAAACACGGCAATTTCGTAATAATACCGTGTTCGTTCGCGGCTGTGCAGTGCTGCGCACTAATGCCTTAACCACTTGTAAGTTGGTACACTTGTAGTAGGTAGACAGAGGTACATACACAGCACGTTTGGCGAAGTTAGCTTGCACGCTGCTGGAGTTACAGTCGATTTTCCATCGCAGCCATTTTTTCCATTATTAACTCCATACATACCTTAACAGACCTTTGTGATGAATTGACCTTTTTGTGCTGGCTGTGATTCTGTAGTGTTTGCTGATTGTGTGTACGTGTTAGTAGTGATTGCCTGTAATTGCCTGTATGTGTGTGTGAGGATGTTGTGTATCTGGTCATAACTGGTTTTTGGTTTAGTTCTGTTCTGTTCAGCTGTAGTCCGGTGTTGTGCTGTGAGTTCTTGTACTTGCTGTTGTGTTAAAGCATTGATTTGTTGCTTTCTGGCGGAGTTGAGCGTTCGGAGGCCGTCGGATTCGTGACAACTTGGTGGCAGCGGTGGGATCTTTTGCCGAAGGCTGACGTTGCTTGTAGGCAGATCCACGTCCAGCATGACGACGAGAGGCACAAAGCGACAGGAGAAGGAGGCGGAGAGCATCTCTCAGCCTCAAGAATCAGAGGGAACGGCAAGTACCTCGAAGGCCGTGATCGACTTGCTCCTGGAGCAATGGAAGACACAGCAAGAACAACAGCGCATGTTGATGTCCCTACTGGAACAGCAGAGGGATGAACTCATGCAGCACAGACGAGAGATGTCGGAGCTGAGGGCCCGACAGGAGGAGAAGGCGACCACCCGCCTCCCGAAGCCTACGCTACAGAAGTTGGGACCCGACGACGACGTGGAGCACTTCCTGGCCACGTTCGAGAGGATCGCGCAGCAACAGGGGTGGCCAGAAGAGGTCTGGGCGACCCAGTTAGCGGGCCTCTTCACTGGGAAAGCCCTAGCGGCGTACGCCGGACTGAATGGGGAGAGTGCAGCTTCGTACGCAGAGGTGAAGAAAGCCATTTTTCATCGTTACGACGTCAGTGAGGAGACGCATCGTCGGCGATTCTGGACCGACCGGAAGTCGCCAGAAGAATCCTTCCAGAACTGGGGGGATCGTCTCAGGGACCATTTTGATCACTGGACCAAGGACCAGAAAATGCCCCTAGCAGAGCTAATGGTACTGGATCAGTTTCTGGGTGGGGTTCCAGAGGACCTGAGGGTCTGGCTTAAAGAACGGAAGCCGGAGTCTCTTCAGCAGGCTGTAGAGCTGGCCGACAACTATACTTTGGCCCGAGGAGGTGGGAAGCGTAAGACAACCGTTGTAACTGCTCAGCCACCCGTGCAAGGTAAGCCTATTGAAGATAGACCCTCACACTCTAGCTAGGCTAGAACACCTTTACCGGAGGAACGTGGCAGGACCAATTCGAAGGGAGAGAGAAAGTGCTTCCAATGTAACAAGTTCGGGCACATTGCGGTGAATTGCCCCACCTGGGAGGTGTCGGGGACAAGTGGTGTTGCTAAGGGGTTGTCTGCTCGAGCTTGTGATGAAATTGCATGGAATGCCGAGAGCCGGAAATTCCTGCGTAGGGGAAAGCTCGATGGACGGCGTGTACAGATCCTGTTGGACACAGGCTGTGAACACACCATGGTACTGGCCAGTTTGGTCGACCCGTCAGTGGTGGATCATGTGAGTAAGGTGCCAGTGCTGTGTGTACATGGTGATACTCTATTTTACCCTACAGCTACAGTGGAGCTGCGAATAGGGCCATGGCAAGAGAGGAGCCGGGTGATAGTGGCACCCAACCTCCCAGTTGATGTCCTGTTGGGTAATGACATTAGTGAGTTTAAGATTGCCGTTATTTTCTTAACGCGGAAGTTAGACTGACGGCTGGAAGTCACGTGACCTCCCCCTGCCGCGACG
Organism: Aplysina aerophoba; assembly: GCA_949841015.1. Classification (NCBI taxonomy): domain Eukaryota; kingdom Metazoa; phylum Porifera; class Demospongiae; order Verongiida; family Aplysinidae; genus Aplysina; species Aplysina aerophoba. Next base: position 3,485,005 of record OX465038.1, read on the forward strand.
TTCGCGTGAAAACTTCCCGTTTTGACGGCTGGACCCCTCTCTAGCCGTGCGTACGTGTATTGTCCTAGACTATTAGTTGGATCTCAGAATTCTCGAGCTTGGTGAGTATTTTGCTGCTAAATGGCATCTTGCGCTTCATGCGGATATGGTTTAAAGCTGTTTTGGGCACTTGTCAGGCAGTTACATGGCCGTGCGCGAACGTACCCCGTCGCGAGGGGTAAGATCGTTGTTGCACACCTGTGTGGGCTTGTTTCACAACCCCTTGCTCTTGCCTGCGTTTCTTACACAAGTTGAAGCTTGAACGGATTGTTTTCTGACAGATATCATCCTGTTTTGCTATTCTACGCATTCGCGTATGACTGCGTAGTATTCGCTTGCCTTTTGCTATCTTTTACAGAATCATGGCACCATTCAGATGGCCTGATCCCTTGTATGACATTGCTCTGGCTCGGGAGGTTGCTGCCAAACGTCCACAAAAGCCACAGGACTGGGATGCCATGCCTACTCCTCGGGCTTTGTCGCCGCCACGTTGCCGTCAGCAGTTCTTGCTGTGAACGATCTTAACTTAACTAATGATAACACGTGACGACTCGCGGTAGCGTGACCTTGATTCAGCCGTAAAATAAAACAAACGGCAATCTTAAACTCACTAATTGCCCACTAGGATCTTAGAGCAAGGACGGGTGGAGTTTTGCGGTCTGGACACGAGGCAAGAGGAAGGAGATGGAGATGAGACTCCAGTCAGCATCTCAGGGACCCTCAGCCAATCACGTCCAGGACGTGGCATTGAATCCTACGGAAGGCCTATTGTTGAGCTGAGGGGGGAGGAGGGTGATGGAGATGCTCCTCAGCAGGAAGAAGTGCTTCTGGGTGAGACAGGGGTGGGTGAAGGGAATGTTGTAATTTCACCAGACGTTGAACCTCAGGATGGCAAGCCCAACCCAGCCACTGACCAATGTCTGACGAAGGAAGTCCGGCAGCATCCAGGCGGGGAGGTTGCTGGGACCAGAGCTCCAGATAAGCAAGACATCCTCCAGGCTGACCCGGCTGACTTGAGGGAGTGGCAGAAGGAGGACCCAAGTCTGGAGAAGGCTCGGGAGTTGGCCAGCGAGAACCCGGTTGAAAAGTCGGGCGATAGAGTACGTTTTGTGTACCAGGACGGATTGCTGTATCGACTGTGGAGGCCAACAGGAACTGATCAGGGTGATGTTCGGAGTTGCGAGCAGCTCATTTTACCACAGAAGTGCCGCAAGGTTGTTTTGAGGCTTGCTCACGACATTCCACTGGCCGGGCATCTCGGTATCAGGAAAACAAGAGCTTGTGTCCTGCAGAGGTACTATTGGCCTGGGGTCTTTACAGACATTGCCAAGTACTGTCGTCCTGTGAGGTGTGCCAGCGGAGCCAGCCCCAACGCCCTATGAAGGTGAAGATGGTAACCATGCCCATCGTCGCCAAGCCATTCCAGCGAATTGCGATGGATTTTGTTGGGCCCCTGCCCCGCACCCAACGTGGGAACCGTTTCATCTTGACCATGTGTGACTACGCCACACGCTACCCTGAGGCCATTCCTCTACCCAGCACAGAAGCTGGTCGGGTTGCCAAGGAACTGGTGACAGTCTTTGCTCGTGTTGGAGTCCCTGATGAGATCCTAATGGACCAGGGATCCAACTTTATGTCAGCTTTACTTGGGGAGGTGTACCGACTGATGAACATTCAGAGAATTCGCACTACCCCATACCATCCTCAGACTGATGGCCTTGTTGAACGATTCAACGGGACTCTCAAGGCCATGTTAAAGAAGTTTGTGAGCCGCAACCAGAAGGATTGGGATGATTGCCTGCCCTACCTCCTCTTCGCTTATCGTGAGGTTCCCCAGGAGTCCACTGGCTTCTCTCCATTTGAGCTGCTATATGGAAGAAAGGTCAGGGGTCCTCTGGATGTGCTCAGGGAGACGTGGGCTGGGTACACGGCTGAGGAGGAGGAAACACCCATAGCTACCTATGTGGTGGAAATGAAGGACCGGCTGGAGGAGATGAGTGGCTTAGTGCAGGAGAGCATGGTGAGAGCTCAGCAATGTCAGAAAGCTCTCTATGACAGAGGGGCAAAGGAGCGGGGTTTCGAGATAGGAGACAAGGTGTTGGTGCTGTTGCCAATGCAGCACAACCGCCTCAAACTTGAGTGGGTTGGTCCTTACAAAGTTGTGAGGAAAGTGACCCCTGTTGACTACGAGGTTGAGACCCCGCGTGGACATGGGACGAAGGTCTACCATGTGAACCTCATGAAGAAGTGGCATTCTGCCCAGTCAGAGTGAAGGGGTGTTTGCCTAGCATTGTGTCCAAACACTGTTGATGATGATGCCAAAGAGGACGCACCCGTACTAGACCTGTGTGGGGAAGGTGACCTGTACCCTGAGGAGTTCGAGAACGTTACGGTGAACATGGAGGCAGTGGCACCAGACCTGTCGGAAGGACAACGCCAGCAGCTGCGAGACCTCATGGAAGAGACCCCTTCAGTGTTCCAATCTAAACCAGGGCGTACAACCATTGTGCAGCATTCGATCCATGTTGGGGATGCAGCTCCCATTCGTCAGAGACCATACAGAATTTCATACTCCCGCCGGGAGATGGTGAAGAGGGAGTTGGATGAGATGTTAGCATCAGGGGTGATCCGACCATCCACGAGTCCTTGGGCTTCTCCCATAGTATTGGTTGAGAAGAAAGATGGGGGAGTAAGGTTCTGCGCGGACTTGCGCAAACTCAACCAGGTAGCGAGATTTGATGCGTATCCCATGCCACTCGTTGAGGAAGTGTTCGAGAGCATTGGTACCTCCGCGGTGGTGACCACACTTGACCCAGCCAGTGGCTACTGGCAGATCCCTATGGATCCCAAGTCCCGTGATAAGACTGCCTTCACCACACCATTTGGCCTGTTCGAATTTGAAGTCATGCCCTTTGGTCTTCACAGTGCTCCGGCGACATTCCAGAGAATGATCAATCATGTATATAATCCGAGACTGCCAGCAGTTTTCCTGTGCGTACTTGGATGATGTCGCGGTATTCAGTAAGAACTGGGAAGAACACTGTGCCCACCTCCGGCAGGTTTTCAGTCGTCTTCACATTGCTGGGCTGACTTTGAAGCTCCGTAAGTGCCGCTTTGGGGGAATCCAGGTTCCCTATCTCGGACACATCATCGGTGGGGGGATCATCCAGCCAGATCCTAGCAAAGTGCAAGCTGTTCGAGAGTTCCCCAGACCTGTAACGAAGACCGACATCAGGGCCTTTCTAGGTCTTGTTGGCTACTACCACCAATTCATTCCTGGTTGTGCGACAATTGCAGCACCCTTGACTGACCTCACCCGAAAGGGTCAATCCAACCAGGTGAACTGGGGTGACGACCAGGAAGCTGCTTTCCAGTGACTTAAGTGTCACCTCACAAGCGCACCAGTCTTGCAAGTCGCTGACCCCGCAAAGCCCTACATCCTCCAGACGGATGCCTCTGACAGGGGCCTTGGGGCTGTCCTTAGTCAGCATGATCCACTGGGAGAAGAGCATCCTGTTGCTTTGGCAAGTCGCAAGCTCCTGCCCAGGGAGACCAAGTACTCGACAATTGAGAAGGAGTGCCTCGCGGAGTGCCTCGCAATCGTCTGGGCGCTGCAGTTTTTCCATGTTTACTTGTATGGGCAGTCATTCACAATTCAGACTGACCATCAACCTCTTGCCTGGCTGCAGAGAATGAAGAACACGAACCCGAGGCTCATCCGATGGGCCCTAGTGGTGCAGCCATATGGTTTCTCGATTGTTCGTCGGAGTGGGACAGCGAACGCCAATGCTGATGGGCTGTCCCGTGGAGCTCTCCCCGTCGATCCAGGAGATGACAGCCAGGCTGCCCTTTTGGACCCCCGTCTGCCATCGTAAGGGGGGAGGACTGTGATGAATTGACCTTTTTGTGCTGGCTGTGATTCTGTAGTGTTTGCTGATTGTGTGTACGTGTTAGTAGTGATTGCCTGTAATTGCCTGTATGTGTGTGTGAGGATGTTGTGTATCTGGTTATAACTGGTTTTTGGTTTAGTTCTGTTCTGTTCAGCTGTAGTCCGGTGTTGTGCTGTGAGTTCTTGTACTTGCTGTTGTGTTAAAGCATTGATTTGTTGCTTTCTGGCGGAGTTGAGCGTTGGGAGGCCGTCGGATTCGTGACAACCTTCCACTGTTATTATGGGTTAGATTTACTTACGTACAGTTGCGTAGATCTTATTTAGGTATGTAGATAGATAGAAAGATACATTTTGCCTCCACATACATCTATCACCACTGTAGATTACCACCACACAGTGCAGTTGCTCAAGTAGCAGTGCAGGTTTCATATGTATCTACTAGATTACTAAAGAATTTCGTAAAAAATTTAAAGGGCTTTAGGAATGTCCAAAAAAGCATAGAAACAAGTGGTGACATCTCACAGTACTTTGACCCATCACATTTCTTAGAAGATCAGCAGTCCTAAACCCCTTGCAGAGTGGTCCTGAGTGCACTCTAGGGGATTTAGGACCTCTGATCTTCAAAGAAATGTGATGGGTCAAAGTACTGTGAGATGACACCACTTGTTTCTATGCTTTTTCGGACATTTCTAAATCCCTTTCAATTTTTTTAATGAATTTTTTTCAATATTCTATTTTATTTACTTTTCAGATAGCTATACTGATGCACGCTGATTATGTAGGGAACGTCTTTGTTTTTGCCTAATTGTACTTATGTTTAGCTATTAGCTAGCTATAGCTAGGATATTTATTGAGAAACATTCATTATTTGTGAGCGGATTTGCGAAAAGGGACCATTTGGGGCGCACTTCCGATTTGGAGTTAGGCATATGGCGTGAAAGTACATCTGATGAGCTTCCTTTTGCACTTTATTGCGCTGCGCTAGCTTGTTCCGTTGCCGAGATATGCTTGCGCAAAGCGTGGAATGGCAAGAAGTATGTTTTCGAGAAAACGGCCCAAAACATTTACTTCCGGTAAAAACCGTATATTCCGCATATTGTCGTGTTACGAATGACATCATCGCAAGCATGGCGGACTTGGCGCAACACACCCTTACTTTCACAGCCGTCTACCTAATGTGGACTTCACCCGAAACCTCTTCGAACTACGGCGGATTCTTCTGGAATGCCTCCCGAAGCCAGCGTGATGGCGCTGAACTGCGCTGTTAGCGCAAGCTACGTAAGCTTGCGCTATCAGCTTGTTGGTCGTCGGTAGTGCCATCTTCATCGCTGTCATGACTTCCAAAAGGGCCTGCTGATCATCTCTGCTGAAGTCCAACAGGGTATTGGCCGCTTTTGTCACGTCTATAGCACTTGTAGACATCGTGAAAGGCTGGAAGGGTTGCAGCTGTTGAAGCGCTCGAACGGAGAGACGGTACGACGAACGCGAAGGTTATACAACGAAGCAGAAGTGGGTTGCGGGCTTAGCCTGCAACTTCTTTCAGTACGATCATAGTTTAATGAATAATGTCATGAAGATTATGAATACACTTAACAGGTAATGAATACACTTAACATTGGGCTTTTCCCTGTGTTACACTTCCGGTATAGTCCGTAAATCAACAACGTGACCACCGCATTAAAAATGTTCGTTCCTCGTTTGAGACGCAGGAAAGGGCTACGGGTTTCAAACTTGGCCAGAAGGTAGGGGATACGTCACAGGTTATAATGATGCAATAACCCGCATTTGCGTGAAATCTCGACTTTGCGCGTGTTTACCCCCATAGTAACAGGTTTACATAGCCCCAAATGGTCCCTTTTCGCAAATCCGTTCACATTTAGCTAGCTATACTGAGAAGATTACTGTGTATGTACGACGTAGAAAAACGTTCCGCTGTTCTGGAGAATGCGGCTTGCTTCGCGAGACGAGACGCGTATATATACAGTCCCATAACAGAATGGCAGCATTGGGGTATGCTTATACATTGAGGAAGCAAACTTTGTGTTCCCCCAAACGCTGTACGAGTCGGAATGCCACCGGCGCTGAATTCCTAGAGGTTCAGATACCTTCGCGTGTCCTCGTCTGTGGCTGGGATCCGTAGGTTTCCTTTGTGAAGCACTAGAAGTGCGCAAAAATTCGGTGGGAAGATTAATAAGAATAAGAATAAGAATATGAAAAGGTGAAAATGGGTAAGAGCGACTACGACGCTTCTTCCTTGTGCGAACTCCAGGTTGAATTTGAGAACACTGTCACACTTCACACCTTGAAATAAGCCTATCCATGGCCTGGAATTGTTCCACTTTGCCACCGTTTCGCCAGTTTTGCCGACGGGCTCTAATACATTAGATAGGAGCCGCCATTTTGAACCAGGGACATTCCTAAATAGACATCACTGCCGTGACGTCTGATACCTCCACCTCCACATGCAACTTTGTACCACCACCTACCACTGACCACCACCACACAGTTGACTAGGGGTGTGCGATTATCAGAATATGTGGTGTCATGATTATTGCTCAGAAAATGTCACGATTAATCGATTAATCGGCGACCTTGACCGTTGGTATAGGATGAGCTACGATGTAGTGCAGCGAATAAAATGATACTACTATTTCAAATGCTAAAAGTGCACCGATTATCATTTGCTACAGTGCGCTAGCAACTTATGCGGCTGTGGTTCTTGACAACTCCACTTTCCAGACAAAATCCGAAGAACTGCCACACATTGCACATAGATCTCTTCAGGGGAAGAAGATTTGTCACTTGAAGGAGGTTACTGCCGCACTCAGCCATTCCAAAACACAGAAGAGGGCTTTCACACTAATATTTTGCAGGTCGATGAATTGTTACTATGTCATAGATACTACTGCGCAATTAATCAATTGGACATTTTCCCTCGCGAGTGAGAATCGATTTGTGGAAGACAATCAATTGATCGCTGTAATCGATAAAATTGTTCACCCCTACAGTGCTTGTTGCCCAGGTGCAAGTGCAGTATTTGCGCCAGTGGGTGGATGAAAAAGAACCACCAGCGCAAGTTGCAGAGGTTGATGCCACCACGTGTGCAAGTGGACTATTTGTTCTAGTGGCTGAATGAAAAAGTACCACGAGTGCAAGTTGCAACTGGTGACAACCACCACCTGAGCAAGTGGAATGTTTGCACCAGTTGAAAGAAGGGAAACACCACAAGCACAAGGTCCAAAGATCAGAATGTAAGGTGCAAAGGTCAGGACACAAGGTGCAAAGGTCGGGGCCAGCATCAGTGCTAGTTGGTACGGGATGCAGCAACAACATGCAACTACAACCACCACCACCACCGACCATGCAGATATGACCAACACAGCACGATGCAGCAATCACTGCAACTTGCGTGAGGGCCCACCATCCACCCTACTAACCTAGCCTTCACGCAAGTTGCAGTGATTGCTGCATCGTGCTGTGTTGGTCATATCTGCATGGTCAGTGGTGGTGGTGGTTGTAGTTGCATGTTGTTGCTGCATCCCTTATTGACTAGCGCTGATTATCACTTTCATGTGATAGATATGGTACCACTCTGTAGGGCAAAGCCATATTGATGTGTCGGCAAGGAAGAATTCATGGCAGAATGTAGGACACCGTCTTTCGGGGCAGATTCAGGACGGTTAAACGACAACATGATTGCCCAGAAGGTGCCAGTGGCTAGCATGAGAAGCAGTGAAGCACCACCAACAAGCTAAAGCAACATCATTGAGTGCTAACTTTGTTTTGCAAGCATATGGCACAATAGGTGCTCAAGAACTGTATTTCCAATATGTCTTCATTGCCACCCGCTTATTTGGACTTGCCCAAGCGGGCATCCAATGGGATGTACTTGTATACGCCCCCCCTCCAAAAGAGCAGTGAATAGGGGCCCGTCCACGTGGGTAGAATGACGTAACCATAAGTAAGTATGGCTGACTGGCAGGAACCATGTAGCCCCCAACCGCGCAATTTGCGATGCTAGCAAAGATATGAATGCTGCCCATAACATTAAGTATTTATGCGTGCCGATTTGCTGTGGGACAACGCAGGCAGTAACAAATACGAAACAGCACCTACAAAGAGGGCATACAAGGGCAGACTATATACCGGTATACTGTATTTTTGCAATACCGTATACCGGTACAAAATGTTCAATATCGCCCAGCTTTCCTATTTGATCGAATCTTCCAGTCCACTCCAACGCGGTCGGAAAATGTATACCCGACCTGAACAACCAGTAGTGTGATGGGTACTTTTGGCACATATCAAAAAGAGGAGGCAGCTAAACCTTGGTTTATAACTAGGGAATCAAAGCATTCATGCTACACGCAGAGTTCGCACAATATGTAACTATTCTTCGTTTGTTTCATCACCTCACTATCATTCTTAATGCATTGATCCATCCTCCAGCTCCACGGACAGCTCTGAAAATGAACGACATCTTTTTCTTCTATCGTCTCTATGGACTCATCGCACGCATGCTCGGCGCAATGTGCCTGTATTGCGTAACGTTCGAGTTAGGGGGACGGGCCATAATTTTTGATAGTCTAGCTACCTAGACCGTTCCTAGTAAACGCCGGAGGCGTGGTGGGGAAGACGGTCTAGCTAGTTAGAATATAAATTTCGATGGCGGAGAGCTGCGTAAAGCGCACAACATGGACAGTATCGCCAGAAGTAACTTTTACAACGCATTTCTGGTCCACCCCTTATATTATCTATGCTGGCAGTAGTAGTTCCTATAGTAGTGTCATCCGTAGATAGATGCACTCGCATAGGGGGAAAGCATGTCCAAAGCACCTATAGCCACTCACAATAATTTCCTCCTCCCTTTTCAACCATGTCTCCACCAAAGCCACCTGTCGCCACATCCGGCCTGTGCCCTCATGTTGGCTATGTTCACCTCTCATTTGATCAATTTAGCTCCCTTCAATTTGGCTCACTGCTGATACATGATTCCACCTTCTGCCACTTCCAACCTCTCTGGGGCCTTCGCCACAAACCACCCCCCTCCCCCTCTTTTCATTTAACTGAGCCACTTGTTTCATCATGGAGAAACCACATGCCATCTACCCTTACCATCTCATTACTAGACACATTCTTTTCAAGTCCCCCAGATCTTTCTCACACCAGAAACCCACCTTGCTAGCTTGTTTGGCTTAATGTCTTTCCTGCCCTGCCTCAGTCGGCCTTCCTCACTGCCGTTCTTTTGCTCTCTCCCCACCCTTGACTTAAGGTGTCTACAGCTGCTGACCCTTTGTTTCCCACTTTGCTGCCTGTCATATGGGATGGCCTCTTCTGCGTTCACAGCCCGCTAAGCAGCCAATGTTCCAGCTTGGACCAGCCCCCAGCTATTAGCACCAACACTATCGAGGCTAGAGCCCAAGATGATCTGCATTCACTTGCTAGTGCCTCTGCCACACTACAATCTGTTTGTGACACTGAGGGCTTTTCCAACTACCATCTGACAAACTTTAAGAGAGTTCCTTTGGCGACTATATTAGGTGCAAGGCAGCTAGCATACTGTCTGAAATTTTGAACAGGGTGTGCAAGCACAACACGAAATGCTGGTCCAAGTTGTTTCTTTTCCATAAGCCCTGTCTGCGTGACCACCAGAGGAGGCAAGTGCTGGTTGGTATGGACAGTTGTGAACCACCAGATTGAGTCTGAAGTGCTACCCAGTGCTGATCCAAGACCCCACCGACATGCCCCTCCCAGTCCTATCCAAAAGTGTCCAAATCCACCATTTTGGATTGTGTGTCAATCAAGGCCTCTTCTAACAGAGAGGAAGGAGATATCTCTTGAGCTGTCTGTATAGCCACGTCTACAGATTTGCCTGCTCCCAGGAATGAAGCCACCTTCACTGCATTTCAAGCCAAGCAACCACAGCCTAACCCTGACTCCAACGTGTGTACTGATTTAGATCCTTCTAAAATTCCCCTCATCCTCCCTAGAGAGGTGATACAAGCATCACTGGCTTCTTTCCAAATAACCACTGCATGTGGCCCAGATAGATTAACATCCCATTACCTATCAGACCTCACTTGCCTTTCTGCCAGGTCAAGAGGCCAAGAATTACTCCACTCCTTGGCATTGTTTGCTAATCATCTCAATGTGCCCCCAGGCATACACAAATTGATATTCGGTGCCTCCTTAACTGCATTAACCACGAAAGATGAAGGAGGTAGCTCAATGGCTGTGGGCCTTATCTAGAGGTGTCTGGTAGCTAAGATGCCTAGCAGGTGGATTCAAGATGAGCTTAGGGCATTGTTCACCCCCCTCCAAATGGGGTACAGGGTCTCTCAAGGTGCTGATGCAGTTGTCCATGCAGCAAGAGAGGTTGTCCATGCCCTTCATGACTCTGAAACATTAATCAAACTTGACAAAAGCAATGCCTTCAATTCTCCGCACAGGAATAAAATGCTGGAATTAGTTCGCATGACCATTCCCCACCTGTTTCCCTTGGTCTCAGCCTCCTACTCTACCCACTCAATGTCTTTTTGGGGGACAAAGCAGGTGAAGAAGGTTCCCAGCCGGGTGACCCCCAGGGTCCCATGCTGTTCTGCCTTACTATCTAGTTGTAGAGAGGCTGGAAAGTGATTTTAAGGTGTTTTACTTGGATCACTGCTTTCTGGGTGGCCTGGTTGACAAAGTCACAAACAATGTTCGGATGTTTAAGGAGGTGGCTAGCAAATTCGGCCTCATGCTGATTCACTAGAAAGGCAAGCTAATCCGCATGTCCACTGAGCTCACCTGATCCAACTCCCCATTTAGCAACTTCAAACTGACATTTCCCACAAGCGCCTTCCAATTGGCTCAGCAATCAGTGGCATCAATTCCAGGTGGAGATAGTGGAGACAGACTCTCTTGATTATATTCATCTCCCTTAACCACTCTAGCACTTGCAGAGTGGTCTAACAGTCTTTGCATCCTCTCCCTCTGGCACTGATGAGGCCAGATAGAACTCCTGGGATGAGCTGAGAGTGGAGTGGTGCCAACAGATCTCTGCTTCTGATAGTCATGCCCGTGCCAGGCTTCTCATTCCCTCCACAAAAGTATCTGATTACTGGCTGGAAGTCCTACCCATTACATCCCTGGGACATTGCATGAATGTCTCCATTGTTTGCATAGCTGCAGGGCTCCATCTAAGGTATTACCCATTACCCATATGCACATCACATGGTCATAGAAACTGCAGGGCCTACTGACCAGACATTCTGCCTCTCCAAGACTAGCCCATCTCGTGCTTCAAAATAGTAGGTTTTATGTTAGTCCATGTAGCTACTTACCCATAATTTGTATACCATTATTGTTTGAATAATAATATACATAATATATTACACAAATAAGCTAAATGGAAGTGACAGGAGGTAAGAGGTTAATAGGTAGCTAGATACAAAGGATATAACAAAACAAAGATAAAAACAACTAGAGTACTCGTAGAGTACATACCCAGGGCAAGATATATATTGATCTCAGCACTATTCAGGGCCATAGCAAGCACTGGAGGAGTGGTCAGGCCAAAAGGAGTAGAAAGCTTTGCGAGCGGAGCGAGTGAAAAATTTTTTACCCTTAATTGAATTAAATACTTTTGTGCCTCAAGAAGGGTGTCTGCATCATTGTTGCTCCCTTCATGGCAAGCCTTTGTCTGTTAGTAATTCTGAAACTAGCCAACAGGAGTTATTTGTAGGAGAGCCTTGCTGTTTTTCACCTTTTCTCTGTAGCATCAAACCGATTTCTCAAAGACTTGCAGTTACTCCACATACATGCAGCAGTATCATGCACTGTTTCATATTTGAACTGGTAGCTGGCATAGGTTATATAAGCGGCAGTAATCTGTTACTTAAAGATCAAAAGGTTTGAAAATACTGGCCCTTGGGAAACTTGAAGGCCATTGGTTGGTGTGGAGTAGCAGGAATATCGCCGGTCTCCGCGCTTGAGCTGCTCGTAGCTGCTGTGCAATGACCATCGAACGCGAACATACGTAGTTATACAGTGACGTTATATTACGTCACAAAACATGGCGGCTAACAATCCCCGGGACGGCAAAGTGTATATAGCAGCCTACTAGGGCGAAGGAATAATTCAGTCCTCTTTAAGTCTTTGGAATATAATCAAGTAAGTGTACCAAAGCTACTTTGTAATGTTTGGTTATCGTTAGACCCCCCTAAGTCTTGAAGTGTGTGCAAATTGTCCAACTTCAATTTTTAGAAAATATGTTCCTGGACAAAAAGTGCAGAGATTTTTGCAGAGGATGAGGATGTTAATGCGAAGGAGGCTGGACAATTTGGGTGAATGGTGTGAGGAGTGATCAGTGAAGATTAATGTTGAGAAGTGCCGGGTGATACATTTGACAAGGAAGGGCGTGAAGAGACATAATGAAAGATTTCATGTTGATGGCGATGGAGGAATATAAGTACCTTGGTTGTGTAGTAGATGAGTACCTGTCAAATATGAGAATGGTAGAGAAGAGAGCAAAGACAGGAACAATGGCACTAAGTGATTGGCTCAGAAGGTGTAGGGCCACTGTGGGGGAAGTGAAAGGAGCAACATTTGTGAGACTTTTGGAGATGCTAGTAGAGTCGGTGTTGTTATATGGGGTAGAGGCATGCAGCTGCCCTCCACATCCCCATTGGGATGTGGAGGGCAGCTTGATTCAGTGGAAAATGTACAGATACTGGCAGCAAGAATCGGAGAAGTTGGGGTGGAGAGGATTGAATGTGGTGCATTGGATGGACTGTCAATAAAGGAAGTGAAACAGCTTTTGAAGGATACAGTATCGCGGAGAGTAAAAGCAGTTTGGAGGGAGAAGGCAAAAGGGAGTTCAAATAGAAATGACTGGGAAACGTATGGACAATGAATGCAAGGCTCGTTGTGTAGGGATGGATTGCAAGAGGCGTAGGAGGATGATGGCTAAGTTGAAAGGAGGTACAGCAGAATTCGGAATAGAGATTAATTGGGAGGCAGCATGGTTTGAGAAGAGAAGATCAGGTGTGTAACGAGTGTAGAAATGGAGAGGTGGAGGATACTGAGCACTTTGTGATGAGATTTGCGTATGTAGTGAAGGAAAGGAAGAGATTGGAGAACTTGATGAGTAGTGGAGTGAAAGGATGGCATGAATTGGGGGAAAATAAAAAGGTTTTGAGAATACTGGATAGAGATTGTTGTGATGAAGCAGTGGCAAGGGCAGTAGAAAGTCTCTGGAAGAAGCGTTTTGTTGCAGATGCTCCCAACCCTCACCAGACGTGAATGTTATTTATACAGTTTCGTTTTGTTATGAATGACTGCATGGGGCTGGATTGTCCTAGTGTAGTTTTGCAAAGCAGCTCCAGGAAAAGATGGACTGACAGCTGAAATGATCAGCAACGTCATTCTGGTGGACTATTGGTACGAATTGTTTAAGCTGTGTTGGAAAGAGGGAATGGTGCCTAGCCTTTGGGAGCAAAGTGTTGTGATACCAGTACCAAAGAAAAGAAGTAAAGGGCTATGTGTCACAGATGATTTCCGTGGCATAAGTTTGGTGTCTGTGCCCTACAAGGCAACGTGTATGATTGTAAAGGAAAGACTGGCCCTAGTAGTAGAAGACAGATTGGTTGCTGCAGAGCAAGGGGGCTTTAGAAAGGGCCGGGGATATAGGGACCAGATCTTAACTTTGATGCTAGTGGGATAGGTGTAGATGGCAATGAGAAAAAGTGGGATGATGGCAGCTTTTATTGATCTAAAGAAATGCTGTAGACCGGAAACAAAAGCTGGACTGTCTGGAGCACTCGGAACTGAGAGATCAGCTGGGAGCCTTCCTGGAAGAACTGTACAGTGCGGTGGAGTGTGAAGTAAGGGTCGGTGAGGTGCTGAGTGACAGCTTAGCCACATACCAAAGAGGGCCATGACCTATGCAAATATCAATTTCTTGATTGAAAATCCTTATCTGTTTCCGGCGTACAGTACAAAGTGGGCAATAGCTCACAACTCTGCCAATCCAGCCCCTAAAAACAGGCCACTACCTGACGTAATCTCACATTGTCCCATGTAGCATGGCAATCCTGCTGCGCTGTCTGAGTAAGGAACGTTCCAAGCTAGAAGTACACCGCAGCGACCGTTGTTCATTGATTACCAAGAAATGATGCCATTGCAAATGACGTATGGTCCATAAGTGACATACGAAGAAGGTAGGAAATCGTCATGACTGTATTGCGCTGTTCTCTAATGTATAAAAGAAAACAGTGAATGGAAAGCTGCATGTGCAATTTTGTGGTTAAATCATGTCCATACTCCTCAGCATTCGTGAGCTACAGCCTACAGCATCAGGAGAAGAAGAAATGCGAAAATGTAATGAACGTTTTCTACATGCTAGTGTGTTTTTGCATGGAAGAGTGGGTGTCCTTGTCTTCTGTATAGTGTGCACTTTCTCCTCAGTTCAATTTGCCACGTTCCTGCTCTGTAAAACGTTAGTGTTGTTTTCCATTGAATTATATTACACTAACAACCACCACCATCCCTACATAGATAGCACTACTGTGCTATCTGATACACACTGAACCAAACTTGGATCCATTGTTGGTTCTAAGACTGTTCAGTGACAGAGTTGCTGGTTGTGTGAATGGGTAGGCCGGGTAAAACAGATCTGTAGTTGGCCAGAGAACAGTACAGAGCCTGGCAACAAGCAGAAACTGCTTACACAGACTCAGCTTTGGCAGGAGAAGAAAAGGAACATGATGGTCAAGCAGACGCTGCTGTGCATCAGCTTTTGCATGCAAAGAGTAGGGAGCGTATAAGCGTACTTACCACCTAACAGTACATTAGAAGAAACTAAAAAGCTGTTTAATGTTCCTGAATTTAGTCAAACTGTGCACACAGTGCAAGTTGCATGACAATAAAGACACGGTGCTTTTTGCTGCCAAATATTGTAGCTGCTTTGCACAATCATGCTCATACCAATTTAGTGGCTGCCGCTGGCAGGAAAGTGAAAAGCAGGAAGCCAGCATGGGAACAGGAACATACACAGGAATGGGAAGTAGGAATGGGAACAATAAAAAATCAAATTGCATAGCCAATCATAGGTGGCTGGGGACAACTCGCTATCAATTGGCGACCAATCGCACTCTTCTTGGCAGATTATACAGGGGCAGATCCAGGATTTTGCAAGGGGGGGGAGGGTCACAAGGTAATTTTTCACTGCTCATTCACTATCACCACCTCAAGTGTAAATAAGCATGCAGTTACACTATAGCTACGGCATTTTTGCATTAGCATACATTTCTAATACTATAACAAACAAATGAGTATACCCTTCCACAACCTCGCACAAAGACATACAGATCATGGTTTGAATTCCAAGGAGAATGCAATATTGAATTTATAATCAACTCAACTTATTTTATTATATTTATCTGAACTCATTACTTATTTGGCTATCTGTATAGCTACATAACGTGCTTGTGTGTGTGCTTGTACAGTCCAGGAAATGCATGAAACCCACTTTAGTGGATGCAGCACTCCTGTTTCAAATAATCCAGCTATCTATCTATCTATATCTAGAACTCACAAGGAGATTCAAAGAGATTTATCTACCAAAGGAGAATGCACAATGACATTTAGCTAGCTGGCTGGCTAGCTAGCTACCTGCTAGTAGTCTCGTAAACCAGACCCACCCGTCCGTCGGCCATTTTATACGTTGCGTAACGGACGGGAACGCAACGTATAAAATGGCCGACGGACGGGTGGGGTCTGGTTTACGAGACTAGCTACGAGCAGCTCAAGCGCGGAGACCGGCGATATTCCTGCTACTCCACACCAACCAATGGCCTTCAAGTTTCCCAAGGGCCAGTATTTTCAAACCTTTGATCTTTAAGTAACAGATTACTGCCGCTTATATAACCTATGCCAGCTACCACTTCAAATATGAAACAGTGCATGATACTGCTGCATGTATGTGGAGTAACTGCAAATCTTTGAGAAATCGGTTTGATGCTACAGAGAAAAGGTGAAAAACAGCAAGGCTCTCCTACAAATAACTCCTGTTGGCTAGTTTCAGAATTACTAACAGACAAGGGCTTGCCATGAAGGGAGCAACAATGATGCAGACACCCTTCTTGAGGCACAGAAGTATTTAATTCAATTAAGGGTAAAAAAATTCTTTCGCTCGCTCCGCTCGCGAAGCTTTCTACTCCTTTTGGCCTGACCACTCCTCCAGTGCTTGCTACGGCCCTGTATTCAACCAGCTATATGTATATGCTGGGTTTAGCTATATATATACGAGGTGCAGCGTATGTATACATGCCAACATACGAAGGTGTGAAATAAAATGGCGGAAGACAGGCAGCGTTCGAAGAGAGTTGCAGAGAGTTCGTGACTTATGGGTGCTTATGACAAAGCGGATGACTCTACGGGAAGAAAGGAGAAATCCGTAGAAACGGGTGTGGATGAGGAAAAAGTGATGTGTTTCTGTGGTGAAGATTGCGAGTTCGGGGAGATCGCGTGCTGTGAGCTGTGTGCGGGTTGGTTCCACTTTCGCTGTATACGATTTAAAGAGGATGTGGATATGCTAGCGAAGAAGAATTTTGTGTGCTGCTTCTGTCTTGCATCGAAGACATTGTTTCTTCTGCGAGAGGTAGAGGCGCTGAAAAGTGAGATGAAGGAATTGCGCGAAAGGAATTCAGCGGAGAAAGGCATAATACCGACCAACGAGAATGATGGCAAGGCAGAGAGTGTACCTGGCAACCAGGCATCAGCGATACACGAGAAATCGTATGCAGCTCCAGAGCTTGATGGAGTTGTGACGAACATGATGCAAACAGAAAGTTGTTTGAGATATGGGTCGCTCTGTTCGAGTTTTGCTGGGAGTACGGAAGGGTCCCTTCGTTGTGGAGAGAGAGTGTTGTTGTGTCTGTACCCAAGAAGCAAGTCAGGGGAGTGTGTGATGTTAATACATTTCGGGGTATTTCTTTGACCTCCTTGGTCAGTAAAGTGGTATGCAAGATCCTGGAGAACAGGCTCTCGAGCATGGCAGAAGAGAAAGGCCTCATAGTGGAAGAGCAAGGGGGCTTTCGGAAGAAGAGATGGTGCAGGGACCAATTACTGTCTCTGGTGTTATTGGGACAAACAGAGATGGTGAGGAAGCCTGCAGGTATGTTGGTAGCATTCATCGATTTTGCAAAGGCGTATGATAAAGTGAATTTGAGAGAAGTTGTGGTCTTGTCTGCAGAGTGTGGGCGTGAATGGCAGGTTTCTAAGGTTTCTACAGGCTCTGTATGAGGGGAGCATGTGCAGGGTGAAAGTGAATGGTCAGGTCAGTGATGATTTCGAGTTGAACGCTGGGCTAAGGCAGGGATGTGTCTTATCCCCATTGCTCTTCTCCCTATACATCAATGGGGCTGTGAAGAAGCTGAAAGAGGAGAGGTGTGGAGTGGAGTGTGGGGGGAGACAATTCCTGGTCTGCTATTTGCAGATGATACATGCTTGATGGCGTCAGATGCGGCTGGTCTAAAGAAGAGTTTGGATGTGTTGGTGGAGTGGTGTAAGGAATGGGGAGTGAAGATTAATGCGGCCAAGTCTGGAGTCATGCATATCCGCAACAAGAAGGCAGAGAGGTGTGAGGTGGCATATGAGGTGGATGGTGAAGCAATCCCAATGGTCTCTTCATACAAATACTTAGGCTGTGTGGTGGATGAGCATCTGATACTGACAGAGATGGTGGAGGAGAGGGCATAGGCTGGGAGAAGAGCCCTGGAAGCTTGTTTTCAGAGGTGTCAAGCAGAGATTGGTGATATAGGAATTGGAATTTTTAGGAAGTTATGGGGGTCACTAGTAGAGTCGAGCATGATGTATGGTGTGGAAATATGGGGCTGCAGTAGGCACTTAGAATCGATTGAGCAAGTCCAGCTGCGGGCTCTACGAATGTTCTTTGGAGTTGGCACACTTCATCCCAGGGCTTCATTGCTACGAGAAGTGGAGGCTCTGCCTGTTGTGTGGGAGGGAAAGATGTGTTGTGTGAAGTTCTGGTTGAAGGTTTTGAATAGTGAGATGTATGAGGGGAGGTTGCTGGGAAAGATAGCGAGACGAGCAATAGAGTGCGGCAAGGGAATCTGGGTGAAGAACATGGCGAAGTGTGTTGGTGAGTTCGAGTGGCAAGGTGTAGGAGGAGATGCTATTAAGAGCCTGACTGATGCAGAGATTGATGATATGTTGTCAAGTGTTGCCTGGAGGAAGGTGAGGAGCATGTTAATGAAGGAGCTGGAGGAGAGACCAAAGCTGGGGATGCTGAAGGAAATTGCGGCCCTTGAATTGGAGTCGAGTTGTGCAGTTTTGAAGAGAAAGAGAGACAGGAGAATGATGATCAAGCTAAGAGGGGGCACGACAGCATTCCAGGAAGGTGGCAAGGAGTGGAGAGGAAGAAGAGAACATGCAAGGAATGCCAGAGTGAAGAAGTTGAAGACGTCTGCCACTGGCTGTTACAGCCCAGCCTGGGACCATCTCAGGTGACCCTTGGTGGAGGAAGTCTGTCAGCACTTCCACCGTTTTTGACAGGAGTAGCAAGCTTTGGATGTGCTGGACAGGCATGGCACAGTCCCAGTCATCCAAAGCTTCCTCTCCAGTCCCACTAGGTCTACTTGCATCTGCCGGACAATAGGCTGCTCCAGTATCGGCAACCCGCAAAATCTCTTCGGCGATATCCTCCGAGTTTGCTGCTAATTGCTGCGTCTGCAGCACGTACGAAATCAGTGGCACCAATTTGTCGGTGTCGGTGCGGAATCGATGTGGAGAGGGTTCTATAGCACTTCACGATTGCTTGCACGTATCTTGGGGATATCCCAAACTTTCTGATGGTGGGAGGCATGGCCCAATGGGGGAGGCTCATTATGGTCTTCCTGCCAAGTCGTGAGGGCAGCCTCAAAAGCAGGACTATGAATGAATGTTCAACCAGCTCAAAGCAGCCTGCAGCAGACGCCAAGAAGACAGATGGTGCAAGTTGAGCTGCTCTGCAAATGCCCATACCTTCTGCTCCAATTGAGATGGATACTTGGTCCTAGACCAAATCCTTCTCCAGGGTAGCGTTTGTGATGTCACTCAAGATTGACTTTAGGAGGTTGTCATGAGCCTGCAATTGGGACAAAAACAAGGTGCTGTTCATAGAAGGTACTGGACCTCGGGAATGGCAAATGAGTCATGAAGGAGTGGCAAAGGAGCAAAAGGGCATCGTGAGAGTAGAGGAGGAGGAGTCTTTCTATGATGAGATGAAGCTGCTCAGACTTGCACTGGATAGCCTCACTGATGCCATCCAGGCTCCCAATGGGGGAACCCAGGTGGTCAGCAGTGTCATCGCCCTCCACTATATATGTAAGTCGAGTTATTCGCCTTTATTTGGCTTATAATATTCATCTTACTGTATTGTAGTGTTTTGTATCTATATATATATTCCATTCCCATTTGTATATTTTACTGCCTTTTCATTTCTATTCATACATTCCATCATCACTGTCACGTCAACACCTGTCACCACACCTTTTTTATACAGTCTGAGTGTTTTGTACAGCCTTTCACTGATGAAAGTGGCTGTATAGTCACTGAAACGTCTGAATTATTGTTAAATGTGGGCTAGTGCGTACCAAAGGACCATAATTTGTGCTATTTCACTGGCCTATTACCTATTATATACCCTAGTTATAGCTGAATCACACTCAAAGCTATACAGTGGAAACTCTCTATAAAGGACACTCCGAATTAAGGACCCCTATTTAAAGAAAGTATTTTCATGCATGATGACCACTGTGGCAGCAGCATGTTTCAGTCTGAAAACTGTAATTGTACGTAGCTAAAAAGCTGTAATCGTCTCAAGAACTGTAGCTAGCTAACTACTTGCTAACGTGTGCTATGCGTGCCATGTTCTAGCTAACTGTGGGCTGTACTGAACAAAATAATACGGTAAGCCATTAAAGTCTCCCACAATTCAACAATTTTCTGTAGCTAGCTAGCTAGCTAGCTGGTCAGCTAGCTATAGCTACGAAGGTACAGCTACTTTGCAATACGTATGTCTGTTTCAATTCTCTTTGCTTCGAATTAAAATACTTAGTTGTACACTTTTTAAAATTCATTATACAGCTTAGCCAGCAGTAAGTCAAGTGCATATATACTACAATATAATAGACACAGTAGACCTGTATGGAGGCCATATTATCCATGAGCGACTTAATCGACTTACGTAATACACGCGAGGGATGAGAGTGCGCCCAGAACTTCTATCTTGAAGCTGCCACTCACCGAGTAATTCACTCGCCTAAGGAGCAGTCCTGAACGGTGAGTGCCTCTTTAAATTGAGATACCTCAGTTTAAGAGTATATATGCCCGATTTAATGGATTGAAAATAACTTTGACTCGCCCTGTAACCAGCGACTCGTAAAACGGAGACAACTACTATCGTAGCTCGTTATTGATCGTTGGTACGTAACTATAGTGTCTTGGATAATACAATAACATTTGCCTGGAAATCTTGGGTTTTGGAAGTGCTTTCCTTGTGGGTTTTGACTGTACTTCCAGTTTAGTTGACTGTCGTGGTAGCTATTATTTAATACTAGTACGCATTCGTATTTTCTTCATTTGCTTACCTGTTACGCATGGAGGTGAATAGGTCTAGAAGCACCTTAGCAGGAGAGAGAAATACTGTGTAATCGTATACATATAAAAATTGTCAGAAAAATTTACGTCATGAGGGCGGAAGCAGATGTAAGCGCCTACCGGGCGGTGACTAGATAAACGCACTTTGCAGGATATTATAGGTGGCTAGTGGCACAGGTTCGCCATCGGCATAGAACAGTGTTGATTCAAGCTACCTTACGACACAACCGTGGAAATGATGAGTTGGAAGATTAGAGGCTGAAGGTAATAACCGAAGAACTGTTAACATTAACAGTGCCTATTCGATATTAGCCAGACGGACTTTCTTCTGAAGCTTGTGTGCCTAGTACTAGCTGTACACCCAGCGGTAGGCTAGCTGGCTGATATTGCGTAGTTTTATGGGTAAAGTAACGCTATTTGTTACAGCCTTGGGTAAGTATAAGGGATTGTCACTAGTTTGTTATGAAAGTACTCTATCTAGACAGTATTGGTGTGTAGCTAGATAGCTATCTTGGTACTAGAAACAGTTTTATAGTATAAGGAAACTGTTCTTGAATGCATGAGTTGGTTAGGACTTTTTGTCATTACTTACATGCGTTAGCATGATGAACATTGTTAACTGCAATGTGTATACCTGTAGTACTCGTTTGAAGCCATTCTACCTAGCTATATAAATGTGCGCAGTTGTTTTGGGAGTTTTTAGAAAGTCCTGTTCACACATTACACACTGTAATCACTATCATAATTGAAGTATTGGAACAGTGGATCCTCAAGAAAATAACAATGGTGCATGCCAAGTGAGACTCTGCTTCTCAGATAGCATATGAATGATTCTAGTGTGCGAGAATGGGACTAGAAACCCTTAAAGGACTGTACTAGAGTTGTCATGCTGTTATTTAAGCATCCAAGTCAATTCCTTCACTGGAGGTATGGATCATATTTAAATACTGGTTCACATATAGTAGAATGGTTTGAACTGTGCAGTAATTTAAAGATAATTAAGTTGTTCCTTACATTTTCTATATACCTGTAGGTGTACTGAGAACGAAACCATATGCAGTTGGGTATCTAAGAGATCGTGCAATCCCCTGTTTTAGCAGTGAATGGATCAGCAAATGTCCACACAGTTGAGCACTAAGTTATCAGAATGTGGTAGTGCTTCAGAACATGAATCAGAGAATGGCACTAAAGATCGATCAAGGCGACAACGTAAAGTTTCACAGCGATTTCTGAACATATACAAGAACTCTGAGATGTCTTACATTGATCGCCAGGTGAAGAAATTGAGTACAATGGATGATAAGAATGAAGAAATCGTTCAGGTTGCCAATGATGTAGAGGAGCCAGATCCAAACCACCATGTGGACGGAAGCTCGACCAGTAGTGGTGATTCGGCAGTTTTGCCTGTTGACCCTTGCTCAACCTCTTGCATGTCTGGCAATGCCATAGGTGCAACTGTTCATCGATATTTGAAATCAAAACCCAAGGTAAATATATATTGTGTATTGCCAGAATAAGTAGTTTCATATGTCACTTCATCTTCAAGCAGTGGTTGTATCTGGTGCATTTTTGTGTTTGCTTTTATTCATTCTCTGTGTAAGCCCTAATCCATCTGTTTATGTTCTGCTTTGGTCTCTACTGTCACTGCAGGAGGAAGTGCCATCATCTCATTGTCACTCTAAGCAATGTTACAGGAGGTACTCGGGTAAAGTTATGTCAGTATTTAAGGGTAGACGTGGACGACCACCAAAGCCCTTGTGGGTGAGAGTTCCCAGGGTTTTCCTAACATTAACCCAGGATATGGAGGTTGACAGTTATTCCCAAACTAAGCTGTTGGAAAGTAACTCCGTGGTACCAGAATCTTCATTAGTTGGCCAGAAAGCTCTTTACATGTGTAAACCAAGTCCAGTCACCACATCTCCATCTCTCAAGCCTGTAGCCTGTGTGTCTAGTGGAGACTGCCATCCAGAAAACCACAAATTGAGAAACAGGCCTCCTTTGAAGAAGCGGAGAGTTGATATGCTAGATGTTGACACACCGTCTACTCATCATTCCTACTGTTTTACTAACTCTGTTTATTCCAGCTTCGAAGATATATGTGTTGGCTTTGGAGACACAGCTCAACTTTCTGCTGTAAGTGTCTATTCATCATCTGTGCCACTGTGTGCAGAGAAGGAACACTGCTCTGAGAAGCAGGACAAGTGTGGAGCAATGGAAACAGCAATCACTAATGCAAATAGGATTGGTGAGGTTAGATCTTCATGTGTTCACAGTGGGCTCACTGAAACACTTCTAGCAGGTACGGCTTCCACTGCCCAAAGAGAATGCAAAGATGTATGCTTGAGCAGCGGTGCACATGCTGTTTCACTGCAGTCAGTGGTACCTCATGCAGTATCAGCGGTACAGGATCAACACCAGGATGATATTCCCACTGATAGCCTGTCCGTATCGATTTCCAAAGAAACTCTGGGAACATTGTGGCATTCCTTGAATACAAAAGCGCCTACTGTAACGGTGGAGGATAAGAATGTACCAGATACTACCATGTATCACGAATCACGTTCCATGAGTAGTTTTGTAGCAGATGGAACACTAGCAAAAAACAGCTCCTCCTCACTGGTTGTTTCAGTACCTGTTACGCCAATCCACTCGCCATCTAATTGCCACTTCGCAAAGGAAGATCAAAACTCTGTTTGCAGTGTATCCCTGGCAGAGGTAAGGCATTCTGCACTGACCATCCTCTTTGCACAGTAGTTAATCAACTATTCAGCTGTTTAGATAAGCATATTTCTTTGCTACAGGTTTCTTCAACACTACAAATGGCATCCACTATTTTACCAAGGCCACTGGATAACCCAAAGCTTCTGCCTGTGCATCAAGACTGCAGAACTGTCACATGTAGTACGACTACAGATGTCATCTGTGACAAGTCCTGTACCACTCTGATTGATGATGGGTACCTTAGTAGTTCATGCACTAGCATGGAAGCAGTTTTGTGTACACAACCTAATGTGGAAACTACACAAGAAGGGACGCCAGACCGAGCTCGTTTGGTTCAATTTTCCAGTAAGCACTATTGACGTAGCTATACAGAGAAGCATCATTAGCATTCACAGCGAGTCAGTGGTGTTGATATAATGATATTCTGATCAATTGCGCGTTGCCAAAGGGGTTTGTGGTCTAAAGTTTCTATTTCTAATGCGTCATCACATCTTGTTTGTATATTTGTTTGTCAATGAAGGTGAACAATTACTGAATAGGAAGTAGAGTACTCATTTTGTAGTGTTGGATGTTAAGCTGGTATGTTTAGTTATTCATAGCTATTCGTTCATGCTGGTACGTTAATAGACTCAATACCTGCTCAAATGCCATACCTAAATATCAAAACATGCTGGTAAGAATAGTACCGTGCAGCTGGCATTGAAATCAATCTGTTTGCTTTTTATGGATTGAACGAAACATTGCCTAACATTCAAGATGTCCAAAAACTTGGAATAGGGCTGGGAAGACCGTGAGTAGGGCTTGTGCATCTACATGGTTGTGTCAGAGCAAGGCAATGCCATCCTAAATGTCCAGATCTGATACTGCATGCACAGGAAAGATGTACGTGATTGAGTACCCACCCGTGGACTGACGGTAAAGCACACTGTCTGGTATGGCACATCTCACAATGTAATTGACCACCAGTGCGAGTATGGTGCCAGAGTGTCTCCTTGCAGTACCCCAGCAGATAGTTTAATGGGTTTGCCTCTCCATCCGTGGTGGTCACTACTGCCTTTGATTTGTAATAGAGTGCCATGCCGCATTGCACAGCGTCTTTGGTGCCAAAAGCAGCCAGTATGCTGTTCAAAGCTGGGCATCTGATGGAGTCACAGGAGTTTTTGAAGTCCGTGAAAGTGATTACTAGGTTCAGCTGCTTTGTCTGACAATCCTCAGCCATCGCAGTGCGAGCACATACTGCGTGGTGGATCTGTGTCATTGAAAACCAGGTTGCTTGGGTCTGAGGTGGAAACCCAGATTGCAGATCCTACTTGGAATTATTTGATATTGCACGGATGGACATGAGGGCTATTCCCCTGTAGTTGGTTCACATAGGCAAATCCCCATTCTTGGGAATGGGGATCAAGGCGCTCCAGTGCCATTTTTTCAGGCACAGTGCCAGACACATAAACAGCGTTGAGTACTTTGAGGAGCTCTTCACGTAGCTTAGGCAACTTCAGTAGCTCAGCCGTGACCTCGACCAAGCCAGGAGCACGACCAGTCCTGAGTGCTTTCACTGCCAAATCCAGTATTAATGGAATCTCTATGCTTTTGGAGCTATCTGTAGACATAGAGCTTTTAGATGCTGCTGATGCAAACATAGAGTCTATGCCTGATGTGGCTGGTGATGTAGAGAGAGCATTTGGGATGCTTAATGTCACATGTAAATCACAAAAAATATCTCAGAAAGTCACACAGAGCTGTCAAGCCTCTGCCTGCCATCAGCTGCATTTCCGAACATTGCAGGGGAAATGCTGCATGCATGCACCGTAAATGGTTTTAACCTTGTAGGCATCTAAGACCTTTTGCGTAGTACTCTGCGGCAGTTGCTTCTAGATCTCTTGTAAGCAGTGAAGATCTTCCCAGCTAAGTGCGATGAGGTTCATTTTTAGCATGAAATATAATATGAACTAGTAATGGCAGAATGAGTCTTTGCAATCTCATTCAAAATGCCCCTTGGTGACGGCAACTGTTTAGTGAAAGTTCTTGATGCGAACTTTGTAAGATGAATCAAAGCAATTGAGTGGAAGATTTTACATACTTGGATACTGTATTTCAAATTTTACTCATAGACAATCTTCAGCTTGACAGCTATGCGTATAAGGTGCCGTTAGTCGTCGTTTTGACAATCATGTTGTGTCATAGGATGTGAAAATCAGGATTGTCCGCACTCTTTGCTCAGACAAGGAACAAGAGCAACGCTTAGCTTAGGAAACGCACCATATCTTTGCAGCCTATTCAGCATGTTGTTTCCGAACGGTTTTCACAGTGCTGAGCGAACCATTGACAGGAGTAATGCCAAACTTGGCGAGGGCATGAATCATTTCGCACTTTTTGGTGTTTTCTTTTTGCGCATGTTCAGAGGCCCTTGGAAAACAGCTAGTCAAGTTGACAAAACGCCAGCTACAAGGGGCCTTCATACTTATCCCAAATACAAAGGTTTCGGGTCGCTAGCTGTAGGGGAAGTGCTGACATTAACTGTGAAACTTACCAATCCCTAGGGTACCTTCATCGTGGCCATGATAAAAGACAGTTAAGTTGTGAGACACATTCGAAGGACAGTTAGCTAGGCAGTCGTCTCCTTTTTCTTTGGAAAGGTTGGGAGTACTGGCTTCTACGAAGTAACTACAAGGATTGTTAACTGCGGTGCTGGATTTAGCCTAGAAATGTGTGTGTGTAACGATTCAGGGCCGTAGCAAGCAGTCTGGCCAGTCCAGTACTTGCCAGACCCCTTTTTATCCAGGAACACATTTTCAAGGAAGTCAAGACAATTTGCACAAACTTCCAGATTTGTGGGGTTGTAACCACAATCAAACATTACAATGTACCTTTAGACATGTACGTGATAATATTCAGCAACTGGAAGAGGACTGAATTATTCCTTCAACCTAGTAGGCTGCTACGGTATATACACTTGGCTGTCAAGCTGCCATTTTTGTTGTGCTTATTAGCATCACTGTGCTACTATGTGTGTGCATGGCACATCCATTATGTGAGCATGGCTACGAACAGTTCAAGCACAGTGACAGATGATATTCCTGCTACTCCACATTTGGCATTAGGGATTATTTCAGATCCATTTCACCTGGACAAGTAGCCCTTTGTTGCTTGTCTCCTTGAGCTGGTTTTGGTAATGCAGGCAACAAATGCTTCTTCTGAGAGTGCCTTCAGTCGTTCAGTGCTGTCAGGAGAATTAAGGCCTATCTCAGGACAACAATGCAGCAGGTGAGAACTAACTGTATGATGGTACTTCCGGTACATAATTGCGTTGAAAGATCAAAAAGTGCATTATACCGCTACAGGTATGGAGTTATTAGAGTAACTGCAAGTCTGGAGAGAAATTGGTATGACAATACAGGGAAAAGGAGCAAAACAACAAGCCTCTCCTACAAGAAAATCTTATGGGCTATGTGTTAGGCTCAGTAGTTAGTATAATAATTATAAACAAAAATTTTGGCCCAATACGCTCACGAACCTTACTTCTACTTTTGACCTGACCACACTTAAAGTGCTTAGGGCACTGTGGTGTTATGGACGCCTGGCCTACATTCTGTAGAAGGTGCTAAATACAGTGTTTAATCTAAATGCTTGCTTAAACTGTGCAGTACAGAGCAAGCCTTTTCCCTACTTCTGTCTATATTGCTATGGCCTTTGCATCTAATGCCTTCTCCAACTCCTTATTACTAATCACAATCAATCAATCAATCAATCAATCAATCAAGGCGTTATCCCCCTGTGCAGGGGGTTGCGAAAAAAAAAGGGATATGTATATAAAAGGGTTCATGGTTTAAGAATAATTAAGTTACTAACTGAGAGTTGTTCACATGCATTAGTTTGCTGACTTAAAATTGTCTATCCATCTTTTACGTGGTCTTCCTCTTGGTCGCTTGCCTTCCACTTCATCTTCGAACACCTTCTTTACTAGCCTTTCATTATCCACTTCAGTCAGCTTCTCCAACCACCTACTCTGCCTCCTCCGCATCATGTCTGTAACTGCTTCCTGCCCTAGCCTTTCTCTCACCTCTTCATTTCGCACCCGTTCCATCCATGTTACCCCTGCCACCCGTCTTAAATACTTCATCTCCATGGCTTGCAACCGGGACATATGCCTCACAACCATACAGGAGTGCGGGCACTATACATGCATTGTACACCTTCATTTTTGTCTTTCTGCTCAACTCACTTTTCTGCAACACCTTCATACTCATGGCTCCAATCATCCTGGTCGCTGTGCCAATTCTGTGCTCCACTTCCTCATCCATTGACCCATCATCACTCATCATTACTCCCAGGTACTTCATTGTTTTCACTTGCTCCACTTGCTTGCCCTGCACTCGCACTTCACATCTGCCTCCTGTTCTTGACACTTCCATAACTTTAGTCTTGTTCACATTCATTCTCAAGTTCCACTACTGCAAGGACCTATCCAGAGCCTCCAAGTTCTGTTGCAAATCCTCTTCCTTCTCTGCTGTAACTGCTACATCATCAGCAAATAGTAGACCCTTTGCCTGTGTGTTCAGCATCTGTACACCTCCCCTCCAACTCTCCATTGCTTCTCTCATTACTTTGTCCATGAAGATGTTGAACAGTACTGGAGACATACACATCCTTGATGAACACCTTGCCTGATTTCAAACCACTGTGACACTCTGCTTTCAACCCTCATGCATTCCTAACTACCCTCATACAGTGCCTTTATACCCGTCAGCAACTTTCCACAGATGTTATACCCTTCCAATACTCTCCACAGCTTCTTCCTACTCACGGTGTCATATGCCTTCTTACTAATCACTTAGATTTTAAAGTGGTGTACCCTTTTGCTGCCTACACATCCTCGCTATGACACTTGTCTCTTGAGTAGTAGCCAGTGGCACACCCTACTATATGAGCCTTGAATGCTACCAAGGTGCTTGGTGTGATTGCACACTGGAACAGGACTGATACACGGTACTGATTTCCCCATGAAATGGTTGCCAAGCCAAGCGATTCTTTGGCATGTGTTTTGTTACATCACCATGCATTATGTTACTGTAGTTTTATGTTTAAATGTTATAGAAGAGCATAGGCATAATATTAGTAAAGCAAGTGCCATTACCCCAATGTACATACATGTTTTGTGGTAGCCTTGGGGTGAGCAGCAGATCCATGGATGCATCTAGTGCTTCGCAGTATAATGATAATCAGCGTGATTGATAAAGAAACAGCCAAGCATGAAAGAAGTCCAAAAATAAAATGGTCCAGGGTGCTTCTGTTCACCCAATTCAAAATTGTCTTTGTTACCATCTTGCCGTCTACCCAACAAATCAATCAATCAATCAATCAGCATGTTAAACACGCTACAAAGTACTGCACCACAGAAGCATGTTAGCTAACTTATATGTGAGTGTGTATAAATTATACAGAGTTCAATAGCAGTTCATTGTATGTTACATGGCTATTCTAATGGTCTTTCCTTCAATATGGTGTTGAGGTTGACCCAATAGGCAGGCACTGATCATGTGCATCTCAGTGTGCACATCCGCAGCCCACTCATGGTAGGGTGGCAGGCCAGCCCACTTTAGCACAGATTTCACTATGTCGCTCCATCTGGCAGCAGGATGTCCATGATTTCGCTGTCCCTCTGGTAGCTGTGAGTGCATCACCAGTCTGGATAAGCGGTCTACGGGCAGGTTGATCATTCTAGCAGCCCAGGTCAGTGTGCACTTGGCACGACGTACTCGAAGTGGAAGCATGTGCAGCACCTTGTAAGCAGAGGTCATACGAATGTGGTCAGTTGGTCTAGACCCCAGCATTATCTTGGCAAGGTGGTACCCGGTGGAACTCGGCCATCATGTCATTGACAGGGGAGATTTTACTTCCCAGATAGTTGAAGGCCATGACATACTGAAGCTGCGTGTTCTCAATTGTGAGTGGTGTTTGCTCCATGCTAGTGGGGTCGTGCCGCATCACTACTGTCTTCCTGTCATTGATCACCATTCTGAAACTTCTGCAAGACAAAAGGCAAACCTCTCAGTGGCTGTGTTCATGGACCCGTGCGAGTTGGCGAGTAGGGCGGTGTCATCTGCACAGGTGCAGTCCAGCACCCGGTGCGACTTGGGGTTTGGTGTCTGTGATGTCACTGTCCTCAGCCAGCAGTTCTACCCCCATATCCCTTCGGTAAGAGTTGTGGGGGAAGGCAACATCTGTAAGAGCTGCTAGACATACGGTACTTGACACGGATAACTTACATTTTTCCGAGGAATTCCTCGATTTTCCGGTGCGGGCGGATGCGGATATCCACGCGGACGTGCTCGGATTTTCCGCACGATTCCGCTGTGGTTTTCCGCAAGATTCCGCGCGGAAGAATCTAGGCAGGAATTCCGCGCGGATTCGTGCGGAAAATGGCGAAACCCAGCAGGTACGTACGTATGTACTCGCAACACACTTCCTTCACAAGCGGCGTCAAATGACCTGAAACGTAATCGCGGCAAATGGAGCTCCTTCTGGACACTGAACTTCTTACAAATTGCCTGTCTTGTATTTTTACTGATCTAACAACTATTTGTGCATGACCTTTCAATGCTTAACCAAATATTGCGCTAGTTTATATCAAATACTGCGCTTGTTTATAACAAATACTGCGCTTGTTTATAACAAACATCAAGATAACCGCAAGCTAGCACGTATATATAATTATACGCAGTGATTTTGCGAATGACAAAATGGCTGACCAGTGGAGAGAGCCCCTCAGTGGTAGAGTGACTGCAAGGATACTGCTTCAGCAGCCAATACCCGTCTTCGATCGAGTGCGTAAGCTTTCGCGCTCATCCGCGGATGCCGCATTGTATAGATCCGCGGAGCGTCCGCGCATTGCCGCGCTGACGATCCGCGTATTGCCGCACGGGTGTCCGCGTATTGCCGCGCGGCAGCCCTTGGAAAACCAACGCGGCGTGTCTGCGGAAAAAGGTAAGTTTTCCGTGTCACGTACCGTAGGATGAAGAGCACAGGTCCTTCAACAGAGCCCTGACGGACGCCGGTACAGATGAGGAACCTTCTAGATGTCTCGTTCATATACTGGACATAGACTTCCATGCCTTGATGGAGGTTGCGCAGGGCTGCCAGCATCTTGGGAGGGACTCCTTGCTTTGAAAGAATGAACCATAAGAGGTCCCGATCCACTGAGTCAAAGGCTTTGCTGAAGTCGACGAAAGTGGCATAGAGGGTAGTGTTCTTTTCCTTTGCCTTCTCAAATAATTGATGGACGACAAAGATCAGGTCCTCGGTGCTGTGACCTGGTCGAGAGCCGCACTGTGTCTCGGGCACCACATGAGGAACAACGTGCTGGAGCAGCCTCCTTGCAAGGATTCTTCCAAACACCTTCCCTCCTGTTGAGAGCAAAGCAATGCCCCGATAGTTGTCAGGGTCGTTGATGGCACCCTTCTTATGGACGGGGATGATCTTGCAGTCAACCCATTCTTTAGGCACATCACCGTTTAGCCCTGCATTGCAAACGTCCCCTCAACCTTCCATACTTCAGAAGGTAGCCTATCCTCCCCTGGGGCTTTCAGATTCTGTAGGGACTTCACTGCCTCTACTACCTCCTCTCTGGCGATGGGTTGGTCCAGTGCCTCAATCATTGGCTGCTAAACAAATGAAAGCCCACTCAATGAAAGTTCCAAACCCAACAAATGAAAGTTCTTTTTAATGTTACTGAAGTTGACGTAGGGCACGGGTCCTAAGTGGTCGCAGTAGGGCGACCTGCCCAGGACCGTATTTACGGAGATTGGAGATGAAGAATCATAGCCAGATCGGTGGCTCGCATGGCTGAAACTCTTCGTTAGAGTGTATACCGTGAGTTTGGGCACTGAGTCATGGTTCTTTTTCTCCAATCGCTACTTTCCTCAAACCATGTAGTTAGCAAACCTGTACAGGTTACACACCAACATGCATAACACTCACTGACATATCCATTGTTGTGCTAAAGCAAGGCTGTGTCTTATCCCTATAGGGCATATAGGCAAGGCCTAGATCAGTCTTTGCCCTCGCCAAGCACTGTTTTTTAACGTCGTTTGTTTTCTGTGTACTCACCAATTGTCAATTAAATGGTGTGCATAGTGAATACAAAACGAATCAGTGGGCAGGATTAGGAGTGGGTTAGTACAATATAGTATGTGGTACTTAGACACTTGTATATTGTTTATGCTGCAGGCGTTTGTGCTGCTGTAGATGATGACAGTAGCACCCTTACTGATCACTGCCACAATAGCATTCCAGCTTCAGCAAATAGACATGCTCGTGACGCAACTCATCTAGCTAAGAAAGGCGCCAGCACCACACCACCGAATGTACTTGATGGTGGGAATTTTAACCCTGTAAGTTGATCACACTTGAATGCAAATCATATACAATACATCTCTATGTATGATCATTCCAACGCATTCTTTTCAAATTCAGTGCCTGGTTGAAGTGTTTCCTTTACTTAAGAAAGGCAAGGACACCTCATCACAACCTGCAGAGCCCAATGAGCCAAGACATGAATGCATTAGACGTAACTTTGGAGAAGACAACACCAATCCTCAGAAATTCTGCCAACCCTGGCAGCCAACAGCTGATGCTCTACCTGCACATCATCAGGAAGCTGTGGGACAGCTCATACATAAAATGCCGTATTCCAGTGAGGCAGCTTTTCCTGTTGACCCATGTAGCTCCACAAACACAGCTTCTGTTGTTGAGGTTTGCGAATGTTTGCAGATACCTGGCTCATGTGCGCCAAATGGGCATCATCCCATTCCTTCAAATTTGATATCATGTACTGCAGCTATTGGAGATCGTAGTTGTGTGTACAAAGAAGACGCTACGCAGATTGGAACTGGTGGCAGTACATTGTTTGTGGCCAATGAAGATTTGAATTTTTCCACTGAATCCAAAGTCGAAGAAGGAGAGAACATAACTAAAGTACCAATACAAGCAGATCCTTCCTTCAATAATGACGGACACAACATTAAGGTTATGAGGCCACAACGAGAGCAAGCTAGAAGGAAACGCAATGAGAAGGCTTTCCTCTATGATGAAAACCTCGTAGACTTGATTCTTGCAGAGCATGAGCCACTCTTACCAGCAGTTGATAAGAATTCTTTGAAGTCAGTTAAGGAGGATAAGGTGAGAATGTCCATCAACTTGTTTGCATTTAGCTAACCACGCATGTCAGGTGTTTGTAACCATGTTTTTATTGGTGAGTGGTACATAGGATGATACTTAGCTCTACTCATTCTGTGGGATGTTGTGTTAGGGCTTAACCACATTAGAGTATACGTACCTTGCATCCGTGGTTGATGATCCTCATAGCACAGATAGGATTTATTCATTGCAGGCCTCCGCTGTAACATCAAAGCCCCACTTGAGACGCAGAGGAATTATTAAAGCTAGCAAACACGAGGACACTAATGAAACCAGCTCATCAGAAACAGAGCAGAGCAAAGGTAAATATTGTTATGCATCATCAATGTACGTAGAAGCATTAGTATAATTAGTTTGACATGTCTTGAAACTCTCTGTGCTAAAATTAACCTGCTATATAAGGCATATGAAATGACTTTCTGCATTACACTTACCTCAGTAAAGGTGTGGCCACACTCAATGCGCTTTGGAATGCACATCAGATGCCAGCGAATTGGAATTGCATTGAATGCACATCGATCCCGTTCACACTGGCTTTTGAATTTCGTGGGTGATGCGCATTGCACGTGGTATGGTTACACAACTAGTTTCGAGAAAATAATGGGTTACACAACTAGTTTCAAGAAAATAATGGCCTACGAGGATGTGATCGCTGTGCTCGCCGTTGTTTTGTTGTTCAATTGCGTATGCCTGCGCCTGAAGCATGAAAGAGATAGAAGGAGAAGGAAGAAGAGACAATTGAGAATGTACGCAGACAGAAGGAAGATTTTGATTCGCCGAAGATGTATTCTCAGGGAAGAATTTATGGTCACTCTGTCCAGTTACCCTTAAACATTGGCCTGTCCCCAGAGGATGATTAACGTTCTTGTCTCTTCTGTGCTCCAACACGCACCAGCCATTGGTAAGCGAATGTCGTCACTTCATTCGACGCTGGATTGAATCGCAGTTGCCGTGGCCACTCTTCAACGTTACTCAATCTCCTTGGATAACTGCCCACGTGATCAATTCACAAAACTGGATCGAAGGCGAATGGGCATCGAAACCAGCTCCAGAAGTGGTTTCACAGATTTGCTTTAGAATGCACACTGAAACCAATGCGCATCCTGGTGTGAAGGCACAGATCCGGATCGAATGTGCATTCAATGCGCATTACAGCGCTAGTGTGGACAGGCCTTAAGTAATATGTTCATAACTGGGCAAAGTATACTAAAACTAACATTATTGCATTGGAATGTAGCTATGTAGAATAGAAGCTGTGATCAGGCTTGCAATATACTGGTGATTGCTGTTTTAAGCAAGTGAAAGTTTATTCCACAGTCTAGTATTTACTGATACATTTTTCATTTAATGTGATGATGTGAAATGATCATCTGAGAAGATGATCCCAACCCTGTATATACTGCTTTACACGCCCAGAACTAAAGTGATCGTGAGCTTACGCATAACAACAAGTTTAGTGCAAGTAAGGCATTTTGACTGCGAAGGTCTTTGTCAGTAGCAAAACTGGAGAAGAATAGGAAAGATAAATTAACTTATATACTGCACCATGTAATGTCAGAGGAGGGAAAATTCAAGCGACAGGTCAAGAGTAGTAACAAAATTTGAGTGGTAGGAATGGCAGCAATAATAATAATAGTAAGGATAATAATGATGACCTGTATTTGAGCTGCTTACAGTGGTTCAGGCAATTGCTATATAACCTTGCATGTATAAACTTCATATATAACCTTCAAGCCTTGCATGAATTTGTAGTATGGACGATACTACTACAGATTAATGCTAAACAAGAAGAATCCACTTCTTCCTTCCCTGGCAAGAAGGTGAAAACCGTCCAATTTTGTACACTACCTATGCAGATTCTATGTGGAATACCACAGAACACAACATGGATAGGTGCGGATAATCAGTGTGGTCGTCTGCGGAAAAAGTTAACTTTTCTGTGTCACGTATTAACAGGTATTCACGTGAAAGCTTTATATTACTCAAAGCAAAACTTTTAAATGGCTGACATTTTTTACGTAGAGTTACAGTGCACATTTTGACACACTCTTTGTATAGACCAGTTTTGAAATTATGTCATCTCGCATCATCGATCACGTGCTGAAACGTCACTTTTGGTAGAAACTGTTGGCAGTGCACTCATGAACGTAGGGAGGCACTGAGAGACAGCAGTTGTCCAAGCTAGGAAGCGTGCTTAGTCGCTCTACATACCATGCGAAAACCCACTGTCGATACTGTGTCTAAACTCGCATTTGGCCCAAGACAGGCTGACTAGGATTGTAGCAGCTGTGGAGGACTTCACTGTATTTTCGACAAGGAGGCATGGACAAGATTCGTTGTTGGTTGAATTTCGAATAACGAACGAGTCGGGATGCACTTCAAGAGGGCCTGAAAGGGCTTACAGTTGACTCCCTGAAGATTCTTTACAAGGAGAAAGAAAAATTGTCGGGTACGAAGGCAGAGCTCGTTGGCCGACTTGTAAGCAATTGGAAGCTGAAGTTCAACTTTGGAGAATAGTCCACGGATGATCCAAACACTTCTTCGTCAATTGATGACCAGCATATTCCAGTCTTTGCCGATATTCACTCGTGGACCAAAGATGCTTCATTCATTTCGAAATTCACTTTCATGGACCTGTACAAGTATCTCATAGATAGCGCAGAGAAGGAATTCAACAGATAAAACATGAAGGCCTTCAAGTCTCTGAAAGTGTATGAATATTTTGAAGATCATTTGGTGAGGAATGTTTGTGTGCACAATGAGGGGACAATGGCAGTCATCAGGTGCCATTGTTTCTCCACCTTGAAATCGAAATCCACTTACACTTTCTATGTAGCAATAATGACAACAGGCAAGGTGGTGGGGGGATCATGCAGTTGTTTAGCTGGTAAGGAGGGAGGAGGGAGAAGGAGGGAGGAGCCTGTAGTCATGTTGCAGCACTGATGGTCTTTTTTGAATATTTCATTAACCCACGGCGTGCATGCGCCACAAGGATACAGTAGTTGGCTGTGTGTGTGTGTGTGTGTGTGTGTGTGTGTGTGTGTGTGTGTGTGTGTGTGTGTCGTCACCAAGATGGCGGCATGTAGGCCACAAGGTCGCTGGATGACAGCAATTTTGGGGCAATTTCGCACGGAAGTGGCGCGTTTGCAGCTGATGGGTTGAGCTCTACGCATAGGGGCACACTTTGGAGCCAGCAATTCAGCTCCCCGTTGGCAGCAGGTGCCACTTTTGTCGCAGTTTCGTATCCGTTTCTATCGAAGCCCAGCAACTTTTACGCTCCGTTGGACTCCACCTGTCAACACCACCCGAAGGTTTAGCACTTTAGTGCCTAGTTAAGAAAGGTACAAAGGTACTACCTAATGATAGTACAGTAACAGATTGGCTGCAACAGTGGCATGTCCCTATGGGGTGCCGTTTGTGAAAATATTAAATTAAAAGTGGATGTATCATAGATCACGCGTTGTATCCATAAGTCACATGATCTATGCATACATCAAATGACTTGTCCCACCCAAGAAGGCCATTACACCACAACCTCTGGAAAACATAAAATTTAAGAAGTCACAGTATGGAAAGACCACTCATCGTAGCAGCCGCAGGTCACACTCATATAACCATGAAGCCGATATGCCAGCTGTGCAATCGTTAGGTGTTAACATGTTACTGGCCTGTCCTTCATCAGGTGTGTCACATTTCTGGATGGTAGCTACAGAGATGGAGGCAACCAATGTTAGTTCAAACGAATCTCCGCTAGATTCTATAGCCCCATTAATTGCGTACAAGGACTCCACAGTCCTCCCTTCTTCTGTGGACGAGCTAGCCAATGTAGACTGTTCCATAGACAATGCAAACAACCATCACCATCCCTACATAGACAGCACTGCCGTGCAGTCTGATACATGTGTTAGGGAGACGTGCCAACAGTATGGGACAATCAAACTATTTCCACAGAACTGTCACAATATATTGAGTCACACACGCGCGATCAAATCAAGTCTTTATCATGGCTCACTTTGCATAAGGCCAGATTACCAGTTCCCAATTTGGGACTATTTGCCACTGCTGAAGCACCACAGACAGCACAAACATCATAAAGCAGATGATAGGCTACCAGCAAATGGCTGGCATGCCCACACAGATTAGGTAGGGTATAGAGAAAGAGAGTGAGGCCAGACAATGCTACACCATGATGATGAAGAGCAGTGCAAAATGGCAGTGTCTGTAGCAACATCAGGCGTAACACTAGTAAATGCTAGTATCACGTGCTAGCCCCTACCTTCGCATTGCGACTGCATGTGCAATAATAGCAACACGAATGTAGGGGCTGGCAAGCGAGTCTAGGCAAATGTGTACACACATACAATCAGATTAATATTTGACTGACGTAATATTCATTACAGTGTTAGTCAACGTGTACATGCGGACACTCGTGGGTGCCCTCATTTGGTCTGCATTTTCCTGGTAAAGTTCCTAACTCAACACCGTATGTTATTTGCACTGTACAGGTCATGTGAAAACTGATATAATTGACATGTGTATAGTAAGTATAGGCCAGCAATCTTGAAGTGAGTGTAATATGTGTTTGTTCAATTATATGTATAACATCCGGTTTGTGTTAGCAATATTTTGCTTATGTGCAGATTTTCTTTCGTATTTGTAGGCAAAGCTGGTAAAATACCTATTCCAAAGCTCAAGGGCTCCTTCGTTGAAAGAAAACAGAAATTATCGGCTGGAAAAAGGAAATGGGAAGTCAGCAAGGATGGTAGGAAGAATGATAAAAAAGGCAGTTGGGCGTGTAAGGGTGCCAAAACAGCATGCAGGTATGACACCAAAGGTAAAGATAAAGCTGCAAGAGAGTCAACTTCCGCAGTGAAACTGGCACCTCCCAAGGTGGTACCTTCGTTAAAGGGCAGAACATGTACTATGACAAGCATAATGGATGCCAAGGGAGATAATGTCCGAGTCAGATCAAAGCTAGACAGTGAAGGTTTGTGTTGAAATGCATGCTGATAGTTACTATAGCAGTGTGGTAGTACATGTAGCGCTAACATATGATGTTTGCATTAAAACCACCACACAGCGCATATTGCCCGAGTGCAAGTACAGTATTTTGCACCAGTAGGTGGATGAATAAGCACCACCAGTGCAAGTTGTAGAGGGTGATGCCACCACATGTGCAAGTGGAATGTTTACACCAGTTGAAAGAAGGGAGATACCACAAGCGCAAGGTGCAAAGGTTTGGGCCAGCATCAGCGCTAGTCAGTACAGGATGCAGGAACAACATGCAACTACAACCACCACCACCGCCGACCAGATTAGACCAGCACAGCATAATGCAGCAATCAGTGCAACTTGCATGAGGGCTAGGTTTGTATATAGAGGAAATGGTAAGCCCTCGTGCAAGTTGCAGTGATTGTTGCATAGTGCTGTGCTGCTCCTATTTAGACGGCGGTGGTGGTGGTTGTATTTGCATGTTGTTACTTCATCCTGTACCAATGCTGGCACTGACCTTTGCACCTTGTGCTTGTGGTGTTTTCCGTGTTTCAACTGGTGCAAACATTTCACATGTACAACAAAAAGCACCAAAAGTGACAGTATCAAAATATCCATTGCGAGTCTTGCTCATTGAATTCTCCAACTTTAGACCATATTATATTTCCTAGGTGCTAGGTTTGTTGCACATTCAGTGCTAATTAATCACTGGATAAAAGTCTGTTAGTAAGACAATTAAGCAAGTTATATTACAAAGCTGAAAGCCTAATTAATAAATCTGTCAGATTCCGTTTAAAGGTCCATAAATTATAGGCGTATTGAGTACTTATCCTTCCAGGCCTCCACGGTCTACAAATTGTATTAATTAACCCTCGGCGCGCATGAGCTGCAGGGTTACAGTAGTTGAGTCTGCGTGTATGTGTGTATGTACAGTTCGATTTTTCCAAACAGTAACGAATCAGCCAAGAAGACCTTCGGATCACCTCAGCGCTGCAGTCGCTTGATTTATAACGTGGGGTTTTCCGTATAGCAGTCACTGTGAAGATACTGAATTCGACTGGCATCCATATTGGCGCAGCGGTCGTTCATTTTGCTTGCTCTTGCTGATGCCTGAGTGTATATCCATTCACGTGACGTTGCCCTCGACTACATGGTGTTTTTGTTATGGGCTTTGCATTGTGTTTGGCGCGACACTATATAGAGCACGTGTGCATCTTCATCACTGAATGTTGACCTCGACTACGTGCAATCAGTCGCCTGAAGGAAAGTATGGTCCTATTTAACTTCTAAATAACATAAGATTGGAATACTGAAGCTTACTATAATACAGCGATACCTTCTTGTGCCGAGGCTTTAGCACTTTATTGCCTAGTTAGTTAGATTAGTGGTGTATATTGCAACTGTCCAGTATTGCCATTCTTCATGCATGCAATCATTTGCAGGAAATATTAAAGATAGCATAGCATGTAGTCGTGAAAGAGTAAATGCAAAACTCCCTCATATGTGCTCCTTAATTAATGCCTGATGAGACATCATAGTGACTTAATTAATTGTAAACAGCTTGCACATGGCTACACTCAGTTGGAATGATAAAGGAAGTGACACTAGCCACAGCACTTGAGACCCCGGCTGTTTCAGTCCATTTCAGGACCTTCCACGATGATCCTGGATTAAATCCGAACGTCTGGAATACCTTCAACTGTTAATGTCTAGTTACGTTTATCTGTTTATTTCAACCTAGTTGTCTAGTTGCATTCTTTGGACTAATCCAACTTCACCCTCTTTTCCCTCTTCATCCTCACAAAGTATCAAACTACTCAATTAAGCCTGTCAAAAAGATGAAGGCATTTACTGGACTGCGCTCGTGTGAGTGCACTGCTATGTCATTGTTTCTGGAGGGACATACGGTACATGAGACGGAAAACTTACATTTTTCTGCTGAGTTCTGTGGTGCGCCGGCTCAGGTAACTGCAAACAGCCACTCGGAAAGCCGCAGACAATCCGTGCGGAATGCGCGGATGTTCCACATCGCAGAATTTACGTACATACATAGGAAAGGCGAAGTGTAATTAATTTTTTATAGCTACGTACGTACGTGCGTACCGGTTTATAGGGACGATTCGGCTTCTGTTCTTTCGAGGCGCTCTGTAGCAGATACATAGGGGGGTTGTATCGCCCATCTTCGGGTCGTTGGTAGTACACTAGGCCTCTTTCGCTGGACCGTGCACCCAGCGAACTTTTGAAATCGACTTGAGTACAGTGACAACGCTGACGTTACGGCTTCGTCGGTGACCACCAGTGCTATTGTTCGTAAGTAGGGGTAGGTAACAACGGCGGTCAACCTTCGTGCACTTTTTGACTACTGCGAACGACACCTTCCACCACACCAACTGGAGGCAACCGAGCCCGACTAATGGCACCACTCAGTGTTCCGTGGACGCCTCAACTTATGTACGTACCTTAACACGGATGACCGCCGATTTCTGCGTGGACAAATGCGGATCGTCCGTCGGCTACCCGTGGATTACCACTGCGGTCATTCCGCGAAAAATGTAAGTTTTCCGTATCATGTACCGTAACACATTATATTCGTGACAGCTATGGGGTGGAATGAGTACCTCTGTTAGGCATGGGCAATGCCTATCAAACATGCCACTATGCAAGAGGTTGTTCCATGACATCTGAGTCCTTCAGATACTGAGATATACTGTAGAGTGCACAAGAGAGTCAGTGCTAATATCTGTAGTCAAAGATGTATCTATGTACACACTGGCCCATACATTGCTGTAGTATGTTAGCATATTCTGCATAAACAGCACATGATAGAAGGTCAGTACCAATAAGAGAAAGTATGAGCTTGTCCGTCAGTACTGTAGTGAGTTACAGCCTTTGTGGTTCCTAGGTCTAAATTGTCAAAGTCATCTGAGGCATATTGAAATGTCCTGTGGGTCCTTCTCATACTATGTTATATCACTTTTATAAGGATATAATATTATTACCATACTTTAGTTTAACTAATGCATGCAAAGTCCAAGCTGTCATGGTGCCATGACCCATTTACCATAATTATGTTCTTTGCATGTGCTAGGGATGACTGAGTTGTTACTAACAGAATGGGACTATGTAATTACGATAACATCACATGTGGACTACTATGTGAACTGCGTAACTCCTATCGTTTCTACAAAGAAACACAACCACGAACACTTCAACTTGCCTTCCTGGAATCTACTTACAAATCATTCCCGGATATGATTCAGCATTAAACTGCGGTAGTTTCTACATGACTGAAGAGAATCCAGGAAGTGGTTATCTGGAAACCATCTGCCAAATGCCCATGAGATCCAAGGTGATGCTTGCTCCAGCTGACTTCCTGGAGCTGACTTGAAGGAACCATTCCAAACTGCTTCAGTACCCTACACTAAGGTGGTGGTGGCTACAGTTAAGAAGCTTATTTGTTTCCGCCTTTTGTAAGACATTGGAGTGATTGCTGTATTGGTGTGTCCCAGTTGGAAGTTGTGGGCGCTCTGGAACAACTGCAGATGATGTAGACTATGTATTACTACCAACACAGCACTCATTGATGGCTAGCAGGACCTCTCAGTGTGCTGTGATCGTATTCTTGTTTCTGTTG
The DNA here is from genome assembly GCA_949841015.1 of Aplysina aerophoba. NCBI lineage: Eukaryota > Metazoa > Porifera > Demospongiae > Verongiida > Aplysinidae > Aplysina > Aplysina aerophoba. The sequence continues at coordinate 3,526,119 of OX465038.1, forward strand.
GTTGTCGAAAAGGAAAGGCTGAACAATGTTGTACTCAGCTGCAGATTTTCCACCCTTACCACTGCACACCAAGCAGCTTGTCCTTGCCTCCAATGAAGAGTAGGTCAGCGCTGTCATCTGTAGCTGTTCCATGGCAGATGGCAGATGGTCCAGACACCCATTCATGGATTCTCTCCGTCCAAAGTTATGCATACATACGAACTAACACAGTTTAACACTGAACCGTTTCCGTGAATGATACTGACACTTGGATTCAAAATAGGGAAGTTAAGCACTTGTGGTTGTGTTTCTCAATAAAAAAGGTAGGAGTTATGCAGTGCAGGCAGTAGTCCGGTTATGATGTCATCAACCATTTAACATTCCGTAGCTTACATGCACCTGGTCTACTTTAGGGTGTATTTAGGTTTAGATAGCTTGTGTGCACAAGTTCAGCAATAATGAGAAACTTTCCTGCTTATCATGACTAGGAAAGCAGCCTGTTTTGGCAGCCAAAGAGAATCACAACCAATCAATTCTTGAGCCTCCACCTCCACGAAGTAGAAATTACTGGCGCACTGCTCAAGCCTGGCTTCCAAGAAAGGTTCCTGAGGCTCGTCAAGATGTGATTGCTTTGAGACAGAAGTCTCAAGACATGCAATGTAGAGCAGTCAGCAAATTACACTTGGTGAGTGAAAATGTAGTTGCCAACGTATTACCTGTGGAGTTTGTACCTCTTGTCACGAAGTACATGAATAGTACATTATTTGGTAAATTGTGTACTGAGCTTTATGTAACATATGGTGTAATGTTATCAGATGGCACGGCAGTGCTGTCTATGTAGGGATGGTGGTAGTTGTTTGTATACTGTAATACAGTGCAAAACCAATGCTTCCCATTCTTCAGCGGGAAAGGCAGGCGAATGGAATGGTTGAGAAAGTGCACACTGTAGTCTAGGCAGTGCTAAATGTTATTACGCACAAATAATAAAAGTGTCCATAAAAGTGTCCATGCCAGCTTTCCATTCATCTTTTTCTTCCAATTCTCTATCGCTGTAGCTTGCGAACACTAAGGTGGTGTTCACACTACAGTGAAAATGGCAGCGATGGTCACGTTCACGGCGACGTTACGTAACGTGAAGGTACTGTTCACACCTATCACTAGTGAACAAAGGCAAATGGCTACCATGAATTTTGTACTCCTTTGGATCACCCTTTTCTCGCACTTTCAGTCTTGTGTCGCTGTCCGCAATCGACGAATTCGCTGTAGAATACTTTCCTAAGACGATGTTTTGCACCAGCGATTCCTACCCAGAAGCCACGGATCACTGTCTCGATTGCTTTCATGGTTGTCGCTGTTGGTTCTGCCACATGATTCGTTCCCTTCGAGGTCCACGTAGATTTTGGGCTACACCTCGAAAGCAAGTCTCTCGTAGCAAAACATGGAGAAGATTTATCCTGATTGGAAACAAAATTGCTATCTATAGCTTTTCAGAATGTCAAAAGATACAATCTGGTATCTCTGCCAGACTATAGCAAGTATTTCGAGAAAGCCACTTGCCACTTGCCACAGCGAGGATTGCCATTGTATTGCACTGCTCAAGCTAGTAGCGTTTCAGAACTGGCAACACTGTATGCCATTGGCAAGTCAACAGTAGCATCAATAGTTCATGAAGTCGTCACCATTCTTTAGGAGAGGCTTGTTCTTGAGATCATTCTGTTCCCTACTTCGCAAGAGTTGGATCAAGTAATGGTGGATTTTGAAGTTTTGTGTGGGTTGCCATACTGTGGTGGAGCCTTGGATGGCACATTCATGGCCATGAAAAAGCCTTCAGATTTTGGGGATACATATTTCTGCTACAAGAATTTTATACCCACTATTAGCCTGTGTGGATGCCAGAGGAATTTTCACGTATGTCAATGCTGGTAGACCAGGTTCAGTAGGTGACTCGTACACTTATTGACATAGTCTTCTATTTCAGAAAATTGCCACTGGTGAGTGGCTTGCACATTATCCAAGGACAATTTCAGGGGTGAATTGAAGCCATTTATTGTAGCAGACTCTGCCTTTCCCCTTTCATCAGCATGCATGAAGTGCTATGAGGTAGGCCAACTTGCCTACAGACGTAGTTTCAACTACAGCCTGATACGCATGAGGAGGGTAGTGGAGTAGGCATTTGGTCGATTGAAGGGGCGGTGGAAAATAATGGATGGAAAGTGCTCACTGAAAAACCCAGTGTTCATCAGACAAGTGGCAATGTGTGTTGTGCCCTGCACAACATGTGCAAAAGACACCACCAGTGCCCATTTGAGCCAGGCTGGCTTCCTGAGTGCCTACATTAACACCACACCACCCAATTTACAAGTGACTGCAGTGATTGGACCAGCATCCAAGGTGCGAGAAGCCCTTGCAAGATACATTCATCACACTAGGCCAGCTCCACAGTAACTATTATCAACCATAATAGTGCTGGTGTTGTATTATTCACTGATAATAGAGTAGTGGTAATACATAATGTTATATAGTGTACGTAAGTCTTGTAGTCAACATGTTTACACATACAATCCTAGCTGCCCTTCTTTACAAAGAGCTTCTTGAGCAATTATGCTTGGAAAAGTTGATTCTGCTGCATCAAATTAACTTGAAATTGACTACTCTGCTGTTGCAGAGTAGTCGATAGCTCTGCCTCAAACTTTACTCTACCTTGTTCCATTTTCTGTTGGAAGGCCATAGCCTCTTGTTGCATCTTGCGCTCGTGTTGCTGCTGTCTCATCTGTGCTGACCAAATGCAACCAAGAACTGGGTTTCTCCTATCTGCTTGCCCTTCCTCTTGCCGACCCTGGCAACAAGTGGAGTTTCCTCTTCTTTGGATTTCCTGGCAGGGATGTGAATTTCATCACCCTTATCACTATTGGTGTCACCACCAACACTTCTGTTTGACTATCTGCTTGGACATCTAGAGCTGCTGGGAGTGTGTGTTCTCCTTCCTACTCTATGACCTCTTCTGCAGCAACAATACTGGAAGGTGTCACTGCTGAGTCCTCCACTGATCCAGGGCCCAATGCTGGATGATCTTTGAATCGCTCAAAGATGTCTTAAAGTTTGGCCAGGCAGCCTCTGCCGCTTCCATGTCAAAGCTGCATCTCCTTGGCTGTACTCCTTGCCTGTCTCCCCTTTCTTTTGATAATTCACGTACATACTCTTTTCCTTCTTCATTATGGTGTCAATCTTGTTATAGATTTCCTTCTCGGTGTACTGCTCAGCTCTGTTGAGCTCCTGGGAGATGGAGACGTTGGGTCAAGTGGTTGCTATCGCCTCTTTCTTCTTCCTCCTGATCAGCTTGCCAGCTAATTCCTCAATAATGTCAGCCCAGATGTTGATGAGCTTCCTTTCGACCTCGGAATCCCACTTCACTCTTGGCTTCTTGCCTTTGGACGCCATCTCTTGCTTTTTCGCTCGCACACAACCAAACTAGCACCTTCGGCTGCCGTCACCGTCACCGTGGCAGCCATTGCCATGGCGATGTTCACGGCACAGTACGCTCACGGTGACAGTCACGGTATGAACATGAAGTGTGAACAGCGAAACGTGGCGTCACCATTGCCATCATTTTAGCCGTAGTGTGTGTGAATACCACCTAAGGCGTATGGTAGTAATTTACCACAGTATTGCGCTGGTTTGACATGATACATTCTTTTTGCATTATGGTGATTTGTAGCTTGCATGACTCTTGGCTATGAGCATGACACCATTGGCAATGCTGTTTCACAATAGTTTATAACTGGCTCAAATATGTGGAGCATAGCAGGGTTGCGAAGGTGTTAGCATAGATACTCTATATGGTTAGAGTTTAGTGCACCTCGAGAAGCCTCTGGAGTTGCTGTTGAAGCTTCTTTGCCCATTTCTACACCTCAGCAGCCATAAGAACCCTCTTCGTCTATCGGAATATTTTCTGCCAGGACAGGTTACTTGTGGTCAGTCTTATGGCGATAAAGCTTCATTTTTTGTCTCATTCTCCACAGTCTGTGCTACTCATGGATACTGTATTGTCTCTAATAGGCCATTACCTCTTCTCCAGCACTGTTGTTAACTACTGAAGTCCATCATGGTAAGTCTAAACATTCTGTTTCCATCTTCACGGTATCTCGTCACCTCTGCCTGTGTTATTTTGTATCTTTGTGTTCCTTGTAATATACCTCCGTGTGGCTGGGGCTTTATGGCTGCATACCTAGCTTGATGTGCAGAAATTGCACTTCGGCCTTTTGGACATAATGTCTGTAGCATGTCTGTGGCAGCAGCCCACCAAAGACCCTTTTCACATGGACTTGTTCAACTCGGGCTAACAACCTGAGATCGACCCTGCTCCAGAATAGGGCCGAACCCGGTTACAGGGGTGGAGAAGTGAGTTAGAAGTGTGGGAACACAGACAGACGCAGATTGACAAAAGGAGGAGGGGGGGACTAAATCCATCCAGAGACAGTGGGTTGGGGCAGGTGTGGACGATCTTAGGCAGTTTCTGCCGAACGACGTGTGCTAGGACTCGAGCGGTTCTACAAGAGGTGTCCTGAGAAAATCAAGGTACTGGGCACTGAAGAAGTACAAGGGGATGGTGGACAGCCAGTGGCAGAGTGGCATGGGCTTCGCTTTGCATGACGACTTGGATGATGTATGGAGGTTTTGTGGCAATTAATCCTCCAGCACACGTCAAAGCGTGATGTGATCTACAGAGTTTGACTACAGTAGAGACGTTGGAATAGCAATAATCTTGCAGGCTCGCAGTAGACTTATGCCATAATTTATGGCAAAACAGAAACCAGTGAGAAACTCCCGCTGCTCCACTTGTACCACAGTGAATTGAAGAAGGCATGCTCTTGCTGCCATGTCCTCGAAACAGAAAGGAGCACAGAACTAGGAGTTGTCCAGTATCTAGAATACTTGCATCAATACTTGCTACACAGTTGCTGTTTACAGTGCAATGCATGCATGCAGTACTATGGAAAAGTTTCATTAAGTGTTGGCCATACCATCTATTACGCTATTTTGTAGTTACTTGTTTCTCTTTTGTCTCTCTGTTCCTCCTTCTTGACACACTTGAGAAGAGGCCCTTGCATTATTCTTGAGCGCTACATGTGTTGGCCAGTGGGACTGTGCAATGAAGCGTTAGCACATTTGTTGGATGTCCTCAAGCTTCATGCTTGGCAGCTGCTGTACATTATAGCTATGTTCGCTAGCTGCTGTGTTCGCTGAGGATGTCATGGAGGCATGACCATTTGCAGTATTTGAAAGATTCCCTTGTCACTTGCACCTTAAACAACGAAAAACATATGTAGCGAGATGACTGTAGCACTCGCCTAAGTACTTTCCCAACATGTGAATATCCTGCTCAGTGCAAACTGAAGTAGAACAGTGCTTACCATATGCGTCCTGCAACTTCTGCAACTTCACAATGTTGAAGATGTCAGACACATAGTACATCTTGCTCCATGAGGTAAACAATCTGTCTGGTGCGAACTTGGTGTGCCAAGCAACTGAAAAGTAGGTGCTGGCTGACAACAGTGACCTACCCCAGTATGGGATGAGTTTGGCCTGTTGGTAGTCAATACTTAATGCCAATATGAATTAGAGGTGGTATGAATATTCAAATATTCAGTATATTAAATGTTATCCAAGGTCAAATATGTTTTGCTTATTCGAATATTCGTTTATTGCTATATTACATGTATAGAATGACATACTTTGGCATATAAATTCATTTTCACAGGGAAACATGGCGGATAGATAAGCTCCAACAGGAATCTCCCACTAGCACAAGTCTATTCTTCAGTGGAATGGTTTACTGCCAGTGTATCAGCACTTTTAGACTGCAACAGAACTGATAATTCCAACATAGATAGTCATGTTCAGCTGGAACCAACTGTAATACGGGAGTTAGTAAAACGGAATAAGAAAACACAGAAGACGAAATAGCGGAATTAGGAAAATGGCCGCCGTGACGCATCATTGCTAAAGTGGTGCCGCGCATTTGGGCTTTGGGACAGCTAAGAAAGAAGTGAACACGCTTTAAATCGACGAAAGCGGACTTAAGATCAAGCGAAGTGGGTACGGAACGCAGAGATAGAGCGAAATCACGGAATACCAAAAATGACTCGTTACTCGTAACGTAGCTAGCTAGCTATTGGGAGTTAGCTATATAGTGCATAGCTATCCTTTAGTAGAGGTAGCATTAGATTCCCCTTGACCCCAACGCATAAAAAGAATAGAATAGTAGAATTAATTAGAATTAATAGATAAGAATATTATAAAAGAGAAGGCTTGACTATCATTAGTGTTTTTATTACATTCTAGTATTTCTAATTTGTGCAGTCTTCAAGTTTGTAGCTAGCTACATGTGAAAAATGAACAAAGATATAATACTGCTGAAACAACAACTCTGCTAATGAAGGAGGTTTAATTAAATATTAACACCAAGCATCACAAGAATAACGATGAACTGGCGTGGCCTGATTCTTCACCAATTGGGAAACAACAATTTGAGTGGCATTGAAGTGTGGCTGTTTGGCACAAATGCATGGCAGTGTAGGTTGGTAGTACATGTTACAATATTTGTGCTTTACAGTGCCATCCGGTAATGTATACATCCGGTAGTCCTGGTGCTGGATCACTAGATCATGAGGAGCAGCTGGTTGCTTCGCAAAATTCCCTTTGCAGCCATAGCAGACGCTGTTATTTCCTTTTCTGATTATCAATGTGAACACATTCTTGGTGGCTGCAGGGATGGTGGTGTCCACTGTGGCGGTGGGCCCCAAAGGTGGGGAGGAAATTGTACGTCGGGTAGCTGCCTCCTTTTGTGCCTGCTCCGGGAGGCATCCCATGCTTACTGAGATGAAACGAGTTTGAATGGCCCTTTATGTTGCTCACATGAGCAACATATGCAGGCAAATCACCACTGATGTTCGCCACAGCAACAGTGTGAGAGCAAATCTCGTCAACGTCATTTCAGCTACAATATACTACGAGTCGTTTGATATTCCGTATTCTGCGATTTCGCTCTCTATCTCCGCGTTTCCGTACTCACTTCGCTCGCTCTTAAGTCGACCTTCGTCGATTTAAAGCATGTTCACTTATTTCTTGGCTGCCCCCACTGCTCCATACCCCGTGCTACCATCTCGTAGAAGTTACATGCCAGTTTTGCATCTTGCAAGTGTTTTTTCTCCTCGTTCATCAGTGCTGCCAACTCCTTCTCGTTAGGCTCTTGCTTAGTGGAAGAAGTATTGGTGGTGATTTTCTGGATGTCAAATGTACAGTGTCTCATGTCGATCCCAAGAGCTGTACAGTTGTCTTCTTTATGTGGATAGATGCTGACAAGTGGAAAGTGTTCATCAAAGTGCCTCAGGAACGTTGATGCACCCATTGTCTTCAAGCCTAGTTTGGTTTGAGCACAACATCTGTGGTTGCAGAGTACAATACTCTGCAACCACAGATGTTGGCATCTTTTTCTTGCGGTCTTTCTCAGACAGTTTGGGCAGATCTATCAAGGTGAAATGGCTCTGGAAGTAGAACTCTGTTCCATGACTGTCACTACTTCTGACATTTGGGTGGATACGGTTTGTCACAAGTGTTTAATGACTACAAGGAAGGAGTAGGTTTACATCTGAAACAAATTCATTTTATCATTTTTCTGTAACGTATCAGGTTATATCAGTCATTGCCTCAATCACTTGCTTGTCCTGTCTGTTGGAAGGTTTCCCAGTCAAGCCATGACTCCCATGTAGATAGCAATAAGTGATAAAGATGAAAGCAGTCTTCATCGGCCTTTTTTCTCAAAATAGAGAATATGCGCTAAAGTGTGGTTTCTACTGACAACTCTCACTTCTATGTTACAACCTGATTTCCAACCACTGATCCATTTTGAAACTGCTCACAGCTTATCCCTGATAGCTGAAGATTGATTGAATTGTGGATAAATAATAATGGTTAAAGTTAATAAAGTATGCCCTACTTCAGGTAGGAGGCATTATCTTTGAATCCTGCTGTTCCATCACCATGTATGCAGAAAATATCTCTCCATGTTATATACATGCATACATACATACATATGTCGGCCTATTACAGCACCGGGGCTACGGACAAGAAGCTACTATAGTGTATACATGTCCAATGAAAGTGTTGTGCAGTAATTTATTATCAGAAAGTTGGTAGCTGCATGGCCTATTTAGCTAGTTGAATCTCTTTCTCCATTCATCTCTGTTGGCAGCGCATCTGCAGCAGTCATATGTCCTCCAGATCGCAAATGATTGTTTTGAGGAATGTCCTTCTGTTCCCTGTCCCCTTCGCATAGGACCTGAGCCCTGCCAGAATACTAGGTCTGCCACTGGTTGGTATCTGTCTTTGATGCAGCGTGCAGCATGCCCAACAAAATGTAGGCGCCGGTCTCGTATGATGTCATCGCTCGTGGTAGGTCTCCGTACAGCTGTGCATTAGTGATGCGATCTCTCCAAGATACATTCAGGGCTTTGCGCAGCAAGTTAGTGTAGGTACCACAGATTCTCGATGTCAGCTGCTCAGTCAAGGTCCAGGTTTCTGCTCCATAAAGCAGAACACTCTATATTGTGGCTTTGAATACTCTGATCTTAGCGTGGCGGCTGCACCCAGACTTCCACACCCTCCACAATTTGTTTGCTGCTTCGTATGCACATGCATGCCGTACCACAAAATCCTTATTTGGAGACATATTCCAGCTGCCGAGGTATCTGAAATCAGCTACCTCAGCAATTTCCCCACCAATCACTCTCAGTGTAGGGTGGTTGTCGCTAGAAAAGTCGCCAATTCTGATGTACTCGGTTTTCTTCATGTTGATGTGCAAGCCAACGGCAGCCGCATTTTCCTCAACTGCTGTGAGTAGGATCTGTGCATTGGCCATGGTGCCAGACAGGAGGGCAATGTCGTCTGCAAAGTCCAGAACTGTCACATACTTTGCTGGGTGTCGTCGAGAAAGGCACTTTTGGATCAAGAATCCAACACTGTCATCTGGAATAGCAGCTCTGAGGACGTAGTCCACAACAATGACAAACAGGTAAGGTGCCAATGTATCGCCTTGTAGGACACTTGCTTCCACATCAAAGTCTGCACTGCAACCGTCTGCGGTCACCACTCGTGTGGTTGTTCCTGAGTACATTGACATTACTGCGGTTACTATCTTGGTGGAGAGATCATATTTGTAGAGGACTTTTTCCATTCTGGTTCTCGAGATGGAGTCAAATGCTTTCGAAAAGTCGATGAAAGTGACCACACACTGACACTCCTGCCTCACTGTACACTTTTCAATGATTCGCCGTAGAGCTAGGATATGTTGGATGGTAGATCTGCCTACGCGAAACCCGTTCTGATTGGGTCGCAACAAGGGTTCAACATGTGGCTGGATGCAGTTGAGCAATATCCTATTGTACAGTTTAGCAGCAAGTGACATGAGTGCAATGCCCCGGTAGTTTGCACACACTGAGGCATCCCCTTTCTTGAAGATGGGAATGATGCCAGACACCTTCCATTCCTCAGGCACCACTCCAGTCTCAAATGCTTGATTCAGTACTGGCAACAGTGTCTCATGTATGCCAGTGAGCTTAAGCAGCTCTGGTGGAATAGAGTCCATTCCACAGGCCTTTCCCGTCTTCAACTGTGAGGCAGTGGTCGCTATCTCATCTAGTGAGATGGAACACTCGTCAACAGGCAGTGTGCCCTCATACACTTGCAGCACTGGCAGAGCGACATCTGGTGGTCTAGATGCTAGAAGCCGCTTGAAATGGTCGCGCCATAAAGTTATTCTCTCCTCCTGAGAGTCTGCTGCAATGCTACAAACCTGTCTACACTTCCTGCCTGTCATTTGGTCAATCGCTTTCCATGCAGCACTGTGCTTTCCATCCTTGCTAGCCTGCTCTACCTCACTAGCCATACTTGCATAGAAAACCTCCTCTTTGTCTACATACAGTTGTGCGAGAGATTTTGCTGCATCGGCCATCTTTTGTCTACATACAGTTGTGCGAGAGATTTTGCTGCATCAGCCATCTTCGAGCGTTCTTTGAGCCTCTGCTACCAGATCATGTGCTGTGATGATATCGGTGTCTAACCAAGGCTTGGAGCGGACAAATCGTGGTTTGACTGGAAGATGAGTTTCACGTGCAGTTTTGGCAGCAACAGCAAACAGCTCGTAGGATGGTGTATCCCCAGTGGCAGCGCAAACATCAGACTCCACCAGCTCAGCAATGGGGGCCTCCTTCAACCTTGCATAGTCTAAGGAGGGTACCCTGTTGGTCTTCTTTGGAGTAGCTAGCTTCATGGTCACTCTTATTTTCATTAGTCGATGGTCAGATGCTGGAGTGACCATGCGGGATAGTTGGCAGTCAAGTACAGAGCTAGCAAACTTCCGTCTTGTGAGGCAATGGTCAATTCTGGATTGAAATCCTTGCGGTCCACAATGGGTGTACCACTGTCTGGGAGGTTTATCCTTAGGACACTGGGCAGAGAATAGACTCTGCTCCTCCATGAACTCAGCCATTCGTTCTTCATTGTCAGAGGCACTTCAGTGTATTGGGAACTTACAGAAACGGGAGTCAAGTTGTGCATTCATATCACCAAGAACAAAGAGGCGGTCTCTCTTAGGTAAGGGATCTATGGTCTGATGTAGCTGTGAGTAGAAAAGATCTTTAGTAGCTGAGTCAGCCACATTGGTAGGGGCGTAGGCACAGCCCAGATGAGTCCTAGGACCTCCTTTAGTGTGGCCAGAAAACTGGAGTCGCATAACTCTATTTGATTTGTATTCTACTCCATCAAGACATTTGAAGGCTATTGAAGACACAAGAAACCCTATACCTCCTGAACCACTTTCATCTGCAGTGTGAGTGACTAACCTCCATCCACCTGGTAAATGCAAAACTCTGGTGTAAGAGCTTGGACTACTGCTGTTGGAGTGACAAATTCTGTGTTCTTGGATAGCACACACATCAATTCTCTTCTTTTCTAGGAATCCACCTAGCTCTTGCTGTCTCCATTTGGCCTTCAGAGTGCGAACGTTGTAAGTTGCGATGTGGTGACGATTCTTGGACAAAACACTTTATGCTTTCTTCCGTAACCACTCTCGACCGGCGCTGTTGGAATTGCGCAACGCTCAGGGGCGTCACCCACCTGAGCCAGGATCTCCTTCGCTGTGGTACACGTTTGAAGGTGTGTACGCTTCTCGCTCCAGGACCGCAGCCTATTCCAGCTACCAGCTGCCACCCTCCAGGCCGCCCGGCTAGCCTTTCTTTGCACAACTGCATCCATCGAACGCTTTCCTCTGCCACAGTGTCTCCGCTACCTATACGTAGCCTCCGCAGCTGATGTCATTAGGGATGCACCGCGCGGTTCGCCAATAGCGAGGGGAGATTCAGGAGAGCATTCCCTGGGGAGGGCAGCCATATCTCCCCCCCCCCCCCTCTCCATGTTAACCAGTAATCATGTTGAGAATTTTGGCTTCATGCTATGACTGAAACGTCAACATTATGCTTGGATGACAGCTGTCATCCAAGCTAAGATCTGTGACTCTCCTTCCAGACAAACACTACGTACACGTAATAAGGAGTGGATGCAATGTATGTATCCAGTGGTGGACATCTTGCTTAAGGTTCAACCTTAATTAAAGAGTGATTACAGAAAGTGTTAAGCTGCAGATGTATTATCATCATGCTTTCTGTGTATTCAGCATAATCTAATTGGTATGTATTGTATAACAACACCTTTCCTTCCTTGAATCTCACCTTGTAAATTGGACTGTGCATGTCATTTCTTTGCCTGTTTTTTGATGCGTAACTAATGACTCTGACCACAACACAATGATTCCAGATATTACAGAAGGTCATTAATTAATTTCTGTCCTTTGCATCATTATAGGAGGAGAACAATGGGTGGAAGTGGTTGGGTGATCCTATCTCCGTGTCCAAGTATATGTTGGTAAGATGCAGACCATAGCTAGGGACAAACTGACTTGTATGCATTGATTTAGGCTGCTATAAGATAACTATGTGAGTTCAATTGTTTCAGCAACGTTTAGCACTGAAGAAGGTGGCCGCTGCCAAAACTTCTGAACTCAAAGTTTTCTGGCTGGTGTGAACATAGAAGTGAGCATGAATGGTCTGCTTAGCCACTCATGCCTCGTCAAGATTGAACTTTGTGTCTTGATAACACGTGTCTTTATCTTCACTGGTTCAATATTGACACTCTGCTGGGTGCATGCATACCATTAAAAACATTTTGCAAGTGACTTGTAGTTGTAGTAGCTGCTGCAGTTTTCTTGTACTACCACAGTCATTGCCTGACTGTGTTTCGCGGATTCATGCTAATTTAGCTTCCTTCTATGGTACCAATTAGTTGTTGACCATCAATTGGAGGCCCAACGTTTTACACAGATTTTTTGTCAACTGACCATTTTCCACTCATGCGTGTTCTGTATGTGGGCAAGTTAACACTAATCAAGCATAGGATACCTTGGTCATTCAGGAGTATGTATATATGATTCAATGTATGCATTGCACAGCTTTTCAGCTTGATACTCAGAAGTTGCTACGACAATTAGGAAACCCCTGTATTACTGCTCCTTCTTGAGCGGATACCAGATGATTCTCTGTGCTGTTGTTGCAGGGACTGCTGAGTCGGTTCTATCGTACCAAGCTGTATGGCAGTACTACGTGGCTGTGTTCTATTCTGCTGCCATGTATTGGCAAGAGGCTGTTGGGGATTGCTTCCTTCCTCAATGTGCCAGTCGTTGGAGAGATTTGTCCTTTCCTGCTTGTCAGAGTCCTACCTGGCCCGAGTAAGGTCTTAGGTTGCCTGATAAGACCCTTGTGTTGTGGGTGTTGCCCCTTCCAGTAGTCACTGAGGGTGCATCTGTCTGTTTCCTCACTTTCACAGTCGATAGCCAAAGTTCACACCTCCGTCAGGTTTAAACTGTCTACCACCCTTCCCTTTGAGGAAACTCTGAAATCTGGATCCACTGCTGTTTGCAGGACTGTTCTGCCCTTCTGGTTTTCTGCTTATGTTCACAGGCTTTGCTTCATTTTAGTGCAAATGTCTCGCAAATTATGCTGCCTCCTACAAGAACTTGTTTCCTCGCAGTAGCCATTTTGACGAATGATACACACACACGTCAGTACTGAGTATAAAGTAGAACACTAAGTATTGTTTCATGCAAAGTACATCCTGCACTTATGACAATGAAAGCAATCATCCAGTCTTTTATTATACTTTGTTCCATCCACTTTAATTACATTGACTCTATTTGAGTATAATTTCTGTAAAGTACTTAGTGCAATGAATCATCCCAAGTTAGACGTGGCCGCAATGGAAGAATAGACTGTATACTGACAAACATTTATAGTACATTTACTGGCTCTCATGTATGGCCAAGACAGGAGCTCGCTTTTTATGATGAGCAAAATTCAGGAAAAAGACAGCAGAACAAGCAACACATGTATGTATAGTAAATCACTAGGGGTTTCTTTAAGAATGTGACTGGTTATTGGAAGAAATTGGAGGAATCCTCAACTATCATTGAGGGAAGGTATGTATGGTGTGTAGTAATATGAAAGTCAACTCACTAATGACAGTTTATGATACGAAACCAAAAGTCAAAATTGGTACTTAACCTCTGCATACAAATCACTATTGTTGCATTGCCACTGTCCTGAAAGCCTTTTCGGAGAATGACCACTCCTCATTAGCAGCACTTGCCCTAAAGCGTCCAGAAGTCACCAAGCAACCACTTGTTCGAGATGCATTGTGGGTGTGCATGTGGCTTTCCCAAATGCCTTGGTGGTTAATGCACCCTCCTCTTCACTTTAGTTAATGATATTGTACATTTGTCCACAATGACAAAGGTTCACTCCAGTTTCAAAGTCCCTTGTGTACCCTTCCAACTGCCTTAAGTCTTTGCATTCTTCATGGATTTTGTTTAATCAATCAGTCATTGAAAGCACTGCAATGCAGATTGATTTATTTAATTAAGCACTCATTCCCAACTCACTTCAAGTGTTTCAGTGCCCATGGAATATGCTCACTCCCGTAGTACCAGATACCCGAACCTTTATCAGTTGTCCATGCAGACAGTAAGACGATGCGATAGAGGCTCATAGCTGCACAGAAATAATTCATGAATTTTGATGTAACCTATAAGCAGTTGACAAAGGCTCTCGAGCCGAAACGTCCTGCGCTCACCTCCCGTTTGTGTTAAGCTGCTATTTGCTCATCAAAATTCATGAATGAGATAGTAAGACGTCCATAGCAGAGTTTAAATCCTCGTGCATAGCTATTTTTGTTATGTATACGTAGTGTACCTTCTGCTTTCTACTGTACTTCTAAAGAACTTGGCTCTTAGGACTGTGTTAAAAGACAGCAGCGTCTGAAACTACAGACAAACCAAATGAAAGCAGCAAGCCTGATGTCTTTATCTGTTACATCTCCATTGTAAACTTATTATCTCGCTAAAGGCATGAAGTCAGCTTGTATCCTCTATTGTCACTTCAGTTCTGTGGCTGGTAATGCTCTGCTTGCACCTTCCTGACAGACAGAACTCATAGAATGGCATTGTCTACATTAAACTAAGTTGTGGTTACTTCCAAAAATCTATGTCCGCTCACATGTACATTACATACTCCAGTCCATTGACCCACAAGATCTAGTCTACTGCTATAGTAGCTCCCTGTGTTCACTTGAGGCTCTACAGGTACTGCCCCTAGCAATGCTGTGCCAATGTGATTCAGTGACTAACTAGTATCAAGCACTTGACACTGCAATATCCCTTGAAATATCTGAAATTTTGAAGTGTGTATCACTGATTATGCTGACTATTCCATCTTCACTATAGAAGGGGAAGCAGATAATTCGCTCATATTTCATTGGCATGAGACGAGGAAGGAAACAAACTGAGGTAAATAACTCACTTTGTTTGAAAGATTGTCTACTGCTTTGACACTTGGTTTGTGTATAAGAACGCTGTACTGATATTCTTAGCCAGCAAATCGCGTGTAGCGTGCGTGTGGTCCATGCATTTGATTCTTTACTAGTGTTCGCATTTTTCTACTCGTGCAAGTAAGAACGTACACGCTAAAATTACACTTGCAGAAGTGTTAATTCGAGCTTGCAGTCGTATATCTTTTGGGACGAAAGTGCGAAAGAAAGCCTAAATTGCAGTGAAACGATTTAACTCATCATTAGGCAGTGCTGAGAGATCGCAGAAAGGAGAGGTTGTCCTGAGCCAAGCAAACGGTGCTAATGTTTGACTGGGTACGTTTGAAGAACGCAAGACAGTGACAAAGGACAACATATGTACGTATATCGTATTTGATGATCATATGAGTTAAAAAGACTCCTGGGGCTGCCGCTCGAACTTGAACTACTTGGTCTAGCTCTTAATTGCTGGTTAGGGTACTTGTGCACCAGGACCACATCATGTCAGTTTATTAGTCCATGCAATCAAACATATATACAAGCACACAGTGCCAGCATTCACACATGCAGATTTGCACAGGATTGGCACACTTCACGTAACCTTGAGCTTTTACGCCGTAGAACACAATGCCGTAGGCAAGAACACATCCAACGGCGACCTGGGCTACATTCGAAGTCCTTTCGTGCCGTTGTTCCCTTCACGACCGCTAAGAAAATGGCCGCCTATATAGATGTTACTCACGCAATACTTCGACTGTACTTGCCATATATATTTGAATGTAACAACACCGCCATAGCTTCACGTTTATATAAATATACATACATATATACATATATACATACGTACATACATACATACATATACATACGTATTATATAAATATACATACATACATAAATATATCTTACTGTAACATGAAGCCATACAACAAAATCGCAAAATGAAACAATATATACCTAATACAGGTAGCTGAGAAGGTATATGGATAGCCACGTGGGACCATTTGCCCTTACAATTTAGTGTATTATAAGTGGCTATGAGTGAGCTTGCACCCTTCTATATTCACTGCCTTCCTTTTCTTTTACTTTCTTAAACAAAAATACGCTTTGGCTGGGAAGGAGATCTCCTTGTTCTCGTCTTCTTTACTCACACGAGTAACTTTTGCATGCACGAGTAGTATTTTTACACTCGACACACACACAGAGTATGACTATGATACATGGTGAAGTAGTCGTAGTCACAACATCAAACGGCATGTTTCTAGATTGTTTGTCAATGCCTAAGCCTTTTATTCATAGCAGAAAGCGGCTTCAAATGACATAAAAATTTTTTTGTTGCTGTCATAATTTGGCAAAAGCATTGTTGCAGTCATACGTTATTGCTCTAACTAGGTCTTTAATCTGTGTCATTGGATCTGTACATTTGGAATATGTAGACTATGTGTTAAATCATGCCATCACAGGATCTTCTTGCTCGAGACTGTGTACTGGTCTTCAGTGGTGATGTTAACAAGTTTCCTTATGTTGGAAGAATTGTTAGTCTGTGGCAAGATTCAGGATCAGGTAAGGAAAGCATGCTTTTGGGTTTCATTCAAATTTGTGTGTGGGTAACTCATGGGGATACTGATTGTATGTAGTAGTTGTGTCTCAAGTATGTCTGGTGCACCATATTACCTTTTGCTCTATGTCTTTGCAGATGAAATGATGTTTACCACTGCATGGTACCACAGGCCAGCTGATGTCTTAGGAAGCAAGTCTGATGAGAACTATGATGAAGTAAGAGACTAACCTGGTATTCTTTCCTATGTTACTATGATTATACAAGTCAGTGGTTATTCAACTACGTATTGAATGATGTTATATTGATGATATGTTGCTAGACATAAATCTATATCAATTGGGTGGTAGGCTATATCTGCTATATAGGCACAAACTCCATCAAATGCACATTTTAATGTGCTAAACACTTTTGGGCACAGACTGTGAGCTTGACAACGCCACATATATGCTATGAGTGCAAATGTAAAAAGCTGTGCAAGTGTATCTGGGCAGATTTAGTCCAACAGTGCATGGGGTTAAGCAAGTGGTGATTTAAAGTCTTACACTGCATCCACCCGTGCACTCTGGAGTATTTGAGTACCTGTGCTAGTATTCATGTGAGTGCATTTTAATAGTTTACGCAGGCATACCTTTTAAGGAAAATGATTATGTATGGATGCATCTAGTATTAGCAGTATTTTGTACATTATACATACTAGCTGGCCTTGATGAAGTTTGTTTACAAAATCACTACCTTCAGTAAAGCACTATGAAGAGATCTCTGTGGTACATTAAATGCATTTTAACTGATAATGTGTAAGTGATTTTGTCTGTCAGGGTATATAACCCCCTTTCACATGCGCAACTTGTGTCTAACAACCAGTCAATACCGTAAATCATGCAAGTCATCAAATGGCAACCAGTGGGGTTGATTGTTGCTGTCAAAAGTACATAAGAAATAGAGTATGCTACCACGTATCCGTGCTCGTATAACAGCGAAGTGTCACATGTGGGCATGGTAACGGTAGTAGTATTCAGATGTAATGCATGAAAACCATTAAGTCGCTCGCTGATTTGCGTGCATCCATGATTCGGTGCAACGTATGTATTGTACAGCTTTACATTTTGCTAGTCGTGACCTGTAACGATGCCTAGGACACCCCTGCAATGCCTGCAAGGAAAGAAGTGTTTGCAACTAGCTGCAAACGTTGATTTGTACCCCTGAGGAACATTGCAGCCATTCACGGCTCTAAAACTCTCTCCTAGGAATATCACGGTGGCTATGCAGCAAGTTCCGGGCTTGTACTGTTTGGTAGAAGTCATACTGTCAGCGTAATCGTCTTCAGTAGATGTTACTTCATGGGAATTACTGCTCTATACGAAGCTGTGCAGCCATTGCCATTACGTCAGAATACTAATGTGGCACCATGTCAATGCATGGCGTTTTGCTACGTCAGTTTAGAAAAATACTATTATGGATGATTATATATACGCGGTTGCAGACTCTTATCTACTATTGTTGTTGTGTAGTGCAGACTATACATGTAATGTAGTGGATGAGTCTTTGTTGTACTTCTTATCCTTCCACACCTTGCATGCAGAGAGAGCTGTTTGCTTCTAGCCATCGAGATGACAATCCTGTGGCGTCCATCATGTGCAAGTGTTTTGTAATAGGCTACAACGAGTACTGCAGGTAAGCGGTGCATTCTGAACACAGTACTGTATTGGTTCTCCACCTGACGGCTATAGTGCACCATTTTTGTAAACACACATGTCTTTGGGACTCAAGATGATTTTATTAAATAGCATTATATTGTAATAAATATAATGATGTTTAATACTGTATGTCGCAAAATTTTCGTGAGCAAAAAATTTTGCGAATCGCTTCCACAAAGGGGGAGCAGAAATATTTGCGACAAAAATATTCGCGAAGGCGGCTCTGATACATTGCATAATACTCTAACATGGCTTCTGTGTTTGCGTGGCTCGTCGGATCTTTTTGACAGTCGATGAATCCTTCTCAGTATTATATGCCGTCGTGTGTCTATAGCGCGCGGATACCTGGCAGTGTTCAGCAAACATCTTACAGGAGCAGCGCATTTCTTCAAAGAAGGTACAGGCCCAGCTAGTAATCGCGTAGACATAGCTACCACCTGGCTACGTACCCGTGTGACTGCTATTTTTAGGGGCTGCCGCGGGCAGCCCCTATATTGTTTTCATTTTGCGATTTTGTTGTATGGCTTCATGTTACGGTAAGATATATATATATATATATATATATATATATATATGTCGATATATATGTCGATATATATATATAATACGTGAAGCTACGGTTGTATTGTTACACTGAAATTTATATGGAAAGTACAGGCGAAGTATTGCGGCAGAAACATTTATATAGGCGGCCATTTTCTTAGCGTTCGTGAAGGGGAGACGGCACGGAAAAGACTTCAAAAGTAGCCCAGGTCGCCGTTGGTTGTGTTCTTGCCTACGGAATTGTGTTCTACGGCATAAAAGCTCAATGTTACGCGAATTACTGCCTTAGGCGAAGGACAAGAGTGACGCTGAACTCGGTGAGCGCACAATATTGTTGTCATCGTCTTCGCTGTGACTTGTAGACTAGTGGTCTTCACCACGCTGCTGAGGATTATTGACAGGAGCAACGACAAGCTTTGCGAAGACCATCGTCTATGCTAAGGTTATCCGACTGTCTCTAGTGCAGGAATACGTGACACACACTGGAATCGTCTTCAGCACTGGCGCGCTGTGTTGCACTCGAACGAATGCCTTCTGCCAGGTCAAAAACATGATACGGCGCATTTATGCTTCTGTGACCCGTGTGTTTTTCTCGTGTGTGTTTGCACTGCCTGTTGGTGAAGCTATTAAACTTTGTTAAGGTTCAAACAAATTAAACATGTTTTAATTGTGCACAGTGTGCCAATCCTGTGCAAACCTGCATGTATGAATGCTGGTACTCTGTGCTTGTATGATTGCATGCACTAATAATCTTTCATGACGTGGCCCTGGTGCACAACTATCCTAATCAGCAATTGAGAGCTAGAGCAAGTAGTTCGATTTGGGGCGGCAGTCCCACGAGTTTTTTAACTCGAAATACTTGTTGTTTGCTGCCACGTTCATTGCTAGTACACTTTAGCTGGGGAAAGGCGATTACAACTGCAAATGATCGCCGTACTGTTTCGATCTTCAAATGTGTAGATAGCTTTATGGTTTTACACTCTATAATGTGTAAATACCGCCCCATGGTTATGTAAGTGCAAGAGAATCGTACTATGATCCCATTTACTTCGTCCAGAGGAGGGCTTCACCAAACAAAGAGCTTCCGTCGACGTCCGCCATCTTAATGTGACATCACCAGTAGTTATAGTGCGTACTCAAATATACTGTGTATGTGGCTATGTGCGAACATAAAAGTTCGTGATAATAATAATATTCGCGAAAATTATTGATCGCAAATATTTTGCAACGTACGGTAGTAAGCATCTCAATATGTATCACAATATTTAGATTACGTACAATGGTGATTGTGCAACCATAGGAACTTAAGCATTGCGAAGTGGTCCTATACTAACAATATACACTTTAGGCAATATAGGCAAAAATGGCGTCATTTCGGGAAACATTTTCAGGCAAAAGGCTCATCTGTTGTGCACTGACTAATATTGTAATTATGGTAGGTCAGTCTATGGACTCTATATATGACCTAGGTGGTATATTCACCTCATCACTTCGTACTTCAGTGAATATGTCGCCAACTTACACTGTATAGATTGAATAAATTATAAAAGTAATAAATGAATAATAATGGTAATGCATATTAATAATGTACACAATGAAAAACAGGCAGTCAAAGAAGAGGCACTCCGTGCCCCCAAAAGAGAAGAGAAAGTCTCTGGCCCAAAAGGGCCTGCCATCTTGATGGCCACCAGTGTGAATCTGTGGCATTGGTTAAGGGCTGCGTACTTCTCCTGCTTGCTCCACTCAGCCAGGGCTGCCACTGCCCCTGCCTCTCTGGCAGGGTGGCACTTGGTAGGTGGGAGGGGGCAAATGTGTCTAGACAGGTGGCGTCCTACACAAGGATCCTACCACTCTTTCAGCGTACCAGCGTGACTCAATCGAGGTGTTAAATTATCATGGTCTTTTGCAACTTGCATTGTATGATGTAATGTAATGTAATCTAATGTTTGAGTGCTCTGGCTACCCAAAGTGTATGTACGTAAAGTACAGGGAAATGAAGGTTTTTATAAAAGTTCCTCGACTGTATTAGAAGGCTAAATTTATTGCATATAAATTCTAGTATTCTAGTATAAAATGTATTGCTGATTTATAGTGAAGCTGCATGTGCTAATAATTCAAATTACGCATGTGGGACATGTCCAATTGCAGCAATATGGCTTCCGTACGCGGCTGATTTTTTACCTTCGTATTTTTGCTTGTTTCTCCTGCAAGCTTCGTTGGATCAGAGCAAGACTAGTACCAAACAGAAGACGATATGCAGCAGGTTCCAGGCTGGTACTGTTTGGTAGAATGGCGAATATGGATAGAGGCTTCAGATGGTGTTCAGAGCTCCCAAGGACACGATCAACAAACACATTTAGGGACATTGGCACGCATTCCAGTCCAGGATAACCATGACTCAGTGAGATCTAGGAGGCGCTGACAAGAGGCAGGACCATCACCTATGAGGGTGGTGTCATCAGCATACTGCAGAAGGGTAATGGCACTGGAAAAGGAGCTGAGGTTGTATCTAAGGTTGGAACAGCGCTGTGTGATGGAGTCCACCAAAGTGTTCATCACTGTATTGAACATGACGACAGACAGTGGGTCACCCTGGTAAACTCTAAGCTGCAGGTGGATGGGGACAGTAATCCATGACTTGGTGGAAATGACTACTGATAGTCCACTGTAGAGCTCAGACACCAGTTGAGTCATCTGCCGAGGAGCATGGTAATGTGCCAGAGAGAAGGTGATTAGGTCATGGTGCACGCTACCGAATGCATTGGCCAGGTCTAGCCAACCGACACAAACCGACGTTCTTCTCCTCTGAGCCTCTCGGAGAATGGATAGGGGCTTCAGATGGTGTTCAGAGCTCCCAAGGACACGATCAACAAAGGCTTTCTGGGTGGCAGTGTTGAGGAAGCCATTGTCGACCATGTACGCTAGCCATCTCCTCTTTACCAAGCTGATGACTACCTTGCTCACACATGATGTCCGGGCAATAGGGCAGACGTTGGAGGGATTAGAGGGGTTGTCGGCTGCCTGCTTCTTCCCCAGCAAATGCACAATGCCAACCTTCCATGCTGTAGCGATTTCCTGGGTCAGCCAGCAGCAGTTATACAAGTGCATCAATGCAGGCAACAAGGAGGGACACCTCTTAATGATGGTGTAGGGGATCTGGTCGACAGGGTTGGGTGCAGATGAGGACGTGAGGCCAGATATAACCTCGCTTAGCTCTGCTGTGGTTATCACTTTTTGCTTCACTTTTGGTATTGCCAAAACTCCATTACGTGCTGCTTAATCTGATGGCACTAATGGCCTGTTCAGCTGTCCTACCACTCGTATTCCCACTCCAGCCACCATTGTTGGTGAACTTTCCCAAAGACATTTTTGTCAAATAGCTGGTCATTGATGGCAATGTTGAAACCTTCTCGTCACTTGATGACGTTTGAGTAATCCTGAAGAGTTCACTCAACATTCCAGAACTTCTCAAGTTGAGGTAGGCAGCACTGGACATTCTTTGAGGTTGAGGTACCACTTAATGATAAGAGGGTGCCATCTTCTCTGACAAGGGTCTTTGCTTCTTAATGCATTCATCTGTTGCTAACACAATATATAGCTTCCGAAAGCTCCCATCTGGCAGGGGCTGCTATACTGAATTGGATTCCCCCTCCATGATATCTGCAAAGTCGTGATCTAGGGCAAGATCCACCGAAATGCTCTTATTAGTGAGAAGTGCTTCAATTCTCATATTAAGAGCACTTCTTCCTGGTTTCAGACTATATGCTATCTAGCCAATTTCTGCAGCTTCTCTGGTGTTGACAGGTGTATGGGTGTGTATGAACTACCACGGGAGTTGCTTCCTGGTGACTTGTCCGGCGTGCTTTCTGCTGCCATGTTTCTCTCAGCTTGGTACAATCCTGACAGCAAACCGCTGTTGATGACACAAACATTGTACAGTTACTGCACCTGAAGGTTTACAAGCCATCCGTACAAGGTGTTGGTATGGTGTTGATGAAGGTATGGTGGACCTTCGGTGCATCAAGTGGTGGGCTAACAGGCCTTGATAAATTGGCATTCTCTCGATGCTTTCCAAAAGCTCTGAAATACTTGCAGTGGTACAAATTACTAGAAAGTGTAGTGATCATTATGCAGATGCACTACCGATGATGATGCAGCTGATCCTGATGGCACCAAGATGGATTTGTTGTGGACCCATATCTGCCACTTGTCATTAGTGACTGACAGTATATGGTCATACACACACACAAGAAGGTGGCATTCTGGAATGCCTTCAGTTTAAAGGCGGTACAGAGTAATACTAGATTCCATTGCGATCAGAGGAAGCAACGTCCTTTTCAGTTGATAGTGGAACAAAGCTCTCTGTAACTCCAAAGGAGCTGGGGACAACAGGCTTAAGAAGTGTGGCAGGAACTAACCCCCTACAAAATATTTATGTAAGACTTGAGTGAAAGTTTGTATGGCATGTGAGAGCAACTATACCCCATGCAAGAATAAGAATATCAACAGGAAGTTGTGGTTTCAATTATAACACAACACATATTTGCAATACACCACGTACACCCTAGCAGGTAGTTGTGGTTTAATAATAACACAACACATTAGTGCAATACACCAGGTACACCCTAGCAAGTAGCTAAGAACATTGAAATCAATCAGGCATAATAAGTTGACCCAAGTCATTCAAACAGTTAGCTACTTGTTACAGTCAAACGTCTTATGAGTTTCTGGAGTGTGTTGCCAACATGCTTATCAACCATTACCTTAAGGCGGTGGTCAAAATCACGTCCACGTCGACGTTGCGGTTCCATAACGTGAACGTAAACGTCGCGAATCAGTCACACCTATTGTGTGTAAACAAAGGAAGATGGCGGACATCGTACTAATGGATGTACCTTCTATTGTTGTTTCGGCCTCGTATCGACATGCGGCTAAATCGCCCACGCAGCCTCACCTTTTTGCACGCCGGCAGCGCAGCCTACGTAGGAGTCGTAGTTCGCACGCAAGGTTATTTCTCGAGTTCTTTTAGAATGTCTGCCCAAATGTCAATAAGCTTTCTTTCTCTTTACATCTGCAGTCCACTTACTCTTGTTTTCCTCCCTCCTGTCGCCATTGCTCACTTTCATTCGCACGTTTTGTTTTTTCTTGACGTGGATGTCGCCGTCACCGTGGCAGCCATTGTCATGTCGACGTCACGTTAAGCCTCACGTCCACGTTTGCGCAACGAAAACGTAGTGTGACCGGCGAAACGTAACATGAACGTCATTTTTGACGTAGTGTGACCGCCGCCTAAGAGAGGGCAGAAGTGCTGCAGTCGGTTTTGTTTCATGTTTGGATGATTTGGTGCTTCACCCGTGTAGAAGGTGAAATTTGAAAACTTCCATGTAGTGACATGCATGGGGATTTGAGGATCAGAAGTCCTAAATCCCATGCAGAGTGGTCCTGAAGGCACTCTAACAGATTTAGAACTTTTGATCCTCAAAGAAATGCGATGGGTCGAAGTACTGAGATCTCACCACTTGTTTCTATGCTTTTTCTGACATTCCTAAATCCCTTGAAAATTTTAATGAAAATTTATAATATTCTAGTTGTACTTTTAGACTTAACAATTAGCTATAGCTAGCTGGCTAATTTATTGAGAAACATTTAGCTATAGCTATTCTGAGTTTAGCTATGAGGTGCTGCGTATGTACGATGTAGAAAAACATTCCGCTGTGCTGGAGAATGCGCCTAGCTTCGTAAGACTAGACGCGTATATATATGGCCCCGTAACAAAAGGGCGGCATTGGGTACATTGGGGAAACAAACTTCGCGTCCCCTCGAATGCAGTATGAGTTGGGATGCCACCAGCGCTGAGATCTTAGAGGTTCAGATACCTCCTCGTGTCCTCGTGTAAGACTGAGACCCGTAGGCATCCTGTTCAAGTGCTAGAAGCGCACCAAAATTTGGTGGGAAGAATAACAAGAAGAATATGAAAAAATGAAAACGGGGTTACAGCGACAACGACACTTTTCCCTTACGCGAACTCCAGGTTGCATTTGGGAGCATTGTCGCACTTCGCACCTTGCAACAAGCCTATCCATGGCCTTGAATTGTTCTAGTTTGCCACCGTTTCGCCAGTTTTGCTGACGCGCACTAATACATTAGATAGGAGCCGCCATTTTGAACCATGGACATTCTTAAATGGATGTCACTACCATGATGTCTGATAACCCACTCCCTCGGGCTTCCAGCAAAATACAATTACTTGGTCGGCTTCTGCTCGTCCTCATATTGTATTTTGCCTGCAGCCCTCAGAAGTTTGTTATATAACTACTATATATATGTAATGATATTTAACAAATATCAACCTGAGTTCCTGACATGTGTTTTTAGACAACAGTGCCCCGCCCTGTAGACGACTGTGGGTGCCTTACTGTATGCAAACACACACCGATGCTTGCAACATGGCGCCAAGTTGAGAAAATTTACACAGCGTGAAACAGCTGCCCAAGACTTCCTCTTCCGCTCCTGCTGTCTGCTTCAGTAGTCCATTATACTTCATATTCATATGCTAGTTGATGCTGCTGCTTGTAAATATGCCTTCAATGGCTGCAGAGTCTAGACAACTAACTATTATAGATGGGTTGTTGTTATTTAGTACGAATCATTAATTGACTGGCAATTCTTTTTGTTATGACA
The DNA here is from genome assembly GCA_949841015.1 of Aplysina aerophoba. Taxonomy (NCBI): domain Eukaryota; kingdom Metazoa; phylum Porifera; class Demospongiae; order Verongiida; family Aplysinidae; genus Aplysina; species Aplysina aerophoba. The sequence goes on from OX465038.1 coordinate 3,551,544, forward strand.
GTTAAAAATTTTCTATTAAACTGTAGCACATTTAGAAAAACATAAGAGAACCAAACCTCGCATGCTAAATTTACACATGGGTACTAAAATTTTTCACTTTGTTGCAGAGTTGCCCCCATTATATTTATTACAGTTATAGTTGTGGTTTGCTTGGCAAAAACTTTTCAAATTATATAAATGATAGCTAGATGGTTTTTAACATGCTAATTTATGAAAGGAGCTTGTTTTTGTTTCTACAGGTTCAGAGCTGCTTACAGTTGTTCTCAGTCAATGGCAAAATGCTCTTTAGCAGATGCCCTGGTGCCTAATCCAAGCCCTCATCAGCCTGTCAATTTTCACATTCCTGCTGCCAATTCCAAGATAGACTTATCTCATGTATTCTATTGCAAGAACTCTCTTTTATCAGCAAGGCACCACACCAACAGAATGAAGACGGACCAGAGAATGAGACTTAAGTACATGCAAAAGGGAGTAAAGCCTCATTAGTGGACATAAGGAAGACTTGTCCAATTACATATTGTAACTGTATATAATAATATTATTATTATGTCACTTCATTTGTTACATCTGTGTATCCTCTCTGTGTATTTATGCTAGTAATATATCACCCTTTATTTATATATACCTGATCACCTTGTTAATTAATATATGAGCAATGAGTATAGTATTATTGACCCTCGGCACATGCGCCGCAGGTTTACAGTAATTTGTGTGTCCCCGGTTTGATTTTTCCATACGGTAACAAATTCACCAAGAAGACCTACGGATTCCCTCACCACTGCAGAAGATTGAATTAAAACGTGGAGTTTTTCTTAAAACAGCATCTTCACAAAGTTACAGAATTCCCGTCAAACATTTACTAGCACAACTGTCAGCCATTTTGCTTGCCTTCGCACATGAGCGCATTTTGATTACTTGACATTACTCTTGACCATGTGGTGTTAGTTACTGGCATTGCCATTCTGTGCGCGTCATAATATGGCCGTGGCGTAGTATAGTAACATATGGATGTGTTATTCATTTGCCTGAAGGAAGGCATGTCCTCAGTGCAGTGGTCCATAACCCTGAAGGTATGTCATCAGTGCAGTGCTGTAGTCAGCGTGAGAAGTCTGTTGTGACTGTGGCTGTGTACTCCCATACAACAGGAAAGTACAAAATAATACCAGATGATCAAAACGATATATACTATCTCTGCTGATAGTATGAGTAAAAGAGCTAAGCGAGCCAGTGAATCAGCATTTAAGTGTTGCTATTGCTGTGCAGTAAAGTGCATTACACTAAACTTGCATGCCAATTTGTACAACCATGTGTTCAGTGCTGGCATTAGCTGTAAATGCCCATATTACTGAGTCAGGACTGTTACCTTGTGCATGTCTAAAAATAGTAGTTTACATGGATGTAATTGCAATTGCTGTCATTGTCAAGTTTTTACTTAATTAATGCCAGTTCTAATTATATGACTACATCTTACAGTTAACTTTCTATAGGTTATTGCGCCAAGGGGTTATAGCACTTTATTACCTAGTTTATTATACTTTATCATGCAGCTGCTTATTGCCGAGCGTCAGCGGGCGAAGCGAGGCTAATGATCGCGTCCTAGCTTTGCTATGTATGTATACAGTGCAAGTTGCAATATATATGTTAATCTATATATTATATTTGAGTGTCTGATAGTTGTGCATAATCGAAAGATGGCAAATGGCGGCGATGACGATGAGGGTGAGGCCGCGCTGATCGAGGATGAAGCTTCAGAAGATTCTGCCTCTTCCCGCTCCCAATGTACATTTTGTCACCGATCAATGCCCGTTACCAGATTGGGGCTTATCCGCGTTCATGGCCCAGTGTTAAATCGTTGTCCTGGTTCTCGAAGGCCGCCCGCACCCGTCAACACCTGTCAGCGTGGCAACATCCCTGACATCGCGGACCCTGTGCAGGCCTTCAAGCTACGCATGCAGGTTCTCGGTGAAGATCCTGAAGAGAGTCCCTCGCGCCTCCCGTGATCTGCAGCTGTCGGCGAGAAAATTGGCCGAAATCCTCGATCGCGTCTCATCAGACGGCTCGGAGTCTTCCTGGGATCGCCTGTTCTGTTTTCCTGCCCGCTGCCTACGAGTGCCGGATAGAGGCGGCCATCGCAGAAGCTTGGCTTCACACACCAACCAGCTCATCAAAGAGGAAGCGGACTCTACCATCGTCCAGTCTGCCCCCAATAGACGAACAGGTAAATTAATCCGTGATCCAGTAGATACTTTACCAGGGAGAGTTTCTGCTAAACTAGAGGAAGGAGATTTTAAAGGGGCAGTTCGTCTTGCCTCTTCTGAGGACAGTATTGCCGTCCCTAGCAGTGAAACGCTTGCCACCCTTCGGGAAAAGCATCCTCTGCTCCACGCGGATTCTGCTATTCCACTAGTGTCCACCGAGGACCATCCAATGCCAGTCCAGGTATCAGAGGATGAGGTAGCCAGAGCCATTTGCTCTTTCCCTTGTGGGTCAGCTGGTGGCCCAGATGCCCTGCGACCGCAACACCTGAAGGACATGATAAGTCAGCTCTGGGGGGTGGGCAGATGTTGCTTCGATCTGTCACCTTTTTTGTCAATTGTGTGCTGAGAGGTGAAACTGCTGTCCCGGCTCGGGCCTCCTTCTTTGGTGCCACCCTGATTGCCTTGAACAAAAAGGGTGGAGGTTTGAGACCAATCGCCGTTGGGTGCACATTGCGCCGTCTTGTGGCAAAATGCGCAGGTGCCTGCGTGAAGGAAGCCATGGCAGCACTCCTGGCACCTCACCAATTGGGATTCGGTGTACCCTTGGGAGCGGAGGCCGCTGTCCATGCCAGCCGCATCTTCCTCAACAACCTGCAGCCTGGACACCTCATCTTGAAGCTCGACTTCAGTAACGCTTTTAACTGCCTTCGTCGAGATAAGATGATTGCTGCTGTGAAGCAGCTGGCACCTGAGTTGCTCCCTTTGGTCACCTGTGCCTACAGTACTCCTTCCTTCCTCTTTTTTGGGGAAGACATTATACCATCCTCAGAGGGTGTGCAACAAGGTGACCCCCTTGGCCCATTGCTCTTCTGCCTTGCTGTCCATGTCTTGGTGCAACAGTTGCAAAGCGAGTTCAATGTTTTCTTCTTAGATGATGGCACACTAGGTGGCAGCTTGGAAGGGGTCCTTGAGGATTACAGCACTGTGGAACGAATGGCAGGGGAGCTAGGTCTTCAACTCAATCGAGACAAGTCAGAAGTCATTTGTGATGACAGTTCCACAAGGTCAGCCATGCTTCGTGCTGCCCAGGTCTCAGCGTGACAGAGCGAGACCATGCCACTTTGCTTGGGTCTCCCATTGGCACCGCCAGTGGCATTCAAAACACCATCCTAAAGAGAACAAAGTCACTTCAGACCCTGGGGAGCAGGCTACAGCTTTTACGTGCTCACGATGCCTTCTGTCTTTTACGTAATGCCCTGGCCATCCCCAAAGTGCTGTACATCCTGCGCACCTCACCATGCTTTCTCGTTCCAGCCCTGCATGATTTTGACTCCCTCCTTAGATCTTTGCTGGGCACCATCCTAAATGTCAACCTCTCTGACTCTGCATGGACCCAAGCGTCTCTCCCAGTCCGAGCTGGTGGGCTGGGAGTTCGTAGCACAACCCAGCTTGCACCTTCTGCTTATATAGCATTGGCTGCGGGTTGTGCACAGCTTGTCCAGCGGATCTTGCCCCAAAGACTGCTGAACTCTCCATTCCCAGCCGCTACAGAGGCATTGGTAGTCTGGCAACAGGGCCACAAAGAACCAACTCCATGTGCCCCTGACTCTTCTCATCAGAAGGCTTGGGATGGCCCCACAGCAGAAGCCTTATGAGGGAAGCTCCTGATGAGTTAGCTTGAGCTCGTCTGCTGGCATCTCAGAGGAGGGAGTCGGGTAAATGGCTATATGCGCCCACAATGTCGGCTATTGGTCTCCGAATGGATGATGAGGTGCTTCGAGTAGCAGTGGGGCTCCGCCTGGGGGTTACCCTGTGCAGACCCCACAAATGTCATCAGTGCGGCGCTGAAGTGAACCATTTGGGTTTGCATGGCCTTAGCTGCAGGAGGAGTCAGGGCCGGCACCCAAGACATGCAGCAGTGAATGACCTTCTCAAACGGTCACTGGCCTCAGCAAAGATCCCCTCTCTCCTGGAGCCCACAGGCATCGCACGCTCCGATGGAAGAAGGCCGGATGGGATCTCAGTGATGCCCTGGAGGAACGGGCGGACACTGGTATGGGATGCCACTTGTCCTGATACATTCGCCCCTTCCCATGTAGCCCTTGCTGCAAGGGAAGCAGGGCTGGTGGCCAGCCAAGCAGAGAAGGCAAAAACCCAGAAGTACGCCCTTCTCGGTTCCAGCCACCACTTCGTTCCAATTGCAATTGAAACGTCAGGGGTTTTCGGACCAGAGGCCATTACATTCATCAAGGAGCTGGGTCACAGGATCAGGGCTGAGACTGGGGAGCCACGCTCCCTACAGTTTCTGATGCAGGGTATTGCGGTGGCTGTCCAGCGGGGCAATGCAGCTGCAGTGAGGGGTACTTCTCCCCCAACAGACAATGGTTTTATTTGACTATTTAGAATGATTTTTAGTTAGTGCAGTGTTCTAGGCACTGCCCTATTTCAGTAGTAGTAATTTACTACATTAAATGCTATATATATATATTATTATTATTATTAATTTTATACTAGAACCAGTTCAGTAGGTTTTATTTAATCTACCTGTATTTTGTGCTATATATATATATTTGAGTGTTTATTTGTTTGTTTGTTTGTTCACGGTAAACGCCAAAACTACGGCACGGATTGATGCCAAATGCTCAGGAATTACTAAAAACGACCCGGAGAGCGTCCTCCAGGGGTTGAAATCGATCGTCTTAGTGTTCTTGGGGAGATATCATGCCAACCACCATTTTTACTTTTCTCCCTTCCACTTCACACCTTGCCTAGACTCCTTTACAGAGTGCTTTCGCCAAAAACAGCATCGACCGCAGGCCACATTGCTACTGATATTTCGTCCGACTAAGGAGACCTTCACATCTCAAACGAAAAGGCTCTGCCTGCGTCCTACAAACTAACATTACATTAGAAAGGGGTAGTTCTCGAATACCAGCTTCAAAACAGGGTTGAAAACCTTGCCAACGTTTCGACCAGATGCTCTGGCCTTCTTCAGAAAAACGTCGGCAAGGTTTTAAACCATGTTTTGAAGCTGGTATTTGAGAACTACCCCTTTCTCATGCCTGAGCCAGCTGAGAAGCCCTCACTTCATAACATTACATTTGCAGGCAAGCCAAGTTGACTTGCATGGACATATTCATGTACATACCATGGAAATTCAATCATTATATGCATGCATGCATATGCCTTGCACGTAGTAATTACCCTGATCATGAAGCACTGTCACATTGTGGCCATGGGTATGATCTTACTTCAGTTGCCTAACTCTCTGTCGTCAACATAGCTGACCTTGGAAGTGCTTTCATTGAAACACTGGCGTCAGAGCACTTTCACCGAACGCCGGTGATACATTACGCCTTTTCTTCATATATAACTCATTTGCACGCGTGGCATGTCTTATGCGCTATGCGTATGCCTAGTAATTATTGGATATACAAACAACCACAACCATCCCTACAGTCATAGATGCACTACCGTGCTGTCTGGTATATATGCAGTCTGGTATAGTATGTTTGTCATTGGCAGTATAACGTTTAAGTGATTAAAATGCAATATTATGCTATTCATTCACTTCAGGCTATTGTAAATATGCATCTTACAATAATAGTTGGCTGCGACCTTCTTCGCTTTGTAGGCTAGCACCTTCCGAAAGCCAATTGAAGACCTAGTTGGCTCTCCTTGCCTTTTCACATCGCTGAGATGACTGCATTTTTTTTTCAACAGCTCTGGTTTTCGGAGAGCAGTCTCACATCCCCGTGGTTCAGTGAGCACTTTAGTTTTGTCATGACGGCAGGTGTAGTGCGAAATCAAGCAAGCGCTGCGTCGTTAGTGACGTACATATCAGCTAGTCATTCACTAGAATGGTTTTCAAGTCGGCGTGACGTTATGAGGTAGCCAATCGATCGTGGGAGCCATTAGCCGGAAAACCGATTAAATATGGTGGTCCTTAGTGAAGAGACACCAGAAGTAAACTGAGAAATCGCAAAGAACGGCAAGACGGGCAACAGTAACCACCAGCGGACACTCGAGTCGGTTCTATGTAATCTGTGTATATACGTTTGGAGATATTCTTTGCCATAGTTCAGGAGTTTATTGCAAACACCTGAATCAGAACAGTTGCTACACCTAGCATGCTAAAACGTTGTTGTAGTAACAATGTTCATGCACACTGTACAAGGAAGAATGCACATGCATACATTGTGGACATGTTGTGCGTAGACCCTTATTATAGCTAGCTAGACTTTGCATTTCTTGCTCGAAGGAGTATCAGCTGTCTCCAGATCATGCCCAGGCTGCCAGAGTGCATTTCGGACAAAACTCTGTGCTGCACGCTTATTCAGTTGAGGGGCTACACAGAGTGAAAAACAATAATAATATAAAATAAGTGCAAGCAAATGACTATATTATGTAATATATCACTCACTATTCATTATTGTTGAAGTGCGTCATGTGACCTGCACAATAGGACTACTGTCCCATGTAGTTCCATGCATAAAGACTAAAGATGGCTTGGAATGAGTTATGAAGTCATTAGTTCTGATGATCGAATCTACGCTGTCATAGCTTCTTGATGGATTTGTCAACATTAACATTCCTGCATGCTTGATCCAATATCATCACTACCTTCTTCTCATTAGTTGCTGACAGAAACTCACTCTCCAACTCCATTATACAATCAACTACTGCTTCTCTCTCCTGCTTCAAATCTCCCAGTTTCAATTCTCTAGTGCAGCAGTACCTCCTCTCAGCATAGCCAACATCATCCTCAGCCTCTTACACTTCACATCCACACACCTATCCTTAATCTAATGAGCCAGCAGCCTTTGCATCACTCCCAACTTCGATCAATCTTGTGCTTCAACTTCCCACTTCCACTTTACCTCCCTGATTGCAGAGTTTCAGCCACAAGCAGCTTATGCTGTTTTCACTCACAGTATGGTGAGTAGCTGGAACTATATCATGCGTACCATACCAAACATTGATAGTCTGCTACAACCACTCGAAGATGCAATCAGACATGTGTTTTTGCCTGCCTTGATTGGAAGACAAAGCTTCAGCGATGAAGAAAGGGAGTTGTTTGCGTTGCCTGCTCGACTCGGAGGTCTTGGAATTGCAATACCAACGAAGTGTGCGCAGCATCAGTTCAGCTCTTCCTCAAAGTTGTCAGATCCCCTGGTGTCCCTCATCTGTGAAGGAATCTGCAGCTACCAGGAATCAGCTTGAGCTGAACAGAGACAAGCTAAGGCTGCACTTCACTCACAGAAGCGCACTTCAGCCAAAGATGAGGGTGATGATCTAAAGCAGAGGCTACCACAACCTCAACAACTGTCCATGGAACAGATGAGCGAGAGAGGGCCTTCGTCTTGGTTGACCACTATTCCTGTGGCCGAACATGGCTTTACCCTCCACAAACAAGACTTCAGAGATGCCCTCTGTCTCAGATATGGCTGGAGACCATCACGACTACCATCACACTGTCTCTGTGGTGAGGTGTTCAGTGTGAGCCATGCTCTCAGCTGCTCAAAGGGTGCCTTCCCTTCTATCCTCCACAATCGCATAAGGGACTTGTTTGCACGGTTCCTTACAGAGGTGTGTAGCAACGTCTCCATTGAGCCACCCCTTCAGCCGCTGAGTGGAGAGTCCTTTTCCCACAGAAGTGCCAACGTAGAAGACGGGGCAAGGCTAGACGTCAAAGCCCAGAATTTCTAGGGCAGCAACAGGAGGAGTACATTCTTTGACATAAGAGTTTTTAACTCTTACGCACCCTCCAACCGCAAGTTGTCATTTGCTGCTTGCTACCGCAAACACGAGCTGGAGAAGAGAAGGGCATACGAAAGGAGGATCATTGAAGTTGAGCATGGCTCCTTCACTCCAATCGTGCTCTCCACAAGTGGAGGTTGGGGCCCCGCTGCGACGGTGGCTTACAAGAGACTAGCCAGCCTGCTATCAGACAAGCTAGTCCAGCCATACAGCAGGACCCTCGGGTTCCTTCGGTGCAAGATTGCATTCTCCTTGCTTGACTCAGCGATCATGTGTCTGCGAGGAGCCCGATCATCTTTCTACAGCCCAGCTCACACCGACTCGCAAGATCAGCCTCTGGATCTCATAGCAAGGGAGGCCATGCTGTCTGACTGATTCTATACTACAACTTACTCTCTATTCCCATTACAGTGATTGTCATTATCATTATACATACAGGCACAATGCATTATGTACGTATTATTGTACTTTTGTATAAAATATCCATCCATGCACTGTCTCTTAAAATCATTCCAATCTTTGTCATCACTAGACTTTCCAGTTCTGCCCCCTTCACACCAGCCCAACCAAGATCCACTAATGACTTATCCAAGTCTTCCTGCCAATTACTCTGCTTTTCCATTTGCATGGACTCATCTAAAACTCATTTAATCAACCTATTTTCCTTCATCCTCAACACTTTTATCTAGAACTCATTACATATTCTTATTGCTTCCCGTACAAATGACATCATTCTCAATTCATATTCAATTGCATATCTTGATGCAGTTTACGCACCCCCAAAAAGATTCTGGTGGCTCGGAGCTGCACTTGAACAAGTGGATGAGTCTGTCTACAGCACCCCCACACCTCTGCCCCATACAGTAACACCGAATCCACCAACGCTTCTAATAACCTCATAACGGACTCCCCTTCAACTCACCATGGTTATTTTACATTTCATCAGCCATGCTCAAAGGCCTCTTGCTCCCCACCTTTACTCCATAGTTCACCATTACCCTACTTTCTGCATATTCATTGATAATATATCCTTAATACTTATACCCTACCACATTCTGAACGGCCTCCCCCATTGACAACAAATTTCTGTTGAGACCTCTTCACACCTTCCTCATATGCATTAATTATCCCACACTTATCCCAATTCACTCTTACTGCCCACTTCATGCACCAGTCATCTAACTTTTCCAATGCTCTTCTCATCATCTAATAATCTTCCGCAAACATCACCATATCATCAGCATACAACAGAGCCGGGGTCAGCTGGTCTCTGCATTTGACACCGACATCTGCCGCTTTGAGCTTGCTCACTAGTGAGTTTATATACAACGAGAACAGTACTAGGGACAGAACACAACCCTGCCTAAACCACCTTGTTCCTCTGTGCCAATAATTGCCTTTCTTCTACCACCTTTACGAGACTTTCCTGAACAATCAAACACATTGCCTTACTGACACCAAAGATATGCCACGGAACTCTTCTGTCCTGCTTGCTTGCTTCTTGTCTTTGGCACTAGCACCACCATTCTCTCTTCCACATAGATGGCACCATACCACTCCCACAGTACCAATTGAACAGTTCCCACCAAGAGTCTACTAGCACGTCTCTATTCATCATTTTCACTGTAATGCCATCCTTCCCAGGAGCTGCCTTCATTTTCAACTCCTGAAGAACCCACATCACTTCCTACCTGGTAATGTACTCACTCAACAAACCATATCCTTCACCACTGGACGTCTCCCTTCTATCCTGCACCCCCTTGGTCATCTCTTCCCTCCATTAAGAAACTTCTTTGTTTGTAGTGCTCTCCCCACAGTTCCACAGCTTCCTTCCCCATTCTAACCACCCCTTCATCATCAAAAAACTTGCAAACATCAACTCGTTCCCTCAAGCTGTCCACCACCTTCAGCCTCCTCACCATCTCCACCACTTCCCAGGGTGCTTTGCCAATCTTTCAAGCTCTGTACATTTCTGGTCCTACTTTGCCTTCCTTACATCCGTTTTGCATGCCCTCCTCTTCTCCAGATACTCCTTCCCCTTCTCTCCTACATTCTTGCAATGAAACCACACAACTTCTGCCCTATGGTACTCTTTTCGTAAAGCTACCAACTCCTTTGTAAACTACGGCTGCCTAATACAGCCTTTCTTCCCTCTTTTATCCACAAGCCCCCTCTTCAATAAAACTACCACTTCTTCATACTACCAGCTCATCCAGCACTTCCTGCTCCCTAACAGCACCTCTCAACTTGTTCACCAGCTCTCAACCACTCTCTCTAGGTAGTGTTTTGGCACCACATACCTCTTTCCTATCTCTGGAGGTTCCTATCACATCCCTCACTATTTCCCACTGTAATAGTGAGTGATCTGGTACCCTCATAGTCACTTCCTTACACCTCATCTTCTCAGCACTCTGTGACACGGTTGTCACATTGAAGCCCTCAATCATGTCAATGCCATCTATACAGTAATCTACCACCAAATAGCCCCAGCCAGAAATGCAAGTGAAGGCATCCCTTCCTTTCCTCCCATTCACAACAGCCATGTTAGTCCCTTCAAGGAAGTCCACAAAGGCTTCACCCTGGCTGTTATTCACTACAATCAATCACATTCCGGATTGGTAAGCCTTCACTATCCATGTCCAAATTCCCACACCTTGCTTAGAAGTCTCCAAAAATTATGAGTGGGTCAAGTGAGCCAACATATATATATAGTACGGTAAATAGTATAAGGTATATAGTACGGTATATAGTATTAGGTATATAGTACGGTATATAGTATTAGGTATATAGTACGGTATATAGTACAGTAAGGAGGTCTATAGCCAACATACATGACTGAGGTGTGAAATGCTGAGGTACATATACTGCCAAGGTTACCTGCCTACCGTATTATGTAATAGTTATAACATGGACGCGAGGGCTATATATGAGCTAAGCGCCTGAGCGTCCATGTTATAACTGGCTTGTTGCAATTTTAACGATTTGGAGCAGAGATGTTTCTCTCGCTATCGAACGAAAAAGGCTAACGTTTCCAGCGATACTAGTTAGGACCCTATTATGTTCGAAAGGTATCGATATGGCTATGCACGCAGCGAATACAATGGAAGCCGTCCCCCGGTTTAAAGCCGTGGAAAGCGCGCGGTCTAATTATTCATCCCTCTGATGAATTAGACTGCGCGCTTGACGCCGACTTTGAGCAGATGTCGAAATGCTACACGCCGAAGAACACAGAAGGAGAGCACAAAAGACGTTTTGGGAGTGGATGAAGCTGAAAGAGCGCTGCCTGGCTTTCTGCAAAGACTGAAGAGCCATGTTTGAAGCAGTAAAATCATTTAGATACTTTCCTAATCGTATACATCAATTGTTTTCAGCTGACATTAGTGTTTATGCAAGGTGCTGATTTTATTCTTCGTGATGAGTTTGTAGGTACTTCCAGCTGCAGCTTATGAGAAAGTAAACAAAGAATCTGAAGTAGACAAAACTGTTTGTACACATCTGGAAGATGATTGGTCTAATCCATATTGGTATTGGTTCATTTCATGTTTGTTATGTCTACAGGGGGGCTCTTAGAAGGCTAATGCACACCGAAGTGTGCATTGGACTTGATATTGCACACTTCCCGTCATGCAACAATATACTATATAGTAAGGTGAGTGTGCAACAGACAATCCTGTTGCCTGAAAATGCTCCCAAAAAGATGCCATTTTCGCCAAAAGTCTATATTGCTGATAATGCTGGCAATGCTCAAGATGCTATGGTTGTGCATTCACTGAGTGAGAGACAGATGGCATTATTACAACATGACTGTACACACATGAAAAACTTCGACACAGGTATACTGACTGAGTGGATATGACTGAAAGGTGCCTGGCAGGTGTCTATAAGGCGTTTTAATAGAGTACAATGGGGAAAAGAATGAAGGGTGAGCATAATAAAATTTGAGGACAAGTGGGGGTGAAGTGCATGTAGTGCCACCTTGTACTGAACATGTGGACTGAGCAGGATACCGCGATTTTGCTCAGATCCAGGAGAAGATGGCAGACTTGGTTCTTCTGTAAATTCGGGAGGAGGGCATGCAGGGAGGTAGTTGATTGATTGTTGAAGTGACTGAGGGTGCCAATTTCGATTGTTTCAAGGTCTGATAATACTCCCAGGGCTTCAAGGTCAGTGAGCAGGGCAAAATAGTTTGTTTTCAGCTGTTTCCCCCTGTCAGTTCAAGAGTGATGTGGTTATCCTGGATGATGACAATGTCAGGTATGGCTGTGGTTGCAGTTGAAGTGGTCAGGATGGTTGTGTGGCTGGGTTTTCTGAAACTCTCAGGCCAGGGAGGTCAGCATACAGTGGACTTCCATCCAGAAGGTGGGGTTTGATGACTTGTGTCAGACTGGTAGAGATGGAATTGTGGTGCCATGTGTGGCGCTCTTGGTTGAGGACTGTGGGGCAGCAACTGAGGATGTGTCTCACAGCACAGGGTCGTGTTCAGCACAGGGGGCAGGAGAGGTAACTGAATTGGACAGGCAATGCCCGCTTGAATCAGGAAAGATATCTGTCCAGCAGGAAGGCTGAACACTATCCGGGACCATACGGGGTCTGCTGCTCTAACTGAACTACATGTAGGACCTTTGTGTAGTAGTGTTTGTGAGCTGGTAGTAACTGCTTGTAGGCTGTACGACAACAGCTCAAGAGAAAGGCGACAGGAGAAAAAGGACCGTCAACCGAGCCAGAACACATGACCTACACTCTATCTCAGAGTTTCAGCCACGCAAGCTACTGAATCGCTCACGCCCATTCGAGGCTGGCACTTGTGTGGTGGATGGTAGTGGGCTCAGCAGGCTACCCAGGATGACTGAACATTGTGTAGGTGTTGATTTGTGAGCATGATGTCTCGGGTTCTTGCTGGGATACCCTCTCTCGCTCCAAATGCTGGTTTGAGAGGTACTGATACTAGTATCCTGGGATACATAGACATGTGCAAGAATGAATGAGGACAGTGTTGCACAGCGTTTGGATATTCAACCAGCGTTTGATGTAGGAGGTGGTTCGTGTTTGGAGTTTGGTGATGGCCAACTTTGGTATTTGTTCGACTGTAAGATTGAAAACTAGGGAAAGGACCAGGTAGGACTTGTAGATCCATACTTTTTACACCCCTTGAATGATCTTGTCTATTTCATTGAGTGTTCTATACACTTCTCTGTGATCTTGGTAGAGAGGGACTCAGTTGTCTGAGGGTTTACTCCAATGGTTCGGACTTAGAATGTTGTTGAGGCAGAGATATTGCGAGTTGACCTTTGTTGGTGATAGAAGCAGGTGCGGTTGTGGGTCTTCTTGCCATCAAATACACACTTGTCTGGATGTACCTGCATGCCTAATCTGATAGGGGAGCTTAGTGGGTGGCAGGTGTAGAGGACAGTTTTGTGATGTCATCACAGTAACCGAGTACGAAGTGTGGTGTGAATTTCGTTTGTTTTGAAACTGGGCTTCAGCATGGACTTTCTTCAGGAATGTTAGGGGAGGCGGGGGGAGGGGGGGGTTCTAGACCAGCAGGGAGGTAAGGCTTGGCCGATTTACTTGCAAAGACCCATTTGACCAAACGGAGGTCAAGAGATTCCAGTGACCCATCCCTGTAGTGGATTGTGGCTGATCCGTCTGGTTTATATTCTTCTATATACTTCACAGTGGTACCATCCTTTGGACTCTTCTCAGTCTTCTTCATTTCACTCCCTGTAGGCAGGATGAAGGCCTGCTCAGTCTGGAAGTTGGACTGACATCTGGAAACTTCAAGTGTAGAGATAATCCATGTAAGAGATGATGGGGTTGAAGCTTATGAGGAATAACATGGTGGAGAAGGTGTTGCCTTGGAATACCCCTGTGGTGATCTAGAAGGGTAGAGAATCAATCCCATGCATCAGTGTCCAGTAGTTAGTTTGGAGTACATGTCGAGTGCATGTTGGACACTTGCGCCTGGATCTGGTCCGAGACTTGGATGTGATGCAAAACTTGTCATCTACCGGGGCCAGTCTGGGTGTGGAGGGCAGGTGCTAACTCCAGGTTGTGAGGAGGGTTTTAGTCTAGCACCTCGAGCTTCTGCTGTAGGCTGTATGTCATGTAGCTAGACTTGCTGTTGAATATTCTGCTTTATTTGGCAAGCTGTTTGGGTGCCTGGACCCAGGGTGCCAGTGTCAACTGACCAGGTGGATGCATTACATGTCACTACGATACGCAGCATGCAGTGCAGAGTACTTTGGTGAGCAGGATTGAAATACTCTGTGAGCTTCTTCTTCAGCTTAGGCGGAGCTTCCTCGCTGTCAGTCAGGACGATAGTCAATGATTCATTTCCAGCTGAGCTTTCAGCCAAACTAGAATGCTCAGTGAAGTCCTTGTCCTTGTTGAACCACTGGCATAAAGAAAGGAGCGTCATCTACGTAGAAGAACAGAGGCAGGAAAGTGTCTTTGTTGCCTCTGTTCTTGCTGTCTGTGTCTTTGTTCTTGTGCCACAGTCACAAAAACATAATCTAAAGGGCATGTGAACATGGCTTCTGTGATACCGCTGCACACAGTCAAACTTCTGAGGAATAATACATTGCTTCCTCTCAACGTGACTAATTTTAGAGTGCAATGGCAAAAGATAGAGACACAGAAAATTCTTCACGACTAGAATACAGTTTTTGGAACAAAATTGGAATGACAGATTTTTGGGTGAATGTGAATATGGAACACCTCCAGGATGGATATAGCAGTGATTTTCAAGCACAACCAACACGGTGCTTATCATTTAGCAATATCCCGACTGGAGGTGTTAATCGATTTCTTTTTGGTTGCTATACAGGTTCAGCTTGCAACACTGCAAATGGTAAGAAATGGACTATTAACTGCTAACTCTTACATCTAGACATCACTGTGAACAGTTAATCATTCATCAACTACCAATGCTTATATCCAAAATAATTATAAGCATCAGCAGGTAATTATATCAACTACGTATATACAAACGTTTATATCTAAACATAAGCTTCCTCGCACCTGTAGAGGTGGTTTAGCACATTCATGAGTACACAATAAACATAGCAACCACCTGGCAGCAGAAAATAAGTACACTAATTATACAACGTTGATTCCAGTCAAAAAGTAAATGATGGCTTTTAAATGAGGTGTATATAATATATGATAATCATTCGTATAGTACAGTGATTGTGCAACCATAAGAACTTAAGCATTATGAGGTGATCCTATATCTGCGATACAGACTATTGGTCAAAAATGGTGTTGTTTCGGGAAGCATTTTCAGGCAAAAGGTTTGTCTGTTGCGCAGTAACCTTACTATATAGTACATAATGCGGTAGATCTGTTAATAGCCTCCATAAACAACCTCTGCGGTATATTTACACCTGGTTGAATATATCGGCTATAGACCTCCTGACCATACTATATGTGTTACATACCATACGGTGCAAGGTTCATTACATCCTTGCTAATTATGACACACAACATTGGATAAATCTGCAATCTTTACCATATCAGTGGAAATAGCACAGCTGCAGCATGCTGCATGCATGCGCACTATGACTATGCCCTATATACCTGCCAACACCAGATTATTATTCTTTGCAGAGGCATATATATACAATATCATTTGGCGGCCCTACCTGTTCTCTTGTTAAGCTGTTCTTGTAACCTTTGCATTAACTTTTGTATTCTACTCTGTAATATGGGCCAAGAAAGAGGATACATATCAGTCAGATATAACACTTCTGGAGAATACAATCACACATTAATTATGGCATAGGGCATGATTATTCAGAAGTTAAATATCTTACATATGCCAATTGAAGCATTGTAAACAACTACAAACACAATGCAGCTAGACATTGCCTCGTGCTATATACAGTCCATGATACATGCATAAGTATACAGTAACACATACTGCTTTGTACTGAGGCATAACAAGCTGCTAAATTTGTCATGCACGATAGCAAAAGAAGTACCTAGCCCTAACACAAATAATGAGTAGCAGGTAACCATGCTAGGAAAACAGTGCATAATTGCACTCCCCTTTTGCCCACCACTACTATATTATAACTAATGATCTTTAGGTTGCCCAAAATCTAGGCTTTGGGAAGGGCTAATTCTGTCCATCTTTCCACGCCATAACTGGGCTAATAATTTCACCGGTTACATTTTTCGCCATGGCCTGAATGGTTGTATGTATGCACGTTGACATTGCTGAGATCCCCCAGGTCGTATAGGCTGTGGATCCTGAAGGCTCTGGAGCAGGCACAGGACCCCAAAGTAGAAGCATGCAAAGGGAAAAACACAGTTACAGGCTCTAAGCCAGGTAGAAACTGTGGACTAAGCACACCTGTGGTGCTGAAAGGACATGGGGAGCTGGCGAGAAGGCAAGCTGATACTGTGTTGGTGTGGACAAAGCACAGCTGTGGTGCTTGAAGCCTCACCCTACA
The DNA here is from genome assembly GCA_949841015.1 of Aplysina aerophoba. Classification (NCBI taxonomy): domain Eukaryota; kingdom Metazoa; phylum Porifera; class Demospongiae; order Verongiida; family Aplysinidae; genus Aplysina; species Aplysina aerophoba. The sequence goes on from OX465038.1 coordinate 3,567,958, forward strand.
ATGCCTCACATTAGGCCTGGAGTATAAGATATCAGAGATCTCACCAATTCTTTCGTAATGGGGTGTTCTCGTGTGGGTATCCCTTGTACTATTAGGTATGCTACATGAACATTCATGGTTGAGAAATAGAGGCAAAGAGAAGATAGAGTGAAAACAAATGGACAACAAACACCACATTTACATCAAAGTATGTCATGGCTTTAATTAATCTCAACAGACATTGCACTAACATTATTGCTATGGATTAAAGCATTGAAATGGCAGGGTCTTATACATACGTGAACACCGACAGCATAGAGCACAAATCAATACTGCACTCATGTGCATGAGTGTAGGCAAATCTTGGTGCAGTGTAGAAAACATAATCAGCCTTAGAAACCTGAAAAAAAGAATTTCAAGTTAAAAAACACGTCAGGCTACCGCCCCAACCCGAACTACTTGCTGTCTTCAGTCTCAAGCCAGGACACGTCAACATGTCAGAGCAATACAACCACATATGCTCATACAGCAAGTATGAGCACACACATTTTCACTCAGGCATGGGAACACAGACACACACAGACTGTGCATACATTTTCCTAACTCATTTAGAGTTGCACCAAACAATCTGCGTAGTATACCACATAGCCACATTTTTCTGCATTTGACACAATAAGAATGCGTGGAGCAATCAGGAATACTTACTCCAAAAGAGGGATGTCAAGCAGTAACAGGAGGTGAGCTTCAGATGAGCATCCTCAAGAGCTCCAAGCTATATATCAATCAGTCAAAAACAGAAAATAGAATAGAAAGAAATGTAGCATTAGTCGGTAAAAGAATACACTAGTATGTGAGGCTTGGAATAACTAAACATTCTTGTATCTCTATTCCACAGCTAGCTAATCCCCCAAATATGCCACCTCAACTCCCTCATTGTCAGTCATTTTCATACTTTCTAGGCCACTCCAGCACCCTCATGCCCGATAATCTTTGTACTATTACAATGGCCAGTAAGCCAGCACCCTCGCTGAGCAGCCCCTGTCACAAGCTGCTGCCACATGAATAATAATAATAATATGGGCAAATAAAGGGAGAAGAAGGATGAGTACAATATTTCGTACAGGCTCATTTCACAATATCAGTTCACAGTTTGTTGTGTATTATACATTATTCCTCGCCAATTTCAGTTGCCTTCGTCAGCTGGCAGCTACTGTAGTTATATGACCGAGCAAAATATCACACTGTTACTAGATCCACTTTTCGGATGGGTGCACTGGGTCTGCTTTCAGACTGACGCCTCTCAAGGAGCTCACAACCTGGAACACACCAAGTACAGGTCGAGGTCCATAGTTTCCATTCTTTTACTGCTTTAGCAAAGGTGGGTTGTCTATTTACCCTGTTTGGTCCTACTTATGTACGTGGCTTCGATCTTGTGACATCTACGTACAATAATCACTTTACTTCGAACTACAAAACATACACATTACTACAAGTGACCTGACAATCAAAAGCACATAGTTACAATATAACAATACACTAACACTAACAATGATAATTAATAGCGACTGTAAAGAAGCCCAGCCCTCTATAACAGTAGACTTGCGTTCATATCCTGGATGTCGGTTTCGGTCAAAATCCTAACAGACTCTTCGACTGCAAATAGATTTTCATGAAAGATTTGGCACGGTTCTTCAATTTCCACGGGCAGCCTTTCAGCCATGTTTTACTCAGGTACGGGATTTACCCCTCACGTAATTCAAGCGCGCGTGTTGACAGCGGTGCAGATACGTATATAAAAAAGAGATGAGCTGTAGCCAGCCCCTCCCTAGCTATAAAACCCTTACGAGACTAATGAGAAAGTGTGGAGTATACAGGAGACGAGAAATCAAGCGCGGTCCTAGTCCAGCAACCTAGACCCTCTCCGCCGAGGCGCTTAGGTAGGGTAAAGCGGGGTAAAACGGAACACTTGTATTCAACCGACGATTACGAAGCAAGGAATAAATCGAACAACTTTATATCATAGGACACTTAGGTACGATCTTCAGCGAATACATGCATGCAAAATGTTTGGGTTAACTGCGCACCATCACAGAAACACAGCGCAATAATCATTACTGAGTAATTTGTAGCGCATGCTAAAATTTCGCCGTAGCGAATACGAGGCCTTCCATTATACCTTTGCAAAGACGACTCACTAATGTAATATTACTCACCGACCGTACCCGTGGTGTCGGGAAGCCTTTGCAATCCTAGAAGACACTACTTATAGCTAGGTAGCTACTTTAACCAGGACTGCTTTCTTATTTAGATGCAGGTCAGAGGATGATGACGTATGCACTGCATGCAACAACCTTCAGGAGGACAACAACTGGGTTGCCTGTGATGGTTGTGAGGCTTGGTACCACTTTGGATGTGCCACCTTGGAAGCCTGTCAAGAGCCCAGGATCAGTAGCTGTCTGAACTGTGAAGACTCTTAATTCATGCTGAAATGCACTCATTGCTTGCTAATTGCCACCAATAAACTGAAAAATCGATAAACTAAAAACAACGAGCGTATAACTCGCTAACAAACGCTAAAACGAACTATTCGCTGACGTTCCGTTTTGCCCCACCCGCCATTTTGACCGAAATAATATCGCATAGACGAAATGCTGCTTGTTGCTCGTAGCAGCGAACGAACAAGATTGTTTTTACTGTTAAGTGGATAGATTAATACTACCTCTAGTAATATACAGAAACTTGAACCCTAGGGTATCATAGCTTGTTTACAGTGCGATGTCAGAATTGCAATCGTGAATTGTGTTCCGTTTTCCCCCGCTTACCGGAAGGATCTAGTGCGCTAGACTATATAGCACGGCCCGGCCGGCCGGCTACAGTGAGTAGCAATAGAGGTAGCAAGGAAATGGAGGGAGAAAGTGATGGAAATATCTATACACGTGTGGAGTAAGCAGCTAACTATCACATCCATACTATCGTATAGACACATGGCATTATTTACGTACAACACTGCAACATGTGGAACTACTAGATTCATTGTCTTCCCATCTGGACTAGTATTACAACAAAATACATCCAATCTCTCCTTATCTACAATGCAATTCTACAACACAGAGAAATGTTGATCGCAATTCAGCAACATTCAGTGCAAGATTTCCCAGCCACCATGAAGGAAGACACTTTGAAGGGGAGTTGGATGCCTGCATGAAGACAATGGAGTCACAGGTAATTTGAACACACACTGCAAACACGTTACATGACTCAAGACAAGGCAATTTATAGTATTACCTGACATTTATAATTATAATATGTGTGTGTGTGTCCAGTTCGATTTTTCCGAACAGTAATGAATCAGCCAAGAAGACCTGCGGATCGCCTTATCTGCTATAGGGGTGCATATTTTTTGTTAAGCGCACACTTCTATTCTTTGCACAATGACATATAATTTATAACAATTATATATTACATATATACTGTATATACAGAAGTGTACAGGAAATGAAAAAGAAGTAACTCAAGTAAACTAGCTATCTGAAGTATGTGCAAGTGTACTATTCTAGCTTGGTACAGCTAGCTGCATTATATTATTAGGGCAGTAAGCTACCGTGATTGTAGCATACATGTATAGGTTATGGTGAATGATTTGAGCTGTGTTTCTGTAATGAGAAACCTCAATCATGTTAGGTATAAGCCTTGTGTACGTAGCTATACTTCTAGTCAAATTTGCATCTTCTCCAGCATGGTTTACTGCTTGTAAAAAGCAGATTTGGATCAGTCTTGGATGCATACCCAACACATGCCGGAGAGAGCCAGTGGACAGAATGGAAGCAATCCAATGATTCCATCATTTGATTCGACAGAAATCAAAACATGGGGAATAAGCAGGCCGTTTAGGGAAGTGGAACTGTAGAACAATTGTCAACACGGACTAAAACCCACTACCATTTTGCTTAGTTCAGGAAACGTATTATTATGCTAAAGTAAAGATTAGTATGGATACGTGGTGGGGCCTCTGGCCTTGACAAACATAAGTGCACGATGATGCTGACACTATTTGCAGATTGTGCACCAAGAGTGAAGCCGCTGATCATCTTTTGTAGAAAAGAAAAAAAAGAATTGCATAGGCAGAGTGTGCTAGCTATGACATATGTTAAAGGGTCATACTACAATTCCAGGAAATGCATGGCCCGACGATGTGATGAAGTTGTGGGTGACTGCTGAAAATCGGTCCAATGCACCTCATTTCGGATGGGCACAGTGTACAATCGTCTGATACAATTCAGACAATTCTTGAGAAGTGCAACACTGAAGTTACCTTTGTATCAAGTGGTTGCACTAGCCTCGTTCAGCCAATTGATGTTGGATTCAACAAGCCCTTTAAGAGTGCCACTGCTTACATGCAGATTATGGATGCATATGCAGAACTTGGATGCATATGTTACAGGGGAGATGAATGCGAGCAGGCGATGAGTACTCATCACCAGTACGGTTGACCAGGTGTGGGAGGAAGTGAGCAGCAACATGATTGCTAGGAGCTTCCCAAAGTGTGGCATCTCTGTGGCCATAGATGCATCACAGGATAGCCAGCCAGGCATCTTAAGTTTGGATTGGCAGTGTAGGAGCACCTCTCTGCCTCAGGTGACTCTCACCAGATGATATTCCTGGAGCAGATCTATCTAACAGTATACAGTCTCTTCTTTGCGTTGGTGCGTGTAGAGAGCTCTCATTCACCACATCCATGTCGCTCATGTCGGCGAATCCCCCTTCACATATCGCCTTCAATCAATGACCTCTAGGTGCGTATTCCTGTGAACCAATAAGCCAGGCTACCCAATAGGGAGCATTCAAAACGACTCACTCGACGTTGACGGTGCAACACCTTTTCGCCTATCTTTCTAATGTACTAAACTGCCACCAGTGATGACGTCACGTGATCACTCACTCTCAGATGGGCTACTGGAGAAGGGAAGATGTGGTGGACTGGAATCATATATATGCCTAGTGGTTGTACTAGCCTCGTTCAGCCAATTGGCATTCGCTCAAAATATGCTAACAAGAATTTAGATAGAGTTTTCCTGAGGGTGCTTGAGTTTTTCTGAGGAGATATTTCTTGACTTGTCATTAAATTATTGCAATAATGGAAGTGTTAATCAATTAATTATTTACACCGAATTGTGGAGAATTTACTTGACTACCACATCTGTAATAATGAAGATGTTTGGTTGGATGGTTTCAGAGTTACATACCCAAAAGTAATGTACCCTAAAGGAAGCTTTTAGCCGTACCTACTACCTTAATTATAACACACTAATCTACTTACACACATCAAATGCATGTCTTTTCCCCGGACTAAAATGAAGATTGGACTTAAACATCAGATTCCACAAAATGGTCTACAAGAGAAGGTTCTCAGACCTGTCATGCCGTAAAAGTTCCCCCGCCGAATTAGTTCCCCCGGGCCTAAAACGGCAACGGAGCGCTTGCCGAATCGGTTCCGCTTTGCCAAATTAGGCCCCCCTTCCTGCCATTATAAAAATGGCCGGAACGGTAGCTGGGCGCGACGGCTATACAAGGTGTACGCGGCGTGTTTTCGAACGAAATCAATCGTAAATGCGAAATTATCGAGGATAACCATGGAGAATGCGTTCGAGAGGACGAAATTCTGGAATTATCGATCAAATACGTTATTGCGAGAAGCAAAGGCAACCAGTACAAGTATCCTGAAGGATGGGACAAGAATATGAAGCGATCTGTTAGGAAGAGAGCTGACCGAGTCATAATGAGGGGAGTGGAACTGATGTACAAGAAGAAGAACAGCGCTGAAGTTAGAATAATACAGAGTAAAGAAGAGCAGATACGGGTCTTGGAGGTGAGGCATTCAGATCCAACATCTGGACACTTTAGAGTAAAGAAGACCTTCAACTGCATAAAGTAGAGGTTCTATTAGGAAGGAGTGATCTGGGTCATTGGACAAGATGACACGTACCAGTGTACTGCATGCTCCCAATGGTACCACAAAAGTTGCATGCTGTCTCTACTATTAACTCCTTTTTTAATTTATAATATACTTCCCTAGCTATTTGTTACCAGCTTGTACGTACGTACTTCTCATACATGTGTTCTCCTGTGACCTTCATATTATTTATACCTTACACAGTCATATACATACAAGTACTATAGTTTAGGGAGGGGGGAACCCAAACAGTCAAGAGGGGCCAATTACAGCAACCAAATTGGTTCCTGGGGGAACCAATTTGGTTGCTGTTTTGGTTCCAGGGGGCCCATTTGGGGGGGGGGGAACAAATTTGGCGTGACAGACCAATAAAGCGTGCTCCACTAGCTAGCTCAATTTTCTCAGTTCATAACCTTACTTTCATTGAAGGTAGACATACCTTTGTGGAAGAAATCTGCTATGGCTTTTGAGCAGAGACAGCAAGGTATCATTGAACTAAAGATTAAATAGAAAAAAGCAGCAAGCATCCCAATAGGGTAGGCAAAGAGAATGAGAACAAGGAACCACATAATGGAAAATAGCCATCCACAGTTAGCCATTCTTACAGTCCTGCAAGAAGAAAGAAATGAAAACAATGACACCAACACACTACCTTTTATTCATGCTGAAGTACAATCACATGCCAGATCAAAGAGACGTGGGACTATCCACTGGCCATCTATTCCAGACAAACAAGATATGAATGATATGAATACCAATGACTAGTCTGGAGAGTAGCTACCCTCAGGTTCGGACTGCCATACACATAACAGCATAGGGCCATGTCATCTTCACTATTATTGCAGTGTTTAATCAATCAATATATATAAGTAACATAGATTCAGTTCAACTCATAGACATGAGGGGAAACAGTAGAGACTTCTGCAACAAGTCCACACCTCATAGTATGAGTCTATTCTTCACCAGCAGTAGGGAATCATTGTATGCATTGCAAGTATGTAGCATATTAGGCTACTCGTATATTTCCCCAAATCAGACTACTGCACTGAATACCCTATTGAACAAGAACCAGTGAACCATAAGTAAACCACACTGACTAGTCCCAAGAAAGGTGACACAGCTACCAATGGTTCTTCCTTCTTTATTTGGGATGACTAGGGTACTGATCACTGGTTATTGATCAATAGAGCACACCAACCACCTTCAGATTGCTCAGTACTAGAGACGTTAGGATTCGCGCTCTTTGTCTTACGCGTACGCGTAACCTGTAACGTGTGGGAAAGTCACATGCGTGACCATAAACTGCAAGTTACACGTTCACGTTACACGTTCTCAACCTGTAGAGCAGCTTCTACACGTAGCGCATCTCCCTGTGTGTCCCACTGGCACATAGTGCTGTGTTCCCACGTTCGGTGCGTTCCAAATTGTAGCGATGCATCTGCTCTCTACGTTTGATCTGTAACAAGTGCTCTTTGAAGCTGATTTTTCACTCTTTAGCAGCTTTTACCACGGTAACTGCAAGAATGCCTCAGTACGCTGGCCAAATGTCACTCACAATGTGGCACTTGCCCAAGAGGTGATCTCTCATCGACCTAGCGGGCCACAGGCTTGGGCAGACATCACAGAAAGGCTCAATACTGTTTTCACGATGGAGGACAAGCCTGTTTAGGGTTAGGGGAGGTTGCAAGGAGCGCATGAATCGTCTGCTGGGTAGACACGAACGACGAAAGCTCAGAGTGTGCTGAACCATCTGATGCATCACACCTGCAAACGCTAAGCCTTGCAGACCAAGTTAAACAAGCTGTTGTTGGTTGCTTACTTTCGTGTGGCGGCCATTTTGCAACCGTATCTTTGCACGTTACAGGTTTCGCGTGCATAAATCTTAAGCGCAGTGAGGTGAATTTGCATGAATGTGTAACTTGTGGCTGTGGGGTTACAAGTTACGCGTTACGCATTCCTACAATCTTAAGGTCTCTACTATCTCAGTGCTGCAGTCTGGTCTGGTGCAAGGGTATCAGTAATATTAGCTGAGGTAAACCATTATAATTGGGACACACGTTGATAGTCCTGCTGCACTAACAAGCAATCAAGGAAATACACATCAGAAGATAAGACACTCAAAGCAAGTTGTAGGCATAGATGCTTAGCAGCTGACATGATGAGAAGACTGATTACTACTCAAGGGCAAATCGGACAGGTGGAGGGATGATACGTACGTATGTTGGCGCAATGATTAGTAGTGATGAGAAGAGGATAGAGAAGTGCAGCAATGTGAATGGTATCAAATGCTACCACTGAGAAATTGACAAAGGGTAGAAACTTGAGAGTGGACAATGCTATGGTACATTGGAGAAAAAGTTAATGCGTTATGCATGGACTCCGGTATGGCGACCGCATGTTCTTAAATTTACACCTGTTAATGCCACGTATCTGATCCTGTACGTACGTAATAGCTTAACACTCATAGGCAAGCTATGAAAGGTGTCGATTGCAAGAATGTTTGCTCTTCTGCCGTGCACTCTGAGCGTGTCTACGTTGTAGAAGTTGTGACAGTGTTTGGCTTAACTTTCCGAAGGCCTTGGCGCTGTTGCGAGTGTTGTTTCTGTGATTGTTGCATTTCTTTTGACTGTGGAGTTGGCTACCATGGTGTTCTCTGACTACGTGAGACAGAGGATACTTTATCACCAATGGCTGAGGAAGAACTATGAGAAAATCACCATGGTGGCAGGAAGAAGCTTTGGATATGATGACAAGGTGGCAACAAAACTGAAAACAAAGGGTTCAAGGGATAAGAAGCAGTACATTGACAAGGAAGATTTATGATGGTGAGATTCCAGTAAGACTACCTGGATGAAGACCCGGTAAGTGATGGAGCTGTAACTTTGATTAACAGTACACATTAGCAGTATCTTTTACTAAGCTATAGTAGATACATACATACATAGTTTTGTCCTTCGGGAGCTACTGCTTGTAATTCAGGCAACCTCCCAACAGGAGAAAACTGCACTGATTGATTGATAGATACTGCTGAAGAGTCAACAGTGATTAGTGCTGAAAAAACACTAGCCACAATGCCATCATTATTTCGTATGAACATGAAAAAGCATGGACTAAGGCACAATTCAATGTGAAACAATATCATGCTTCCTTTCTGAACCTGATGGGTTACATACATATCAATTCAGTGTCCCAAATTAGGATGATTGAGAGAGTGCAGTGAGGTGGTTATGGATGGAGTGTTATATGCAATGACTGAGTCACGAATGCTTGACAATGGGGACCATGTGGGAAGGGGGGAATGACAGTTGAGGAAGGGGTCAGGGAAAACATCTGTAGAGGCATCAGTAGGAAATGGGTCTACTAAAAACAGGTAGGCAATATGATAGGATAGATGCTGTACGGGTAGAATCATAGGTAGAATGCACTGCTGTATGCCAAAACATTACTTTACTTCATGCATATTAATTAAATAGTTTTACATAGTATATATACGTACATATATACGTCCCAAGACTGCACAATTAGCTATGGTAGCTAGTTAAATATAGTCAGCCAGTATCATTAGTTTGGCACTGTCTCACTTATTATTATAAAGTGAGACAAAATAAACCAGACGGAACTCCAGGACTTCCGGGATAGACCCCCGCGTGCGGTCATTGTGCTGACGCCGAGCTATTTTCAACAATCTACCTCGCTCAACGCTGTTAGCCAGGTCTGCGAATACAGACACCAAATAGGGGAACGCCTGCTCGTTCGAATACACACTGAACTACAAGGAAACGCTATGAAATTACTCACCTGTGCGCGGTAGGATTGCTGGCTAGTGGTGATAGTATATAGAATTGGAATAGATACGGTATGGGCTTAATAAATAATGCAAGGGTTCTCCCCTATAGGCATCCGGAGCTGTCAGTCTGCACATCAGATACTAGATACTCTACCTCGCAACCTGCGTGTGTAGCGTATCTATGGTCTGCAGCAGTATCACCGGTACCATGGTCGAGTATGCTGACCCAGCTTTAGTCAGTACGTTTGATGAACTGCACAGGGACTAATGACTGCACGAACCAATCCCTTGCTAATGCAGAATTCTTTAGTCATATGTGAGGGTAGCTATAGCTATATAGTGAAGTCTTAGGTGTTGGCTCATCGCATATAGCTAGCTAGTTCATGAAGCCCTTTCAGGTGTAATGTCACATGCAGTGGGACACCGCTTGCACTGTGAGCTGTGGCATGCACACAGTGTATGAGGCGGCCATTGGTGGGAGGTAGCTAGGTACAGCTATGAATATAGTTAGCTATGTGGATATGAACATTTTTAATTTGTTTGCACACACTAGCTAATTGAGAACTTCCCTTTCGATGTTTCGGTAGCATACGTGGAGCAATGCACAGGTGTGGTGTACCAGATCCCCTGCTCAAAATGCCCCAATGTGTACGTTGGATAGTCAGAACGTACAACTCCCAAGAGCCACCTCAGTGAACACTAATTGACAGTACAGTTATGCGGCTGCACAGAGCATGTAGCTGGTTCACAGGCAATCATATTGGCCTGTCCTAGGCAGAAGTCATTGACAGCCACCCTTGTGTCCCCACACGGTGTCTTCTGCGAGGTGGCACATTCAACGCCACTCTGACACACTGAACAGAGACAAAAGGAACGTTTCCTAGAGAGTACATGACTCTACTGGACTAGAAGAATGCAAACATGCATGCATGATATATACATATATATATATACTCACTTTTTAGTTCATCTGTTCATTATTAAGCAGGAATTGTATGTATAATTATTCATAGCTTTATTATATTTTATTTTTAATATTATTCATCCACCATCACACCATTCACTGCCACCACCATCCTTGTTTATGCATGAAAGACAGCTCCCAATTGCCTAGTGTGTGCCAAACATTTGACATGTTGGAGATACCTAGTCACTCAGGCATTTTCAAGTTATGAAATGAATTGTCTTACTGCAAGCATGGCTGCCTGGGTCTAGCTAGATTAAGTGTATGTTTTGCCTACATCACTATACTGCATCAACCAAAATGCAATAAAGATGAATGCTTGGTAGGGCAGTGGTACCTTGAATCCATTCTATAGAGACAACTAGGACACTCAAGGTCAGACATGGAGAGGACAAACGTACAGGGAAGAGAGGAGACCCAAAGAATGGTATTGCTGTTTACGTTCATGAATCCTACCACACAATTGATTGGGCTGGTGCCATGGTCATGAGAAGTGTCAGTGGATACTGGCAAAGAAGAACGACAGAGGCCATTCACATCAGAATGAGCAAGGAGGCCATGAACCTGGACAGTGGTCCACAGCTACCAACTGTATGAAACCCCATACTCAATCCACCTTAACCAGTACAAGTTACACAGGACTTTCACCATTAATATAAATCAGTATTGTGAATAATGCAATAATTTATATTACAATTATAAAGAAAAACACTAACTAAACATGCACATACGTCATACGTAAGTACTATCAAAAGGCACTAATATGGGGGCCTAAGGGCGGACAAATGAAACAATGAAACAATGAACTGAGGATGTGAAAAAATTAATAAGAATCAAATGTATATTATACTACACGGCAAGATGTACACCAACTATAATATTATGAATTCTTTAATTCTCGTGTAAGATATTTCCATTAAGCATTAGAGAAGAGCTGTATATTGTGCTTGCATGATTGATTGATTACCAGTTGACAAATACCTATAACAGTTTAGTGCAAGTTATTATGTCTTACGTATATCATTTTGTGCAACAATTGCAAGTTTTGCTCATATGGCATGCCCATATATATAGCACCTACACCAGCATTGAACTTTGTTGACTATATTGCATCATAGAAAACACAATGGACCATAGTATATGCAAACAGAAAGGCCATATTACAACTGTCATTTGCAAGTCAACAGCTGATTAATATTAGCCTGTTCCTGATCAGAGAACAACAAAAAGTAACTTCTACGCACCGCTCAAAACTTGGAAAGGATTACCTGCAACAAATTTTTATCAGAAGGGACCAATTGTTATACACTTACATCTTGCATCACTATCCGTCTTCGGCACCATAAACAGTGCTACTGTGCACGACTTCTGTGTACGACACATTCTTCACCAGAAATGCAATGGAATTAGCAACACACCAAGGGCTGTTTGATTGGTGCAGTACAATGGAAGTACATTGTCAATACTAAGCTTCAAAGTGTGTTAAAGAGAGTGTACAGCAGAACATACATGCAGATTTCGTGTCTCATGCACATGATCTGTTCCAATGTCACTGACGAAAAACAAAAATGAACTTCGAGCTGATGAATGGTTTCATAGCCTGTGAGAGAACTTCTTTGTAGTCTTGCAGGCTAACCTCAGTACACTTGGGTGCCTTCAGATGTCCTTCCAAAGCAAGATCTGAAAGCTCCTTCAGCATCCAATCATGTTCTACACCTGCGCAATAATGGAGTTACAGCACATTATTAAAATCCACTGTCACTGCTAAGACTATCACATAACTGTGAGACTTTTGCATGGCTAAACTCTTGCATGCTATCAATCAGAGAAACCACCCAATGCTTTTTGGTAATTTAAACATTGTAGTGTTAGTTTCTCAAAATCCAACAAACGCTTTCACAGTAGTCATGATTACTGACGTTTCGATTACAATGCTGTGGCCTTCAACAGAATATACAAAGCACCACTAAGACTACAGACTAAAAACAAAGGTGAAGTACATTGTTCAAAGGCATAATTCAACGATATCAGCAGTTGCAGAGCATGCCTGGTTCAAACACCACCAGCTTTTCCTGAAGGCGACAAGAATCCTTGACTGCACCACAACTTTGTTGTTCAAGGAGACCATGCACATCTCCCTCAGGCACTGAAAGAAACTCTGGAACAGTGGCCAGAGTCTTGCCATCAACTACTGCTGGAAGAATCCGACTAGGAAGAACTATCATGCAGGCAGCAGAACACGAGAACAGAGGACAGCACAGAGTGACGTTATTTGATGATACATGTAGTTTATGACGTCACGAGACAATACTTTTGCAGTATAGCCAATCAGTGTAGTTGTGTGTTATAGTTCATAGTCGTAGTGGTGCTTTGTTACAGTGTATACTCTGATGAAGGCCACAGCCTCATGGTCAAAACATCAGTAATAATGATTAATGTGAAAGCATTTGTTAGACTTTGAGAAACTAACAGTACTGTACAACCACAACATTGCCGTTCTTGAAGACATTTTCAAATACAGCACTGCATCAGCTTAGGTTAAACTGACTCCCAGCCAGCAGTGGTCCTATGTGTGTGCATGACATGAGTGAACAATGCACAGACAATAAAACATGTGCTGTGGTGGGTGGTTGACTGAACCCATACATATTGAACAGCAACTGATTCATGCCGCCATATTCCACAGACAAAAAGTCAACTAGTGCATATCTACAATTTCTGCACTGAATGCATTGAAAACAGTACCCCACATTATTTTTCACCATGAAACAAGGTCAAACATAAAGCACAAGTAGTAATAGCATGGCTGGCATGCAGCTGTGGCCAGAGTGTGGACACATGATACGTAGGTAGGTACAAATGGAGGAGGCATCAATCTCACACACTTCGCAAATTATCTTTGAGCCACTGACTGTTCCAATATCCAACAGCCTTGAAGTCCTTGAATATAAAGGCACTCTGAATCAAACGATATATGGTATTATGAATGAATAAGAGAATACCAATCTACGCTATACACCCTCAGCAAAGATAGCTACATACTAACACATGTATATAAAAAAAACCCTTAGTAACTCTGTAGCCTTGAAGTAGGTAGGTTGGTAAGTGGTGGTAGATCACCTGTTACTTGACTTGACACTAATACACACTGTACTTGCTGTCACTGTGTTAAGTAATGATGTTGAGGCTACTACCTTCAGGAAGCTACGCATGAAGTGCTTGGATTGCAGACAGACTATTACATTTGGGGGCCAGGGAAGCAGCCACAATGCCTCAACCCCAAGAGACCGTCATGTCTGCTATCGAGCCCCTTCACCTGTCGTTTGACAATGCCAACGGGCAGATACAACATCAGGAGGCTGAGAATTGGAGGCTGTGGGTGACTCATCTGGAGCAAGCAGCAGAGGCAGAGTGTCTAGTGAGTTGCAACGACTGAAAGAGTTGTACGTGTAGGTACGTAACATCTGGAGGAAGGAAGACAGCAGACATTTACTGGAGGAGACAACAGAGAGTCTCCGGAGCCAGAAGGCAGTGCAGGAAACAAAGTAGAAGTTCTGGGATTGGAGGAGAAGATAGGTGGCATTCCAGACCGCAGATGAGGAAGGATGACCCAAGGGTATGTACTTGCACCAATGAGATCTTTCTTCCCACTTCCTATGAGATCTTCGAAACCTTCAAGTATTATATGCTTGCTGGAATTGCTGCCGCAGTTGGATTAGGCATTGTATCCCATATTTGACCTACACCATTTAACATGCAACAACAGGTATTTCTTGAGTTTTGTGCACGAATAGAAAGTCATATTCTTTTATTTTTTGTGCCTACGTGGAAAAATGAAACAGATAGTTTTCTTCTTGTGTTCTGTGCTAGAATGGGCTTTCATCATTACGAGATTGATAAAGTTATAGTTGTCAGCACAGTGCAAGTTCTATAGTATTAACATTTCGCATAATGAACCTAATGAAGATAATAGTCCGTTGCACTAGCCACAACACTGAAACAGTAATTCAGATGTTTCGGCAACTTACGGCTGCCATCTTCAGTGAATAATTGACACTTACAAGCACACATGCATTGATATAATAGAGCAGTCAGACGATGATGTGGTCTTGTGAGGTACTGTATAGCCAGAAAATTTGACGGCAATTATATTGGACGGTTTGACAATTAAAGGGTATGTCATATGCAGGGAAATCCACAAATGTATATGGTCTGGGCTGAAGTGGAAAGATTTGAATCAGGCCATAGTTTCCAAGCTGTATCCTTTGTATGAGCAGTGCTGTGACCTCCAAATTATAAACATCATAATACATATGCCCTAACAAGGTGCATCCACCCATACATTTCGCAAGTGCTGTAGACTTACTCCAATCAAAGAAGTGGACCATTACCAAGGCATATTATGAACCAGAGGAAGAACATGTGTCACTTCAAGCAAAGACTACGAAACCGAAGAAGGCAATTTTTTATACCAGTGACTCTACTGTGGAGGATTCAGTTTCATTGGTGGTGCACTTGATTAAGGCAGCCACACTTCCACCCAGTTATGTTGATCTTCAGGCAAGGGGTGCCACAGTGTTTGAATCTGAGAAGGAAGCCTTGAAGGATAAGGGATCAGTGATCAAGGATGCTGTGATGGAGCCCGATGAGAGCAGGTACATCACCCTGGCAATTCACAACTGTATATAGTCTTCAGACCACCAGGTTGGAGGAGGGTCACATCCTTGGATGCCTCCAGGGAGCTATCATACTACCAACACCATCTTTTGCTGACAGTAGACCACATGAGCTAGACCAGAATGTGGATTGTGAAGGTGATGCAGACTGGATGACACGACTTCTGGAAAAACTCAACTGGGATTCTCTAGTGCTGACCAAGGAACAGAAACATGGGCTTAAGGAACTTCTGTAGCAGAATGTAGATCTGTTTGCACTCGACCCCTCTGAGCTTGGGGTAAGCAACGTTATTGTGGTGGTGCAGCACACCATCAACAGCCAGCCTGTCGGATCCCTTTTACTTTGCACTGTAAGGTTAACAACATGACTGAGGAGATGCTGGCACAATGTATCGTCAAACTCTTGCAGAGTCCTTGGGCTAGAACCATTGTCTTGGTCGTGAAGAAAGATGGGACAACACAAGTTTGTGCAGATTACCTAAGACTCACTGTCTAACCCCTTCCCTAAGTCAATGACTGATTTACGTATGTTTGCCAAGTCAAATACTTTTCTACTTTGGATCTTGGGTCTGGTTACTGGCAGGTGAGTATGTTACCAGAATTGGTGGAGAAGCCTGCATTTGCTACACCTTCCGGACTCTACAGTTTGCCATGATGCCATTTGGATTATGGAAACGGTACTGGCCGGACTTGCCCTGTGTATGATATACCCTGATTACATCTTAGTGCTGGGAGACACATTGGACAAGCACTTACAAGCACTTACAGAACCTAGCTCAGGTGTTTGGTTGTCTTAGGAAAACAGGATTTTGGCTGAAACCAACCAAGTGCTACCTTACCCAGAAGGAGATCACATATTGGGATTTGTTGTGTCTGGAAAATGGGTTGGCAGCTGGCCCACAAAAGATTGAAGCTGTTCATATCCCACGCCTACCAATTTGAAACACCTCCAATCATTCCTAGGGTTGGCTTCCTATTACAGGAGGTTCATACCTAACTTTTCCTAGATGTCAACCCTCTGCATGCTCTCACATGCAAGGACACACCTTTCCTGAGGGACTCAAGATGTCAATAAATCTCACATAGTGCTTGATTGGAGCTCCTGTGCTTGCTTTACCCTTTTTTGATGACCCGTTTCTGCTGGAAACTGATGCATCTGGGATTGTTCTGTTTGTCCATTGGCCTATGCAAGAAGCATGAGTGGAACTATGTAGTTACAGATCTTGAAGTGTTGGTCCTGGTGTGATGTCTTGGTTCAATCTTTATGGCCATCGGTGTGATGTCTGCCCTGACCACGAAGCACTGAAGTCCCTGTTGAATCTCCTCAGCTATCTGGCAAATGTGCTTGTTAGGGGGTTGGCTATTCTAGAACAGGATCTGCACATTTGTTCCTGACTACATCTCTGATGTTGGTAAACTGATTGTGCAATTGGCTAA
This sequence comes from Aplysina aerophoba, assembly GCA_949841015.1. Classification (NCBI taxonomy): domain Eukaryota; kingdom Metazoa; phylum Porifera; class Demospongiae; order Verongiida; family Aplysinidae; genus Aplysina; species Aplysina aerophoba. Next base: position 3,584,751 of record OX465038.1, read on the forward strand.
TGTTCGGATGGAAGAGAAGTCCGCAGAGGTCAGGGATGACATCCTGGACTAGAGGTAGTGAAAGGATCCTGAGCGTATTCAAGTAATCCTGTACTTGGAAGAGAGTGCCTTACCAGCAAATGAGAAAAGAGCACGGGAAAAAGTACTGTAAATCAAGAAATTCATGCAAGCATCATCTAGTTCGTGTGTATTCGTGCGAAGGGTACTCATCGCGCACAAATTATATCATATGGGATAATCCCATTATGTATTTACCGTAAGTAATAGTTACTACACGGCTTCTAGGCCGTAATGTGTTTATTGTGCGAGACCCTCGGGCGCAAAGCACCTGAGGGCGAGTACAATAAACACGTTACGCTATATAGAACCCCTGTAGTAACTATTTTATCGCAAGAATAGTCGCCCCGAAGCGCAGTCGGATTCGAATAGTTGCGTCCTGTTCTGAGCAAAGAATGGCTAAACGTCCCCCGCTGTCCACGGGCAAAGAGAACAGCAAGTGATTTGACTTCTTGCTCGATGATGACGACTTTGAGGAACACACCCGCTGATTTGCACCGGCTACCACTGCTGCCGACACTCAGAAGTGCATAAAGTTATTCGAGGACTGGAAGAGGGAACAGAACTCTTTATTCCCCATGGACAAAGTGCCTGAAGGAGTTCTATTCGCCAGTAGGGTGCGTGTGTAAGTGGCTGTGCAAATTCAGCATTGAAGTCAGAAAGAAAGACGGCACACACTACCCTCCCAAGACAATTAAGCATTACTTGATGGGCATACAGAGGCATATACGCCTGCAGAAACAGTCGAACATTAACCTCATGAGCAATCCTGAGTTTCTTCCACTTAGGAATCTTCTTGATTGCCTGTATCAAAAGCTACACTCCGCGGGCATAGGCACTTCTGTCAAGAAAACTGAAGTGCTTAATGATGAAGATGAGGAGAAGCTCTGGGCCAGTGGAGTACTCAACCCCGACACCCTTCAAGGTCTGCTGAACTGTGTCTTCTTTAAATGGCAAAAACTTCTGCCTTAAAGGAGGCATCAGACATCGTGAATTGAAGCTGTCTCAGTTCACCAGGGAGGTGGTTACTGTCAATGGGAAAAAGCTTGTGCACTACACTTACACAGAATGTGGATCTAAGAACAGAAGTGGTCGGCTAAAGCAATTGCATAAGCCCAACAAAAACGTCCATCAGTATGAAAGTGAAGACATTCCGAGGTGCCATGTACTGCTGTTGGACAAATACATTGCCAAATTGCCAGCTGAAGCTAAAGCAAAGGACATTTTCGACATGAAGCCCAAAACTGTACACCAAAGGATCCCTGCACTCCATGGTTTACACAACATTTCTGATAGGCAAGAACAAGCTGTCAGAGAAAGTGAAAACAATGGCTCAAGAAGGCAAATTGGATAAGCCTGTGACAAAACACAGCCTTTGCGCCTATGGAGTGGCAAAAAATTTGGAAAGAAGTGGGCATCGTTCCATTAATGGTTTGCGGCAGTATGACAGAACCAGTGCACTGCAAGAATTGCAAGTGTGCAATGCACTCCAAAGCCAAAAGGAAGGCACTGAGAAAGCGCCAGTTGTTGCTCAGCCTGTAGCAGGTCCTCTGAGTCTGCCATGTTTTAGTGGGTGTGTCATTCAACAACTGAACTTTCCAAGTTGCTACACCTGTACAAGCCAACTTTCAGCCACACATACAAGCTGCCTTTCAGGCTGAAGTAGATTATCTCTCCAATATTAACATCCAGGAATTCTTTCAGTAGCTTTTATGGCATCTGTGCTAGCCTATACTGCTCCACTGCCTTTGTTAACCCTCGGCGGCGCGTTAAATGGTCTGTGTGTGTGTGTGTGTGTGTGTGTGTGTGTGTGCGTGTGTATGTGTGTGTGTGTGTCCAAGTCTGATCTGGGACTGCAGGCTACGAGGCGACTTATGAGCGATACCAGTGGATTCAGAAGGACAAAGTAGGAAGTTTAAAAAAGGCGATTGTCTCGAAATGACTGCGTTCGAGAGATATGGCGTGAAAAAGCAAGAGCCAATATGCGGCTTACTCTTTCCGAGAACGATTAAATCGTGCTCAATGGCGGGATGTCATCGATAGGTGCCGAGTCCAGCGTTCTACTCTGGCGGTGCGAGCCCTCGCTGCGGCGTCTGGTGGTAGCACGGGGCGATGTGGGTATATACGATTCGAACCTATAACCGTCCAGCTCCACCATAGCTACTCTACACTACGTATCGGATTGGAATCATTTATTATTGCGTACTTTGCTGTATTGTGACTACGCCTGCCTCGTGTATAAAATAACTTTATGACGTCACTTCCTATGTGGACTATGTAAAAAACATTGGAAGAGGACAAGAAAACTGTCCTGTGAATTCACATGCATATGTTGAGCTTCTACACTAGACTCTTATATAGTGGATACAAGAATCTACAACAATGTTAATTTAGCCAGCAAAGTTCGTTGAATAACACGCGCCGAGGGTTCTGCACTTTAGTGCTTCATTATTTGTAAGCATCTGTGCCAGATCCTTGCCTTCCTTTTTGTCAGTGCGCTGTACTGTTCTTGGGTTTGCCTGTTGGAATGGTGCTTGTCACCTTACCTGCCCTAAACGCAGAGTTGGTACACGATTTACACCTGGGCAGTGCCTTTGATCTATGACGTCATCATGCGATAACCTCACATACTAAACCCTGCAACGCGAGTGTTTGCACGTATTGAGTATTTGCTACAGTGTTAAGTGGGAAAGGAGTAGAGAGTATGCCCCCATGAGCTGGCTGTGATATTATGCGAAGGCGAAGGTGGTAATGACCCGTAGGCGTCAGGAATCGTGGAGAAACCTACAGTACAGGCCAACAAATGTGTGGCCTCTACTGGCAGCGGCTAGGTCAATCCACTTGTTAGTGTATGGCTACAGCGCACTCCGAGGAGGCTTGGGCAAAGACTGGGTAGTACGCTTTGACCAGTGGAACAGCTTCAGCAAGGAGGCACTTCAAAATGTAGCTAGGAGATCTTCCTGAAATGTACTGTTCATAAGTACAAGCAACTGAACAAAAAGGAGGTTTCTGTGCATGCTAAAAGTGACCATTCTAGCAACATCATTGCCCTTCTACTGAAGAAGCAAGGACGACCACTTGCGTTAGATGAAAGTCTGAATGCCCAAGTGCAGCAGTACATACGTATGTATGTGCACTTCGGTTAGCAAGGTCGCCAGTCAGTTTTAGCCTAGTTCTGGCAGCAGCATCACATGCCCTAGGTCCAAAAGACATGAGCCGAGAAAGGATTGTCACCCACTCACCAAGCTTTGGCCATGTTTTGATGTCCTTTGTGGTCAGACTGTAAATGAGGTCCACTCATCTCAGTTGTTCTGATTCCTAGCAATTGCACTGACGAGCTGCAGCCCTAAGACTTCTTGTCAGTGAACATGCCAGAGAAAGATTACCTGAAGCAGACGTTCCACTAGTGGTATGCTGAGAATATGACAGATCAAATTAATGCTGGAAAGGCTCCTGATGAATTTTTAGTGGACATGAAGCTGACAGTGATGAAAGAGGTTGGAGCACAATGGCTGGACTACTTTCAGGGTCATCTTGAGATATGCAAGAATGTGTTTGTGAAGGCCAGAATAACCGAGGCAATCGCTAATCCCTAGAACATCTATTCTACTTCACCTACAGATGATGTAGCAGACCCTTTCTTGGATTTAGATTAAACATACCGGTATACCAGCCCAAAGAAGACAAGAGGAAGGAAGGTTTCATTTACGAAGCTCCATGCAAAGATTGTGAGTGTGTTTACATTAGAAAAACAGGCAGAACCCTTGAGAAGCGACTGAGTGAACACAAGAATGCAGTGAAGAAGCATGACACTAAGAATGGCATTGCAGTCCACTCCCGGACCAAACAACACCAGGTGGAGTGGGAGGTAGCCAAAACAAGTGAAGTGGAAGGAAACTACTGGAGGAGGCGAGTATTAGAAGCCCTGCACATCCACTAACAACAGCAAACATCCAACTTGGACTGTGGGTTGGCCATCAATCCCTCCTGGCTGCCTGTACTGAACCAACCCTCGCCCCCTTAATTTTATTGCACTCACCACATTACAACATTACAACATTCCTGTCACCATTACAGCCTTAATTACTTATTATTTCCTCATTTCCCGCCATCCTTACACCTAACAGCTAGTGACACACCCTCCTATTATTTAATTGAGTCGTGCATGCTAAGTTTTGTAATAGTTGAAGAAGATCTACGGATCGAAATGTCCTAACCTTTCAAGGAAGTGACTGCTGAGGTTTTGCTCAATAATCCCCGTTATCATCATACCTCACACAGCGATGAACCCTTATCATATCAATGAAGCCTTTCCTCGCAAAGAAGCGAAGCATCAAGAACAGGGACAGCAAACGACATCAGGCTGTCTTCTGCAACTGCAGGCTAATGGAAAAACAGAATGGTTTGCTGTGATACTTGCAACAAATATGGTGCATGACTCCTGTGTTGCTGTGCCACAACAGTGTGAAATATAGTAGTGTACTATGGACCTGTCGTGCCTGTACATTATAGCTGACCTTTGTAGCATTCCAATACTTTACATATCTTTTATATTCCCTTTTAAAGTGGTACATCTATTCATGCCAGCTATTAAGCTTCCCCATATTTATTAGAGTTCCCCTATTCCACATGAGAATGGGGATAAAGGTTCCCCATTCTTATATGACACTTGTCAGACAATGGACCAGCCTTCCTGTTGAAGTTGCTGGCTGAACTGTACCATTCAATGGGCATGAAGAAAGTGAACACAACTGCATATCATCCACAGACCGACTGGTTCACGGAATGTTTCAATCACACTTTGCTTGACAAGCTATCAAAGATGAATGGATGAATGAACGAATTCTTCCGACGGCATGATCTCGGCAAGGTTTTTAGCCCATTTCTAGTAAGTTAAGAAGAACCCTTTACTGTTCATGATCTCCAGGGCTGGAGGTAGCCTTTTACAACACCACATGCAAGCATTAGCAGTAATACTAATCCAAAAGAAAGGAAAACCAAGGCACACAAATTGCATTTAACAATTGGCACCAACTATCAAAGAAGGCCAAAAAGAAAGGGAAGGACTGGGACAGCTGTTTGCCATTTGTCCTATTTGCCTATCACAGCAGTGTTGTATTTATATGCCTGCTGCCAAGTCTGGCATGGCACACAAACTGACAAGGCCATACCATGGACCATACCATGTGGTCCGGGTAGTAGAGAATGGCGTAGATGTCAGACCAGCCTCATACAACATCAACTTGTGTGGCTTTGAACCAGGTCTGTAGATGCATGATGTCATTAGGCCACATAAGGATGCCTAAACACTCAACATCTTTTACCCAGGGAGAACGTTGATGTAACAGGCAGGGATATGCGAAGTGTACTAGAAGAATCCACAACAGTTGCACACCACTGTGTATGGGTCCTCTATACTGACCACCTTCTGATCACAGCTGAGGTGCTCAACACCAGAGGGCACACCTGAGGTGCTCAACACCAGAGGGCATTCAATCACTCTGCAAGCCTGATAGCCAAAAGTGCAGTTAGCCATTTCAAGCCTTGTCCAAAAGCAATTAAATCAGTAAGTGCATCATAGTTTTGGGTATTCCGCCAAATGTAAAACTCACCAAATACTAGAATAGGGGTATGCGTCAAATATATTGCTTGCAAAGTTTTCCACTATAAGGCACCTGATGTATGTATGTATGTACTTAGGCATTGTTCGATGAAAGGAATTGTGCAAACTTCACTATAGGAGTGCAGCAGCCACTTTAGCACAACTCTTTGTCACCTACAACATCAAGCAACACAATGCCCTTTACCACACACAAACAAATGAATGTGTAGGTTTCATTTCTGAGTATATGCCTAAACTCAGTCATTAAAACAAATTCTATTCTTAGTAGCCAGTACCAGCATGAAAAACAGCAATGCACAAGTAGCATTATCCAAATATACATGCAATGTAAAATAATGTGTATGACACTTTATCAAGGTCTGCAAGCACAGAGTTCTATACAGACAGCACAGAGACAAGGTCTACAGATACACACAGAGATCTACACACACACACAAAAACGCACACAAAAGTTTGCACACACAGAGCTGCACAAAAAGAGATATATATCATTGAATGTCTAAATACACAGAGCAGTGAAAAAGAATGACACACAGAGTGCCTGCATAGACCATAGCAGTAACATACCACCGGAATAGTTAGTGGCTTTCTAGCCATCCCACCATAAGTCACCATGGTTCCTCCAGTCCTGCATCATGAAGAGGAGCACTGACCCTAATTCATGCAAACATTCCTAGAGCAATACGACATAACCCTCCTGATTGTAAGTTGCAACACTCTGTTTGGGGCTCTTTCACTCTCATCCATGTTATGGACTGGAGGGAATGGCCACATGCAACTCTGTAGTCTCACACTCTTTAATACACTCATCCTCAGCTGTATGGCAGAGTCTACTAGTTCAAAAGGTCAGTGGGTGGAAACTCTGGCACGTCTATCTACAAAGTGACGCAACATGCGTTCAACTGTGTGGCAAGCAATTCCTTTTCCATACAGTGAATTGGCCACGAAAACCTATGGATCACCTCAGCGTTGCAACAGATTCATTTAAAAGGTAGTGTTTATCGTAAAACAGCCTCTTCGCAGTTACAGAATTAGCGTCAAAGTCACTAGCACAGCTGTCGGCCATTATGTTTGCCTTTGCAAGCGCACGAGCATATTCTAATCACGTGACATTGCTTTTGACCATGTGGAGTTTTATTTGCTTTGCCATTGTGTTTGTGCTTCGCAGTATAGCACACGGACATATCTTAATCACTGGACGTTGATCTCAACCAAAGTTTTAGGGCCAAGGGTTTGCACTTCAGTGCCTAGTTATTGTAGTGATAGTTTCTCAAATCCCAAGACGTGTTTCCACATTAATCACTATTGATGTTTTGTCCATGATGCTGTGGCGATGGTTTATTATTAATTAAAGACAGACTCACTGGCTCCGTGGCTTCTAAATGAGACCCAGTGTCCATTTGGTAGATACGCATGTACAAACTGTGCACACAGACACTAGTACACTAAGAAGAATATCACTCACGCCAGATATCTCAACATTTCGGTAGCATTTCTTCCACCTACACAATTGAGGGCTAGCTTTGGCCTCCCATGTTCCTGAGGGAATGTATACATATCAATGAGAAGTGAACTACTGCATTTAACGTGTTCCAAAGTGGGCTAAACCAACCTTAACAATGGTCTGCATTTCTCTGGAACAGAGTTGCTCTTCTGTCACAACCTCAGTGGCTTTTAGTTCACTGATTAAGTAGTGCCGCAAAGACGAAATACTGGGCCTGCGTGTGTGTATAAATATATATATGCACAGAAACACTGTATGTACATAGCAGAACATGACAGTGTTCGTGTTCTTGCTAATGAGAGGAAAGACATGAGGACTTCAGAGACAAAATCAAAATCAAAAGGGAGTGCCACTTACTCATTTGTGTAAAAAAAATAATGTGTACTGACAGTCACCTCACATCAGGAGACACACATCTCTACGTACGTATCTAGACTCAGCAAATACATCAAACAAAACTTTATCATTTGTGCTGCATACCACAACATAATGAAAGAACCTATCATGTAGCTAGAATGGCAAGAAATATACCTGTCGCGAACAATGTTGATGGTTCTAATGTTCCTCTTTGCCGCAAGTTGAATTACTGCTTGACCTACTCCACTGTTGGCACCATTTTGTATGATGGTATCACCTGCAACAGGAAACGAGGTGCAGGGCACAGGGTAGCAGAGAATTGGGCATACAGGTCAATGTCGTTACACTGGAGTGGTAACATTACATAATGCAGTCACCACAAAGTGATGAAGCTGCACAGGAAATCTGCTGCTCCTTGCCCAGGGAGATGCAAAACTCTCTGTTTAGTTGTACAGTGCACAAAGTAATGGTTATTACACTAGTAGAGGGCCTGAATCTGCCATCTCTGCTACTGGTAAGGTGATCCCTATGCACCCAGCAAGACATGGCCCATACACTCATCAGTAATCAAACCAAGACCCTCATAATTAAGCAAACTTCAAATTAACAAAATCAGTGAGGTTAGTTACAGTGGGAAAAAACGATTTGTTTAGCAAGTAAAAAAAAATCAATGCACCTTACTCTAAACACATCAAGCGGTCTTGACCTGGGAGATTGTGGTGGTATACAGTGCAAGTGTAGTCATCACCAAGTGCACATGTGATGTGAAACAATTTACTAATGAACTGTGTTTTAAAGACTAGTTACCTTCATAAAGTGGCATAAAGTCTTTGAGCATTCGGTATGCTGTACAAGGGTTAACTAGAAGGGTCGCTGCCAGGTTTAAAGGAAGATCTCTGGCAATCTTGACCCAATCATCAGCATGGAATACACCACCAGTCTGCCATGTTCCTGCGTAAACAAGAACAGAAAACAATAATCTAGCCTCTGTCACAGTGAGGGATGGCAAGTACAATACAGTGCAGTGATAGAAGTTTGTTCTCATAAGCCTCACTTAAACTGCATGTAAAACTGAATAGGAATCCTGAACAAGCTAATCTGGATTAGCTAATCCACCTCCCGGCAAGGTGATCCCTATGCACCCAGCAAGACATGACCCATACAATCACCAGTAATTAGCAGGATTAACAAATTAAACTCCCGAGGTGGATTTGACCAGATTCAAAGCTGAATTAAGTCATCCAGTTGCAAGTGCAAATGGTGCAATCCAATTAAAGGTAAAATGGCGTCTGTAATCTCGTCATGTGTAATGTGAGCGCCAAATGATGAAGTCTCAAACGTAGTTGAACAAGGCACGTACACTGCTAGTTGCGAGTCAAAATGACGGCGAGAGGTCAGATCTGGAGTGAAGAAGTACTGTCTCTCATTACCATATGGTCTGATGACCATATCCAGCTACAGTTGGAACGAGGGCAGAGAAATAACTCTTTTTTAAAAGATAACAAAGAAAATGATGGAGATGAGATACCAGCGAGATGAAAAGCAATGTTGTGAGAAAGTGAAAAAATTGACCTTGAAGTATAAGAGAATGAAGGATGAGAACAGTAGAAGTGAACATGGAAAGACAGTAAGGGAGTTCATGGCGGAACTTGACAATGGCACCAGGCCTACAACTTGCCCAGCAAACATTCTAGACAGTATGCCAGATCATAGAAGCCTGGAGTGAGAAGATGCCAAATTAGATTATGGCAACTGCAGTAAACTTACCGCCTCCTCACATGGCAGTTGGAACTGGTGCGACTGGTGAGGGTTTGGCCTCACCACGTTTTGAGCTCACCACTTGAAAATTTTCTTTTGAACTGTTCTTGAAGTCTTGAAAATGGGCAAAGCAAATGTGGCATATTCTTTATCAGATTCTATGGTACCCTGTACTACTAAGCCATGTTGCAAGTGCAACATACATAATAATGATGTCATCAAAGCATGGCTGAACATCGTATAGAGGGCATTACCCTGTTGTGCAGGTACCATTTTGCTGTCGTGCTGCGTGCAGACATGTACAGCATTTGTAGGTATGCCTCTATCGAAGCCAAAGTGTGATAAGTTGCAGACTCCTGCAGTTGGTGGGAAACCTCACCAACCCCTCACTTGCACACTTGCAAAAAGATCATTTGGAAGGAATACCATTGTGCAGTGATCCTTTGGCCCCAGTGGTTTCTCGTTGAAAATGGCTCCATTACGTTGAAGATGGTGATGCACCTTTTGGCTTCACCTGTGTGAAAGCATACTCAGAAACAAGCTACGTAATTTCAGTGAGTAGCCTTGAGTCTACTTACATTTCCAGTGGGTGTATCAACTGGAAAGACACTTCCGTAAAATTTGCAGCCCACGAAGCTAGTAGGTGCCAGAATGAAGCTGTACTGAAAATGGTTACAATCCCAGTCACAACTCGTAACATTGCTGAGAGCCTCAAAGTACAGGTTGCACAGGAAGGCTTGATTGACACCAGTGTTTTCTAAAGCTGTGATCTAATATTACATTCTTAGCTAGGCAAGCCCTGCTCATTCGTGGTGATGAGGATGAATTGGAATCCAATTACGTACGTTCAACTCTTCAAACTCCATGGTGATGAAGATGGTGCTAGGGTGTTTGACTGGCTCAGAAAGACAGACAAATACAATGCAGCAAACATGCAAAATGAAACGGTTATTGTTATGGCAATGCAAGTCGTCTGTGCGGTAGCAACAACTTTTCTTCAAAAAACAGCATACTATACAATAATGGTAAAGGAGACAACTGACATTTCTAATTGTGAGCAACATGATGACGATGGAAGATAGGGGGCAGTGTTACAATTGTACAGCTAGCTAGGAGTGGCTATAGGGCTGGAGTGGCAACTCAACTGCTACAAGAAGAGCCAAGGCCTTAATACACACTCTAAACCTTGCAGCATGTGGGGAAACCATTATACAATGCAAAGTAATGAAATATGCACTTGATACTACATATGAAATCACTAAGCTCATCACGAAATCTCCAAGTGCAGTGTGAATGCCTCAAAGCTGAGATGGCACCAGACACAACAGGAATTAGAGTGCTATGTCAGACCAGATGGACAGTTAGAGCTGAAACATTGCAAAGTATGTTTAACAGTTATGAAATCCTTCAGAACGTTTGGGTTGAATCACTTGATGCTGCTACAAACACTGAAAGGAAGGCTCACATTCAAGGTGTTGCATCACAGATGAAGACCTTTGACTACTTTCATTGAATATCCTTGGAGAATTCTTCAGCACAGTGATAACCTAAGCCATACTTTACGAAAGGCAGACATGTCTGCAGCTGTAAGGCAGGAGGTAGCAAGTATGACTGTACAAACCCTCAAATCTATATGATCAGATGCCAACTTTAAGCTCTTCTAGACGAAAGTCACCAGCATGGCAGAAAAGCTAGAAGTTTCTAAACCATGTTTGGCATACCACACGTTTCCTAGATGATTTGATAATGACAGTACAAACTTCAACCTTTTCAGCAGCCCCAGAAGATCATTATTAGGCGTATTTACTTTAAGGCACTGGAGATGATCATCACATGCATCACCAGTAGATTTGATCAACCAGATTTAAACCATACCAGAATGCTCAGGAACTGTCAATAATGCAAACTGTGAAACGGAGTTTGAGTTTGTGAACCGCTTCTACGGCTCTGACTTCAATGTCCCATTATTAAAATCCCAGCTAGCAGTACTATCTACAACATTTAAGGTCAGAACTGTAGTAAAGTCCAATATTGTCCTAAGTCACTGAATTTTAAAACATGTACACCAACATGAGCTTTCATCTGAGATACTGTATTCGCTCTAAAGGCTTGTTATTCAAATTTAGTCAGGAAATATATATTTGCTTAAGTGCATTCTAATTGTGACACATTTCCTGCCTCTCTAATTTCCGTGTCAGTTGCACCCTCCGCCGTCTTGTTGCTAAGATTGCTGCGAGCAAGGTGAGGGAAGAGCTGACCTCCCTCCTGGCACCACGGCAGCTCGGGTTTGACATCAAGGTGGGTGCAGAAACAGCAGTGCATGCCGCTCGGATGTATGCCGGTGACCTTGATGACAACCACTGGATCACGAAGTTGAACTTCAAGAACGATTTCAACTCTTTGCGCAGGGACAAGATGCTGCTGGCCATGCGTGAGTTGGCTCCAGCCTTGTAACCCTTTGTCCACTCTTCCTATTCTTCACCTTCCTCCCTGTTTTGGCATGACAGCGTACTTCAGTCTGCAGAGGGAGTACAACAGAGGGATCCGCTGGGTCTCTTCCTTTCTGTCTGTCCATACACGATCTCTGCTCCCAGTTGATGGTTATGGTACCTGGATGACGGCTCTGTTGGAGGCGCACTGGAGGACATTAGCCATGACCTGTGTAGTGTGTGGGGGTCGGAATTGGGTCTGCATTTGAACTGTCAGAAGTCTGAAGTGATCAGCATCAACCCTGCAACAGCTGGTCCCATTTCGTCAGCTATCCCAGGTGTCAGGTATTAGACCCAGCAAGTGCCACCTTACTGGGCTCCCCACAGAGTTGCCCTACGTTGAACAAGCCACCAAGATGTGATCAACAGGTTTTGACCTATACACACACCCTGTCTGGTCCCACCGTCAGAAGGCCTGGAACGCCCCCAAAGTTTCTGCTACAGCCGACACACTGCTGAAGCAAGCTCCAGATGCTGTGCCCATCCCGCCCCGCCTTTCGGCAGCCTCAATGAAAGAGTCTGGTGTATGGCTGAATGCCCTTCCTGTTTCATCTGATTGTGCATGGACAACAACGCTGTTCCTGTTGTAGTTGGCCTTCGCCTAGGATCACCCCTTTGCCACGACCACACATGTCACCACTGTGGTGTGCACATTGATGGCACTGCCACGCACGGCCTTAGCTACAAATGGAGTGAGGCCCATCGCCAACATCATGCTGCTGTCAACGACATCATCCACCGCACAATGTCTGCAGCCCATTTGCCTTCCAGACTGGAACCAACTGGTCTCTCCTGCTCCAATGGCAAACGCCCCAATGGAGTCTCACTAGTACCCTGGAGGAGTGGTAGGCTCCTTGTATGGGACGCCACCTGTCCGGATATATGTCATTCCCACCTACCAAGTGTCACACCGCCAGAGAGCCAGGGGCAGTGGCAGCCCTGGCTGAGTGGAGCAAGCAGGAGAAGTACACAACCCCCAACCAATGCCGTGTCACTACGTATGTATGTGCTTTGTAAGGTAATTCTGGGCCATGTCAAACGTTTGTGGATAGCCAGACTACAATGAACACACCTCCAGGGGGAATTTATGTTTCACTGCCTTGTCTGGAGTAGCCTTTTGCTTCTTCTCTGCTTTCTTCTTTGACGAATAAGCTCCTTACCCCGCGGATCCTGTTCCTCACTGCTAACAATGAATCCCTGCCGTTGGCACGAGCAAAAATGGGCACATGTGGTGAAACCGTATACAAAGATACAGATAACCAGGAAATGGAATGGGGGGCACATTATGTCCAGAGCAGACAATACTTTGTGGGACCTGCCTTGTGAAAGCATTCTAATAATTCGCCTTCATTTTGTCCCTTTGCATAAAGCTATGTGTCCCATGAAGACTGTTGCATCATGAACAGAACCCCAACGTAGATAATCATAAAGCAATAGCGGTGGTCAGCGACTGCTTGCATTATGAGATAAAGGTTGAAATAGTCCTTAGCACAGTCCACATAAGGATGTGTGCAACATGAACAGCCCCGATGCACTGTGGAAAGCCATATCTATTCTCAAAACTACTTACAACCTTGACTAGCCCTTCATCAGTTGGAAACCTTACACAATTCGTGAGTAGTGCCTTAACAGTGGCACACATCATTCACAATGACACACACAGTCCCTTTGGCTACACCAATCATGTGCCTAGCACTGCGGTAGCCACCATTGGTCGCTAAACTCCACAGTGTAATAGCCATCCTCTTCTCTACGCTAATCGCACCTCGTAGCCTAGTAATCTTGCCTTGCTATCTCGGACCTTGGCACAAACATTCTGCTCAATGAGGTAACACTTTTGGAAGGAAATGATCGCCTACTATGGCCTGAATAGACTTGAAGTGCTGTCTCTGCTGTTGCCATCGTAGGTGCTGTAGTATCAGTCTTCAGGCAGCTCCTTCTTTTTTTTTTTTTTTGATGGAAGCTTCGCAACAGTGGCAAACCTCTACACCAGACATCTCTACCAAGCGGAGATACCCGGGAGACCCCCATGCGCAAATGTCAAGGAAGTCCGATAATGTCTCTTACCTCTGTTGCGTTACAGCGAGACCAGCAACTATGTAGAAAACGACTCCAATTTGCTTGTGTCACATTGATTACTAGGTAGTTCAGGCATGTATAATCATCATTACCTTGAGTGTAAACACATACGTAAAATGAGGTCAAAACCGGTTTAGTCAAACTGGATTCAACCCCAGTCAGCCTAGTGCAAATGCAGCTATAGGTAAAACTTCACATGTACCTACCAATGCCTGCCAGTGCTGGAATAACATGGTCCCCAGGACATAAATTCTTTACTGCCCTTCCAACCTCTCGCACCATGGCCACACCCTCATTGCCACCAACTGCTGGCAGAACACTCTTCTCTGGGTATGTACCTGCTCGGCAGAAAAGTGGGCCAGCATCACTTAATGTGGATCAAACCATAGACAAGAGTATCACAGTTTGAAGGGACAGTGTGACAGTTAACATGCAGTATGCTGACTGCTACTACAGATTAACATACAGCATAAAATGGCTCCGTGAAGTGAAGTACCTTGAATCTTATTGATATCTGCAGGATTTACAGGTGCTCGTAACATGTCCACCAAAATGTCAGTTTCCTTCAGTGCTGAATGTTCTCTTGTGGAGATACTGTAAATAGGAGGTTCACTCACAGCACATGTACAGGGTGCCAGCAAATGCTACTGATTTTTAATAGAGCTAGCTACTACACACATCTCCGTTTACCCGTCATAGGCAGCTGTAGCTTGCTCAACGCACACTGCACTCTAGAACAAATTACATAATCCTCAAACTAATAAGAGATTTTGCGAACCTATTAGCATATCTAGCTGGATAGCTAGCTATGTAGCTACGCATAGCATGAATACATTAATTCTGCAAATGGTTCACGGTTCACGCACACGGATCATCGCCCGCTCACCGTGTTACCTCCACTGGATCGCCGTACGTGTCGTAGACAATAGCTTCACTCGATATTGGCCTTCCAAAACGGAGAAAACGGAGAAAACGGAGAGATAGGACACTTCCACGACAAGCCATCTTTCCTGGTGCACGTGACGGCACGTGTGCTCCTAGTTGCACAGCGGGGTCATGGACTACTAGACTTTTGCTACCGCTACTGTTCAGTCTTGTTCGTCGCAGTTAAAGCCTCTTCCATCTTTTGTTTGGGATGACAGGGGATGCGACCGAGTACAGCAGGCTGCTTCAGGGTAAGATTACCGGTGATTAGCTCTTTATATTTACTTAATTATTTTCCATAGCTTTTTAAATTTATTACTATTTAATCCACCTATCTTTGCAGACATTTCCCTTTTATTCAATTTACGTTCTTTCCCCCTTTCCCGCCTAAATCGAGTGTTTATAAGGCATGTTATGTAACTTTTCATTGCTAATGATGACTGTAGCCTGGGTTGAAATGTCTAAATAATAAAGCCTAGCATTTTCTGATGCAGCTAGCTAACTAGCCATGTACATAGCTACAGTTGATGTTTTGTGTTACTGAAGGTGTGGGCTATGTGACTGTTGTGTTTGCGGTTGCAGCTACTTCTTGATATTCTTCCACACAGCATGATAATCAAAAGCTCTGCCCATGTCATACAACATAGGTAGCAAAGCCATGGATCCACACATTGCTACATTGTTCCTAACTACATTATCCATACAGTATGCAGAACAGTGCAAGTGTTTCATGCACAGTTATACATATAGACAATTTATGTTTACATTTCTGTCTCCTCATTCACACTTCCATGTCTATACGTTGTGAGGGGGAGCTATGTACTCTACGAGTACTCTTGCTTTTGTGATGCTAATCAATACGGTCCGAAAACATAGCTAACCTGTGTTTGTGTAAGCCTTGTCATTGTTATTGAGATCATTTTGAAAGACTACCTAAATGGGTTCAAAATTGGCACTCTTCGATCTGAATCAGACATGCGCCAAACTGACGGTATGAGCCATTATTGATACAGTTACGATGTTATATTTTTGGCCGTGACATATAGCCAGACCATCGATCGATGCTGGCCTGGGTGGATTAGCTAGACCGTCCCATCTAATCGCCGGGCGCATATATATGGGCGCCTCGGGCGTTTCAGTCGGACGGTCTAGCTGGCCATACTACGATCAATGCATGCGATGCCGGATATGATGTCACGAATAGAAAACTCGCAGCGGTTTGAAACATGGCGTCCCCAATGAAGGTGGATGAAGGCCGCCTCAGAGGCCAAGGAGAAGCTGGAAAAAAGCGAAGCGCAGAAGCTAAGGCGTCAGATCTTCCCCGGAAGGTATCCCTGCCAAGTGCCACTACGCTAATCCCTGGATCAATTCCTCGCGGGACAGTGGCGCTCGACCCGTACAGGTTGGTTTGGTTGTGAATGTGAATGCGATAGGACGACGGAGGCTACTTGCCTGTATCGTGCTCCTTTCACAATGCAGATTGTCCATTAAATCCTTTGTCAAACTTTAATACTACTATTATATTATTGTGCGTCCTTCTCTTGCGTGGACAGCATCGCTGACCCGTATTTTGTGGTTACAACCCTCTGTGAAGCACTGAATAGTCGCTCATAACTAATTCCTTCTAGTTGCTTCCATAGTATAGCTTGTGTATGTATTCATAGCACTTCCCCTAGGACTGTGTGAGCTCTTTGGCTGTAAGTAGTGTGTATGTGTTTGTGGACATGTTTCATGTGTGTGGTTCTCTCATCCTCTGTGTGTCCGACATGTGTGTCACACACATGTTGTCGTGTACAATGAATGGACTGGATGAATCAATTTGTGTTGTGTGTTTTGTTGGCAATTGTTGCAGTGTGACACGGTTTGGGATCTTTGCGCTTTTATATTGTTAATGATCCTATCTGCTCTTCATCTTTCAAAACCAATGTACGTAGTCAGTGCACAATCACATGCCCACATGTGCCTTTAGGAATGATAGCTGTAGCAGGTTATGTATGATGTGGTAAGGTATCGGTACTCACAGCCTTCAAAGTATAGCAAGTGTGTACGTATTTCATATGCAGCTTGCATACATATGAAGGATGTTTGTGAAGTGAACAGTAAACCACATTCTTGAGCTTTTGTGTTATAAATAAAGCTTTGCCAGGTATGCTAAGAAGTCATATGTGCATTTTTTATTGTCATGACACACACATGCACACGCACACACACACACACACACACACACACACACACACACACACACACACACACACACACACACACACACACACACACACACACACACACACACACCTGTCTGGTAATGCAGTAACTGGCATGTACATTGTGCTGTAGTGTGGTGTGGCTAGGTGTCTTCCCTGTACCTGTGACATTATTCAATTGATTTTTATTGAATGTACGTACCTGTGATCACTTACCAGTGGCTTTTGTGTGTTGTGTGGCCCGTGGGGCAAGGCTATGCTGGAATGCATGGCATCCCCACTCGTGCACTGATACTGAGGCCATGTGCTAATTTCATTATGACTGCTTGTTGCACCTTCACTGAAACTGTTGATGTGTTCAAATTCTTTGCATTCCATCCATTCAGTACCTGCATGGCAGGCGTGCAGTTGTGATGTGTACTCACAGAGTACAATAGCATGCATAATAACCATTCTGTATATTTTCAGTGTAAAATATGTATCATTAATATAATTGATATATTGACAGTGTGCATGTTAGGACACTGTTTCCCTTGTCTCAAACTGACCTGCAAAGTGTCAAAGCTGTGACTACTGGTTGAAACTTGACAGACCGTTGTACTCTTCAGCAGTTACAAACACTAACCATCACCTGAAAGCCATTCGTTCAGCAAAATGAGACAAATGAGCAATCAGAAGAAAGACCTCACACGAGTGTATCACAGCAATGATTATAACATACTAGCACAAGCTCCTTTTCTCCTTCCACTTATCCCTGATTTATTCACAGTGCAGCTGTACAGTATTAGGTCTTTGTGCAAAGTATGTATCACACAACTTATATAGCCCTTCATCTGGATGACCAAGCGTCCAATGGTGCAGCTTCAGGCATCTTCATTACATCTCTTAACTCTACTCTCCTGGTGTACATGCATATCTACCAAGTGTAAGCTCCATTTTGCTGGAGAAAATTGGCATTCAATGTGGGGTGCCATTCACATCATAGCTATGCATTCACAATTATGTGCAACTTGGCTGTTTGATTGTCCAACTTACTAAGTAGAACTGTCCAACTTATAAGTGGACCTGTCAAACTACGATCAGTGCGCATTCAATCAGGATTTTTGCTACGTGTGGGGCAGTATGGACATACATAATTGAACTCGAAGTCTGGCCAACATAATACATGCTATAGTGTGTAAGGTAAACACAGTTTCTATGTGTTGTACCGAGGCAGGGCAGAAGCACACTTGGTTGTAAGAAAAAGAAGACCCCAGAACTACTGTTGCATAGTTAAGACAGTGTGAATTGGCCTTGTACTTAGCACCAATCAACCCAAAGCAACACAATTTCAGCATGTTGACTTTTGTCTTAAAGGTGAAGCTAACATACAGCAATAGCTGTGCCGTTGACATAGGTACGTACATGTATGTAGCTACACACGTGAGCTAACCTTGTGTTTTGCACTGACCCAAAGCCAAGCAATAGTGTGCATGCTGTGCACCTACTTACATACACTTGCATATGTAAAAGTATATAGCTAGTGGTGTATATATTTCTTAAATGTATTTCTTAAACAAATCCAGTACTAAATGTGTTTCTATCCTATTCCAATGTAGCACACAGAAAACTGTGTTCACATTACATTACACATTGTCGCAGGAAGTACACTGGCCAGACCTACTGTTTAGTTAGCTATGTTGGACGCTGTCCCACTTATAAGGTGGATAGTCCCACTTAAGTAAGTTGAACTATCCAACCTAATAAGTTGAACAGTCAAACTTACAGCACGTAGGAGAGAAAGGTTGCCATCTACACACACCTGTACGTAATGCATGCATAAATGTACGCCCGTAAGTTAGAATTTTTACCAATTAAAGGTGTTGATCGCAGGAATGTAGAAAGGTGAAGAGGAAACAATGTCTGTGAGTGTGACGACTTTTCCGCAGTCCTCCTATGGCGAATACACGAGCATGTTCATCTGTGGGAAGATGCGTACGCAGCAAACTGTCACTGCCCGCACTTGTCAGAAGAACTAGACACTTTTTTCATGGGCTACATACTCACCTGCTCCTCCCATGGCGCTCGAATTGCCAGCCATAGACTCATTCTGTTAGTGTAGAAAAGACGATTGATTCTCTACGTGTGTCCACTGTAGTTGACACAAGCAGACCAGACTTCTACGGTGACAGGCCGTCCGCCTTCTAGCCACTCTTACGGCTGCTACGAGCTTTCACTGTAACCAACCAATCAGAATGCGACAAAGATCTTGCTGTAACTTTTACTTGATCACATTTTGGAGATCGATTACGAGTCGCAGGCTACGAGTGGCAGAGTACCCACTGTTGGGAGTTTAGTCTCACATAGTCAGACTGCTTTTGCAAGGAGAGAGCAGTCTGGCTATGCAAAAGTTAGGGAGTCTTACAAGACTGCTGGTGATATAATATTTACCACCAGTTTCACTCGGTTGTCCCAGTAATGTGATACATAGAAAGGTGAAGCTTGCGTCTCTCGCTAGACACTGTACAATATGGATGTCCCACTCTGTGCTAATTTCTGCACTTAAGTATAGTGAATTGTAGAGTGTCCATGACCACGTATCCTATTACATGCAGGTACCCTGCTACTGCACCCCAGTTGGTATCCCTCAACAACCCTCTGACATTGTATGTAATTGGAGATGGTGGCCAACTACCCCTTCAAACTGCACAGGTGGTTCTGCCCCAACCTGTCAACATGGACAGCAATACAAACAACAATGGCTTCAAATTGCTGTTGTCACCCCCGGTCAGCACAACACCCCTCTCACCTCAAGTGTGTATTGTAGCCAGTAGTGCACCTAAGCAGGCCGTCAAAATGCAGACACAGGAACAGACCAGGGAAACACAGGACAGCCAACAGGATGGCACACAGACCAGAGAACAGGCAATGCATTGGTGAGTGGCATTGCATTGGTGCAGGAGGAATTGGTGTAGTACATCAGTTAGTGTGGAAATGCTGCATTGAGCTGTACAACCTCATGCTGCATTTGTCTGATTTGTTGGTGTGATTGTCGCCACGTGTCTGATAAATGGACAACATGTATTTTGTGTCTTACAGTATGGTAAGTCCCCATTAGCATTAATAATCAGTCCTGGAAATAACGGTCGAACATCGGTCAACACTTACCCTGGCATCTGTGAGTTGGAGGAAAGACAACTCAACAAGAATGCTTGAAGGACATTTTGCCACTACATTGCCAAAGGACAGAAAGGCAAATTGATGGAAACTCTCACAGAGGCGAAATTTTTCTCTACTCTTTTGGATAGGACCACTGACAAAGGCAATGCTACAATGCTGAGGATGAGCTTTACTTGTGTTGTGATGTGATGTTGAGGATGTTTAAATTTACACCCGCACAAATTATTGACATACATATAACAACTAACGAAATTATGCAAGATCCGACCAAACTGAGTTTGTACTGACATATTTCCTAGATAACCAAATGATTATTTTCAGCACTGGATAATCGGCACTTTGCAGTGAGCGTGGTCCAGTTACGATGAACATTGCATGGTCATGTGACCCGAGATATGACATCAATGTTCACCGTGAAAGATGGCGGCAAATTTTTGATCATCAGACATTCGACAAAATGCTGCATCTTTTCTCTGCTGGTAAACACTCTGGATGGCGATGCCTTATATTCTAGAAGTAATTCGATTGATCTAGATATGGTTAAGATCAAGGCTAAGCCGCTGTTGTATGATCATGACAGCCATTCGAATTCATCCTGCAATGAAGATGACTTAGAAGCTCTGGCTTTATATTCGAGTGCTAGAGATATCGAAACTCACTAAACGTTGAAAAGAAGCCTCCAGTCAACGAAAGAACTCACCAGGATATTCTTACAGTGAGAAATGGTTCAAGTATACAAGATGTTAGGATTTCACCGTGTACGTTACCGGCAGACGGTGTCACGTGATGATTTATGACGTCAACGTTCACCGTTAAACACATTAATCTAATACCTTCTAGTGGTGATTTTCTGTGCGATTGTCAGTTAGGAATAAAGGCGACAGACATTACTCTCTGGGTACTCTTACCCAGAGAGTAATGTCTGTCGCCTTTATTCATGAGGTAAACAAGAGGTGCATAGCTATAGTTAGTAAACGTAGGTCTCGTACTTTTGGTGGATGGATTTGGTGCTGAGGGAGGTGGAGCATACACCGTTTCCTGACGTGCTGCAACAAGCCATTTATCACAAGGCCCCTCAGCGCTTAGCTAATTTTGCACCCTTGTGTGATAAACTAGTTAGTGCGTTTGTGTCCTTGTGATAACTAGTGCATAGCAGTAGAACCGGTGATGCTGCCTTGAGCAAGTAGTTTAAATTCAATTGTGAATTGTGAAGTACGGTGTGGAGCCTGTGTGGAGGTGATGGGCTTTCTATAATCTCATGCTGCACAGGAGCTGGTTGTAGTGGTAGGCACTAAAATCTAGTCCCAACTATGTGTCTGCCCTTGGGTGGGAAGGAAGAGGAATTCTTATCAGTGTACAAGTAATGCATTAAATACAGTTGTTCTCAGATTTCTAGTTCCAAATGCATGTGATTACAATACTGTAATGGAGGTACCCTCGTGTGCTGTGTAGTGGTAACAGTGTTAATTGAGATCCACATTCCAATGCTGCTGCAACCACATGACTGATTGCCGTATGTATTGTGCATCAGGACTGGAAGTCTTGAGTTTGTATACAGAAGTCGGAATATGAAAGGGTCACCTGGGTAGTGTGGTACACATTTGAATTCGGACATCACTACCTTGTCCCTCTCTCAGCTATGCAGATTTCAATGAGGGTCCTTTGGATGTTGACGAGCATTTCCGCAGAAGTTTAAAGAATGTACCTGGATGTGAGGAGCTGCTGAAAGAGGCTGCTGCTAAGCAGGCAGAGAAGCAGGTCAACAAGAAAGCAACAAAGAAGGCAAAAGAGAACAAAGTGAAAGACTTTCCCCACTTTGATCACAGTGCTATCATGCCTACTCCCGAGTCTGTTGATGACCACTTTGCCAGAGCGCTTGGTGCAGACTGGGCTAAGTTGTCCAAGTTAAAGGACTGAGTGTAATGCAGCAGTTGCTGACTTGCATATGGGATATTGACCCATCCTCCACTTAATGCAGTAATGAGCTTTTCATCACTACCGGTATTCATTTATTCATTGCATGCTACCTCGAATTGATTGGGTAGTTTAACGTCCTAAATTTCAATTTCACTTACCCTTTCATAACGTTGTCCTTATATTCCTCATGTTTACAGTGGCTGTGAACATTGAGTAGCATAATTATTATTTTAGTCTTTTGTATGCATGTTTTCTCATAATCTTACATCGAAATGCAAATTTGAGAATGTTATGGAATGAGGAGAGATAATATTACATAGCCATATAGCCCATAATGATTACTATTGCTGTTTATTATAGAAAATACACATGTGCATGCGTACAGGAATACACTGTCCATTAAGTAATGAGTCGTACGTTCAGCTGCTGAGCCACACATGCTAGGAAGTTGTCTACGACCATCTCAGGAGTCACTGCAGAAATAAAATAATATATAATATAATATAGAAATGTGTCGATGAGCAGCAGAAATGACACATGCATGCCAACACAAATGAGGCAGGCCAGGTATCTGTTAGTGTATGAATATTGCAATAACTGCTAATGAAATCTTCAAATGCAGCAGCATTTTCCTTTTGTTTCCTATAATTATCATAAATATTAAAGGTTGCAGCAGCAAATGACTAGGGCACATTCTCCATGCTACTGTAGTATTTGTCTGGACAAGCACAAATCAAACAGGCAATGCAACGTCGTGTACGTACGTAATGGCCATAGCAGGTGCTGCATGCTCCTTGGTTAGTCTTACGAAAGAGCCATCTTGGAAATATGGCATACAGGCTACACCTATGTTGCAGTACAGTAAGCCTAGTTGTTTGCCAATGGAAGTGCTTAGGTGTGGGACTTCCCTGACCTTTGACCTTTCTCACCGAGATCACAAACAACCTCGGGTCAGACTAGCTCGGATTGCAGTAACTAAATGAAGGATGGTACCAAAGGAAATGCAGGAAGTGGGTAGAATTGTACATGAGAGTTCCGTACAATGGTGGGATCTATGAAGGAGGTCTAAGTCAAGTGAGTATACCAAGGGAGTAAAGTAACAACAAGAGTATCCAGGGAGTGAAGTGTGACTACTATTATAACTTACATTCTAAATGATGGTGAGAAAAGTGTCAGCAGACAAGGTGTGCAATAAGTGTATCGTTAATGTGCTGCAGGAAACAGGCCTGTTGGGGTGATCTGGCCAGCCTGGTAGACAGAGCAGCAAGGCATACGCACAGCAAACAGTAAGAGTACCATACAGATTAGGAGGTCTGCATATAGAACAAGTATGTTCAACATTATGTAACTGGCTGCATTGAACAGGTGAGCTATGTACATGGAGCCAGCATGCTGACAGAGCTAACATGCCAAATATACCAGGTATGCCTTACACAGTAGGGATGATACACAAAGAAAAAAGCAGCGGATGTGCTGACAGAGCAGACTTGTTGAAGGACAGAAAAGTATCCCGTGCATGCTAGACACGAGGAGCGGATGGATCCTAATACTACCTTTGCAGGCATGACACCAAATAGGAGTGCTGCACAGATTGAGTACATTCAGTGTTTTACTATACAGTAATAACGTAAACGTAAAAATTTTCGTGGGGTAATAAATTTCATATGAGATGCACTTGCAGGTACAGATGAGATTTTTGCATGAAAACGTTGCGCAGCGGACACTACGTGAAAATATTCTACAACAGCTTAAGTAGCAATCTGGCCATACAGCACACAGTAGCCACAGTGTTGCACGCAGATGCTGAGCTAATACTAGAAGGTCTCAGAGGTGAGCTAAGACATGATCGTGTGGCAGTGGAGAGTGAAGACACCATTACACGGTAATGACATGGGAAGTTTGTCATAGCGATGGTGCAAGTTAAGTTGTTCAACCGTTGTTACCTCTCTTCTTTGTCAGTTTCTCATTTGCTGCCTCTGGCACCTGTTTGTTCGCTTCTGCGATAAGTCTGTTGCGAGATTGTTGCAGAGAGTGGTCTCTTGGGGTCTGGTAAGTTATCTCTATAAACTGGCTGGCAGTAATGTTAACACACCATAGCGAATCGACCGCTAAAAGCAAGGTTACGTGTATAATATGGTGAACATTTCATGAACTATACTTTCGCGGTGTAATGGTGCCTGCCAATATATCTCCACCACAAAGTTTTTCATGTTTATGCTATTTTAGAATGTAATTATTGTAGATTTGTACTAAGGGATCAGACTCTGCCTCTTAAATGGAGATCTATGAGCTGTACAGGGAACTGAAGTAGCATCACTGTAATTTGATTTTATCACCTTGATTTCACACATTACCAGCTGTCACCGTCATATATTTGAACCAGCACACACTCGGTAAGTCACAAAACCATTCAAGAAGGCAGCAGTCAGCTACTGAAGTGTTTGGTGATTCCAAAATCTGGCGATCTAGAGATCTACCACACAGCAAACTGTTAAGTAAACTACTAGCATGCACACGCACATCATTGCCTTCTCAAATCATATACTAACCATGATATCCCAAAACCTTTGACAAAGATGTAACACTTCTTCCATCCAACCCACAAGGGACAATGTGGTCAAACCAACCAAGATCCACACTACAATTCAGTGCTAGACCATGCCAGCTGACACCGTGTGACACTTGAATGCCTGCATTGAAAAGAGTGCACAACTAGCTCATCACATTACCGAGTTACTTGTAACGATGCTTCCCAGTGCTCCAAGGACCACACCCTATGTGAATTATAAATGAACGCTTCCCATTACAATATTTCTGCAGCTAGAAAGCAAACAGGTCCAGTATCAAAAGAGATGGGGTACTAGTGCCATGATCGCACAGAGTGCTACGTACCAATTGCACAGATTTTGCAGTCATTGACCCACACGCCTGTTTCGTCTGCAGTGGTTGCGTCCACACCAAAGCACTTGCAAACATCTATCACTGCTTTTTCTAGGGTCCATACATAATTCCGGACCCCAACCTGCATACAGTTGAATCAAGGCATACAAAGGGACATGTAACACGTATAGTATAGTATTAATCGTGGTGCATACATAGCCTAATACAGTCAGTCTGTAATAATGGAACACAAGCACTCAATCTCAAGAAAGTATGAGGAATCTCAAGATAGCAGTATCACATTATCATCTTGCTGACCTTCATGTGTCTCAGGTTAAGCACTGGATAGCACACCAGCTGCCCAGGACCATGGAAGGTTGTTAGGCCTCCTCTTTTCACCTGGATGGAGTCCACCCCGTGCCCACACAGCAATGCACAGGAGCCAGACAGGCCAGTAGACTCACTTCAAGAACTGTGTGTATGTGCTTATAATTATTGCAACACGGTCCAAATACAATAGAACAGTAACATGCATAAGCCATTTCAGCCATTATTAAGCTAGATGTGGCTTAATGTAGTTGTAGCTAGATGTAGTAAACACACCTATAGTATACTTAATTAAGTAATCATTGTCAATTCTGTCAGGCAAGTCATAAGCAAATGATATCCATATTCTCCATCTTTATGGCCAAACCTTTATCACTGCAGCTCCTGCTTTCTTTAAGTAATCGGCAACAGCTGCATCTTCCTTCTCTCTTCGACCTAGAGTGTAAACAGGGCTGTGTTCTACAGTCACAATGGTCCCAACCTGCACCGCAATAGAAGAAAATGAAGTACATACATGGTGGACAGAGCCAGCTGGCATGGTAGTAGCACTACAAATGTTGAGAACAGGGTGACCTGGGGTAACGACATTGATCCAATGCAAATAGTTGACAATAGTCTTTTATCATTTTCTTCACAGCATGATGGCATGTCATAGCAAACAATCTCTAGAGCGCACAGAAAGAACAGGGTTCATGGGACATATACTAAGTATCCAAATACAACATACGACCAAACTCCAACACATATACACTAAAGCAACCATATTGCACTATAGCCATTTAAAACTGCTGCTGCTACATAGTAGGCGCAGTACATGTGCTCGGTATATATATATGTGGTACCAAGGCTACACAGGGTATGCATACACTTATCATAGGTAGCCATTTGATATTTCAATATTCCAATGTTGTACATATGGCGTTTTCATACCTAAATTGTTTGTCTACTGATTATAAAATATGTACTACCATAGACTACTGTCACAGAAAAGGGCAAAGAGTTACATGGGAGCTCTGAGTACAACATTAGTGACCCTATGTCCATTAACGATCGGGCTACAAGAAGATCAGTCTGTGAAATTAATAGCCTGTTGCCATACTGTACGAGAACTTTCGTTCTGAGTGATCAAAAATGGTACTTACCACAGGATCGTGATTATTAATGTCCACAGAACGATGTCTAGACACCAAGACTTCCTGGAGTCTGAGTATTTGGGTGTAGTTTGCTATAGCTCGACGTCTCCACACATGGACACGCATATCTTGGGAAACCCCCTCGTTCTCACGTGACAAAGCCGCCGGGAACCGCCATTTTATTTTGGAAATTTGCATTGTGTTTGACTACTCCAAGCGCTCAGACAGCGAAGAACGTATCTTTCTATCGCATACCATTGATATGGACTGGAAGAAGCAGTGAAGAGATGGAACTGAGCAGGCGGCAACAAGGTTTTTAGTGGCAATTTCTAAAGCGGACTTAACAGAAAGCACGTTGAAAAATGACCGTAATTGCTCCACTAAATCTGGAGCACTTAAATGTGGAAAGTTCCTTTAAACAAACGAAGACAGTTACTAGAGGAAGAGAACCGAGTGGCTAGGGCGAGTGAAGGCAGGTGGGACCACCTCATAGACACCAAGCTATGCTTTAACAGACCGGACCCGTGGCGGCAATTATGACGTCACAGGATAGGTTAGACACCTTTGCCATCAAAGAATTTACAGTCGATTTCAGTTTGCTTGTCCCATCGCGAAAGTACGAAGAACCAACCTTCGTTTACCATACTCAGTGACGTGTCTGTATAGCTTGCATTTGATTGGTCAGTTAGGATTTTTGTTTTTCCACGATGGGCCAAGCAACCTGAAATTGACTGTACGGAATAGCCTCTAGAGTAAGCATGCAAGATTGAATGAAGCCCATTGAGCCGATCCAGGTTGCCTACCGATGACGTTAAACTTTCTGTGACATCATAATGGTCGCCATGGGTGCTGGCCTTAAAGTCAGTTGGTCCAGTACATATTCAGTAGGTGAAATAAGTATGTATACTAGAAAAGAATAAAAATTTTCTAGAAAAATAGTAAGAATGTAGGGATGGCACAAAAAGGACAGAAACAAGAGGGGATGTCGCGGTGAAGTAAGTGCTGTGTGCGGTTTCCACACAAGGCTCTATTGCACCATATCCCTACATCTGGCAGCAGCATGTAGCTAATCAGTAAGTGGTGTCGAAATGGATTGAGTGCATCGAAAGGAATATGTAAAATAATTGGCAAGAACAGATCTAGACTCAAGTATATACATAGTTAAAGGAATTTAGTTGCTCCCACTTTACAGACCAAGAGCAACAGCTGATGCAGAATGCTGCCAGATGTAGGGATATGGTGCAATAGAGCCTTGTGTGGAAACCGCACACAGCACTTACTTCACCGCGACATCCCCTCTTGTTTCTGTCCTTTTTGTGCCATCCCTACATTCTTACTATTTTTCTAGAAAATTTTTATTCTTTTCTAGTTTCTGTACTTTTTATGTAAGTCAACTTATAGCTTTCTCTCATTAGTATATCATATCCCGGCCAGTTTTAGCTATTAATAAGTTATAATTGACTTGCTTCAGTGAACATCTTGTGATACAAAACTGGGGGGATAAAGTTTACCGGACCGAGATGAATTACCGTGTCCACTGATACTGAGACATCTTGCGAACGTTTCCTTATCAGTCTTGGACGATATCAACAAGAATTCCATGGCGCACCACGCTTGGTAAGCCTTATGCCAATCTTGCGCTTTACCAAGCAAACGCGAACATCGGCGCGCTGCCCCAGAGGCCATTTTTCAAATAGGTGACGTCATTAGAACATGGCGGATTTCGCATAGCTCTGTCGCTGTGAGCCACGAAAACCTTGATGTTGAATATTATCGCTTTGACTACCAGTTCTATCAAAGAATACAGTTCGGGAACTTTCTAGTAGTTTCGTCCTAAAAGCGCTCCAATAGCCCCCTTCGTTCTTGAGTTACAGCTGGCGAAGAAGAAGAAGAAGAAGAAGAAAACGAAACCCGGGATTTTCGAAGCGCCGTTATTTCTCATCGGGATATGTTCGCTTGCCTTTAAGGTCAGTTTATAGTAAGACCGTTCTATATTCAGCTGTACGTAGCCTTCTTTCGCCGGTTTTTGCGTATTTTCGAATTTCGCTCCTATACCAATGTATAGGGAAAACGAAACACCCTGTGCCATCCCTACATAGAGAGTGCTACCGCACTCTCTGATATGCTTGCTTGTTACTAACTGTCAGGTAGGATTGGTGGGTGTAATATTGCAGTGGAAACAGAGGAATCTGGGGAGCAGATTTCTAAGTACAGAATTGCACAATACTTCAGGGAACATTGCCAATAGACAATTCAATCTGGAGAGGAGTGCCAATTAATTCACAAATAGTTAAAATGCACTGTACGTTTGTACCGGTTACAGTGTGCTACACAATTGAAGTGTGCGTAGTGTGTGCATTGCGTGATTGCTGAGTCTTGTGTCGCTAGACCAAAAATGAAAGAAGGAAGTGGTATTATAACCAGTGCTTACCACACACAGGCACGACCATTGCAGGAACAATGTATGTGCTCCTTGGCACCTGTGAAGGGCAAGAATCGACTTGCACACAGTTGCCAGACAGTACACATGCACTGATTGCCACCTTCGTTAATTCCATTGAGCCCAACCACTCTTCAAGATCTAGTCTCTCTGGCCCTCAGCTTAGCTATATAACGGACATACACATGGTAGATACCCAGTCCACTACACACATGCATGGACTTGTCTCCTAATGCAGATGAATGGCTTGACTGGATGTTTCAACCAAATCTTATAATTAATTAAAGCCGAATGCTTTGTCGGCAACTTAAACTCAAAATCCCCAGCCATAAATTGCATTGCTGAAGCGCTCCTAGACAACTTTATGTAACATTTACATTACACTCCTATAGTACTGTAAATGCCATACTAAATAATTGCTTTCATATCTCAGCAGTACCTTCTTCTACAATTAGATACTTTAATCTTGTGACACTCTTCTGGCTTTTACCTATGTAACTATATAGATGTTAGTAGCTTTTAACTATATGTCGAGTTAGTAGATGTGATTAATGGGGTGTTGTTGTGTAATTTGGGTTTAATGTGTTGCAATACTATAGCTATTACTGTAGTGATAGTGATATTAGTATATATATATAATGCATGCTAAGCAGTGGTGATGTATGAAGCTACGCAGGTGGGGTTAACTAGCACTGGCCATTTAGATGATGCTGAGGATAGTTTGAAGATGGATAATCTGTCATGAGGTACACACACATCTATAACATGGATATTTTCCTCATTTCCCAGCTATGTGTAGTACTACCTATATATAGAATGAAATCATGCCTCACAAACAGATGGTCCAGCAGACAAGGCTGTTATTCACTGTATGCTATACATTCTAAGCTTATCAGCAAATGATTTCTGCTCTTGTCAAAATGATAAGCAGCTATTTCAAAAGGTATGTCTTAGCTTTATCTAACCTATGTATTATGTTTGGTATTGCTGTGCCATTTCTTAAACTTGTATTGGGATCGTCAGGGTTTCGATCGCCCTCAAGTCCACCGTACCATCCTGTGGTACACTCAGACTGAGAGTGAGGTCATGAGTACCGCTGGCAAGTGCTTGTGGCCGCCATGGGCTTGTGCCTGTGTAGGAGTGTGAGATGCAAAGACTTTCAGTGATTAAAGCTATAAAAAATATTGGTATGCAGTGATATTTGTGTATGTTCATTATTCACAGTTGTTCTGTAAAAATAGCCCACAGTTGAATCAAAAGACGAGGTTGCTGGAAGGTTTAGCCTATTGAGTCAATCATGGGCTAGTGTTTAGAAACACCTGTTAGCATAAACCTCCCTAGCCACTCCATACCTTATAGTATATGATGGTCTATAGTCAGCTCTCAACTTATTGTATACTTACAAATAAATGGTGTTTCTTCATCAAGCTTGCAACTGAACTCCACGTTACTTTGGGAAGAACTGAAGGAAATGTAGGCACTTGAGTCCCAAGGGAAAGCAGTAGCTGTAATTTGTTTCTGTGAAGGTGGTTGTACTGCACATTTAGAAAAGATAATATCATGAATACATTCAATCAGTGAGTAAACTGAGTGAATGTGTGCTCACGGAATTTGGTATCGAAATACATGGCCTCAGAACCCTTGTCACAAACTAGCTCCACCTTATAACGTCCAATGGCTGCAATGGCTATCTCCACTGTTCCAACTGCCGTATTCGCTGCATAGCAAGGCAGTACAAAGTTTACCATGTTCTTTTACTTCTGTTCTGCCCACAGAAACATACCTTCCACTTCATTCAAAGAGGAATCTGTGATTTTGTACTGGCATTCACCAGCATCCTTGTCCCAGGATATAGTTACTTTATTGTCACTACCACCAATGGCAGCGAATGGACATGGCATTACGTCTGTTCGTTGGAAGAGAATGAAATATGTAGTACACAGAACATAGTAGTAGTGGCATGTACTGGACTTCCAGTTTGACAGTGATCAAAAATACTGAACCCAGTGTTATAAACTAGCATCTCACCACAAACTTACGCAGCTGCAGTCCATCTTTAGCTAGTGCAACTGCTACACCTGTATGAGAGATACACCATACTTCTGTAGCAATTATTGAGTCATACGTATAAGTTAGACACTAGCTACATAACTGAACATACATGCTGCTAAAAGTACAACTCTCCACATGTTGCCTTAAGCCACAGATATGATTTATTGAGCTGATGCAGAACTGTCCTCAGTCAACTGGGGTGTGGATCACAAGTGCTGGCTAGCTGCTGCTACCTTCCTTTTATACCTATAGCAACCTCATCACTAAGTGTACTTTAAGTGGGAAAATTATGTATGCCCACTTACCTGCAGTTACATCATTGATTCTTGATTGATTACTAGTATATAGCCTTGATTGGCCTTGAAAATGTGCATTTGGCAGGAACTATGTAAGTCTTTGTACGTACCTTTATGTGTCAACTGGTGTCATGCATACTCCTATTTAATAAATTGTGAAATGACTGTTTTGTGATTACTGGACTATTTAATTATATATCATGAGTGCACATGACCTACCACATAGTTTGAAATTTGAATGCATGCATGCAGTTTCTGTAAGGCATGGAGTGAAGTGTATTCTAATCCAGACAAATTTCCTGTGTCTCTAATTTGTGCCACTGGACTTGCAGAAGAACAGAAGAAATGCACTGTCAATAACGAAAGTTTCTTTCCTATGTTAATTCATTTGTATGTAGGCATAGTCTGTCTAAAAGGATGTTGCCGTTTGTTTACCTTCTCAGTGAATCAATAAAAGGCAGCAGTCAGCTGCCAATACATTCAGTGAGTAAAAACACCTTGGCTAGTGAATTCAGCAAGATCTACCGGGTAGCTACTGCATTTTGTTAGAGCACCTGTGTAGCTACTGTATATTATTACACTGGCATTTGTAATTGGGAAATTGACAAGAAAGATACTACTTAGCATGTGTCAATATTATAAACTTACAGTGCAGTGCTACTGGGTGACATCAGTGGCAGCAGTGGCAGTGGTTCAACCCCTGCCAGCTATGCCGGTGGTGTGACTTTGGTTTCCAGTGTGGTGGTGTTTACAAGGAGGACTGTCCTCACTTCCTAGTGATTACTGCATGACACAACTGTTAATGTAAAACACTTTGCCTATGGATAGTGTGGATATCCCATACATGATTTGCCTACAATTAACTGCTACTACTTGATGTACCTCCACTACTGCACACCACTATAGGAATTGTCAGACAAGACCACAATCTGCTACTACTTGATGATCCATGTCTAGGAAAACCATGTTCCAGCTGGATGGGTGAACCTGTCAGCACACCAAAGCCGCGTGTGAGGTCAGCAGAGGCACATGCATGCAATGAAGTGTGCTTGTGTATACACATAGGTGTATGTTTTTGACAGTACTCAGTGTGCAGTGTATATGTGTGTGGATGATGAGTGGTTGTGTGTTGGTGGATGGCGACTACTCCATGAATGGTCCGATCACTTGTCACGTGCTTATAATGGGATATGTTATAAACACATTGGTTGTGAAAGCACCAAGCTTGCAATGTATAGAGGCATATGTACTAGTAGGAGTGAAATATTTACTGTATGTGGTGTATAAATCAAGGTAATTGCACTATATCCCTACATCTGGCAACGTTGCATTGCATAGGTGCATTCATGGGGAGGGCATTCCCCAAATTTTTCATATACATAAACAGTCAACATTATGCTGCATAATGTAGGTAGCTAAGTAGCTAATTGGAAAGTAGAGCCGGAAGGGGTTACATGAACTGTTTACTTCAATAGACCAAACTGAATCTATAATGTTTTACCAGGAAGAAAACACAGCTAGATTTTGAAAATATCATATTGCTAGCAGGAGCACTTGCTTGCAGCAGGATTCTATGCTTTGTATGCTAGTAGTGACTCCTGGGGGCGTTTGCAGAATGTGCTTTGCTGTAATAGTGTTCCAGGACAGTGAGTGCCCCTTGTTATGGTAGGAGTAGTCTAAAATCATGTAAGCGTTGCGTTCTTAGCTTAGCGACACATCTGCAAGTCATTCGCTAGATCGTTTTTCAATTCAGCGAAACGTTAAAATCAGCCATGGGAGCCATTAGCTGGAAGACCAAAATATGTATATCTGTCCTATGGGAAGGGAAAGCCTGAAGTAAATTGTGAAATTGCATAGAACAACGGCCAACTTTAACCACTGGAAGACACTCTTAAGTCAGTTCTCTGTAACCTGTGCAAGTTTGGAGAGTTTCTCGCCATAGTGTAGGAGGAGGAGTTGTGTGTGTAGGTCTTGTGTGGTGCCTTTGGTCTTTCCTTACTCTGTCCTGCTGTCTCATCTTTGTCCCATGTTAAGGACGAGGCTCGGGTAGTCCGCCGAATAGCTCTTTCTTAGGTACTCTGTAATCTTTCATTCTTGCTAAGTGTCCAATCCAACAGAGGGATGGTGTCTTCTAATGAGTCCTCCATACCAAAGCGCTTGGCAATTTCGATGCTGGTAATATCCTCAATTCTCTGTTGCTCAGATGTTATCCCCAAAGATTCATTTGAGACATCAGTTGGAAGGACTCCAGTTTCCTGGTTATATTGCATGGGGTGGTCCGTGGTTTCTAATCCATACAGCAATGCCTCCACAACTGAGTTGTACACAAGGATCATGGTGGTTAAACATGAATTTCTGTTTCTGAACACTAGCTCTTTTAAAATGTCAATTGCATGTGAAGCTTTGGTGGCCAACCTTGCACAAACTTCTTTCTCTATGCTTCTACAACTCACCTCAGGTACTGATAGTCAACCACGCACTCCACACTTCCTCCTGCAAGCTGTAAAGATTGTAAGTGCTCACTGTGAGAGGTCCCAACAGCCATCAGCTTGGTCTTTAGCATGTTAAGTGACAGCCCGCAGTCTGAAATCAGTCCCACTAGCACAGTGGCAGCAGCCTCCACGGTCCTCTTGCTGGTGCCCACTGCAGAGACCTTCAATTTTTCTGGCTCCCGAGCTCTCTCTCCAACCAGCTTTCAACCATACCACCCCAATGCCTCAGCCTATTTCATAAATGTATTGCACATCTGCATTGAAGCCCTAACTGTCTAGACACAAGTATACATCATTATCTATCCTAAAAATTATCCCTTATAGGCATCTCTTTGAATTACAAATTTAAGTAGAATGTGCAGTTGTGCTGAGTTTAATAATCAGTGAAGATGAAGAATGCTAGTGAATAGAGTGATGCTTTGCAATAGGTTGATGTGCTAACAGTGCCTTTGTGTCAAATTTGGAGGTAGTATTGTTGTGTTTTGTGTAGCATATACTGTGTCAGAACTGTATGTGTTACAGTACAGCAGTTAGGTTTTGGGGTAATATTACCAGTGATTAGCTTAGCAAGTATCACCTTACCATATGATATGTTCCAACTTCCCATCAAATAGAAACATTTTCCATACATCTACATATGTAATGTAATTATTCAGGTGTCTAGTACATGGAACTGCATGTATAGTTGCAAGTCTTGATCCGTGCGCGCTTGCACTGTGAACACAGTCTTGATCATGTATATATATATATATATATATATATATATATATATATATATATTATATATATATATATACCACTAAACCTGAACCACATGATTAGGAAGTGGGTTTGGGCGACCTATGTACGTACCAATAACTGGATGCTAATGGTGGCTAAAGCATGGCTAATAACATACATAATATCTTGTAAGCATCCTCAGACCCGAGGTGGACCGAATCTAGCTTGGTTTCAGCTATATAGTGAAGATGGGTCTAGTGACACGGGTATATAGTGCTACTTAGTAACATCAGTGTCAAGCAGTGGCAGTGATTCAAAACCTGCCAGCCATGCAGGCATGACTGTGGTTTCCTAGTGGTGTTCGAAGAGAGAGCATCCTAGCGATAACTGCCTGGCACAACTGTTACTGTAAAGCACTTTACATATGGATAGTGTGAATGGTGCATACATGATTTGTCCTACAATTAACTGCTACTACTTGATGTACCTCCGCTACCTCACACTACTGGGAATTGTCAAACAAGACCACAATCCACTACTACTTGATGATCCATATCTAGGAAAGCCATGTTCCAGCTGGATGGGTGAACCTGTCAGCCCACCAAAGCCACGTGTGAGCTCAGCAGAGGCACATTCATGCAATGAAGTGTGCTTGTGTATACACATAGGTGTATGCTTCTGACAGTACACAGTGTGCAGTGTACGTGTTTGTGTGGATGCTGAGTGGTTGTGTGTTGGTGGATGGTGACTACTGTATGAAAGGTCCGACACTTGTCACGTGTTTATAATGAGATCCAATGTGTACACATTGGTGTTAATGCATGCAAGCAGCTAGCTTGCAAAACTCTATCATCTACATAAGTGTATGTATTATGCATATTATGCATACTTATGTATCATACCTTTAGTAATCTGATGCCATGTTCAAACAACAACTTCAACTATGCACAATGTAGTTTTGTTGTAAAATCAGAATAGATCTTCAGAAGGCATTACCGAGGAAGCTTTCTAAAGTGTGAAACAAAGTATATTTAGTAACCCTCATAACTTTAAGTATACTTTAAACCTTATAAATGGAAAACAGCATCACAAGGAAACAGGCATATGCCATGTACCAGTAAACCTGAAGCAATGATTAAGAAGTGGGTTTGGGTCACCTATGTTTGTACCTATAACTGGATGCTAACGGTAGCCAATGCATGGATGATTTATAAAATATTGTGTGAGCATCCTTCGACCCGAAGTGGAGTGAATCTAGATTGATTCCGACTAGTGAAGAAGTGCCCATTCACAGTGGTATACCATTGCTAGCCTATCCCATGCTTTGCCCCTACACCCCTACCCTGTAGCTAATGCTTGGTATAATCTTCAATTTATTCTAATTATCTCTTTTGCCTCCTGCTGTGCCCTGATGGAAAGAAAGGGTCCATGACAGAAACACAATTATTGAGAGACACAACAGCTAATAGTGGGTAATAGGAGCTAGCAGAGAGGTCAGTTGATTATCTTAACTTGTGTAGCTACTGCATATTATTCTTACAATAGCATTCATAATTATTGGAACAGTGACAAAAGAGAGATATATATAATTCTACCGTGTGTCAACTATAGACTAAGTACAGTGCTCCCAGTGCTACTTAGTGACATCAGTGTCGAGCAGAGGCAGTGGTTCAAGGGATTCCAACCATGCAGGCATGACTTTGGTTTCCTAGTGGTGTTTACAAGTATCCTAGTTATCCTAGTGATAACTGCACAGCACCTGGCACAATTGTTACTGTAAAGCACTTTACGTATGGATGGTGTGAATGGTACATACATGATTTGTCCTACAATCAACTGCTACTACTTGATGTACCTCCGCTACTGCACACTACTATAGGAATTGTCAGACAAGACCACAATCCGCTACAACTTGATGATCCATATCTAGGAAAGCCATGTTCCAGCTGGATGGGTGAACCTGTCAGCCCACCAAAGCCACGTGTGAGCTCAGCAGAGGCACATGCATGCAATGAAGTGTGCTTGTGTATATACACATAATTTGGTAGAGGCTCATTGCTACGGCATAGGTAGGACTGGGCAAATTTTTGAGCAATCACGTAGCAGTGAAGAAACAGATAGAAATGTAGACGTTTCGACCGCGAAGGTCTTCGTCAGTACAATGCACGTCGTTTGTGGACAGAATCCATGAGATCGAGATGGGGCCACAAGATCGAATGATCAGCTTTGACGTTACCAATCTCTTTACGCAGGTACCCGTGGACGAAGCCCTCCGGGTGGTGGAAGAACGGTTGTCTGCCGATGACTCCCTGAAAGAGCGAACCAGTATCCCCACACCCCAGCTAATTGAACTCATTGAACTCTGTGTACGGTCAACGTACTTTCAGTTCCAAGACAAGTTCTTTGAACAAACAGACGGAGCAGCCATGGGTTCCCCCCTTTCACCTGTCCTTGCTAACCTGTACATGGAGCACCTGGAGGAGAATGCCCTGCGGACAGCCCCACTGCCCCCTCGTCTCTGGCTACGCTACGTGGACGACACATTCGTCATCTGGTCGCACGGACAGGATGAGCTACAACGTTTTCACGAACACCTCAATGGACAACACCCGAAACTAAAGTTCACCATTGAGCACGAGAAGGAAAACAAGTTAGCCTTCCTGGACGTACACGTGACCAGGAGCGAAACCAGACTGTGCACAGGGGTCTACCGTAAGCCCACCCACACGGACCGCTACATCCCCTTCTACTCACACCACCATCAGAGAACCATCACAGGGGTATTGAGATGTATGTGCAACAGAGCCCACCAAATCTGTGACTCCACATCCGAAAAGCCTGAACTCCAGCACCTCCAGAGGGTTTTCCAAGCCAATGGCTTCCCCGAGGACCTAGTGAAGAAGACACTCTCTCGTCGACCCACCTTTCTCACTCCCCCTCCCTCTGAACCTGCGAGCGAAGACCCACCAAAAACCATGTGTCTCCCCTATATTCAAGGACTCAGCGAGAAGTTGGAGAGAGTATGCACTTCCCTTGGGGTAAAGGCAGTCTTCAAGCCAATGAGGACCCTCAGGCAGATCCTGATGCAGGTCAAGACCCGCATCCCGGAGGAAAGGAAGAGAGGAGTGGTCTACGAGGTCCCCTGTAAAGAATGCCATCAAACCTACATCGGGGAGACCAAGAGAACGCTCAAGGTGAGACTCAGCGAGCACAAGCAGGCGGTGAAACGTGGAGACCCAAAGAACGGCATCGCAGTCCATTCCCATGAGTCGAGCCACATGATTGACTGGGATGGTGCAAGAGTGAGGAGGAGCGGTATGATTGGCTACTGGCAGAGAAGAACAACCGAAGCCATCCGCATTAAGTTGAGCGAGAAGACCATGAACCTGGACGGTGGCCTACAGTTGTCCACAGTATGGAACCCTGTCCTGAACCCACCCTGACCAACCCATGGGTCCTAGTAGGTCTGTGTCCCTTCACCCCTCACAAGATCCACTATTTTCATCCTTATCATTATTACCATATTACCCATTATTATTATTATTTAGTGTTATTTCATTTTCATTATTCGTTATTATTATTATTACTCATGACCTGTCACCTGTCACCTCATCAAAGACATTCCCGCCTTTATAACGTCACTAGGTTGCTGTATATATTAGGCCAATCACTCAACACCTTCTTCAGCATTGTACTGACGAAGACCTTCGCGGTCGAAA
Organism: Aplysina aerophoba; assembly: GCA_949841015.1. Taxonomy (NCBI): domain Eukaryota; kingdom Metazoa; phylum Porifera; class Demospongiae; order Verongiida; family Aplysinidae; genus Aplysina; species Aplysina aerophoba. The sequence continues at coordinate 3,622,881 of OX465038.1, forward strand.
CGTCTACATTTCTATCTGTTTCTTCACTGCTACGTGATTGCTCAAAAATTTGCCCAGTCCTATATACACATAGGTGTATGCTTTTGACAGTACACAGTGTGCAGTGTACGTGTTTGTGTGGATGCTGAGTGGTTGTGTGTTGGTGGATGGTGACTACTGTATGAATGGTCTGACACTTGTCACGTGTTTATAATGAGATCCAATGTGTACACATTGGTGTTAATGCATGCAAGCAGCTAGCTTGCAAAACTCTATCATCTACATAAGTGTATGTATTATGCATATTATGCATACTTATGTATCATACCTTTAGTAATCTGATGCCATGTTCAAACAACAACTTCAACTATGCACAATGTAGTTTTGTTGTAAAATCAGAATAGACCTTCAGAAGGCATTACCGTGGAAGCTTTCTAAAGTGTCAAACAAAGTATATTCAGTAACCCTCATAACTTTAAGTATACTTTAAACCTTATAAATGGAAAACAACGTCACAAGGAAACAGGCATATGCCATGTACCAGTAAACCTGAAGCAATGATTAAGAAGTGGGTTTGGGTCACCTATGTTTGTACCTATAACTGGATGCTAACGGTAGCCAATGCATGGATGATTTATAAAATATTGTGTGAGCATCTTTAGACCCGAAGTGGAGTGAATCTAGATTGATTCCGACTAGTGAAGAAGTGCCCATTCACAGTGGTATACCATTGCTAGCCTACCCCATGCTTTGCCCCTACACCCCTACCCTGTCCATGACAGAAACACAATTATTGAGAGACACAACAGCTAATAGTGGGTAATAGGAGCTAGCAGAGAGGTCAGTTGATTATCTTAACTTGTGTAGCTACTGCATATTATTCTTACAATAGCATTCATAATTATTGGAACAGTGACAAAAGAGAGATATATATAATTCTACCGTGTGTCAACTATAGACTAAGTACAGTGCTCCCAGTGCTACTTAGTGACATTAGTGTCAAGCAGAGGCAGTGGCTCAAGGGCTTCCAACCATGCAGGCATGACTTTGGTTTCCTAGTGGTGTTTACAAGTATCCTAGTTATCCTAGTGATAACTGCACAGCACCTGGCACAATTGTTACTGTAAAGCACTTTACGTATGGATGGTGTGAATGGTACATACATGATTTGTCCTACAATCAACTGCTACTACTTGATGTACCTCCGCTACTGCACACTACTATAGGAATTGTCAGACAAGACCACAATCCGCTACTACTTGATGATCCATATCTAGGAAAACCATGTTCCAGCTGGATGGGTGAACCTGTCAGCCCACCAAAGCCACGTGTGAGCTCAGCAGAGGTACGTGCATGCAATGAAGTGTGCTTGTGTATATACACATAGGCATATGCTTTTGACAGTACTCAGTGTGCAGTGTACGTGTGTGTGTGGATGCTGAGTGGTTGTGTGTTGGTGGATGGTGACTACTGCATGAAAGGTCTGACATGTGCATAAAATGGGATGCATTATGTACACATTAATTTTCCAGTGATTACTGCCATTCAGCACTATCTCCCCACACTAGGTACAGTGTATAAATTCCCATCCTGCCTAAAGAGCGCTCAGTCAGGCTTTGACTGTCAGCCTCTACCTGTTCCCCCATTCCCTCAGTTGCCATAATACTTATGGGCTATTTCATCCTGCTCCTCATCATTCCCACAGCCTATAGCTACGTGTATGCCTGCCTAATACTGTGCTTGTGATATTTTGCCATGGTTTATGCTGACGACAAAAATCTGCCTGTACATGTTGCAGTTTACCTGCATGTTGCTCATAGGACATTGCCATGTAGTCCTCAGTTGCCAGTTACCTTCACATGTGTAGCTAACATGTTTATATGCATTTAAATAACATTTGTAGATAGTACATTAACAGAAGATATAATACTACTGCTACTAGTGTTACATGGTGACACCTGTGTCAAACGGTAGCAGTGGTTCAAACGCTGCATGCCAGCCATATGGACGCTCCAAGCCCTATAAAGGCATGACATTTATTATCTAGTGGTGTTCACAATAGGAGAGATATCCAGTTTTTTTAGCAATAACTGCCTGGCACAACTGTTACTGGAAAGCACTTTGCATACGGATAACATGGATGGTACATACATGATTGAGTAGTATCTGTGGACTATGATACTACCTCTCAGTTAACTGCTACTGCACTTTATTCGGATTTGTCATACTAGGCTACAACATGTTACTCCTGCATGATTCATGTCTAGGAAACCACATTCCAGCTAGATGATTAAACCTGTTAGGCAATCGATGAGATTAGCAGAGGCACTTATTAGGTGTGATTGTGTGTACACTTTGTATGCTCTTGACAGTATTCAGTGTGTATAGCGTGTGTGGATGCTAAGTGGTCATACGTCAGTGGAATGGTGACTACAGTAGTGAAAGGTGTACATATGTGTGATACTTGGTCATGTGTTATTATGGGATGCATTAGGGACACATTATACTATGTACACAGCTAGCTTAGAATATAGACTAGCAGCAGCAGACTTTTATATAGCATATTGGCTTCAGAGGTATGTAGCATATCATTTTAAACTGACTGGATCACGGATGTAGACCACTTTAGACGTCTAGATCATTTATAGATGTATAATTTGTATGCAACTTGCATCATATATACGTAGATCTAGACTTGTTAGCAAATCATTCTGAGAATTTAGGGTGCATGGAGTAAATGTATGGTACACGCATATTATGCACCCATGCACACAACACACAAAGTCTAGTAGTAAAAAAGAAAAGCTAGAGCATGATGGAACTTTAGCCACGATAATTAAACTGCATGCATACTAACATATCATACATAGCAATCTAATTTTTAACCATTTACTATACTTAACCGACTTTATCAAATATACACGATATTTAATTAATGCTAGTCACTAGAGGAGAAAATGTTACAGAGGAAATAGGAGTTTCAAATGTATAAAATATTTAACTGGATACGAAAGCTTCTATATAGTAGAAGGAAGCTACAGAAAGAAAGAAGATGAGATGAGCTGGTTATACAGTCATACAACATAAGCTAGATCTACGTATCATTGCTTCCTGCTTGTGGTCCTTGTATATGCTACGTAAAACGTAACATCATTAAAAACTTTCCTATAACAAATGAAATGATCTGTCTGATTGCATCACTTCCTTCCTGTGGTCATTTGCTTCTATGTGCTACTCTATATTCTTTGGAGTAACATGGATTCCAGATACTGCATATAGTATAATTTGGATTAATGGATTTCCTGCTACAGAAGACAGGAAGTGCTGGGAGTAAGATAAAAGGATGCTGAGTGACCTGTCCTTCACATTTTGTGGCTGGTAGATTTGTCAGTACCTGGAGCAAGTCTATATTGAAATGCGACCTTCCATCCTTTTTGCTGCCAGTTAGTTCATAACCTAGCTTCCTGTGTTGTGGTATGGAAAATTCTTGCTGTAGTGACTATGGCAAAACATTTTTCATATTTTAGTTGCACTTTTCAGCCAAATTGGTGGAATTGAAGCCCAAGAAGAATGTCAGATGAATACACCATCAAGACTTGACATTAGCGCTAACAATACATTCAAAGTAACTGTGACCTATCCTTATAAATTTTCTTGCGATATAACAGTGGAGGACGCCTATGCGAATGATGGGAAAGTGTATGGTTCTACAAATTGTAAGTCCCCTAAATAGTTAAGGACTGCAGGTTTTGTGTTGGTATGTTGTGTTTACAATGAATATCTTTCCCTGTGATTCCTTAGGTGTAAACTTCAATTGCAAAACATTTGAGATGAAATCTCCATTGTGCACCACTGATTATGTTGTGAAACCTCAATGCGTTGGGTATAACGAGAAATGTATTGCGCATCCTACAAGATCACAACCTTTTTCATGTAAGTTCTTTGCACCGCTCATGAGCTATGATGGTATTTTAAAGCGGATTGTACCACTTATTAAGTGCACTGTAAATATGCAATCCTGGTGAGTGCAACAAAGTACATTCTGGTATAGTGTATAGGTACACAGTTTCTGCATTTTCAGTATTTTCGGTATTTTCAGGCTTCCATATATTTCATTCTCTTTACTACCATTTGCTTTGTTGAACTATAAACTTAGAACATTGTACAGATCACTATATTTGGTATATTATTTAAATCATATGCACTACCGATAGGCAGGATGTATCTCTATTTCTTTATTCATCTCCTTGTGTCCGTCCAATGTTCCCTTTAGTGAGCAGCATTCCAATCAAGGGTTGCCCACCTGGCCTTATTTATGCCTGCAGCGGGAACGTATGTGAAAATGACCAAATCTCAGATGGCACTGGCCCGGGATGCTACTGCCCAAATAATGCCTATCTTTATCAGAAAGATGGTACATGTTTGAATCCTACAGATTCTCAGTGTGGACAGACTCCAGCCACCAGTGAATCAGTCAACCTCTGTAAGCTGAGTCAAAAAGCTTTTTGTAACTGCATTATGAGCTAAGCAATTTGCATGAAGAATTATGTTCTATTATACTTGTTTGCTTAAATTTAGCCAGTCAGCTAATGTCTTTGAATTGCAACTATTGCTGTGTGCATTGTCCTCTTAGCAATTCCAGCATTTATGTTATTAGAAATGTGTTCTATCTGTTTGGCACTCACGTCACATGCCACAAATGCCCATTGTGTGTTGTTAATCTGAGCCTACCCTGCTTACTGCAGTTGTCCAGCCTTGTGTTGAGGCAGAGAAAGCAATGGCCATTACCTGGAATCCTCAAACCTATCGCATTGTCAGACTTGAAGTGCGGGATTCCACTGGTGACTTAGTTGGTAAGATTCTGCGCTTATAAATATGTCATGCTTGGTTACACTCCAGTTTGCAGCCACAGTGATGTTATTCATCAGATATTTTCCTTTTCAGTTACTCGCTCTGACACAGAATCTGGTTTTGTGTCCATTAATGCACCTCCTGTGGGCATCTATGAGGTGACAGTCTTTGGGGAAGATAGTGGTGGAGGTGAAATAAGGAATTTCAATGAATCAGCTATGTTTATCACCAAACAAGGTTAACTGAGCATTCTCCTGTGCCCACACATTCACCCATAACTGTAGCTACATGCAATTTTATGCACATGCATTTGTGTTCTTGTCAATTGCAGACAATGCTCCACAACAATTCAGAGTTACTGCACTTCCAATTGATGGAGGAGTATCTGTGTGCTTCAGTTCTACCAATAAGGATGTCAGCTATTTGTGCCAAGACGACAGTGGCACCAAGGAGTCATGTAGGTTGTGCAATACAATGTTAGTTTAGACTTGCAGACTTTGTTCCTTACATTCATTATTCCAGTGATTCTGTGACCATTCTCTGTGTACACCACAGGCACTGACTGTGAAACGTACAGGAATGAAAATGGAATAGGGAAGCTAACCATATATACGCAAGATGGTGTGGAAGTGGATTCATTTCAGTACAGAGCATAAGCACTCAGGGAGAGAGAAGTAGTTTAGATTCACAGCTGAATTAGCATAATAAAAATAGCAGTAAACAGCTGTGTTTGCTCAAACCTTTAACAGTTAGCACTAAGTGAACCACATGCAGTTAGTTTTGTACCGTAGTTTCAACACCCATCTGTAAGGTTTTAATTAACTGAATGACGTTCAAAACGTGGATGTCACATTTACGATAATCCTTTCTTGCAGTCATACAAACAGCAGCAGAAAGTAACAAACTGTGTGGGCATGAAGCAATAATTATACATCTTAGTGCAAAGCACATGGGTGCATATGCTACAGCATGTGTAAGAATTAACACACTGCATGGAGTTAGTGTGGTACGTATACATGTCCACACACACACACATTATGTCAAGTCATACAAGCTATTATATAAATACAGAGATCTACATGAAAACTGATGTGTTAGCAATTATAACATTGTGCAAGTGGTTCCTTACTGGATGATCTGTAGTGAGTGCCTCCTAGACTATCACAAGCGTACAATATAATATATATGTAAGAGTTAATGACTAGAGTGCGGAGCATGGATGTTAGACTTCTCTTCTGCAATTATCGGTTCGAGGAGCAAGAAACCTTGCGGCCTTGTGCTAGATTCAGTGCTTCATTTCTCGCTGAGAGAGCTGCCAAGGGACACAGTAAAGCATGTAGACTAAGGACTACTAGGGGTAATAACATGTCCAAACCCACCCCACACTGCATGCAGTGTTAGACAGCCATGGTCAGGAGACCTACAGCTAGCAAGGTGAGAATGTCAGCATTATAGTTTTCACTGAACACCCTACAGTGTATACATTTGCAGCTATAGTTGGCCACATATATGGACTAGACTACAGTTAGAGAATGAGCGACTCTTGTCATAAGTGTTCAGATGTATATACATGTGACCACAGGCTAGCTGCATGCTATGAGCACAGAGATATGTTTGCAGTAAAGTCATAACAGTTTACAAGACAAAATATGCATAATTATTTGTATTGCATAAAGTACACCAACCATCAAATTCTTCTGGTTTTAATATGTAAAAATGAAAATACATCATGCATGTTCAAGAATGATATCAATCTATATAGTGTGTACTTTTCCTACACCTTACCCACGTACAGTATGTATGTAGTGTATAGCAGCAATCGCCTGCGTAGGATGCAGGGCTAGCATACGTACATCTTATATACGTGTAGTTATATACCATTTCAAGAAATGACTCATTCACTGTACATCTCCTGCTCATGAGTAGGAATTGCAGTACACACAAGAATACATTATAGTAATGTACTTGTACGGAAATGTACTCAACAGATGAACAGCGACGATATTGTGCTGAGATGCAAGATAGACAGGCATGCAATGCTACGTACAGTGACAAAACAGTTTACTCTTCACAATGTGCTGATCGATATACTGTCTATGACATGCACACTGCTTTCATGGGCTGCATGGGAGGAGTCTCACTGAGGATTAAGGAGAGGTAGATTGAAGTTGGCTGTGTGCGGCGAGCTGATAGATGGAGAGGACCGAGCACTCTCACTGCCACTTTGTTGCTGAGAAAACTGGTGGGAAGGCACCCCTGAAGGCCAAAATCCCTTGTTAGTAGATGCAAACAATGACTAAATGCTTTCAACTGCTTCTGGTTGAGGTGGCAGTAACCCTAACCCTAACCCTAACCCTAACCCTACAGAGCCCCCTCCCATTAAGGGTGGAGACATACTAAGAGGGGAAAACTGTGGACTTGAATCTAAGACAATTCCTGGTGCTGGGGTCAGTCTGGGTCGGTAGGAAAGCAGTGGTGGGCAGGGGGAGCAATCCATATGTCCTGGAGCAGGTGGGGAGAGTGGTGAGGACAGTGTGTGCATGTCCAGAGGGTTGAGGGGTCGCTGCAGAATCAACAATACATGCGCATGGACAAGTGAAGGGGGGCAGGTTGCAGTTGCACTTGAGTGAGGGGTGTTGTAGGCGTAGTCCTTTGCTTCTGTCGTGGATCAGGTCTAGTGAGCTGCATCACTCTTGGGTCTGTCAGAGGAGCACCAGCAGTGGTGTGCCTGGAGCTTGCAGGAATGGAAACTAGATGAAAGTAAAGAGAGAGGCCACGTGAGATTCACATGTATGTTAATTAAGAAACAAAGGATTATCTGCTCTAAGGTTAAAATGAACCACAAACCGTTTTTGTACTTTTACATACGTGTATGTAATGAGATTCAGAGTAGCAAATACTAATATCCAGTCACACACAACAAAAAATAAAGGTGTTAGTGTTTATATTTATCAACGGTATAGTCCTTCAAACACCACCCCTAGACCAATGAAATCAAGGCACTTATTTATATGTACCCAAACTAATGGACAGAGGCAAACTGATGAACATCAGATCAAGTGCTGGAATAATGAAAAGATTGCATCAGGCAATGCATGAAATGCTACAACAAATGTTGAGTGATGAAAGCACACATGATGTACTAAGCATTGTAGCAAGATGCTACGATAGCTCCAGAAAACAATATGAATGCTAGACTGCTGCAGCTCAAATGTATGAGGTGTGCACCGCTGAGATTCCTGGAAGGGTTCCACTCCTCTACTACTTGTCCAAGGTACACAAACCTAATGCCCTACTATCCGGCCAATCAATCACATCTGATACACCTGAGGTAGACTCATCTCAATTAATCGGTCGAAGCACTAGCCAGAACACTGAAACAGAAAATTCAGATGGTTCAAGAACCTATGCATGGCTGCCTTCATCAGTAAATACTTACACTTACAAGCACAGTGTGGATCAATGATAGCCTTGTTCACTTGTTACAAGACATGGCTGCCTGAGTTGCCTGTCGTAGCCTGAAGAGTGATGCCTCCCTCCCTGAACGGTCTGACTGTGAATGATAATATGGATTTGCTGCACCTGTCTTCAGATGTAACCTTTGAGAAAAGTCCCTAGATTCTGTGGATATAGCCTGTTTGTCCTTCAAAAAAGGCTTCATAGAAACTTGTACGTCCTTGCCTAGTTTCAACAGAACTTATAGTAACAAAGGCAGGTGCATGAGTGGTTTGGGTTAACTGCTTGCATTTGTAACTATACCAAGAAGCTTCCTTCACTGTCCATCAGCTGCTGCTTTTATATAATCGGAAGCCTACAAATATTCTAAGGTCTGACTATGACAGCACAGTTGACCTATTCAGGCAAGCCACATTTTGGCCACTGATAACAATCACAAGGGGTCACTGCCACGAATATGAAGCCATTGACAGACCTGTTCATGGCATCTAGGTGAACGATTGCATGTTTGTTGGGTTGACAGTTGGTCAGTGGATTCTGCATTTGTGTACAATGATTCAAAGTTGGGCATTGCACATTCACATGTGAAAAAGCCATATACACATGAAAAGATGCACAGTCACTAGAACAACTACACAACAACGGTCTCACTGTGAATGATAATATGGATTTGCTGCGCCTGTCTTCAGATGTAACCTATTAGAAAAGTCCCTTGATAGATTCAGTGGATATAGCTTGTTTGTCCTTCAAGGAAGCCTACATACTAATCTGAATTCCTCTCAAATACTTCACGTTGATCAGCATCAGAGCTAAACTGTGCTCGGGAACAGCTTGCTATGATGATGGTTGACAATGAAAATGGCGCGCTACCATGTCAGCCTATAGCATTCTCACAGCAACATGTTGCCTCTTTGCATTACATGCTACGTATTGCATGCATTTTAAGGGACATACAGACACATGCAGTCACGTTCACTCTGACCCTGATTCGAAGAATTGGATAATGTCAGCCATTTCTAAACATGTGTGTAGAAGAGGTACAAAGTATTGAGATATTCATTCGCTTTGCAAGTAAATACAGAGGTGGGTAAGCAAACCTCATGGTTGTCACAATACTCCAACATCGCAGGGCACAGTAATAAGGATGTAATTTTCTGTTCTGTCTAAAGGACTTGGATTGGAATGAACTCAACAAAGAAGTTCAATGAAAGGAGCAAGATTTAGAAGAAAACTTTTACATCCTTGGCTATTTTTAACACAACTTACAGCAGCAAAGGCAGGTGCAAGAGTGGTTTGGGTTAACTGCTTGCATTTGTAACTATTATTCAATTTGAGTTATCCTAAAGCAGCAGCTGATGGAGAGTGAAGGAAGTTTTATTGGTATAGTTACGATCGCAAGCAGTTAACCCAAACCACTCGTTCATCTGCCTTTGCTGCTGCAAGTTATGTTGAAACTAGCCAAGAATATTAAATTTTCTTCTAAATCTGCTCCTTTTCTGAGCTTCTGTGTTGAGTCCATTCCAGCCCATCTCCTTTAGGTAGAACAGAATGCCTTGCGATGTTGGAGCATGGCGACAACCATGAAAAAGTCTGCTCACCCATGGCACCTCTGCTTTTACTTGCAAAGCGAATGTCACAATACCTTGTACCACTTCTACACGCATGTTTAGAAATGGCTGGCATTATTCTGAAGCCTACAAATATTCTAAGGTCTGAATATGACAGCACAGCTGATTTATTGAGGCTTCTGTAATGACAGCAAGTTTACTCAAGTGGGTCTGGGCCTTGGCCTTGGCTCAACCTTTTTTATCTGTATGATTGCCATCTCTGTGGGGCAAGAGCAGACAGCTGGGGATCCCAGGGCCTACACTGACAAAAGAGCCTGGGGAGACACCCCTACCACCTGGCAATGAATGACATCTGGTGGTTTAAGCCTTCAGCATACTTGAAACCAGCTGGGATATATTGATCAGTTTGGGAAGAGACCAGGTGGACAAACTATAAGGTCATGGATGAGCAGAAAAGTGCTTCACCTGGACACCACTTGCCCAGACTTGTTTGCCTCAGCTTGCAGCTGGCCAACGGACAAGCTTAACAGAATAAGGCCACCTATTCTGAGTTGGCTGTTACACACCTCTGTAAATTTATGGTCATGGATGATTTAGGAAAGGAGACACAACACAAGCACTCTTTCTTGAGCTTGGTTGCTGCAACTGGGAAGAGATGACATCACTCTTTTCGTGCTGTGGCTGCATATGGAAAATGCAGTCATAGTACTGGACCCTGCCCCCAAAGTTAGTCTGAGAAATAACATTTCAATTGTGCATGAGCGCACTCTCGGGTGTGCATTTAAGTAACTACACAATTTCTTGTTTTTGAATATAGTAGGACCTGCAAAACATTTGACCCCCAAAGAGGTTTTCCCAGAACTAGAATTTTAAAATATTTGGACCCCTGGAACTATTTCTGAATGCCATTGAGAAATTTGGACGGCTTGTGAAAATATGTTGGCCCCCAGTTAATGTACAATACATTAGTGCAATAAACAGGGATAAGTATGAAATGGGAAAGTGTAGACAGCATAAGATTAGAGAAGTTAAGGACTGACCATAGACAATGTAACAACATTGGCAGGTAGAAGTTAGAGCTTTACACAGCCACTGATTTCTTGCTTGGGACTCCTTTTGCTCTGATGCATTTATGGAATAGGGGGAATGGCCACAGACAACTCTGCAGATTTGCTTTCCATTGCATGTCATCAGCTGTACAGCAGAACCAACTGGTCTGTGGGTTGCAACTCTTTGTCATGTCTTCCTCACTCCTAGATGATCAACATGAGTTCACCTACATGGCACACTGTCAATGCAACTTTTAAATTTCATTCAACACCAGTATCTAAAAAAGCTACGGTTCTTTATTTACTTTGAGCACGTCTCCATACTTCACAGCAATGCTTCCAGGTCTCTAGTGTACAGCACACTTCTCATCCTTACCTATTCAGGTGAGGTACTTTGTTTTAAGGACGTAGTATGCAGTCTTTGTCTTTGTCTTTGTCTTTGTGGACCATGGCCATTCCCTTTGGTGCGTGCCTGAGCCGCTTCTATGGGAACTAGCTACATTTGAAAATGCAAGCTGAACACGTTGAATATGCATGGCTCTGCAGTCGAACAGAAACTTTTGTACATGTGTTCTAATGCTTGTATGCTTGCATAGTAAGTTTCCACTCATGTAGCTCATGTGTTCCAAGAATTAATGGTTTAGTCTTCATGATGTGCAGCTGGCACTCCATAAAAAGGACAGAAACAAGTGGAGTAAAATGTTTTCCACCAAAACCAGTAGAGATGTGAGGATGGTGCCCCCTGTCAAGTAGTTGCATGGAACTTGAACAAACCAGTGAAAAAAATACAGGAACAAGGAGGGGTATACCATAACATTCTAACAACCTACAACATTCGCCAGCTTCAAGGCACATTGGATATGTACTTCACCATCCCTACATTCGGCAACATTTAATTCGCCTAGTTAGGCTATTTCAGACAAAATGCTATTCTGACATTCATTACTAATGACTGCTTGATAGTATGTTTATGCAGGTAAATAATTCCTGACATACACACATTTGAGCGATGATTGGATGGTCATTAGCTGCTCTTGCATGGCAATTGAATGTACATCCCTTGCATGACTTGTGCATTATTGTAAAATTGTGCTGTCCAAGCTGTCCAATTAGGATGAAAGTGGATGCACTGGACTTCAGACTGCTGTGCAGTATCTTTAATGAATGTCAGAGTAGCAAATAGCTAACTAGAATTACACTAAGGATAATGATAAACTATTTTCATTTTCCCATTAAGCAGCATGTGCTGCACCTATATATATTAGCCTCATTGACTGATCCCATGGTATGTACATAGGTCTAGCACATGTTCCCACTGGGTATATTCATTTCTGTGTTTGCTTCTCTCGCCTAGACCTGCCATGTAGCCAGGCACCACCTGCACATCTACACTGTGTGGTATCCTGCAACTTGCACACTAATGGTGCTTTCCATTCTTACACTATCAGGAAGATTCAACTTCAACCCAGGGGGGTCATCACTGACTGCAAATTGCACTGGTGCTGCTTTTTATGTACCAAATAACATACTTGTAGTGTGCAAAGAAACACACAGAGGATATGCATTGGTTGCACAATAGAATTCAAAAGGCAGACGGTAAACAATCACGCAACTGTACATACAGTTGCATACAAAAATCGTACACAAGCAGTTCACTAGAGTATGTTGCGGCATAAGTGCAGGGTTTGGGGCTGTTCCTACAGGAAAGGTACATGCCCAGAAGACGTGGAAGGCAGGAGACACTGTAAGTGTTCGGAGGTACACAGAAAGAATTGCATGGAGTCCAGTGCAATGCTATCGCTGTACAGCATCAACAAGATGCCACAGAAAGTGTACCAAATCGTCATGCAGAATATGAACCAGGCTTGCATGGAATAGTGTGAGGCCTAATGGAAGCCTGAACCAGAAGCCTACATCTGCAACTTCCACTACAACAAATTTGAAAGATCCATTCACGTGGTTTCTTTCATTCAAAATATATAAAAAACACCAGAATACCAGAATGAAATTAAAGGGCCATAAACAGCGTGTACAAGACCTGAAAGCAGAACTTGCAATACAAAGCCTCAGTGATTAGATATCGCGCTCCTGAAGAGCAATGAATTGGTTATATACACTGGAAAATACATATGCACCGGGATTTAGCTTCCCCTGCCAGTTTACCTGTCCCATCCACTGGCAGCTTTTTCAGTGACTCTCAGAGTGGTTTGATTCCCTCAAAATGGCGGAGAAGCACAGTGATTCCTGATCCCAAAAAGCAGTGTGGTGTTGTGTTTGTGGCTGACAGATTTAGAGGAATTGCTTTGACTTCGGCAGTGTGTAAGGGTTTTAGTGACGTTCTAAATGAGAGGCTGGTTACATACTGTGGTGGAGGAGTATATAATTTGATCGTGGAAGAACAAGGTGGATTCAGGAGAGACAGCTAGAGGTTGCATTAATTCAGAGCCAGACAAGATTGCATTAAGGAAGGATCACTTTTTGGCTGCCTTTATTGATTTCAGTAAAGCTTATGACAGAGTATGCAGGTAGATGTTGTGGAGGTGCTGGAGGGGGTATGGTGTGAAGAGAAAGTTCAATTGAAGTTACGGGTAAACCTAGTAGCTAAATTCAATGGAGGCAAAGATCAGAGATAAACGGAGTGACTACTTCTCTGTGAGTACTGGTCTCTGACAAAGTTGTGTGCTGTCCCCTCTGTTATTCTCACTATACATACAGGATTAATTATGTAGTTGAAACTGCTTCTGCCTGGATTATTGCACTTCTCTGTTTGGGGAGGATGTTGTGGGACTAGGGGAAAGTTGTACGGTGTTAGAGGAATGGTGTGTAAGATGGGAAATGAAAGGGTTAATGCAGAGAAATCTACCATCATTCATTTCAGGAGGAAATCATATCAAAATGACTTGGCATGGCGGTTTTGAACTCGACCAGTTTCAGGATTTTTGTTTCTGCATATTGCAGTTTTTGCTAATTGCTGTTAATTAACTTAAATTTACATCAGCTTTCAGTTTTATATTGATTCCAATTCATCTACATAATATACGATCTAGTAAGTTAATATTCACTAGGTGTATCTGTTAAAAGTGATCTTCTATGATGACTAAGTGCTTAGAGTGCTTTTTGCAATATACCAAGAATTTTATATAAGGAATTGAGATGGAGATTAAGGCTATAACAGACATACTATATAGCTAGGGTTCGTGTATATGTAAGCATGCAAACAGCTAGCTGGAACACATGATATATATATATTATATCCTATGATAGTCAAACATATCTTTACCATGCACTGAGGGTACATTAGCTGTTTGTACACACACACACACACACACACACACACACACAACACACACACACACACAAACACACACTTGTACTTGCATTACCACAGCCAGAACTGGCTACAGGGCACCCCATTCAGGGGGTGAGCCAGCAGGATGTAACAAAACTGGCGGTCCCGTTGGCAGCGGGGACCCCAGCCTTATCTCCACATCTGCATGGCCCCCTAAGTGCATTGGGGTACTCATCTATGGGCTTGCAAGACCCATGAGATGAGGGAGGTGGAGTACGGCCTTGAGTGACGGCATCAGGATATCGGTCCTGGACTCTTGGCCGCAAGATTCTCCACCTCTACGCTTGGTAATTTCTAGGTGGCTATTATGTGAGCACAATCAGTGTCAAACACTGGTAGTGCGCTAGCACCTAAGAGAAAAATTACACAAGTCTTTACTCTCCCCAGTGGTGTATGGTTGACAAGTATGGCTAGACTTGTAACCAAGCAAAAGCTGTAATTTTCACTCTTCCAAATGCCAGACCTGTTGGCTGCAGACCTGTCACACTTCTGGCCTATTCATTCAGCTTTTGGACCAACTGGGAAACACACACACACACACACACACATGCACACACACACACACACACCAATTACACGCATAAGGAGCACGACACAAATGTATGTATGTATGGTAAGCACAATTAACACGGGGAGTGGCAGACAGGGTTAGGGCATCACTGTTATTGACAAATGTAGGGTCATGTCAGCTGTTTCTGGCTGTTTGGCTTTCATCGGTGCAACACACCCTTCCTAGACTTGGTCCAAAGAACTGAAATGCAGAAACAGACCTGCTCACATATGCATGGCGCACAGATAAGTGTTAGAATCAAGGCAGGGTGAATACTGGTAATATTCTTCATCTCAAGCAATGAGCACATTACTATAAAACACACTGTTATCGCATCATGCACTGGCCACATGTATACGAATAGCTAGCTCAGTGCCCCCCCCGGAAGTTGCATCATCACTACTTGTCAGTGAAATTAACTATTGTGACCTGGTGCCGGCCCATTGATGCCAGAGGAAGTGGCCATCTACAGGGCATCTCAGACAGGTAACACCTACGTACTGTGCAACCAGTAAAGATCTATCCTGTCACGTCAGCTGACACCCTGACAGTTGCATGTAAACACACAGTAACAGGCAGCACAGACAGGTTCACATGGTTTCCCTATCATCTGGTGCAATACTTCTGTGCATGGCATTGTGCAATCTTTGCAGTTTGCAATGGGCTGATATGGCATGCTTTTTGCTAGGCGTTTGCAGGATTTGAATGATAGCCCTAATTTTACATATTTGGGTGACCATCACAAGTACAAGTGGAGTGTTTGTGCTATAGTTGATGGAAAGGAAAACATCACCAGTGCAAGTTGCTGAAGGTCAGGGAGACTGCAGGCACCAGTATATGCACAAACACAATGTCATATCATCAGATATTTATTCATACCCATGCATGGCACCATGCAAGGCCAGTCAATTGCAATGTACATGACCAAGACCATGCCAAGAACTGATTGCATTTGCACATGCATATATAGTATATTATAGAGTTATAATTACATATCAAAGGAAAGATGTGCATGCACCATGTAGACATACTGAAGTTTCTCTTCGCTGCATTCTACCAAGGTAGCCACCACAATGCTATTGTTAAGGGGAGTGACTTTCGAAAATGAAGTGCCTTGGTCAAAACATAGTGCTCCACACCATATATATCAGAGGATGGCGAGTAAGCTCCTCTCTCAATATATGCTTTGATATATGCTGTTCACTTATCACATACAATGGAAGGTCAGGAACTGTAACTGTGTTGTCCTCATCCATAGTGATGGGTCCATCCCAGTCTATGCCATATTCGTGGACACCCTGGTGTGTTGATAAAGAAACTATACTTATGCATCCTCGCTCTAATTCAAACAAATCATAGTACAAGCTTACCTCACTGCCAATTTTAGCAAGCTCTTGCACAACCCTGTATGTTGGAGAGTCTGTGTGAGCTTGTCCTATCCCAAGAATCCATAGCTGGTGTGTAGTGCGATTATGAGCAGTACAAATAGGGTGGTTACACCATACTTCATGAAATATGTCCAGATGAGATTGGTTCCTGGGGGGAAATACTGAGGCAAGGGCATTGAGGTCAATGTCACTGTCTGGGTCTAGCCGACCTACTTCCTCTAGAGCAGGGAACAGGAAATAAAAAGAGACCAAGGCAACCCTCAAAGGTGTCTCTCCAAAGGCGCTCAATTCTCTGATTGTGTACACTTTTGCGCTTATGAAACTGCCTCTTTGTGGACCTCGCTCCAGACGAACCAGCATTCTACTTCAACATTCTCTCCCCTGCAATGAGCACGTACACGGGATGGCAAACCATAATGCGCGACAGCCTCTAAAAGTGCAGTAAACAGCATCTGTTCTGTTATTGGAGGCTACTTTCAAATTGACTGTTACCCTTCTCTATCAGTCAATACCTCTGTGCACAACAAGCCGCCATCTTTCTTCTTGATCCGTGCGCTCTTGCACTGTGAACAGTCTCACATATACTACTGAACGTACAGCACATGGTTAGGAAGTGGGTTGGGTGACCTATGTATGTGCCTATAACTGGTGCTAATGATAGCCAATGCATTGCTAATAATTCATATAATATTGTCTGAGTGTCCTTAGACCCAAACTGGACTGAATCTAGATTGATTCCAGCTAGTGATGTGCCTATTCACTATGGTATGGCATTGCTAGCCTACCCCATGCTTTTTCCCTACACCCCTAGATCCTTCGACTAATCTTCAATTTATTCTAATTGTCCCTTTTGCCTCCTGCTGTGCTTTGATGGAAAGAAAGGGTCCATGGCAGAAATACATTATTATTCTGAAAAACAGTGGCTAATAAGAGCTAGCATAGAGGTCATTTGGTTATCTGACCTTTTGTAGCTACTGTATATTATTCCTACAATAGCCTTCATATTGGAACACTGACAAAAGAGACAATTATATCATGTGCACGTGTCAATTAAGACAAGTGCAGTGCTACTTAGTGACATCAGTGTCTAGCTGAGGCAGTGGTTCAAGGGCTTCCAACCATGCAGGCATGACTTTGGTTTCCTAGTGGTGTTTACAAGTATCCTAGTTATCCTAGTGATAACTGCACAGCACCTGGCACAATTGTTACGGTAAAATAATACTTAGCATGTGTCAATACTATTATAAACTTGCAGTGCAGTGCTACTGGGTGACATGGTGTGAATGGTACATACATAAATTGTCCTACAATTAACTGCTACTACTTGATGTACCTCCACTACTGTACACTAATAGGAATTGTCAAACAAGACCACAATCCATTACTACATATTTGATGACCCGTATCTAGGAAAGCCATGTTCCAGCTGGATGGGTGAACCTGTTAGCCCACCAAAGCCATGTGTGAGGTCAGCAGAGGTACGTGCATGCAATAAGTGTGCTTGTGTATACACATAGGCATATGCTTTTGACAGCATTCAGTGTGCAGTGTACGCCGTGTATGGATGCTGAGTGGTTGTGTGTTGGTCACACATGCATACAGAAGAGTTGGCATCACGGTGGCATTGATCACTCTCAGTTTTGTCGACTTACTTAGTTCTCTTCGATTGATTACCTCTTCTCTCAATGCTCCGATCACTTTGGATGCTGCACCTATTCTGTGGTCTACCTCTGCTTCACATGATCGCTCCTCTTCCAACATGGCTCCCAGGTATTTCATCGTCTTCACATTTTCTATCTCCACCCCATTCACTAATTGATGTTGCATGTGCCTCCTTCCCTCTTCACCACCATTGCCTTTGTCTTCCTCTAGTTGATTGTCATTCTCCATTTCGTCATCACTTCATCCAGCACTTTCACATTTCACAAGTATCCTAGTTATCCTAGTGATAACTGCACAGCACCTGGCACAATTGTTACTGTAAAGCACTCTACGTATGGATGGTGTGAATGGTACATACATGATTTGTCCTACAATTAACTGCTACTACTTGATGTACCTCTACTACTGCACACCACTATAGGAATTGTCAGACAAGACCACAATCCGCTACTACTTGATGATCCATATCTAGGAAAACCATGTTCCAGCTGGATGGGTGAACCTGCCAGCACACCAAAGCCACGTGTGAGCTCAGCAGAGGCACATGCATGCAATGAAGTGTGCTTGTGTATACACATAGGTGTATGCTTTTGACAGTACTCAGTGTGCAGTGTACGTGTGTGTGTGGATGCTGAATGGGTGTGTGTTGGTGGATGGTGACTACTGTATGAAAGGTCCGACACTTGTCACGTGTTTATAATGAGATCCAATGTGTACACATTGGTGTTAATGCATGCAAGCAGCTAGCTTGCAAAACTCTATCATCTACATAAGTGTATGTATTATGCATACTTATGCATACTTATGTATCATACCTTTAGTAATCTGATGCCATGTTCAAACAACAACTTCAACTATGCACAATGTAGTTTTGTTGTAAAATCACAATAGATCTTCAGAAGGCATTACTGAGGAAGCTTTCTAAAGTGTCAAACAAAGTGTATTCAGTAACCCTCATAACTTTAAGTATACTTTAAACCTTATAAATGCAGAAGAACATCACAAGGAAACGGTCAAATGTACCATTAAAGCTGAAGCACATACGTAATTAGGAAGTGGGTTTGGGTGACCTAGGTACGTACCTATAACTGGATGCTAACGGTAGCATAATTATTAATTCATAAATAAGTGCATAAATAAAACTAATTCATAAAGTATTGTGTGAGCAAGCATCCTTAGACCCAAAGTGAAGTGAATCTAGACTGATTCCGACTAGTGAAGAAGTGCCCATTCATTGTGGTATACCATTGCTAGTCTACCCCATGCGCTGCCCCTACACCCCTACCCTGTAGCTAATGCTTGCACTTAATCTTGAATTTATTCTAACTGTCCCTTTTGCCTCCTGCTGTCCCCTGATGGAAAGAAAGGGTCCATGGCAGAAACACAATTATTGAGAGACACAGTGGCTGATAGTGGGTGACAGAGAGGTTAATTGATTATCTAAACTTGTGTTTATAGCTACTGTATATTATGCTTACAATAGCATTCATATCATTCACACTGACAAAAAAGATATACAATTCTTTCCGTGTGTCAACTATAGACTAAGTACAGTGCTCCCAGTGCTACTTACTGACATCAGTGTCTAGCGGAGGCAGTGGCTCAAGGGCTGGCAGCCATGCAGGCATGACTTTGGTTTCCTAGTGGTGTTTACAAGTATCCTAGTTATCCTAGTGATAACTGCACAGGACCTGGCACAATTGTTACTGTAAAACACTCTACGTATGGAGAGTGTGAATGGTACATACATGATTGAGTTTGTCCATATCTAGGAAAGCCACATTCCAGCTGGATGGATGAACCTGTCAGCCCAAAGCCATGTGTAAGGTCAGCAAAGGCACGTGCATGTAATGAAGTGGTCATACGTCAGTGGAATGGTGACTACTGTAGTGAATCAAAAGGTGTACATATGTGTGATACTTGGTCATGTGTTATTATGGGATGTGTTAGGGACACATCATACTATGTACAAGCTTACGTGCAATATATACTAGCAGCTAACTTGATATATAAAGCAGCGACTTCAGAGGTATGTAGCATATCATTTTAAACTGACTGGATCAAGGGTGTAGTCCACTTTAGACATCTAGACCATATATATGTGTATTGTTTGTAATGCAATAGGTATTATACGTAGATCTAGACTTGTTGGCAAATCATTATGAGAGAATTTAGGGTGCATGGAGTGAATGTATGCTATACGCATATTATACACACATGCACACGACGCACACAAAGGCTATTATCAAAAACAAAAACTAGAGCATTATGGAAGAAATACTTTGGCCGCGATAGTTAAACTACATGCATACTAATGTATCATACAGAACAATCTAATCTTTAATATAATTTACTATAATTAAACAACTTTATCAAAACATACATAATCTTTAATTAGTGCAAAGTCACTAGAGGTCTTTAGAAAATGTTACAGAGGAACTAGGAGTTTCAAATGTATAAAATATTTAACTGGATATGAAAGCTTCTATATAGTAGAAGGAAGCTACAGAAAGAAAGAAGATGAGATGAGCTGGTTCTACAGTCATACAACATAAGCTAGATCTATGTATCATTGCTTCCTGCTTGTGGTCCTTGTATATGCTACGTCCACCTTAACATCCTTAAAAACTTTCCTATAACAGATGAAAAGATCTGTCTGATTGCATCACTTCCTTCCTGTGGTCAGTTGGCTTCTATGTGCTATATACCATATCCTTTGGAGAAACATGGATTCCTTATACTGCATGTAGTATAATTAGGATTAGACGAATTTCCTGCTACAGAAGACTGGAAGTGCTGGGAGTAAGATTAAAGGATGCTGAGTGACCTGTCCTTCACATTTTGTGGCTGGTAGATTTGTCAGTAACTGGAGCAATTCTATATTGAAATGCGACCTTCCATCCTTTTTGCTGCCAGTTAGTTCATAATATAGCTTCCTGTTTTGTGGTTTGGAAAAGTCTTGCTGTAGTGACTATGGCAAAACATTTTTCATATTTTAGTTGCACTCTTCAGCCAAATTGGTGGAATTGAAGCCCAAGAAGAATGTCAGATGAATACACCATCAAGACTTGACATTAGCGCTAACAATGCATTCGAAGTAACTGTGACCTATCCTTACAAATTTTCTTGCGATATAACAGTGGAGGACGCCTATGCGAATGATGGGAAAGTGTATGGTGCTACAAGTTGTAAGTCCCCTAAATGATTAAGGACTGCAGGTTTTGTGTTGGCCTGTTGTGTTTACAATGACTATCTTTCCCTGTAATACCTTAGGTGTAAACTTCAATTGCAAAAAATTTGACATGAAATCTCCATTGTGCACTGCTGATTATGTTGTGAAAGCTCAATGTGTTGGGTATGACGAGAAATGTATTGCGCATCCTACAAGATCACAACCTTTTTCATGTAAGTTGTTTGCACAGCTCATTAAGCTCTTTTATTCTATTTTATTCTATTATTTTAAAGTGGATTGTACCATTTATTAAGTGCACTGTAAATATGCAATCCTGCATGGAGAGTGCAACACAGTACATGCTGGTATAGTGTATAGGTACACATTTTCTGTACACATGCATTGCAAAACACAAAGGCAGAGATGAAATTTGCTGTATATATGCCACTGGTACCAGTGCAGCGCCCTACCCTAGCTATATACAGCTGTTGTACATCTCATGTACAGTTGAATGTGATCATTGGATATTACGCCTACCAGCCTGCAACATAGCAGTATATATTGGTGTGATAGCAAGGCTAATATTCAGTGACCCCACTCAGGTATACTTCATTATGTAGTGGTTTGCAGCAAGCTACTACCCCATTATCAATAGTACATCAGCCTTGTTCACTGTCATTTTGCTTTGACGTTTATGTTAATATCACAAACTTCTGATGGATATGTAGAAGCAGCCAGTCAGTCAATAATCAGTATGTATACAGCTGTCTGTGGCTTTTCCATCCAAATAGGACTTCGTTCCACCAGCCTCACTAACACACCAATACTGATGTCACAGGCTGGTAGGTGTAATGTATACTTGCCTCTGCAGCGGCTTACTGCAAGCAACCACTCTCAGCATTTTTCCTAGTTACCATCTGTCAGGGTTCTCTTACCATCTGTCCAGATACTTCAGGATTCTCTATAATAATATTCTTTTTACTGCCAATTGCTGTGTTGACACTATAAACTTAGAACATTGTATGAATCACTTTATCTGTTACATTGTTTAATCAGTATGCATGCAATAGTCAGGATGTATCTCTATTTCTTCATTCATCTCTTTGCATCTGTCCAATGTTTCCTTTAGTGAGCAGCATTCCAATCAAGGGTTGCCCACCTGGCCTTGTTTACGCCTGCAGTGGGAACGTATGTGAAAATGGCCAAATCTCAGATGGCACTGGCCCGGGATGCTACTGCACAAATAATGCCTATCTCAATCAGAGAAATGGCACATGTTTGGATCGTACCGATTCTCAGTGTCAGATTCCAGCCACCAGTCAATCAGTCAATCTCTGTAAGCTGAGTTATATCATGCTTTACGTAACTGCGTTATGAGCTAAGCAATTTGCATGAAGAATGTTGTTCTATTATACTTGTTTGCTTAAATTTTCCAAGTCAGCTATCATCTTTGAACTGCAACTATTGCTGCGTGCATTGTCTTTTTAGCAAGTCAAGCATTCCCAATACTTAAAATGTGTTTCATCTCCTTGGCAGTCATGTCACATGCCACAAATGCCCATTGTGTGTTGTCAATCTGAGCCTACCCTGCTTACTGCAGTTGTCCAGCCTTGTGTTGAGGCAAACAAGATAATGGCCATTACCTGGAATCCTCAAACCTATCGCATTGTCAGACTTGAAGTGCTGGATTCCACTGGTGACTTAGTTGGTAAGGTTCCGTGCCTTTATTCTGTCCTGCAGCACTTGTTTACACTCCTGGTTATGTGGAGTGTATACACCAAGTGTGCAGCCACAGTGATATTCTCCTCTTGCAGTTACTCGCTCTGACATAGAAATACCTTCAGTGTCCATTACTGCTCCTCCTGTGGGCATCTACGAGGTGACAGTCTTCGGGGAAGATCGTGGTGAAGGTGAAATAAGGAATTTCAATGAATCAGCTATGTTTATCACCAAACAAGGTTAACTGAGCATTCTCCTGTGTGCACACATTCACCCATAACTGTAGCTACATGCATTTGTTTTCATGTCAATTGCAGACAATGCTCCACACCAATTCAGAGTTACTGCACTTCCAATTAATGGAGGAGTATCTGTGTGCTTCAGTTCCGCCAACAAGGATGTCAGCTATTTGTGCCAAGATGACAGTGGCACCAAGATGTCATGTAGGTTGTGCAATACAATGTTTGTTTAGACTTGCAGACTCTGTTCCTTACATTTATTATTCCAGTGATTCTGTGACCATTCTCTGTGTACACCACAGGCACTGATCATGACTGTGTAAGTTACAGCCGTGATAATGGAACAGGGAAGATAACCATCTATACGCAAGATAATGTGATAGTGGATTCATTTCAGTACAGAGTATAAACACTCAGAGAGGAGAGAAGTGGTTTAGATTCACAGCCAAATTAGCATAAATGCTAAAGTTGATAGCATAATAGCTGTGTTTGCTCAAACCTTTAACAGTTAGCACTAGGTGAACCACATGCAGTTAGTTCTGTTAGCATACTTTCAACTGAATGGCGTTCAAAACATGGACATCACATTTATGATGACCCTTTCTTACAGGCATTTTCGAAAAAAAAAAAACAGCAGCAGAAAATAGCAAAGCATGTGGGCATGAAGCAATAAACATGCATAATTAGTGTAAAGCGCACGGCTGCATATGCTACAGCATGTGTAAGAATTAACACACTGCATGGAGTTAGTGTGGTATGTATACATGTGCACACACATATTATGTCAAGTCATACAAGCTATTATATAAATACAGAGATCTACATAAAAACAGATGTGTTAGCAATTATAACAGTGTGCAAGTGGTTCCTTACTGGATGCTTGGTAGTGAGTGACTCCTAGACTCTTAGACTCAAGTGTACAATATAATGTGAGAGTTAATGACTAGAGTGCAGAGCATGGATGCTAGACTTATTATAATTTTTTATAGAATTGTTAGTTAATAACGAGTTTTTGGTCTTTGAAGCGAATGGAGCCTTTTCAGACTCGCTCTTGGCCGAAGAAGAAGGAAGAATACGTATGTATTTGGCCACATACAGCGAGCTGTTTTATACCACAGAACACAGTCTGATACGAGTCGTTAGTGATGTGAAACAATCGTAAGAGATGTGATAGCTCTACGACTAGCCTCTTACCAACTTGCCGTCTCTTGTGCAATTATCTGTTCGAGGAGCGATAGGCTTCGCGGCCTTGAGCTAGATTCGGCGCTTGATTTCTCGCCGAGAGAGCTGCCAAGGGAGACGGTAAAGCAGCTAAAATGTAGACAAAGGACTACTAGGGGAGCCTTAAACAGCTCACAGACTTCCACCCAAGCTGTATATCAATGGTGAGATCATAACATCACGATAGGGGACTACTCAGGGCGATCCACTTGCCATGAGTATTATGTACACCATTGTGATCTTATGTTTGATCATGGAGCTGGACAGCGTATCAAAGCAACTATGGTTTGCAGATGCTGCCGCTGATGCAGTAAGCCTGCAAGCAGTAAAGGAGTGGTGGGACACGTTGGCAGAAAAGGGCCCAAAATATGGCTACTTTGTGAATCTTCTTCATAATTTCTGCGAGACTAGGCTCTGCACAGAAGGCAGCATGAGGTTGGGTGATGACAACGGAGGAAAGTTCTTCATGTCTTCCCCACTACCACCACAGGTATGCCTTTGAGGCATGGCATATATATCAGGACAGAGCCCCACACAATGAACAGGGATGGAGGCCCACAACCAACGGTGTACAACCCAGTAATCCGACATCCGCGCTAACCCTGCTGAGAACCATTGCTGTTTCCATAACAGTACTATATTTACTTCCCTTACTGTGACGCATTCGATTCTATATTGCATGCTTGGCTGTTGTTGTTATTATTATTATTATTATTATTATTATTATTTATATATTTTTAATCACTACTTGTGGTATCACCATCATTTCCCGCCAGAAGTAGCCCCCTTCTCCTGCTTTTTTGCATGTATGAAGTCACCCTGCCGTGTATTGTAGATCATAATTCATTGATGAGGACCCTGGATTGGGCCGAAACGTCTGAATCTTTACCCCTGACATCAGTCCATCTGATTCCCAGGTAGTGTAGTTACAAGATCAACCAATTATACTTTGTGAATCCATCCAAAACCTGGCTAGCTGTCAAGGAGTGTCTCTCAACTCTGCCAGAGAAATCTTCAAGGACAGTGTAGTTCAGGTAACTACTGATGAGAAGGTGTACCTGGGATCTTTCATTGGCCCAGACCTCATGATGGACGTGTTTGTGCAAGTCAAGGTGGAAAGTTGGTAGACAGAGCTTGAAGAACTTTCATCCGTTGTCATCACCCAACCTCATGCTGCCTTCTGTGCTTTTGCCCATGGTGTCGTGAACAAGTGGAGGTACCTGTTCTGGACCACTGGTCAGACTTTACAGCCTTCTAGACTCAACATTTTCCATTACAAGGAAAGCTACCACTACAGAGACTGGGGAACCCATAGCTGTGCCATGGACCTGCTGATAGAGGGAGTTATGAAAGGCGAAAAAATGGTATTCAGGCAAACTTTGAGCAAGGTGGTGATTTCATTCGTTGTTAGTGAGCTGCGCCCGGTTAGGGAAGTGTCGTTTAGAAGGCGCTGTCGGGCAACCTGGATGGCGAGGTCCGTGGGAACCTTAGTGAAAAGGGAAACAACATTAAAGCAAATTAGGGGGTTGTGATCATTAAGGGTCTGTGGGGATATGAATGTGGCAAAATCTGTGAGTTACGTACACTGTGACTGGTGTTACCAACTAGTGGGGCTAAGATCTTAGAAAAAATGTTTGGACAATTGGTACATGGGCGAGGATACAAAGAAGAACTATAGGTCTGAAGGGGGTATCAAACTTGTGAATTTTGGCGAGGGCATATAGTAGAGGGATGCCTCCTGCTGAGCACTGTAGTCGGTTGTATAGGGACTTTGATATATGGTTCGAGCATCTTAGGGACAGGATTTGAAGAAGGGCATTCGTATGTCGTTGAAGTGTGGCAGTGGGGTCTTTGGTTACAGGTTTGTAGGTAGCAGGATCAGACAACATGGTGCTGACGTTGGTGCCATAGGCTTCTCTATACATAACTACAGTGGCACGACCTTTGTCAGCTGGAATTATTATAAGGCTGGCCTCATTACAGAGTTCTTTAAGGTCTTTGAATTCAGCGGGGGAGAGGTTAGTGCCGGGAGACTTGGCTTTACTGAGGATTCCTACGACCTGGGTGCAGGCCTTATCCGTGTTTTTTGTGAGGCTCCAGCTCTTCTAACTATCTCTGCTATGGCAATCTGCTTGTGTGGAAGGGCGAAATTGAGACCGTTGGCAAGGACAGATGTCTGAGGCTGTGTAAGTGGTTTGGAGGAGAGGTTCACTACCCATTGGTTTGACGGGGGGGTTGGGTGGTGCCTATTTCTCTTATCTAGTAAAGCATCGAACTTGAGTTTTGTCTATCTTTGGCAGTATCTGATTCAAACTGACTTTGGCTAAGGCAAAATTCCTCTAAAGCGTGGAAGTGCTGGTGCTGAAGGGCAAACTCTAACTGGCGTCATTGAATGAATAAGTCGTTTTCAAGTTGGTGGGTCTTACGGTAGCAATTCTGGATGCGTGCACCTAAGAAATTGTGAACAGTACTCTCTGCAATCTTATAGCCTTCTGCTGTCCTAACAAGTGGCTTAATGTATAGGCATTTTGGGAGCAGTCGGTAGTGCCTGCATCTCCTATGGAAGGCTGTATGCTGCTGTAGTCTAGCTATCTTGGTAGAGGTTCTAAGGTAGTAGCGTGCTGCTAATAAGATCCGCTTGCCATAACTCTCCTTGATCTTGTTGAAGAAGCTTGTCCGGCTGGGTTTCATCACTCAGCTGCCGAAACGTCTGGTATATATTTCAAAGAAAAGCTTTGGTTGGTAATTTCTGCAAGAGAACCCTGAAATGATTGACACCCGTTCCTACACCTCCAGAAGATGCCTCCTCGAGTCCTGGATGTTTCACATGAAGACTAACCACCTGAATAGAGAACTAGGTACACTGCCCCACATCTATAAGACCCTCATTAAGCACTCATAGTTTCTAAGTCACCCACACTGTTAATTGACAAGCATCCATGTAATAGTCATTTTAAATTAATTTTTATCTTCACCTCACATCATCAGCTGCCACCCTCACACATTTAACACATGCACACTCTGTAAGCCACTACCACTGATGGAGGCAGCAGCAAGCTGCTGAAACATCTGGTATTTCAAAGAAAACCTTTGGTTCGTGATTTCCGCAAGAGAACCCTGAGTGATGCAACCCAGCTGGACAAGCTTCTTAAACAAGCATGGACCCCATCGCAACAAAGGGACCACTGCCTCTCCCCAAATTGCTACGTCCCTTGCCATTGATGCGAAAAATGTCTTGCTTTAATTGTTCAAGATTGGCAGCTTCTGCTTAATCACTTTGGTTACAAATTTTATGGGTAGAATGGAAGTCTTAACTGCCTAGACACAAGTCTACATCATTATCCAACCTCAATATTTTCCCTTATATGCACCCTCTGGACACTACTGACTGCTCTCTTTGATGTAGAATGTGCAGTTGTGCATGTGTTTAAAAACGAACAGTAGTGAATGAAGAAAAATGGAGAGATGCTTTGTTGTTGTAGATCTTGATTTAATGTAGAAACCTTTTTCATACACATATAAATATATATGTAGTTATGTAACAAGTGTCTAGTACATGGATACTGCATGTATAGTCACAGTTTTTTCTTGATCCATGCGCCCTTGCACTGTGAACACACTCTTAATCATGTACACTAAACCTGAAGCACATGATTAGGAAGTGGATTTGGGTGACCTATGTTTGTACCTATAACTGGATGCTAATGGTAGCCAATGCATGGATGATAATTCATAAAATATTGTGTGAGCATCCTTAGACCCAAAGTGAAGTGATTTCAACTAGTAAAGATGTGCCTATTCACAGTGGTATACCACTGCTAGCTCACCCTTGCTTTGCCCCTACACCCTGCGCCTGTAGCTAAGGAAGTACATTGGATTGCCACCATAATGCTTGGACTAATCTTCAATTTATTCTAATTGTCCCTCTTGCCTCCTGCTGTGCCCTGATAGAAAGAAAGGGTCGCTGGCTTAAACACAATTATTGAGAGACACAGCGGCTAATAGTGGGTAATAGGAGCTAGCATAGAATTTAATTGATTATCTTAACTTGTGTAGCAACTGCATATTATTCTTACAATAGCCTTCATATTGGAACACTGACAAAAGATATATATAACTCCTACCATGTGTCAACTATGAACTAAGTACAGTTCTTCCATGCAGTGCTACGTAGTGACATCAGTGTCAACCAGAGGCAGTGGTTCAAGTTCAACTGCTACTACTTGATGTACCTCCACTACTGCACATCACTATAGGAATTGTCAGACAAGACCACAATCCGCTACTACTTGATGATCCATATCTAGGAAGCCATGTTCCAGCTGGATGGGTGAACCTGTCAGCACACCAAAGCCACGTGTGAGCTCAGCAGAAGCACGTGCATGCAATGAAGTGTGCTTGTGTATACACATAGGTGTATGCTTTTGACAGCACTCAGTGTGCAGTGTATATGTGTGTGGATGCTGAGTGGTTGTGTGTTGGTGGATGGTGACTACTGTATGAAAGGTCTGACATGTGCATAAAATGGGATGCATTATGTACACATTAGTTTTCCACTGATTTCTGCCCTTCAGCACTAACTCCGCACACTAGGTACAGTGTATAAATTCCCATCCTGCCTAAAGAGCACTCAGTGAGGCTTTGACTGTCAGCCTCTACCTGTTCCCCCATTGTCATGTAGCCCTCATTTGCCACATTATTTACCTTTACATGTGTAGGTACTGCATGTTTATATGCATTAAAAGTATAACATTTGTAGATAGTACATTAACGGAGGATATAATACTTAACTAAGTACTGCCACTAGTCCGACATGGTGACATCTGTGTCAAACGAAAGGCTGCCGGCCATATGCAGGCATAAGTTTTGTTTTCTAGTGGTATTCACAAAAGGAGAGGTATACTAGTTTTTTTTAGCGATACCTGCGTGGCACAACTGTTACTGTAAAGTACTTTGCATACCGAGAACATGAATGGTACATACATGATTGAGTAGTATCTGTGGACTATGATACTATCTCTCAGTTAACTGCTATTGCTATGATGTACATCCTCTACTGCACTTTATTCAGACTTGTCATATACAAGGCTACAACCTGCTATTCCTGCATGATTCATGTCTAGGAAACTACGTTCCAGCTAGACGATTAAACCTGCTAGGCAGTCAATGAGGTCAGCAGAGGCACTTACGTTTAATGAGGTGTGCTTGTGTGTATACATACTGTAATTGTATGCTCTTGACAGTATTCAGTGTATATACGTAGCGTGTGTGGATGAGTGGTCGTAAGTCAGTGGAATGATGACTACTGTAGTGAAAGCTGTACATGCGTGTGATACTTGGTCATGTGTTATTAGGTAGGAGGTATTAGGTACACATTATAGCTAACTTTGATATATAGCATCATCTTCAGAGGTATGTAGCATATCATTTTAAACTGACTGGATCAAGGATGTCGACCACTTTAAACGTCTAGATCATTTATAGATGTATAATTTGTAATGCAACTTGCATTGTATATATGTAGATCTAGACTTGTTGCAAATCATTAAGTGAATTTAGGGTGCATGGAGTAAATGTATGGTACACACATATTATGCACACATGCACACAACACACACAAAGTCTAGTAGTAAAAAAGAGAAGCTAGAGCATGATGGAACTTTAGCCACAATAATTAAACTGCATGCATACTAACATATCATACATAGCAATCTAATCGTTAATAATGTACTATACTCAAACGACTTCATCAAATATACATAATCTTTAGTTAGTGCTAGTCACTAGAGGAGAAAATGTTACAGAGGAACTAGGAGTTTCAAATGTATAAAATGTTTAACTGGACATGAAAACTTCTATATAGTGTTAGAAGGTAACTACAGAAGGAAAGAAGAAAAGATGACCTGGTTATACAGTCATACAACATAAGCTAGATCTACGTATCATCGCTTCCTGCTTGCGGTCCCTGTATATGCTACTTCCACTGTAACATCATTAAAAAACTTTCCTATAACAAATGAAATGATCTATCTGATTGAATCACTTCCTCCCTGTGGTCAGTTGGCTTCTATGGCTACTCTATATTCTTTGGAGAAACATGGATTCCAGATACTGCATATAGTATAATTTGGATTAAACGGATTTCCTGTAACAGAAGAAAGGAAGTTCTGGAAGTAAGATAAAAGGATGCTGAGTGACCTGTCCTTCACATTTTGAGGCTGGTAGATTTGTCAGTACCTGGAGCAAGTCTATATTGAAATGCGACCTTCAATCCTTTTTGCTACCAGTTAGTTCATAACCTAGCTTCCTGTGTTGTGGTATGGAAAATTCTTGCTGTAGTGACGATGGCAAAACATTTTTCATATTTTAGTTGCACTCTTCAGCCGAATTGGTGGAATTGAAGCCCAAGAAGAATGTCAGATGAATACACCATCAAGACTTGACATCAGCTCTAACAATACATTCGAAGTAACTGTGACCTATCCTTATAAATTTTCTTGCGATATTACAGTGGAGGACGCCTATGCGAATGACGGGAAAGTGTATGGTTCTACAAATTGTAAGTCCCCAAATAGTTAAGGACTGCAGGTTTTGTGTTGGTATGCTGTGTTCACAATGAATATCTTTCCCTGTGATTCCTTAGGTAAATACTTCAATTGCAAAACATTTGAGATGAAATCTCCATTGTGCACTACTGATTATGTTGTGAAACCTCAATGCGTTGGGTATAACGAGAAATGTATTGCGCATCCTACAAGATCACAACCTTATTCATGTAAGTTCTTTGCACCGCTCATGAGCTGGGATAGTATTTTAAAGTGGATTGTGCTATTTATTAATTTCTATGCAAATATGCAATCCTGGAGAGTGCAACACAGTACATGCTGGTATAGTGTACAGGTACACATTGTCTACATTTTCAGCATTTTCTGCATTTTCAGGCTTCCATATATTTCATTCTCTTTACTACCATTTGCTTTGTTGAACTATAAACTTAGAACATTGTACAGATCACGATATTTGGTATATTATTTAAATCATATGCACTACCGATAGGCAGGATGTATCTCTATTTCGTCATTCATCTCCTTGCGTCCGTCCAATGTTCCCTTTAGTGAGCAGCATTCCAATCAAGGGTTGCCCACCTGGCCTTATTTATGCCTGCAGCGGGAACGTATGTGAAAATGACCAAATCTCAGATGGCACTGGCCCGGGATGCTACTGCACAAATAATGCCTATCTTTATCAGAGAGATGGCACATGTTTGGATCCTAGTGATCCTCAGTGTGTACCGGCTCCAGCCACCAGTGAATCAGTCAATCTCTGTAAGCTGAGTCATAAAATAGCTTTACGTAACTGCATAATGAGCTAAGCAATTTGCATGAAGAAGGTTGTGCTATTATACTTGTTTGCTTAAATTTAGCAAGTCAGCTAATGTCTTTGAATTGGAACTATTGCTGTGTGCATTGTCTTCTTAGCAATTCAACCATTCATGTTATTTGTAATGCTTTCTATCTCTTTGGCACTCACGTCACATGCCACAAATGTACATTGTTTGTTGTTAATCTGGACCTATCCTGCTTGCTGCAGTTGTCGAACCTTGTGTTGAGGCAAACACAATAATGGCCATTATCTGGAATACTGGATCCTATCGCATTGTCAGACTTGAAGTGCGCGATTCCACTGGTGACTTAGTTGGTACGATTCTGTGCCTTTATCTGTCATCTTTGGTTACACTCCTGGTTACATGGAGTGCATACACCCAGTGTGCAGCCACAGTGATGTTATTCATCAGATATTTTTCTTTTCAGTTACTCGGTATGACACAGAATCTGGTTTTGTGTACATTAATGCACCTCCTGTGGGCATCTACGAGGTGACAGTCTTTGGGGAAGATCGTGGTGAAGGTGAAATAAGGAATTTCATGAATCAGCTATGTTCATCACCAAACAAGGTTAACTGAGCATTCTCCTGTGTGCACAGATTCACCCATAACTGTAGCTACATGCAATTTTATGCACATGCATTTGTTTTCTTGTCAATTGCAGACAATCCTCCACATCAATTCAGATTTACTGCACTTCCAAGTCATAAAAACATATCTGCGTGTTTCAGTTCTGCCATAAAGGATGTCAGCTACTGGTGCCAACACAACAGTGGCCCCAAAATGCCATGTAGGTTGTGCAATACAATGTTTATTAGGACTTGCAGACTCTGTTCCTTACATTCATTATTCCAGCTAGTGATTCTGTGACCATTCTCTGTGTACACCACAGGCATTGACTGTGTAAGTTACAGGCGTGAAAATGGAATAGGAACTATAACCATCTATACCCAAGGTGGTGTGAAATTGGATTCATTTCAGTACAGAGTATAAGCACTCAGAAAAGAGAGAAGTAGTTTAGATTCACAGCTGAAGTAGCATAATAAAAATAGCAGTAAACAGCTGTGTTTGCTCAAACCTTTCACAGTTAACACTAGGTGAACCATATGCAGTTAGTTTTGTATCGTACTTTCCATCTATAAGATTTTAACTGAATGGTGTTCAAGACATGGACGTCACATTTATGATAACCCTTTCTTATAGTCATTTCTAAAAAAAGCAGCAGAAAATAGCAAAGCATGTGGGCATGAAGCAATAATCAGTGTAAAGCACACGGCTGCATATGCTACAGCATGTGTAAGAATTAACACACTGCATGGAGTTAGTGTGGTACGTATACATGTGCACACACATATTATGTCAAGTCATACAAGCCATTATTTAAATACAGAGATCTACATGAAAACTGATGTGTTAGCAATTATAACAGTGTGCAAGTGGTTACTTACTGGATGATCGGTAGTGAGTGACTCCTAGACTATCACAAGTGTACAATATAATATGTATGAGTTAATGACTAGTGTACTTAGCATGGATATTAGAGTCATTATATTTTTGGGGCATATTGTTTTCAGATTTAGGTTTTTGTATGGCTTCATGTTCGTATATCTATCTGTCACAAAATGGCGGCGCTCGAGTTTCCTTGCATTTACCTAGCTTTTACTCGCTTTGTCTTCATTTGCGCAGCCATTTGATCAAATTAGAAGTATTCAAGAACACTACTTTATAATACTAAGCCATCGCTAAGCCTGTACATGACGCTTTCCAGAAGAAACAGCCGGAAAAAGAAGAGGCCTGGTAACAAAATGGCCGTCCCGGAGGCTTCTGTTCACCCGGTTAGAAATCCTCTTTGTTATCATTTCGTCCTTTACCAAACGGGCGAAAGTTGTTCACGAATAGTTTTAAGAAGACTAATGTTGCTTAGAAGCTTAAATAAATCTTACTTGCGGGTTACAGCTCCAAATCCTACCGAGGCTGAACGGCCATTTTATGAACGTTCTCGCATCAGTGGCGCGTAATACGAAGGCTAGCTAGCTAGCTGGATTAGAACAGTTAGGGATCAGAGTGCATGGAACTGTGTAACTGCAGGGCTCTATCCTCTGCGAGCATCCAAAGACTTAGCTAATTAATGCACCTTCCCCTGCAATTGCCAACTTTTCAATGAGTGTGCATGTTTAAGCACAGCTGTCTTGGTTTGTATCTAAAACCCTGATGCATTCATGCAAACCTCTGTGTGGTGAATCCTGGGGTCATTCTAGGATTAGAGTGACTATATATATGGCATGACAAATGTGGGCACTATTACTAGCAAGTAGTTCGAGTTTGGGGCGCCCCATCGGCGCCCCACGAGTTTTTTAACTCGAAATACTTGTTAATTGTTTCGAATTAATAGCTTAATTTTCGCACAGAAGCCTTCAGACTAAAATTTAAAATATGTAACCGAATGAAGTCGATGGGTGTTTATATGATTTGAGCTGTAGGAAAGGAGGAGGTTTGGATCTTTGGAGGGAATGGAGACTTTTCAAACTCGCTCTTGTCCGAAGAAGAAGGAAGAATACGTACGTGCTTAGCCGCATACAGCGAGCTGCTTCATACCACAAAACACATGCAGGATGATACGAGGCGGTAGTGACGTGAAACAGTCGTAGGAGATGTGATAGCTCTACAACTAGCCTCTTACCAACTTGCCGTCTCTTCTGCAATTATCAATCGTAAGAAAAAAGGGAAGAATTTCTGGATCTCCCACTGTTCAAGTACGTCAAAGTTACCTTCCAAGCATAGCCCTGGAAGGCCTAAAGGTAGTACGTAAGGATAAAAGAAAGCGAACGAAGAACTAGTGACTACGAAAATTAAAGCAAAACAGGCACACATGCGCACTGCCTGGTACAACATCTTTAAAAGATTGAAACAGTTGTACAGCATGCACTGATACGTGAGTAAATGATAGGGTCCATGCATTCACAAACAGTGGAGAAACAAACAGAGATTACATGACTTGTCAACTGCTATTGTCGATTACCACCCGGACACCCTGCCTTCCCTTGTGATCACATCAATTGGGAGGTCTGAGGGACTGGCTGGGCGGTGATAGGAAGATCTGGAGCCTCGTAGGCATGTGATCGCTGATCGCAACAAGGAAAAACTCAGGCAGCAGCGGATCCAGCCCATTGTCATGCCATATGATTGCTGCTGCTTCTCACTGATGAGGGCTGCCAATCTTCTGTAGAACACTTGGGCAGCTGGGCCCATGCCCCCTGTGGCTGAGAAAACAAGGGGGGTGAATGTGCCATGCTCGATCTCTCGAACTCTCTGATCATATGCTCTTCGCTTCTCCTTCTCATGTTTCTTGTAGCAGGCAGTTGGGGAGGTATGGCGGTTACTGGGCGCATGGGGGTTGAAAACCCTTACGTCAAAAAAGGCGTCCTGCCGCCTCTCTCCCCAAAAACCTTGTGCCCTGATGTCCAGTCTGGCTTCATCCTGCCTGTTTGCTGTGCGCATCGCTAAGGTCTCCCCGGAGAGGGGTTGCAATCCAGGCTCAATTCCCACGTTGGGGCACACTTCTGTCAGGAACTAGTGACTTCATGTAACTTATTCAAAGTACTATAACTTTCTTACCCTTCACTGTACATAGCCGATTTTGGGCTCATTATAAAGAGCAAAGAAAATGCTTTCTAGTGATAAATGGTTCGACCTCGTAGGACGTTGCGCAAGAGCTGCAAAAATTACGCAATTACGCGAACGCGCTATTTCTCGTTAAAAGACCGTTTATTTACTCGTTGCTATGGGTTACCAATTTTCGATGCTATCTACTTGTGCAGAATTTTCTGCTGATCAAAATGGTGGTTTCCCGCAAGCAAATAGCATTAACCTTGGAGATATGTGTTTATTTGTAAGCCTGTGTAAAATCAGCCATATTGTATTGTGGGGCAAGGAGGGGTGGGTTTAACCCGACTATTGTACTGGCAATTTTTTTATTAATGCGTGCATGAATAGATAATAAATAGAGTGCTAATATTCTGTGTACAATTGGGTGTGGTGCACAAATTCAATTTGTTTTATGTTGGATTTACAAGCTATAGAGTACATATACAGCAAGTCTTTTTAGATGTTCAATTAAATTGGAACCTTTTTGCTGGTTTGAGGAACAAGATGTTTTCATCGCCACAGATCTATAAAAGAATTGAAACATTACAAGGTACCAATCATTGCACAGAGAATGTTGGCATTCAGTACAAACACAACTTGTAACATCAGAATAGGAATTGTAACTGTAGTGCTGCAGGACATCAGCGAGAACACTTATTTAATAAGAATTGTCGGAGATAGGTGGCCATTGTGACCAGTAACTTGTCAATCAATGAAAATAACAAGACACTGCACTCTATTTTAAGCAAAGTGCACACACTCAACTGACTGGAAAGACCTGGAACACATGCACAATGTCATTATCAGATACAGCACTAAAACAGCAACAAAGGTATGCTAGGACACCACAAGAATTAAAACAAAAGTACCTAACAAAGTAGCTGCTGCCATTCAAACAATCCTTACACTGTAAAGTTGTGATTACAATGCAAACTGAGAACTTATCTTTAGTCTATAAAGGTAACTTGTCCAAGTTCAAGCTGTGTAGTTAGCTAACTTGGACAACATAATATGTATTGATTGTGGTTGACTACACAGGCACATTCAGACTATTAAGACAACAAGTTTGGCACATTCAGACTAATAAGACAACAAGTTTGACTGTGTATTATGTCATGGTAAAGCATGCTTGACTGTAATCTTATTAGTATCCTGTGCATACCTCTGTCATGGTGTTTCGGTTACTTTCTACTGTCATTCTGCCAAAGAGGGATGAAAAGAATATCTCCACAAAATGGAAGTTTTCAATCACGTCTCCTGCATTTTGCACACGTGCTCTGAATGCCTCCACAGCATGAGCAGTCGCATCTTTGAGAGTCAGTGTGTTTGCTGCTGTTAGGTTTGAGATGGATTTCATCAAATATCTTTCCCTTGCAATGTACTAGAGTGTTGTTAACTCTGCCAAGAACCTTTTCCCTCCAAGCAGATGCTTGTCTCTCAAATTTGTCGTGGACATTCTGTCCAAACTGAATATTGATTATAGTGCCATTGGCTATGGGAGGTTCACTTACTTAAAAAAAATCTGTGAAAAAGGGTCGCATGGACTTGCACAACTGCAGAAAACAACAATGTAGGAGAGAAGGAAGGGCACTCCATAATATGCTTCATGTGTACATATACTACAGTACCTAATGCAGCCAGAAGCAGCACATTGCCTAATGTACAATTAGTGAGTGTATAATTTGAATCAAAATTTGACTCCACAACTAGAGGCAATTCTTGGACGGATAACACATCAAGGCATAAGCACCTTACAATATAATGACTTTTGTGTGTACTTTGCTATTGGGGAAATTCAGCATACACTGGACTAAACTATATTATTGCCTTATGCTGTGGGAATATGTAATCATGCATTATTATATACAGTAATAAGTTTGCTAGAGCTACAATTAAAGTGTCATTAGGCTATATATAACAAGCCAGTGCACACACACATGCACATCCGCATGCGCACACATATATTCACATATGTACACATACAAGTACACACTGACACACACATGCACACGCACATGCACACACACACACACACACACACACACACACACACACACACACACACACACACACACACGCACGCACACATGCATATACATAGTCACACACACACACACTGACACACACACACACAAACATGCACACACGCATGCACACATACATATGCACACACACACACTGGCACGCACAACGCACACACACGCACATACATACATATACACACGCATGTACACACTGACACGCACACACACACGCACACACACACACACACACACACACACATATGCACACGCATGTACACACTGACACGCACACAGACACACGCGCACACATACATATACACACCCATGCACACACACATACACACACACACACACACACACACACATCTATCAACTCTGATATTAAATGTAGCACCTTTGCAACTGTGTCTCCCCTGAACATGCCAAAGATACAACAGTGAAACTGAATATCCAATCCCCTTTGAAACTCCCTCCCAAACTCAGGAAAGTGAGAGATGATTGTCTTGCCATTGCCACACTTCTCAGGTTGGATGCGGCAAGCTTCCTTGCAACAAACAGTACAGTGGCATCTGGCAGATTCTTCTTGACTCTAGCGATATAGAGCCCTTGCTTCTTACTTCCACTTCTCTGACATGGCTCCAAACGGTAATCGCACTTGGTATTCCATATCGAACAGCTAAGCAGCGAGCACAGATTGGCAAGTACGCGAGTGAGAACGGGAATACTGCAGCTGCGAGGCGGTTCTCTTGATGAAGATTGATTGATCGTTTCCTTCTTCCTGTGACAGTGGCTGTGATTGAACCGCCTTCCAAGGAAGAGGGAGCCAGCCATGTTGTCTCTCTCTCCACCGCTTCAGCACAGTCACCTTATGCTGGTACATATATTCACGTACAATGGTAGCTAGCTAGATAGATAAAACCCCTCACTTTCACCAGCTAGAGCCACGACCACTCTCCTCACTTTTGACTGTTAGTTAATCAACCCATCATATTGACTAGCTGGTAAGGTAGCCATGCCTACAACATCTTGAATGCATCATTCTATGATGCAAGTTTGAAAGTATAATAATAGCTAACTGTTTCTATACAGGTTATGCTACATCATAAGCATGGACACCATCGCAACAAAGGGAACACTACCTCCTTCCAAATAACTACGTCCCTTACCATTAATGTTAAAGTGTCTTGCTTTAATTGTTCAAGATTGGAAACTTCTGCTTAATCCCTTGGCTACAAATTATGGTAGATTTGAAGCTTTAACTGCCCAGGCACAAGTTTACATCATTATCTAACCACAATATTTCACTTATAGGCACCCTCTGGACACTACTGACTGCTCTCTTTGATGTAGAATGTGCAGTTGTGCATGTGTTTAAAAACGAACAGCAGTGAATGAAGGAAAATGTTAATGAATGGAAAGATGCTTTGTTGTTGTAAAACTTGATTTAATATGGAATCAGCGCCTTTGTATCAAGTTTGGTGGTTGTATTTTATGTACTTATGCTGCTTCCCCCACCCACCCACACACACACAAGTAGAAACCTTTTTCATACACATATATGTAGCTATGCAACAAGTGTGTATATAGTACATGGATACTCTATGTATAGTCACAGTTTTTTCTTGATATCCTGCGCTCTTGCACTGTGAACATAGTCTTAATTAATCATGTACATATATACCACTAAACCTGAAGCACATGATTAGGAAGTGGGTTTGGGTGACCTATGTATGTACCTATAACTGGATGCTAATGGTGGCCAATGCATGGATAACAATTCATAAAGTATGAAAGGTCCGACACTTGCCGCGTGTTTATAATGAGATCCAATGTGTACACATTGGTGTTAATGCATGCAAGCAGTATCTTGCAAAACTCTATCATCATCTCTAAAAGTGTATGTAATATGCATACTATGCATACTTATGTATCATATATTTAGTAATCTGATGCCATGTTCAAGCAACAACTTGATGTGCCTATTCACAATGGTATGCCATTGCTAGCCTAACCAATGCTTTGCCCCTACACCCCCTAAGCCCTGTAGCTAATCCTTGGACTAATCTTTAATTTATTCTAATTGTCCCTTTTGTCTCCTGTTGTGCCCAGATGGAAAGAAAGGGTCCATGGCAGAAACACGATATTGTACTAAGAGCTAGCATAGATGTTATTTGGTTATCTTAATTAACTTGTGTAGCTACTGTATATTATTCTTACAATAGCCTTCATTTTGGAACACTGAAAAAGAGACAATTCCTATCGTTTGTCAATTAAAACAAGTACAGTGAGACTTAGTGACATCAGTGTTAAGCAGAGGCAGTGGTTCAAGGGCTTTGGTTTCCTAGTGGTGTTCAAAAGGAGAGCATCTATCAAGTATCGTAACAATAACTGCCTGGCACAACTGTTACTGTAAAACACTTTACGAATGGATAGTGTGAATGGTACCTACATGATTTGTCCTATAACTAACTAGTGAGGGCTTCTCAGCTGGCTCAGGCATGAGAAGGGGTAGTTCTCTAATACCAGCTTCAAAACAGGTTTTCAACCCTGTTTGAAGCTGGTATTAGAGAACTACACCTAGTGGCTACGGAAGTTCAGGCTAAAAGATGTTTGTAAACACTAGCCCACGATAACTCAAAGGGTTAGACGTTTTGGCAACCTATGGTTGCCTTCATCAGTAACTTTACTAATGTAACATTACTGATGAAGGCAAGCACCGCAAAATGGTGACTATACTGTATGAAATGTCAGACACTTGTCACGTATTTATAATGAGATCCAATATGTGCACACAGCTAGCTTGCAAACTCTATTATCTACAAGAGTACATGTGCATATGCATACTTATATATTATTAATATTTATTTAAGTGAAAAACAGCATACAGAGTGCAGGGGCTGCTCAGCCAAGCAAAAGGCTTATTGGTCACTGTATATAGTAAAAAAAATGTGAATGGTGAGTTTCACAAGCTGCATGTAAACAAGTATTTCGAGTTAAAGAACTCGCGGGGCGCCGATGGGGCGCCCCAAACTCGAACTACTTGCTAGTAATGGTGTCCACATTTGTCATGCCCTTTAGCATCACTCTAAATGTTAGAGTGACCCCAGGATGCATCATGCAGAAGTATGAATGCATCAGGGTTTTAAATACAAACCAAGAAGCTGTGCCTAAACATCCACACTCATTGGAAAGTTGGCAATTGCATGGGACAGTGCATTAAGGGTTTGGATGCTTTGCACAGGATAGAGCCCTTTGCTTCATGCACTTTGATACCCAACTGTTCTAACCCAGCTAGCTAGCTAGCTATTCAGTTGCCTTGCCCTGAAGAATACCATCTACACAAACTGATATCTGCTGTCCAAAATCTAAAATATCACTTGAGAGGATAGCACCGAAGCTAACCGCTGAAGCAATAGTCTTCGTCAAGTGCAAAACCATGCGAGCGTTAATAAAATGGCCGTTCAGCCTCGGTAACATTTGAGTTGTAACCCAAAAGCAAAACTTATTAAAGCTTCTAAGCAGCATCAGCCTTCTTGAAACACTTTGTGAACAAGTATTTCGAGTTAAAAAACTCGTGGGGCTGCCGCCCCAACTCGAACTACTTGCTCTAGCTCTCAATTGCTGGTTAGGGTAGTTGTGCACCAGGACCATGTTATGTCAGTTTATTAGTGCATGCAATCAAACATGCATACAAGCACACAGTACCAGCATTCACATATGCAGGTTTGCACAGAATTAGCATACTGTGCACAATTAAAACATGCTTGTTTGAACGTTAACAAAGTTTAATAGCTTCACCAACAGAAAGTGCAAACACACAGTGACACGAGAAAACACACGAATCACAGAAGCATAAATGCGCAGTACCATGTTTTGTCCTGTCAGAAGGCCATTCGTTCTAGTGCAACGCAGCGCGCCAGTGCTGAAGACGATTCCAGTGTGTGCCACGTATTCCTTCGCTAGAGACAGTCGGATAACCTTAGCGTAGACGATTCACGGTCTTCGCAAAGCTTGTCGTTGCTCCTGTCAATCATCCTTGGCAGCGTGATGAAGACCACTAGTCTACAAGTCACAGCGAAGACGATGACAACAATATTGTGCCCTCACCGAGTTCAGCGTCGCTCTTGTCCTTCGCCGAAGGCAGTCATTCGCGTAACATTGAGCTTTTATGCCGTAGAACACAATTCCGTAGGCAAGAACACAACCAACGGCGACCTGGGCGACTTTCGAAGTCTTTTCCGTGCCGTCTCCCCTTCACGAAAGCTAAGAAAATGGCCGCCTATATAAATGTTTCTCCCGCAATACTTCGCCTGTACTGTCCATATAAATTTCAGTGTAACAATACAACCGTAGCTTCACGTATTATATATATATATACATATAATATATATCTTACCGTAACATGAAGCCATACAACAAAATCGCAAAATGAAAACAATTTCGTTCGTATGGTAAAGAGAGAAATGGTAACAAAGGCGATTTCTAAGCGGGTGAACAGAAGCCTCCTGGGCGGCCATCTTGTTATCGGACCTGTTCTTTTTCCGGCTGTTTCTTCACGAAAACTTCCTGCGCTGGCTTAGTATTACGAAGACGTATTCTGGCATACTTCTCACTCGATTGAATGGCTGCGCAAGTGAGGACAAAGCGAATAATAGCTTAGTAAAGTCAACGAACCCCACGGCGCCGCCATCTTGACAGATATATATATACATATATTTTTAAATGTGTACATATAATATTATACCAATACATAATTGTATTATGCTATAATACTATAAAGTACTAATATCTGATTATTGTATATAAACAATAATATACATATTGTACATACTTACAGGAAACACTGTACTTATACATAAATGTAAACACATGCATATACATGATTTAAGGAAAGTAAATGTAATTAGCTAAAATTGCTCAATGTCTGATGTCACGTAGGTATTGTAGTTTAAGACACTGCCACCTGACCCTCACTGATTGTGAGGTCCAGGGCATCGGGATAGGTGGGACTGGGGACGAATCCTGCAGTGGACCTTGTACCCCTCAGGCAAGTGATGGAGGATCGAAGAAGAGAGAATCCCAAGCGGCATCTGATCCAACCAATCACGTGGCTATAGGGCTGGTCCTTCTTCAATGCGAGCAGAGAGGCAAGGCGTTTGTAGAAAACAGTTGCTTGCTTGCCCATGCCTCCGGATGTGGCAAAGACCAGAGGTGCAAAGCTTCCTCGTTCAACTTCCCGGACTCGTTCATCATACTGTCTCCTCTTTTCCATTTCATGTAGGTGGTAGCAGCTCCCTAGCTGATGTTTGAGGTTAGTTGGGGCAAAGGGGTTAAAAACCCGTACGTCAAAAAATGCCCTTTCTGACCTCTCCCAAAAGCCGTCAGCACTGATGTCAAGCCTTGCGTTGTCATCTGTATTTGCTGTCCGTAGTTGGAAGTATTCATTGTCGAGCTTTTGCAGGCTGGGTTCCAAGCAAACGTTGTGGCACACTTGAGTGAGAAGCTCAGCAGTCAGATCACGAATCTCATTGTGACGGTGGATGGGAAAAGCACCTTTGTTACAGCTTAAGGCGTGTTCCACTGAGAATGCCTTCCCACAAATGCAGTTGGTCGGCAAGAACGGTGGAGTCCACCCATACCTGAGGAAGACAGCATCTCTGAAAGCTCTCTTGTGCAGAGTAAAGCCCATGTTCTCAATGGGTAATGTGGTCAGCCAGGTGGAGGCACCTTTTTCCCCAGCAAGAGATAGAGATCTGTGTTGGCTTGCAGTGAGGACTTCCTTCAGGTTCTGCAGCTGATCGTTCTGTCTCTGCCATTTCTCCCTCTTTACGGCATTTCTGCTTTCTCTCAGGTGCTGCTGAGTGGAGGTGCTGTATTGGGTGCTCTGGTTGATGATTAGTGCAGCCACGGTGGATGTTATTCGTTCTGACATTTCAAACTCGATAGGAGCTCTGGTAACTGGGTTGGATATTCCCATACCCCCCATACGGCAGGGCAGAGCAAAGATTCTGCGCTCTTCATCATTAAGTTGTCTCCCTATCAATGCTGGAATGAATGACTGTCTGATGGCATCCTCCAGAGGTTGCAAAAGATCTGCAATGTCGGGGACAGTACGTAGCAGGAAGTTCCACCTGCTACCCAGACCCTTGGTCAGAGCTGTGTAGGCGGCATGGGGTTGACTTTTTGCGATCACAGACAGCTTCTCAATCTCGCTCTTCCATTTCTCTACTTTCCTTGAGACATAACTTTCAGCAAAGGTTCTAGTTCCCACGGCAGCCCCTAGATGTCGTTTCCCCTCAGCCGTCACATTCACGCCAGTTCCTACAAATAATCTTTCTGCTGCGTTGAAGTACTCCTCCTTCACTATAAGCCAGGACTTTGCTGCATTGGGGTTGTAACCGTACTCCGGACCAATGGTGTTCAACAGTGACCACCAGTGCCTGATCTGATCCAGCTTTCCCCCAGCGGTGCCATCATCCGCGAACCATACCTGCTTTGCAGCAGTGCTTAGTCTTTGGATCATTGGTAGGATGCCCAGGGCATACATGGGCATGGCGAGAGGGTCTCCCTGTGTTGTTCCTTCCCTGGAGTAAATGACTTCGTCGCCAATGAATAAAGAAGACTGCAGACGATAAGTGTTGGTGAGGATTCGGGCTAGAGGAGGGCAGAGGACTTGGATGTTCATGAGAGTAGCACACCTATTAAGGCAATTGAACGCGTTAGAGGCGTCTGCCAGTAAAACTCCTTCGTTATCATCATGGCTGAAGACTTCTCTCATGGCGTGGATTGCAACCTCACTCCCACATTCCTGTCCTGCACATAGCTGTATGTACCCTGTTGCACGTTGCACATCTTCCTTGAGTAGTCCTAGGACGGCCTTCCCAATAATTCTTCTAACAACCTCTCCGACACCAATAGGGCGCACACCGGGGTTCTTGTCTAGAGCTATCAGTCTACAGGCTGTGAAGGATGACAGACCTTCAGGATCCACATATTCAGTGCAGATTCTTCTAGCCATCATCGCGATGTTGTTGCAAAGATCTGATGAGGCCTTAGAGAAGGATGTGCACATTCTACGCCATCCAGATGCATCGATGCCTGATGGGCCGGCAGAGCCCTGTATTCGCAAGGCAGTTTCTCTGATGGTTTTACCATCAAGGTTGTCAAAGATAATTGGGTGGAATACGGCATCAGTGGAGCTCTCATCAACAATGCAGTTTTGACTCACTGGTTTTCCTTCTGGGTGCTTGCTCCTAAGCTCATCCAGTACTGTCCATTCGCTCGCCTGTCCAGTGGGAGGTTCAACTACGCTGTGGGGTGACAACGGGCCTCCGCCCTTATCCTCAGTTATGAGCTTCAGGGCGGCTTTTGTCCTTCCACAGAAAATTAGGTGAGCGAAGGCTCGGCTTGTGTTGGCTCTGCTTCTAGGGTCTGCATTTCTAAGTCTCATCTGGATTGCCCTTCCCTCCTGCATTAGGCTCTCAATGTCCCCATTCTTCCACATGTTAAGCCTCCTTTCAAGACATGAGACGTGATCCCTTGTCTTGGATTTAGCATGGGGTTTCTGTAACAACAGATGTGGGATGGTCATAGCAGCTGAGATGGCAATCTTCTCCATGGGTGATTTACTGCCATACTCGCCAAG
Source organism: Aplysina aerophoba (assembly GCA_949841015.1). Lineage (NCBI taxonomy): Eukaryota > Metazoa > Porifera > Demospongiae > Verongiida > Aplysinidae > Aplysina > Aplysina aerophoba. Next base: position 3,667,782 of record OX465038.1, read on the forward strand.
TAGTCTGGAGAGCTCATTTACAAACATGGTTCCAGCTTTGCCTGTTGGTACGTTGAAGACATTTCTCCTCCACTTCGTTACTTCTTTATAGGCTCCTTCTATTTTGTGACAGAATGTTGGGCCGTCGACTGTATTTCCCCAGGTGAAATTTGGGGTTTTCATTTCCTCGAAAGGTGGAAGAGATTGTGTCAGATCGGTGGAGATCCCGTTGTTATGATGCGCATTTCGCTGGTGTGCTTGTGTTGTATCAGAGTCAGGAATGGGGGGAGGTTCGCCAGATTGGTGGCTGTATCGATTGTGATCGTTACCTGTGATGCTCTGCGAATCTTCGTTCTCACATCGTCTGTTTCTCGATGGGACGCATCCGTTGCATCTTCTTCATACATATATTATAATTTTATATAATTTATATATAATTATACGAACACGAAGCCATACAAAAACCTATTTCTGAAAACAATAGGGGCGCCTTCGGCGCCCCAAAACAGCTGATACAGCTGATAATTGAAATACGAAAACTATATGATGACCTAATTATCTCTTTAGATGATGTTTTGTCTACACGAGTAAAGGCTGGTGAGGAGGCTAACCATGTGGTTATCATAATTACATAAAATAAAGTTAATTTTGTCTTTTAAGGGCAGTTGGTAAAAATTGCAATTGTCTGTGATAGAGTAACAGTGATTAAAGAGTTTCAATCTTTTATCATTAAAACGTGGGGAAATTGCTATAAAATGAGCCTGGTCGTCAACCTCCCCCGGTTGCACAGCTGACAGACCCTTTCCTGGTATGGAATGTGGGAATAACGTCCAGTTTCCACTGCTAGTCCCATCCCATCCCATACGCAGGCCAGCCATCACCCTCCTCCCCCAACTTTCTAGTATCCACTACATACCTCTCTGTCTGTGGAGTCACTTTTAATGCTCTATAAAGATTCAGTCTACCTCCTGACCCTGATTCGGTTCTAATTTCATTGATTTCTTGTATCCAGTCTTCTGTATATAGCCAAATTAAGACATCTCTGAAGTTTACTAGGCTATACCTGCAGTCTACGGTTGGCATAAATTGGCTGTGATTTTGGTGATCTTTCTGTAGTAGTTCTTGTATGGAGAATGCCCAGTTTTTATATCCCTTATCAGCTAGATGACAAGATTCTTTAAAAGAATATGGTTTAATCAGTTTGGCGACATTTTGTTTAATCGCAGAAAGAATCGAACACATGAAATTTGAGTTATTATAGACATTGGGTACCATCCCATATCCCATAATAGAGCTGCAATCGGGGCATTTCGACCTAGGCCTTAGAAGCTTCTCATTAAATCATTTTGAACTTTGGAAAACTGAGCAATTGGTTTGAAGCCCCATAAGAGGCTTCCATATTCAATGATTGGTAGTGCTAAAGTATTGTATAGGTGTGTGTAAGTTTCATAAATAAACCCTCCACTAGCTCTCGCTTTGGCTATAAGGTATATCATATATTTATAGTAATCTGATGCCATTTTCAAACAACTACTTTAACTCTGCACAATTTTGTTTTCCATTGTAAAATAAGGATAGATCTTCAGAAGGCATTACCGAGGAAGCTTTCTAAAGTGTGAAACAAAGTGTATTCAGTAACCCTCATAACTTTAAGTATACTTTAAACCTTATAAATGGAAAACAACATCACAAGGAAATAGGCATATGCCATGTACCAGTAAACCTGAAGTACATGATTAGGAAGTGGGTTTGGGTGACCTATGTTTGTACCTATAACTGGATGCCAATGGTAGCAAATGCATGGATGATAATTCATAAAATATTGCGTGAGCATCCTTAGACCCGAAGTGGAGTGAATCTAGATTGATTCCAACTAGTGAAGAAGTGCCTATTCATTGTAGTATACCATTGCTAGCCTACCCCATGCTTTGCCCCTACACCCCTAAGCCTGTAGCTAATGCTTGGTCTAATCTTCGATATATACTAATTATTTCTTTTGTATCCTGCTGTGCCCTGATGGAAAGAAAGGGTCCATGGTAGAAACACAATTATTGAGAGACACAGCAATTAATAGTGGGTAATAGGAGCTAGCAGAGAGGTCAGTTGATTATCTTATTTTGTGTATATAGTTACTGTATATTATGCTTACAATAGCATTCATATTGGGACACTGACAAAAGATATATATGCCGTGTGTCAGCTATAAACTAAGTACAGTGCTTCCAGTGCTACTTGGCGACTTCAGTGTCAAGCAGAGGCAGTGGTTCAAGGGCTGCCAGCCATGCAGGCATGACTTTGGTTTCCTAGTGGTGTTTACAAGTATCCTAGTGATTCTAGTGATAACTGCACAGCACCTGGCACAATTGTCACTGTAAAACACTTTACGTATGGATAGTGTGAATGGTACATACATGACTTCTCCTACAATTAACTGCTACTACTTGATGTACCTCTACTACTGCACACTACTGGGAATTGCCAGACGACCACAATCAACTACTACGTATTCGATGATCCATATCTAGGAAAGCCACGTTCCAGCATGATAAGTGAACCTGTTAGCCCACCAAAGCCATGTGTGAGGTCAGCAGTGGCACGTGCATTCAATGAAGTGTGCTTGTGTATACACATAGGTGTATGTTTTTGACAGTACTCGGTGTGCAGTGTATATGTGTGAGGATGCTGAGTGGTTGTGTGTTGGTGGATAACTACTACTGTATGAAAGGTCTAACATGTGTATAAAATGTGATGCATTATGTACACATTGGTTTTCCGGTGATTACTGCAATTTATCACTAACTCCCCACACTAGGTACAGTGTATAAATTCCCATCCTGCCTATAGAGCACTCAATCAGGCTTTGAATGTCGGCCTATACCTGTTTCCCCATTGTCATGTAGCCATATTATTTGCCTTCATTTGTGTAGGTACTGCATGTTTATACGCATTAGAATAACATTTGTAGATAGTACATTAACAGAAGATATAATACTTATCATGTGTCAATTATAACTAAGTACTGCTACTAGTGCTACATCATGACACCTGCATCAAACGGTAGCAGTGGTTCAAAGGCTCCAAGCCCCATAAAGGTATGACATTTGTTATCTAGTGGTGTTCACAATAGGAGAGGTATCTAGTTCTTTTAGCAATAACTGCCTGGCACAGCTTTTACTGTAAAGCACTTTGCATACAGAGAACATGAATGGTACATACATGATTGAGTAGTATCTGTGAACTATGATACTACCGCTCAGTTAGCTGCTACTGCTATGACGTACCTCCTCTACTGCACTTTATTCAGGCTTGTCATATACAAGGCTACAGCCTATTATTCCTTCATGATTCATGTCTAGGAAACTACGTTCCAGCTAGATTATTAAACCTGTTAGGCAATCGATGAGGTCAGCAGAGGCACTTACGTTTAATGAGGTGTGCTTGTGTGTACACATTGTTGTTGCATGCTCTTGACAGTAATCAGTGTGTATAGTGTGTGTGGATGAGTGGTTGTACGTTAATGGAATGGTGAGTATATACTGTAGTGTACATACGTGTGAGACTTGGTCATGTGTTATTATGGGATGCATTAGGGACACATTATACTATGTACACAGCTAGCTTAGAATATAGACTAGCAGCTAACTTTTATAAAGCATATTGGCTTCAGAGGTATGTAGCATATCATTTTAAACTGACTGGATCAAGGATGTAGATCACTTCAGACGTCTAGATCAGTTATATGTGAAGAATTTGTAATGCAACTTGAAAGCTTTAATCATTTACTATACTTAAACGACTTTATCAAATATACATAATCTTTAATTAGTGCAAGTCACTAGAGGTCTTCAGAAAAAATAATGTATTGTATTGTATAATTAAATGTATATGTGCGAGTGTCAAAATAATCGTGCCAAGTCACTCCCACCCGTCAGGCCTCCTCCCCATGGTTCCAAGAACTGCAGCAGCGTTTCCCTTCTGTACAGCTACTGAGATCCTCTGCAGGAGGAATTCTCGTCTGCGGGACTCTCCTGTGGCCTTGTATAGGCGTCTTCCAAGGTCTCTCGTGAAGTCATCTGCTGCTTCCCCCAACACACCTGAAGTCTCCACCACGAAGGGTACAAAATGGTGTCTCATGTCCAGGTGTGCGTACTTTTTCAACTGCTCTGCCTGTACAGCTACAACGCCTGGCCCTCTCACGGCAGCTGAGAGATGTGAAGGTGCATGGGTGTCTGGGTACATAGCATCCCACACCAGGACTTTTCCGCACCTCCATGGAAGGATGGAGCAGCCATCAGGTCGCTTTCCGTCAGCCAGGTATAGGCCAGAGGGCTCTAGCTGAGATGGTATATTGGCCGCAGACAGAGATCTGTGAATGATTTCATTCACTGCGGTGTGGCGTGAATGTCTCACCTCACTCCACCGACAGCTGAGTCCATGGGTGCCAAGGGGGTCAACCTCAGATCCACAATGGCTGCACTCGTGTGGTTGGCAGAGAGGGGTGCCAAGTCTAAGGCCCATGGCTACACGGACTGTCTCATCATCCATCCGCAACCCCAAGTTTGGTGCAGGCAGTGCTTGCAACCAGGCGCCAGCTTCGGCCACGCTGGAGGCTTCAGAAAATGTTACTGAGAAACTAGGAGTTTCAAATGTATAAAATATTTAACTGGACATGAAAGCTTCTATATAGTAGAAGGAAACTACAAAGGAAAAAAGATAAGATGAGCTGGTTATACAGTCATATACAACATAAGCTAGATCTTAATATGTATCATTGTTTCCTTCTTGTGGTCTTTGAATATGCTACTTCCACCGTAACATCATCAAAAAGCTTTCCTATAACAGATGAAATGATCTATCTGATTGCATCACTTCCTTCCTGTGGTCATTTGCCTTCTATGTGCTACTCTATATCCTTTGGAGAAACATGGATTCCTTATACTGCATATAGTGTCTAAATTGGATTAAACGGATTTCCTGTAACAGAAGAAATGAAGTGCTGGGAGTAAGATAAAAGGATGCTGAGTGACCTGTCCTTCACATTTTGTGGCTGGTAGTTTTGTCAGTACCTGGAGCAAGTCTATATTGAAATGCGACCTTCCATCCTCTTTGCTACCAGTTAGTTCATAACCTAGCTTCCTGTTTTGTGGTTTGAAAAATTCCTGCTGCAATGACTATGTCAAATATGTTTTCATATTTTAGTTGCACTCTTCAGCCAAATTGGTGGAATTGAAGCCCAAGAAGAATGCCAGATGAATACACCATCAAGACTCGACATTAGCGCTAACAATACATTCAAAGTAACTGTGACCTACCCTTACGACTTTTCTTGCAATATAACAGTGGAGATCGACAATGCGGCTGATGGGAAAGTGTATGGTTCTACAAATTGTAAGTCCCCTAAATGAAGTAAGGACTGCAGTTTGTGTTGGTATGTTGTGTTTACAAGGAATATCTTTCCCTGTGATTCCCTAGGTGTGAACTACAGATGCGAAAAATTCGAGATAAAATCTCCACCATGCAGTGCTGATTATGTTTTGAAGCCTCAATGCGTTGGGTATAACGAGAAATGTTTTAAGCATCCTACAAGATCACAACCTTTTACATGTAAGTTCTTTGCACAGCCCAGAACTATGATAGTATTTTAAAGTGGATTGTGCCACTTATTAAGCGCTATGCAAATATGCAATCCATAGTGTATAGGTACATGTTCTGTACACATGCATTGCAAAAGATAAAGGCAGAGATTAAATTTGCTGTATGCCACTGGTGTCAGTGCAGTGTCCTACCCTAGCTGTATACAGCTGTTGCACATCTCATGTGTACAGTGTGTCCGCCGTTTCCAGGCACCAACAAATCAGTCAATCTCTGTAAGCTGAGTCAAAATGGCTTTATGTAACTGCATTATGACCTAGGCAATTTGCATGAAGAATGCTGTTCTTATTATACTTGTTTGCTTAAATTTAACACGACAGCTAATGTCTTTGAATTGCAACTATTGCTGTGTGCATTGTTCTCCTAGCAATTCAAGCATTCACGTAATTTTTAATGTGTTCCATCTCTTTGGCACTCAAGTCACATGCCACAAATGTCCATAGTGTGTTGTTAATCTGGACCTATCCTGCTTGCTGCAGTTGTCAATCCTTGTGTTGAGGCAAATACAATAATGGCCATTATCTGGAATCCTCAATCCTATCGCATAGTCAGACTTGAAGTGAGGGATTCCACTGGTGACTTAGTTGGTAAGATTGTGAGCTTTTATTCTGTCATGCTTGGTTACACTCCTGGTTACATGGAGTGCATACACCCAGTGTGCAGCCACAGTGATGTTATTCATCAGATATTTTCCTTTTCAGTTACTCGCTCTGACACAGAATCTGATTTTGTGTCCATTACTGCACCTCCTGTGGGCATCTATGAGGTGACAGTCTTTGGGGAAGATAATGGTGAAAGTGAAATAAAGAATTTCAATGAATCAGCTATGTTCATCACCAAACAAGGTTAACCGAGCATTCTCCTGTGTACACACATTCACCCATAACTGTAGCTACATGCAATTTCGTGCACATGCATTTGTTTTCATGTCAATTGCAGACAATCCTCCACATCAATTCAGATTTACGGCACTTCCAATTGATAAAAACATATCTGCGTGCTTCAGTTCTGCCATAAAGGATGTCAGCTACTGGTGCCAACACAACAGTGGCCCCATAATGCCATGTAGGTTGGGAATACAATGTTTGTTTGGACTTGTAGACTCTGTTCCTTACATTCATTATTCCAGTGATTCTGAGACCATTCTCTGTGTATACCACAGGCACTGACTGTGTAAGTTACAGGCGTGAAAATGGAACAGGAACTATAACCATCTATACCGAAGGCGGTGTGAAATTGGAATCATTTCAGTACAGAGTATAAGCACTCAGAGAAGAGAGAAGTAGTTTAGATTCACAGCTGAATTAGCATTAAAAAAATAGCAGTAAACAGCTGTGTTTGCTCAAGCCTTTCACTGTTAGCACTAAGTGAACCACATGCAGTTACTTTTGTATCGTACTTTCCATCTATAAGATTTTAACTGAATGGTGTTCAAAACATGGACGTCACATTTATGATAACCCTTTGTTATAAGCATTTTCTAAAAACAGCAGCAGAAAGTAACAAACTGTGTGGGCATGAAGCAATAATCATACCTAATTTTTGCATCGATGCATATCCTACAGCACATGTAAGAATTAACAGACTGCATGGAGTTAGTGTGGTACGTCTGTCCACACACATATGTCAAGTCATACAAGCTATTATATAAATACAGAGAGGGGGGATGCTGAGTGCCTCCCCCTTCTGACTCTATTATTTTTTTATTATTACTATTATTATTACTATTATTACACTTCTGTCTGGTATTACATTATATTAGCATTTGCAATACAGAGATCTACATGAAAACTGATGTGTTAGCAATTATAACATCGACACAGTCTGACACGAGTCAGTAGTGATATGAAACAATCGTAAGAGATGTGATAGCTCTACGACTAGCCTCTTACCAACTTGCCGTCTCTTCTGCAATTATCTGTTCGAGGAGCGAGAGGCTTCGCGGCCTTGCACTAGATTCTGCGCTTGATTTCTCGCCGAGAGAGTTGCCAAGAGAGACGGTAAAGCAGCTAAATTGTAGACAAGGGACTACTAGGAGAGCCTTAAACAGCTCACTGACATTGATAGCTCGTAGAGGCTGAAAAGGCACTGAGTGACTAAAGTGCGCATCTCTGTCTTTGACGCATATTTGCGTCAATGGGACTCAAAGAGGTTTAACCCGACTATTGTACTGTCAATTTTATATAACAAATAGAATGCTCTGTGTACAATTGGGTGTGGTGCACAAATTCAATTTGTTTCATGTTAGATTTACAAGCTATGGAGTACATATAGAGCAAGTCTTTTTAGATGTTCAATTAAATTGGAACCGTTTTGCTGGTTTGAGGAACAGGATGTTCTCATCGCCACAGATCTATAAAAGAATTGAAACATTACAAGGTATCAATCATTGTATAGAGAATGTTGGCATTCAGTACAAACACACAATGTAACATCAGAATAGGAATTGTAAATGTAGTGCTGCAAGGCATCACAGCTAAGCGGGGAACCCTTTTTAATAAGAATTGTCAGAGATAGGTGGCCACTGTGACCAGTAACTTTTCAATCAATGAACATAACAAGACACTGTACTCTATTAAGCAGTACACACACTCAACTGACTGGAAAGACCTGGAACACATGCACAATGTCATTATCAGATACAGCACTGAAACAGCAACAAAGGTATACTAGGATACCACAAGTATAAAATCTAAAGTACCTAACAAAGTATCTGCTGCCATTCAAACAATCCTTACACTGTAAAGTTGTGATTACAATACAAAGAACATATCTATAGTCTATAAAGGTAACTTGTCCAAGTCAAGCTGTGTAGTTAGCAAATTTGGACAACATAATATGTATTGATTGTGGTTGACTACACAGGTACATTCAGACTATTAAGACCACAAGCGTGACTATATATTATGTCATGGTAAAGCATGCTTGACTGTAATCTTATTAGTATCCTTTGCATACCTCTGTCATGGTGTTTCGGTTACTTTCTACTGTTATTCGGCCAAACAGGGATGAAAAGAATATCGCCACAAAATGCAAGTTTTCAATCATTTCTCCTGCATTTTGCACACGTGCTCTGAATGCCTCCACAGCATGAGCTGCCACATCTTTGAGAGTCAGTGTGTATTCTTGGTGTTTGCTGCTGTTAGGTCCGAGATGGATTTCATCAAATATCTTTCCCTTGCAATGTACTAGAGTGTGGTTAACTCTGCCAAGAACCTTTTCCCTCCAAGCAGATGTCTGTCTCTCAAATTTGTTGTGGACATTCTGTCCAAACTGAATATTGATTATAGTCCCATTGGCAATGGGAGGTTCACTTACACACACACACACACACTCACACACACACACACACACACACACACACACACACACACACACACACACACACACACACACACACACACACACACACACACACACACACACACACACACACACACACTGATATTAAATGTAGCACCTTTGCAACTGTGTCTCCTCTGAGCATGCCAAAGATAACCCTAACCCTAACCCTTGGAAACTCCCGCTATTGGGAAAATTCAGCATACACCGGACTAAATTACTATTGCCGTATGCTGTGGGAATATGTAATCATGTATTATTATATTCATTCATCCATTCATCCACCCATTCATCCACACATGGATGTTTCTCCAAATACTGGAGGTCATCCCTACATACATATATATGTAATAGGAGCCAAAAGGAAGTTCTGTAGTGACCACATAAAGTTACTGATTATGAGTACAATGTATATATGATTATTTAAAATTGTCAGTCCATCTCAATCTCGGTCTTCCTCTGGGCCTTTTCCCTCCAATCTCTCCTTCAAAAATCTTCCTAGTTGTCCTCTCCCCACTCATCTCCTCCATTCTGACCCTCCACCTCTCCTGTCTGCTCTTCACCATATCTAACACGCCTTCCTGCCGTAGCTTCTCCCTAATGTCCACATTCCTTACCCTATCTAATCTGCTCAACCCTTCAATCCGCCTCAGAACATTCATTTGTGTTGCCTGTATTCTTGATTGCTGCTTCTTTGACAGGCTCCACGTCTCACATCCATACAATAATGTGGGCATCATTGTGGCATTCATTACCTTTAGTTTGGTGTTCCTGCTCAGTTCCTTCCTCCTCAATACTATTTCACTCAAACCTCCGATCACTTGTGTTGCACTACCAATCCTTGCCTCCACTTCCTTCTCCATACTCCCATCACAACTAATCATCACCCCCAAATACTTCATTGCATCTACCTGTTCTGTTGTCTCCTCTCCGATTTTAACTTCACATTCCTCACTCTTCCTTGCCACCCTCATCATCTTAGTCTTCCTCCAATTCACTTTCAGCTCCCACCTGCTCAACACATCACTCAACACCTGCAAATTACTCTGAAGCCCCTCTACCGATTCTGCCATTACTACCATGTCATCCGCAAAGAGAAGTACGCCTACATCATCAGTTGACAGCTTCACTTCACTCCTAAAGTGTCTTCTTGCCTCCCTTGTCACCCTATCAATAAACACATTGAAAAGCCATGGAGATAAGGTACATCCCTGTCTCACTCCTCTGTGCACACCAAACAGTTCTGATTCCAACCCTCCAACTTTCACCCTTGCCTTACCATCCTCGTACAGCGCCTGAATTGCCCTTAGCAGCTTCCCTTTCACCCCATACTCATCCAACACTTTCCATAACTTCTCCCTACTCACATTGTCATACGCCTTCTCTAGATCCACAAATGCCATGTACACCTTCTTGTCCTTCTCGATGGTCTTCTCCACAATTTGCTTGACTGCAAATATTTGATCAATGCAACCCCTTCCTGATCTGAAACCTCCTTGCTCATCCATCACTTTGTCACCTGTCAATACCTTCACCCTCTCATTCAATACCCTTGCAAACACCTTACCAACAATACTCATTAAGCTGATTCCCCTGTAGTTTGTGCAATCAAGCCTGCTGCCCTTCTTGTATACCGGTACTATCACTGCATTTCTCCAGTCGCCAGTCGCCACCCCCTCTCTCCATACCATATTGAACACCTTTGTCATCCATACTACTACTACCACTTCACCCCCTGCTTTTAAAATCTCTGGCACAATCCCACATATTCCGGGTGCCTTTCCTGTCTTCAGCCTCCTCACATCTCTTCTCACCTCCTCCTTCGTTATCTCCAGATCATCAACTACTGCTACCCCTCTCCCTGGCATAATCTGGTAAGGCGCATCTGTTTCCTGGAACAATCCTTCAAAGTGTTCTTTCCACCTCCCAATGACCTCTGTCTCCTCCGACAGTACCTCACCATTCTTATCATGAATATGTGCCATTCTCTCCTTTGGTCTCCTACTTTCATTTATCCTCGCCCAAAATTTTCTCTGGTTTCCAGTTCTCTGGTTATTTTATACAGTAATAAATTTGCTAGAGCTATAATTATAGTGCCATATGGCTATATGGAACAAGCCAGTGCACACACACATGCACATCTGCATGCATGCACACACATATATACACATATGTACACACACACGTACACACTGACACGCACACACACACACATGCACACGCACACACACACACACACGCGCGCGCGGACGCGCACACACACACACATGCGCATGCACGCACGCAGGCATATATATAGTCACACACACATGTACACACACACATGCACACTGACACACACACACACACACACACACACACACATACACACACACACACACACACACACATGCACACATACATATACAAATGCATGTACACACTGATATGCGCAGACACACACACACACACACACACACACACACACACACACACACACACACACACACACACACACACACACACACACATTGAAACTGAATATCCAATCCCCTTTGAAACTCCCTCCCAAACTCAGGAAAGTGAGAGATGATTGTCTTGCCATTGCCACACTTCTCAGGTTGGATGTGGCAAGCTTCCTTGTAACAAACAGTACAGTGGCGTCTGGTAGATTCCTCTTGACTCTAGCGATATAGAGCCCTTGCTTCTTACTTCCACTTCTCTGACATGGCTCCAAACCTGCTTCGCAAAGCACACCACTCACACCCAGTATGATCAACATAGAAAGCAGCACTTTCATATTGAATATACACCAGTGAAGTGCTATCCTCTCTATGCCCCAACACCTGTGGTGATCCAAGACACATTGCTATACTTAGCCCATATATATCTAGGTAGCTACAACACAGTCTTATTGGTATGTCATCAGCCCTAGGAGTGTACAGACCTAGTGAACATATGGCTGCCTGCTGGCTGCTTGTTTACTTGTATGGTTGCAAGGGACTGGTGTGCCACTGATAGGTAAGTACATATAAGGTAATAAAGTGATCTCCTTCACACGCTAGCCATGATCTCACAGTGCTTCCCACTGTGACCAATCTTGGAATCCTGAATGGACAAATGTGGTCACAATTATTATTATACAGAAGGTAGACTCACCTTGCTGTATAATTGATTACTTGAAACGTCTCCCAGCACACTCCACCCAAACACCAGATGCAACATGCAGGCATGTACATGCAACAAACCATTTGTATGTATGTATATAGGTATATATCACCAATGTGACCTAAGAACATGTCTAAACCCAGCCCACACTGCATGCAGTGTTAGACAGCCATGGTCAGGAGACCTATAGCTAGCTATAGGTGAGAATGTCAGCATTATAGTTTTCACTGAACACCCTACAGTGTATACATTTGCAGCTATAGTTGGCCACATATATGGACTAGACTACAGTTGTAGAATGAGCGACTCTTCTCACAAGTGTATGTTATTAGCACAAAGACATGTTTGTAGTAAATTCATAACATTTTACAATACAAAATGTGCATACCTCCTTGTATTGCATAAAACACACCAACCATCATTAATATGTAAAAATGAAAATACATCACGCATGCTCAAGAATGATATGAATCTATGTAGTGTGTACCCTTTCCTACACCTTACCCACGTACAGTATGTAGTGTATAGCAGCAATCACCTGTGTAGGATGCAGGGCTAGCATACATCTTATATACGTGTAGTTATATACCATTTCAAGAAACGACTCATTCACTGTACATCTCCTGCTCAGGAGTAGGAGTTGCAGTACACACAAGAATACATTATAGTGATGTACTTGTACGGAAATGTACTCAACAGATGAACAGTGAAGATAATGTGCTGAGATGCAAGATAGACAGGCATGCTATGCTGCACACAGTGACAAAAACAGTTTACTCTTCACAATGTGTTGATCGATATATTGTCAATGACATGCACACAACTTTCATGGGCTGCATGGGAGGAGTCTCACTGAGGATTAAGGAGAGGTAGATTGAAGTTGGCTGTCTGCGGCGAGCTGATAGATGGACAGGACCCAGCACACCCACTGCCACTTTGTTGCTGAGGAAACTGGTGGGAAGTCGTCCCTGATTCAGGGACGACTTCCCACCAGTGAAGGCCAAAATTCCTTGTTAGTAGATGTAAATGATGACTGAATGCTTCCAACTGCTTGTGGTTGAGGTGGCAGTGGCAAAGTGGGGGTACGGAGCCCCCCGCCCATTAAGGGCGGAGGCATACTAAGAGGGAAAAACTGTGAGTTTGAAAGAAAAACAACTCCTGGTGCTGGGGTCAGTCTGGGTCGGTAGGAAAGCAATGACGGGCAGGGCGAACAGTCCATATGGCCTGGACCAGGCGGGGAGAATGGTGAGGACAGTGTGTGCATGTCCAGAGGGTTGAGGGGCCGCTGCAGAAACAACAATACATGCGCATTGACAGGCAGTGAACAATTAAAAATTCAATATAATGAAGTGCACTCATGCATGCAGGATGATGACGGTGATGGAAAACATAGTGAGAGTCAATAGGGAGATCAAAATGGCTGATAATGTATATTCGCTGTATACTTAACTGGAACATATCATGGGACCAGGGTTCATTAGAGGTGGTGGTTGACTGTCCCTGCTTCCAAAGAATGACAGCTGGCTTGGCTCGTGAGGTAGCACACCTGTGGGTGGCATTGGGAATCTTCCAGCCAGCTGCGATTGTTGTGGCTGGTGCTGCATAAAGTGAAGGGGGGCAGGTTGTGGATGCACCTGGGTGAGGGGTGTTGTAGGCGGAGTCCCTTGCTTCTGTCGTGGGTCAGGTCTAGTGAGCTGCATCACTCTGAGGTCTGTCAGAGGAGCACCAGCAGTGGTGTGCCTGGAGCTTGCAGAAGTGGAAACTAGAGGAGGAAAGTAAAGGGAGAGGCTACATATATGTTAAGAAGCAAAGGATTAAGAAATTAACATGTTTGTATTCAAAAATAAGGTTTACCGTTCATATAAATGGGTATACCCTTTACATACATGTATAAAACGAGATTCAGAGTAGCAAATATCCAGAAAATCCAGTCATACACAAGAAAGAATAAAGATGTTAGTGTATATATTTATCACCGGTATAGTCCCTTCATTCTCAAACGCCACCCCTAGACCAATGAAATCAAGGACACTTATTACTACCAACCCAAACTAATGGACAGAGGCAAACTGAACATCAGATCAAGTGCCAGAAAGTAGGATGTTATTAGCACTGCAGCTGGCATGAACATCATCTAAGTTGAGGGTGCTGCCATTAAATTAAAAGGGTTATCATGCAAACACGAAGGGTATCTCCAGCTGTGTGAAGCAGGCAGTAACACAGCCACCTCCCATTGCTGGTTGTAAGGCAGATGAACATGTTTCTCTCTTCTATTGGCTATTATATGGACCGTGATTTACATGTAGTTTTGACAGGTGGGTACTGGAAAATAGAAAGGCACATGCAGTGAGGCCAAGTGAGAACACTGAATAAGATCTGTCACATCTTCTGCCACTTTAGAGTTGCAAGGGGAAAACCCTTTGCAGTTGCAATGTCTTTACAGTCTGCTTGTGACTGGATGCACACCAGGTACTAGCTGCATTAAGGGTGGAATAGCTACCAATTTAACACCACCATATATATGCTGCCAAATCGTTGAGGAGCACAGCTTTTGTGGATTGGCATTGTACATTTTCTTGCTGAAATGATCTTCCTGATCACAGCCCTAGTCCCGAACTTTGTTGAAGATAAGAGATAAGAGCACATGGCATGCACTCAATGTCTCATAAAGCTACGGTTCTTTGTTTACCTTGAGCACGTCTCCATACTTCACAGCAATGCTTCCGGCACTCTAGTGTACAGCACACGTCTCATCCTTACCTATTCAGGTGAGGTAGTTATGCAGTCACAAGTTTCAGACAGGGCCATCACTGTTGATTTGTGGGTCTCAATAACACAATTACTGAATAAGCATAGGAGGAACGTTTTATTCAACAGGGGTCCAAATATTTCATAGTATTACTAAAATATTTATTCTTTGGGGATGTCAATTATAGGGCTACAAATATTTTGTGACAAACCTGTATTAGCATTGCTATGAAAATTAATTAGGTTGTAATTATGTCAGACAATTAGGGATGGGTGCTGGTTGTTTGTATACCGTAATACAATGGAAAACCAGCACTAGCGTTCTATATACAGAGTGGTAACTGGGCGAATTGAACCGTCGAGGCGAAAGTGCGCACAATACAGAAGGCAATGATATCCGTTCTTTCACGCGAAAACGCGCCAGCGCGTAGAAGACGTCCATGACATTTCCCGCATTTCGTCTTTTCCTAATCTTCTTCTTCCTGAGGAGTATGGAAATGATCTAATCACAGAACTGCGTGGCGTTCGACCCACTGCTCTCCTTTGTAGCTACCTTAGATAGAGGTCAGCGCGATGCACGATTTTCCAGCTTCTTCGTACACCGCTTATCGGCTGAGACGGTATTGCAATATAACGTCGTTTCTTACATTTTTATGGCCGCCTATCAGAACAACGGTCTCCGCGGTGGGTTGTTGCTCACCCAGGCAGCGCAGCAGGATTGTCGGACCCCATGTTAGCTATGTGGCACAATTTGGAATAGATAGATAGGTAGTGGCCCGTTCTTTGGGTGTGCGCTGTTACTCACCTCATACTGCATGTACGACGGATGGAGAATTCTAAATAAGGTACTGATATTTGCGTGTTCTAATGCTTGTATGCTTTCAGCGAAAGTTCCCATGCATGTGGCTCAAGAGGAACAAGGAGGGGTGTGCTATGACATTCTAACAACCCAGGTCAACATTCGCCAGCTTCAAGGCACATTGGATACATACTCCACCATCCCTACATCTGGCAACATTTGATTCAGCTAGTTAGGCTACTTTTTCAGACAAAATGCTACTCTGACATTCATTACTAAAGACTGCTTTATAATATGTTATGCAGGTAAGTAATTCCTGACAAACACACATTTGAATGATGATTGCATGGTCATAGGCTACTCTTGCATGGCGATTGAATTTACATCCCATGCATGACTTGTGCATTATTGGAAAATTGCGCTGTCCAAGCTGTCCAACTGTCATGAAAGTGCATCATCTTTAATGAATATGAGGGTAGCATTTTGTCTGAAATAGTAGCCTGACTAGGTGAATCAACTGTTGCCGAATGTAGGGATGGTGAAGTACATATCCAATGTGCCTTGAAGCTGGCGAATGTTGGCCTGGATTGATAGAATGCCATGGTATACCCCTCCTTGTCATGTTTACTCAGATTGGCACGCTCTGCAGACATGTTTTACTATAGTATGTCACAGCTTTGTTTCTTCAATTCGGTGTCGACGGATGCCTTCCTGACCCCAATGGCCCATTTTCTGCCGATGTACCCCTACCTGTAATTCGTCAAGTAAACTTAGAGGTCTTGTCGGTTGAGAATGTGACGCCAGCACAAAGACGCAAGTTCGGGGATTACACGGTCATCCAACAGCTAAGCAGCGAGCACAGATTGGCAAGCATGATGAGAACTGGAATACTGCAGCTGCAAGGCGGTTCTCTTGACGAAGATCGAGTGAATGATTCCGTCTCCATGTGACAGTAGCTGTGATTGAATTGCATTCTGAGGAAGAGGGAGAAAAGCACGATATCTTCGGCGATAGGTGTCCTACGCTGTGTTCGCCTTTCACGACAATGACTGCATAACTGTCATGCAGGTTACTCATCTCTCACTGCAGCTGGCACATGAGGTTTTCCCCTCATCTGCGCTTCACGCGGTATGGTAAATGTGATAGTCTCTGTCGCACGAATCGCACTCACATGTCGCAGCCATACTGCTTCTCTCTCCACCGCTTCAGTACAGTCACCTTATGCTGGTACATGTATTTATGTACAATGGTAGCTAGCTAAATAGATAGAACCCCTCACTCTCACCAGCTAGAGCCACAACCATTCTCCTTGCTTTTGACTGTTAGTAATCAACCCATCATATTGTGCATACAACAACTTTGAAATTTCGAAATAATGACCGCATCATTTTATGATGCAAGCTTGAAACGGTAATAGTAGCTAAGGCCACACTTTTGTTTCCCGTCCTCTCCAGATGCTAAAATGTATGAGGGAGTGAGAGCAGTTTTATTATTTATTGTTTCATTATTTTTACTGTATAGTGTATGCAGAAAGGTAACTTGCACAATCTTCCAGGTAATGTTACGTTGCTACACACAAACCATGCTAAACAACACAAAACCGACTGCACAGGTGTTCCAGTTTGTGTCTATATGCAAACCATAATGTAGAAAGCAGGACACAATACAAAACAAAATGTGTCCATGTTATGACAAATAGCTATGGGCAAAACCTAAGACTTTCCCTTGCGCTTGGTTCTGTCGATCTTCGTACATTGTCTGGAACAGTCTTCATGCTGTGGGTAGTGTGCTTCCTGAGATGACGATGATACATCCTTTGCACAATGAATACAAATGTCTTTTAAGTTGGCTGAATAGACAACTTCTCAACAGGATCATTGCAGTGTAATTTCTTCACACAGACAATGTCCTTAAGACTTGGTAGAAGACCATCTGCATCTTGCAGCTTGAATAATTCCGGCTGGTTGTAGTCTGTAAAGCAGTGAAACACCTAAGGAATTTTGCAAGAACGCTCCGCAAGGGTGTGATCATGTCCATCAATGGCCCAAAGTGCATCTTGCAGAGTATGAATCATGTTGACAGCAATTCCACGTTCAACTTCAGCTGGGTACCAAGATAGGTCTTCATTCTCCATCCACCCAATAATCTTCGTTCCACCAATCCTATTGAACATTAAAATCTTTCTTATTGCGCTCAGGTATGACGGGAAGGGCGGGATTGCGACCTTGCTGCAGAACTTGCCATTAATACTGAGACGGCGCAGGGAATCGGAGCTGGAGGTGAAGAGGTAGGTTCAGCATCTTTCACAATGTAGAATTGACATATCACCCAAATATGGACGTGACACTATATAGTCAGCAGAACATCTGGAGATGATGAAACAGATGGGCATACTTTGCAATAGAAGTAGCTATGTTATGTGCTCTCGAACAAACATTTGCTTGCTTGCCATGGCTACACGATCATACAGCTCCTTCACTGTTGTCCTTCCGTCTTATTCTTGAAAATTGTCCCCAGAAGAAGCGTCCAACTGCAGCTAACATTGAAAATGCTGGTGTTTACCAGTGTCATAGTCTTCACATAGCCGTTCAACCATAGACACACGACTTAGGCAAATGCGCGCGCACACTATACACCTATAGCTTCACACATGGTGTCTGTACATGTTATGCCACATCATAAGCATGGACACCATGACAACAAAGGGACCACTACCTCTCCCCAAATTGCTACGTCCCTTGCCATTGATGTGAAAAATGTCTTGCTTTAATTGTTTGATTGATTGGAGTTTCTGCTTAATCACTTTGGCTACACATTATGGTAGAATTGAAGCCTTAACTGCCTAGGCACATGTCTACATCATTATCCAACCTCAAAAATGTTCGCTTACAGTCACCCTCTGGACACTACTGACTGCTTTCTTTGATGTATAGAATGTGCAGTGGTGCATGTGTTTGAAAACAAACAGCAATGAATGATGGAAAATATTAATGAATAAAGAGATGCTTTGTTGTTGGAAACCTTGATTTTAATATGGTATCAGCACCTTTATATCAAGTTTGGTGGCAGTATATATTGCTGTGTTGTGTATAGGAAATTGCTATAATGAAATACCCTGCAAAAATATTTGCTCACAAAATTTTATGTACCTAAGCTACTTCCCCTCCTTTTCCCATACACATTATGTAGCTATGCAAGTGTCTAGTACATGGATGCTGTTTATATAGTCACAATTCTTCCTTGATCTGTATACCCTTGCTCTGTGAACACAGTATTGATCATGTATATATATCTATACCACAACCCTGAAGCACATGATTAGGAAGTGGGTTTGGGCGACCTGTGTACGTCAATATAATTGGATGTTAATGGTGGCCCCAATGCATGGATAATAATCCATAAAATATTGTGCAAGCATCCTTAGACCCAAAGTGGACTGAATCTCAATTGATTCCAACTAGTGAAGATGTGTCTATTCACAGTGCATCATTGCTAGCCTACCCCATGCTTTGCCCCTACACCCCTATTGTCTCTTTTGCCTCCTGCTGTGCCCTGATGGAAAGAGAGGATCCATGGCAGAAACACAATAATATTCTGATAGACAGTGGCTAATAGCAGCTAGCATAGAGGTAAATCGATGATCCTTCTGTAGTTACTGTATAATTATTATGCTTACGATAGCATTCATATTGAATAATGACAGTGGTTGAAGGGCTGCCAGCCATGTAGGCATGACTTTGGTTTTCTAGTGGTGTTTACTGGTAAGTATCCTAGTGATAACTGCCTAGCACAACTGTTACTGTAAAACACTTTACATGTGCCTAGTGTGAATGGTGTACATGTATGAATGAATACATAATTTGTCCTTGTAGTGCAGCTCGGAACAGCGAACGAGAACACTTTGATCACTGCAACTCAATTAACGAACAATAGACTCCAAACAAAATAGTACGGCAGTAATCAAGGCTAATAATAGGATATAATCAAACATGTAATGTCATGCTAATAATAGTAACTATGTAATGCTACAGTAACTATGAGTCCACCACATCTCCCTCTCTCCAGTAGGAGAGTGTCATTGCATCGTCTAACATAGGCCCTGTTTGGGAAGAAGTGGCAACACGAGACTGAGATGGGACGTTGCTGCTGGTTGAATCGCTGGTGTTGCTTTCTGGTCGTGTGGTGATGTTAATTGGCTCGGTTTCTGCAAATATCTCCTGACTCTGCATCGACAACGTATGATCTGGGGGCATCAGCAGAGGTGATCACCCTGCCAGGCTCAGTCCTGTTCCTAGTGTGAATCCACAGACTCGTCTTCTGATAGGTCTGGGAGGTCCCTTATGCAATGACGCGGGTCATAATTGGCTTTCTGCTTCAGTTTCTCCATCCTCAGTAAGATATGACCATTCAGGCGTGAGGTTGGCAGGGAGCTGAGGGGTGTTGGTACTCAGTGGTCTTCCCATCAGCAGCTCAGGCTGGGCTCAGGCCACACCAAGGCAATGGTGTGCTGCGATCAGCTAGCAAGGCCAGGTAGGGGTCAGATGATTTTGGTACTGGTCAACGTCTGTACTTCAACATATCGGGAGAAGTAGTCTGCAACGAGTATGTAGGTCTTCTTGTTCAGCTCGAACAAATCGGA
Source organism: Aplysina aerophoba (assembly GCA_949841015.1). Taxonomy (NCBI): domain Eukaryota; kingdom Metazoa; phylum Porifera; class Demospongiae; order Verongiida; family Aplysinidae; genus Aplysina; species Aplysina aerophoba. Next base: position 3,688,088 of record OX465038.1, read on the forward strand.
AGCAACTCGCTGCCATGGGTACTCAGGCAGGGGGGTGGGTAGCATAGGTTGTCTTGGGGATGCAAGAGCCTTGGTGCACTCAGGGCAGTGCTGGATCAGCTGTTCAGGTATAAATATGATAGGGCTGGAGCTACCTGGATGTTGGGTGGCCGCCTTGAAAGGCACAGCAGCCAGGGTCGACCGGAGGCAACCCGCAACTTTCGGTGACACCGCCTGATTCGACTTCCGGTGACAGCGCATGATGAGATGCTAGGCTATAAATATGATAGGTGCTCGCGCTAGCTTATCTTCGCCCTGAAGAAGGCCAGAGCATCTGGTCGAAACGTCGGCAAGGTTTTCAACCGTGTTTTGAAGCTGGTATTCGAGAACTGGAAGTAAGATAAAAGGATTCTGAGCGACCTGTCCTTCGCATTTTGTGGCTGGTAGATTTGTCAGTACCTGGAGCAAGTCTATATTGAAATGCGACCTTCCATCCTCATTGCTGCAAGTTAGTTCATAACCTAGCTTCCTGTTTGTGGTTTGGAAACTTCTTGCTGTAGTGACTATGGCAAAACATTTTTCATATTTTAGTTGCACTCTTCAGCCAAATTGGTGGAATTGAAGCCCAAGAAGAATGTCAGATGAATACACCATTAAGACTCGACATTAGCGCTAACAATACATTCAAAGTAACTGTGACCTATCCTTACAAATTTTCTTGCGATATAACAGTGGAGGATGCAATTGCAACTGATGGGAAAGTGTATGGTGCTACAAGTTGTAAGTCCCCTAAATGATTAAGGACTACAGTTTGTGTTGGTATGTTGTGTTTACAAGGAATATCTTTCCCCGTGATTCCTTAGGTGTAAACTTCAATTGCAAAATATTTGAGATGGAACCTCCATTGTGCAGTGCTGAATATGTTGTGAAACCTCAATGTATTGGGTATAGCGAGAAATGTATTGCGCATCCTACAACATCAATACCTTTTTTATGTAAGTTCTTTGCACCGCTCATGAGCTATGATGGTATTTTAAAGTGGATTGTCCATTTATTAAGTGCTATGCAAATACTCAATCCTGGTGAGTGGAACACAGTACATTCTGGTATAGTGTATAAATACACATTTTCCGCATTTCCTGCATATTCAGGCTTATATAATTCATGCTCTTTACTGCCAATTGCTTTGTTGACACTATAAACGTAGAGCATTGTATGGACCACTTTATTTGGTACATTATTTACATCATATGTATGCGATAGGCAGGACATATCTCTATTTCATCATTCATCTCCTTGTGTCCATCCAATGTTTCCTTTAGTGAGCAGCATTCCAATCAAGGGTTGCCCACCTGGCCTTATTTACGCCTGCAGTGGGAACGTATGTGAAAATGGCCAAATCTCAGATGGCACTGGCCCGGGATGCTACTGCCCAAATGGTGCCTATCTTTATCAGAAAGATGGTACATGTTTGAATCCTACTGATTCTCAGTGTCAGTCAGTCAATCTCTGCAATAATAGCTGTGTTTGCACAGACCTTTAACAGTTAGCACTGGGTGAATCACATGCAGTTAGTTTTGTATCATACTTTAAACTGAATGGCGTTCAAAACATGGACGTTAACATTTATTTATTTACATTTTAAGAATTTTCTCTAAGCAACAGCAGCAGAAAGTAACAAAGCATTTGGGCATGAAGCAATAATACCTAATTAGTGCAGAGCACACGGCTGCATGTGCTACAGCATAAATAAGATCCATATCTAGGAAAACCATGTTCCAGCTGGATGGGTGAACTTGTCAGCCCACCAAAGCCACGTGTGAGCTCAGCAGAGGCACATGCATTCAATGAAGTGTGCTTGTGTATACACATAGGTGTATGCTTTTGACAGTACTCAGTGTGCATTGTACGTGTGTGTGTGTGGATGATGAGTTGTTGTGCGTTGGTGGATGATGACTACTGTATGAAAGGTTCGACACGTGTATAAAATGGGATGCACTATGTACAAATTTGTTTTCCAGTGATTACGGCCATTTATCACTAACTCCCCACACTAGGTACAGTGTATAAATCCCCAACCTGCCTATAGAGTGCTCAGTCACCCTTTGACTGTCAGCCTCTTCCTGTTTCACTTGGGGTGGACGTAGAAGCAGCCAGTCATCAGGCATCAACCATCAGTGTGCCGCAGTAATGAGCCCCAACAAGAGGGATGTAGCTGTCTGTCTGAGGCTGTCTACAGCATGTGTAAGAATTGACACACTGCATGGAGTTAGTGTGGTACATTTACATGTGCACACACATATTATGTCAAGTCATACAAGCTATTATATTAACATAGAGATCTACGTGAAAATGTTGGCAATAATTATTATAACATCGTGCAAGTGGTACCTTTCTAGATGATCAGCAGTGAGTTCATGACTCCTAGACTATCACAAGTGTACAATGTATGAGTTAATGATTAGTGTGCTGAGCATGGATGTTAGACTAGTTATAAGTTTTAGGGCTGTCGCCTGCCACAGCTCCTATAATTTTATCTCAATGGGGAAAAGATGGCGCTTTTGCAAACTGTGAGATTTGTGAGCGATTCTGGTGATTTGGAAAAGTGACCCCAGTGAAATTCTGCTTCAGAGAACGTGATTTTGATTAAGATGTCTGAGGGGGCAAATTAAAAAGAGGAGAAAAAACAGGGGGTGAGTCAAGGGATCATTGAAGGGCGTGATAGAAGGGTTGGAGAGGCGGTCGAAGGCAGGATCAGGGCAGAGATTGGGTTGAAGAGGTGTCTTGGTGAAGGGTTGGAAGAGATGTGGGGGAAAGAAGGTGAGACGGTAATGGGTGGGAAAGAAAAGAGAACCAGCGACAACACCATTAGATGTCTCTGTACTGGCGAAACAGAGATATGTGAAATGAAAGGGGTGATAAAAGAGAACAGTAGATTGAGAAGCCAAATTGAGCAAGAGGAGGCAGATAGAGAAAGAGCGGACCAGGTGGAAGTGACTGTGGACATGACATGGGTGTGAGACAGTAGATGATGAGAATTCGGTAGGGACAGTGGTGCCTGGAGGGAAAGACGGACAGAAAACTTGTCAACTAAAACCAAGGGATGGAGGTGAGAAAAGTGGGAGAAATCAATGTGGTCAAATAAAAGAGTGTTGACAGCGGTAGGAAGGAGCCAAGGAAGGGAGTGCATTGGGTCTCAGGTGTGAGAAAGGTTTGGGGGACCAAAAAGAAGGGATCATGTAATGAGGTGGTAGAAGAAGTGGACAGAATGGTGGGAAAGATGACGTCTAAATTTTCTGTATGGAGGCATGTGGGTCTGGTGAATGGAGGGATTGTCTGGTGTTTTGTGGTAAAAGCACAAGAGAGATAAGTTTGGAGTTGGATGAAAAATGGAAACGCAAGCAATGGCAATGACAGGAGGTCTGAAGAGGAGCGGAGAGTGATCTTTTAGGAATGGGACCAGTGTCGAGGGGATACAGGTGAAGACTGCAGGTGCATTAATAGGGGTAGGGGAGGTGGAATGGGATGGAGATGCTGAGATGAAAATTAAGAAATCCTGAGTATGATGTGCTGGAATGTATCTGGGTGGTGCAGGGATGGTAGGGAAATGGAGCAAATGAGAGAAGGACATGATATGATGACAGAAGTAAAAGATTTCTACAAACCAGATGTGTTGGCATTGACAGAGACATGGTTGAAGGGGGGAGAAGGAGATTGTTGTTGAGGGCTACTGGTGGTTTGGCAGAAATAGAAGACAGCTACATAGGAAGCTAGACAGTGAGGGGCTCAGGTGGAGTTGGGCTGTTTTAGAAAGGTTTACAGTGGAAGTCCTTGAAGAGGAGGTACAGGTTGTGCTGTGGGTGAGATTTTAATACGAATTTCTTACAAACCCTTACGCAAGTTGCAGTGATCATGCTGTGTTGGTCCTGGGCGGTGGTGGTGGTGGTGGTTGTAGTTGAATGTTGTTGCTTCATACCTTACTGACATGCGCTGATGCTGGTCCTGACCTTTGCACCTTCTGTGCTGAACTTTGCACCTTGCGTTTGTGGTATTATCCTTCTATCAACCAGCACAAGTACTCCCCTTGCACTCATGGTGGTGGTCACTGGCTGCAACTTGCACTAGCGGCGTTTTTTCCTTCAGCCATTGACGCAAACATTTCTTGCAACCGGTGGTGGTGCCACTCGTTGCAACTTGTGCTGGTGGTCTTTTCCATTCCACCCACTTGCACACATACCCCACTTGCGTTCGAGCAACTTGGACTGTGTGGTGATTGTCCGTGGTGGTGTTGGTAGTTGCATGTGGAAGTGGAGGTGGTGGTAGTAGCTTTTGGGTAGTGGTGGTTGAATGGCAGTAAGAAGCATTAGCAAGAAAGGCTTTTTAGTATGTACATGCACATGCACACACACACATACACACACAGGGATGAACATTTCCTTATTAAGAATGTTAGAACAATGAGGAAATGGAGTCTTTTAAGAAAACATTGATTGCCAGCATGTTGAGGGATGCATGGTACAATAGACAACATTTTAGACTCATGCATAAGTTTAAAGCATACACAGACAGACATGGACATACTAAAGCTATTGTCATGTAAGGGGAATATATATGGAAGTTCAGTAGTCGGGCAGGAGGTATAGTTATCAATTTTGAAGAGACCAGATGATGTGGGACTCTTCAATAACTATTTGATGATTTGGCTGGTTAGTGATTTCTGAACTTTAATATTGGTTGTTACCAGGGCAAAGAGGTGGTGGAGGCTCTTGCTGTCAATGAAGCCTCTGCATATAACCTGGTTCTTGCAATTCTCTTGCGGGCTTCTGCTGCCAGCCTTCTCCCTGTTGCACTGGGGTGCTCCATCATGGTTGCAATCACTTCCTCTGTGGGCTTGAGCTCTTGTGTGTGCCTGTGTCCCTTGTGTGGTGGCGTTCTGCAAGAAAACGACAGGTTGAGTCCTTTGATGTCATCAATTGGCTGTAGCAGGAGAGCTGGGCTTTCTTATAGCAGGTAGTGATGCCTAGGCCCCATTGGTTCTGGAGAGCAAGTTGTGGGAGGGGTCAGCAGACTGGCTGAGGTCACACCATTTCTTCACCTTGGTTACCAGGGCCTCTAGTGAGTGTTCAACCCATGACAATGGTAGATTGGTGAGGGAAAGGAGCAATGACAGGCGAGTAAGGATTGCGTACATACACACACACACCAAGTACCCAGTCACTAAGATGCCTTACTCTTTGTTCTCTGTGCACAACATATGAACAAACTTAGATGTGCTACTCTGACCACATCATTCTATAATGCAAGTTTGAAACGGCAATAGTAGCTAATGGTTTCTCTACATGTTATGTTGCATCATAAGTATGGACACCCAGGGTTCTCTCGCGACAATCTTCATCAGTGGTAGTGGCTTACAGAGTGTGCATGTATTAAATATGTGAGGGTGACAGCTGATGATTTGAGGGCAATTTGTGCAAGGAAGGTGCATGGTACACTACACCTTTCTTGTTGGGGGTCATATAGGGCGGAAAGTGGCTAATGCCAAGGAGGGACAGGACATGTCTGATGGCCTCTGAGGTGCCTTTGATGTATGGTATTGTGGCTGAGGTAATGACATTGGGGGGCTGTGAATGAGAAGTTGGATCATGCAAGGGTTGGGAGTGGCGGTGAATGAAAGTGGCTGGGTAGCCATTCTAGCCTAAGGCTTTGAAAATGGTATGTTGTTCCTGAGTCCTAGTGACAGCTGATGATGTGAGAGCCTGTGCCCAGGAGTACAAGGTTTGTACTACTGCTATCTTGTAGCCTAGGGGGTAATGAGAAGAAAAGTTAAGGTACCTGTTTATGTGGGTGGGGTTTCTGTACACGGTCATATCAATGGATCCATTAGGGTTGGTGTCCCTGCGAACAGTGTGTGTGCATTTCACTGCATTCTTAATCGTGTTTATGTCTTGAAACGCAGAAATACAATCAATGTGGCTAGGCGGTATAACATGTGCATGACTAGCCAGATTGTTTGATACAACTCCAAATGAGGAGGGATTCAAAGAAAGGAAAATGCATGCACAGTCTGTCTGTGTCTATGTACCCATGCTGTATGGGCATATGTTGTTGCATTGCTCTGACATGTTGTCATGTCCTAACTTGCGACTGACGACAGCAAGTAGTTCGAGTTGGGGAAGCAGCCCCATGAGTTTTTTTTAACTCAAAATACTTGTTTTAGCAACTGCTGATTCAGATATCTGAGTTTCTTCTTCCTCGGCCTGCTATTCTCCTTCGGGCTCTACCTGGTCTTGTACGTCTAGGCTGGATAATGTAGACCTTTCAGAGGCAGATGTGTCCCGCAGTCTCGAATGCGTCCACGCTCCTGCATCTGGTTTGAAATGGTTCTGAACATTGTCACATTCCTGATCGTTCCCTATAATTGCCTCTGAATCCTATCTTCTGACCATATCGCCAACAGTGCACTTATTTCTTCATCCGTCCAGTTCCACCCTCACTCCGCCATTTTAACTCGCTTTTGCACGCTGTAACCCCGGGTTAAGACCCTGCTCCACAGCAGGGCTAGCCCCACTTACTTAACTCTCTGCAATCTTATAGCCTTCTGCTGTCCTAACAAGAAGCTTAACGTATAGGCATCTAGGGAGCAGTCGGTAGTGCCTGCATCTCCTATTGAAGGCTGTATGCTGCTGTAGTCTAGCTATCTTGGTACAGGCTCTAAGGTAGTAGCGTGCTGCTAATAAGATCCACTTGCCATTACTCTCCTTGATCTTGTTGAAAAAGCTTGTTCAGCTTGGTTGCATCACTCAGCTGCCGAAACGTCTAGTATTTCAAAGAAAACCTTTGGTTGGTGATTTCCGCAAGAGAACCCTGAGTTGATTGACACCTGTTCCTACACCTCCAGAAGATGCCTCTGCGAGTCCTGGATGATCCACAAGGAGACTAACCACCTGAACAGAGAACTAGGTACACTGCCCCACATCTATAAGACTCTGATTAAGCACTCATAGTTTCTAAGTCACCCACAGACTGTTAATTGACAAACATGCATGTAATGTTCTTTTTTAATTCATTTTTATCTTCACCTCGCATCATCAGCTCTCACCCTCACACATTTAACACATGCACACTCTGTAACCCACTACCACTGATGGAGGCAGCAGCAAGCTGCTGAAACGTCTGGTATTTCAAAGAAAACCTTTGGTTCGTGATGTCCGCAAGAGAACCCTGAGTAATGCAACCAACCCAGACAAGCTTCTTAAACAAGCATGGACCCCATCGCAACAGGGACCACTGCCTCTCCCCAAATTGCTACGTCCCTTGCTATTAATGCTTCTGCTTAATCACTTTGGCTACAAATTATGGTAGTATTGAAGCTTTAACTGCCCAGGCACAAGTTTACATCATTATCCAACCACAATATTTCCCCTTATAGGCACCCTCTGGACACTACTGACTGCTCTCGTTGATGTAGAATGTGCAGTTGTGCATGTGTCTAAAAACAAACAGCAGTGAATGAAGGAAAATGTTATTGAATGGAGAGATGCTTTGTTGTTGTAAATCTTGATTTAATGTGCTATCAGCACCTTTGTATCAAGTTTGGTGATAGTGTTGCTGAGTTTTGTATAAGAAAGTGCTATAATGAAATACCCTGCAATAATTATTGCTCACAAAATTATATATACCTATGTTACTTCCCCCACCCACACACACACAAACAAGTAGAAACCTTTTTCGTACACATATATGTAGCTATGTAACAAGTGTCTAGTACATGGATACTGTATGTATAGTCACAGGTTTTTCTTGATCCGTGCGCCCTTGCACTGTGAACACAGTCTTAATCATGTACATATATACCACTAAACCTGAAGCACATGATTAGGAAGTGGGTTTGGGTGACCTATGTATGTACCAATAACTGGATGCTAATGGTGGCCATGGATAACAATTCATAAAGTATCGCGTGAGCATCCTTAGACCTGAAGTGGACTGGCTCTTAATTGATTCCAACTAGTGAAGATGTGTCTATTCACAGTAGTACTAGCTCCCCCTTGCTTTGCCCTACACCCTACGCCTGTAGCTAAGGAAGTACATTGGATTGCCACTATAATGCTTGGACTAATCTTCAATAATTCATTCTAATTGTCCCTCTTGCCTCCTGCTGTGCCCTGATGGAAAGAAAGGGTCCCTGGCTTAAACACAATTATTGAGAGACACAACGGCTAATAGTGGGTAATAGGAGCTAGCATAGAATTTAATTGATTATCTTTAACTTGTGTAGCTACTGCATATTATTCTTACAATAGCCTTCATATTGGAACACTGACAAAAGATATATATAACTCCTACCATGTGTCAACTATGAGCTAAGTACAGTGCTTCCAGTGCTACATAGTGACATCAGTGTCAAGCAGAGGCAGTGGTTCAAGTTCAACTGCTACTACTTGATGTACCTCCACTACTGCATACCACTATATAGGAATTGTCAGACAAGACCACAATCTGCTACTACTTGATGATCCATATCTAGGAAAACCATGTTCCAGCTGGATGGGTGAACCTGTCAGCCCACCAAAGCCGCGTGTGAGCTCAGCAGAGGCACATGCATGCAATGAAGTGTGCTTGTGTATACACATAGGTGTATGCTTCTGACAGTACACAGTGTGCAATGTACGTGATTGTGTGGATGCTGAGTGGTTGTGTGTTGGTGGATGGTGACTACTGTATGAAAGGCCTGACATGTGCATAAAAGGGGATGCATTATGTACACATTAGATTTCAAGTGATTACTGCCATTTATCACTAATTCCCCACACTGGGTACAGTGTATAAATTCCAATCCTGTCTATAGAGCCTAAAGAGCGCTCAGTGAGGCTTTGACTGTCAGCCTCTACCTGTTCCCCCATTGTCATGTAGCCCTCAGTTGCCACATTATTTACCTTCATATGTGTAGGTACTGCATGTTTATATGCATTAAAATAACATTTGTAGATAGTACATTAACGGAGGATATAATACTTATAATGTAACTATAACTAAGTACTGCTACTAGTGCTACATGGTGACACCTGTGTCAAATGGTGGCAGTGGTTCAAAGGCTGCCGGCCATATCTAGGCATGAGTTTTCTAGTGGTGTTCACAAAAGGAGTGGTATCCTAGTTTTTTAGCAATAACTGCCTGGCACAACTGTTACTGTAAAGCACTTTGCATACAGAGAACATGGATGGTACACACATGATTGGGTAGTATCTGAGATCTCGAGAGCCTTTGTCAACTGCTTGAAGCCCAAGAAGAATGTCAGATGAATACACCATCAAGACTTGACATTAGCGCTAACAATACATTCGAAGTAACTGTGACCTATCCTTATAAATTTTCTTGTAATGTAACAGTGGAGGACGCCAATGTGACTGATGGGAAAGTGTATGGTTCTACAAATTGTAAGTCTCCTAAATAGTTAAGGACTGCAGGTTTTGTGTTGGCCTGTTGTGTTTACAATGAATATCTTTCCCTGTGATACCTTAGGTGTTAACGAAAATTGCAAAAAAAAATTGAGATGAAATCTCCACCGTGCAGTGCTAAATATGTTGTGAATGCTCAATGCAGTGTTTGGGATGCGGAATGTATTGCGCATCCTACAAGATCGCAACCTTTTTCATGTAAGTTGTTTGCACTGCTCATGAGCTATGATAGTATTTTAAAGCGGATTGTACCATTTATTAAGTGCACTGTAAATATGCAATCCTGGTGAGTGGAACACAGTACATTCTGGTATAGTGTATAGGTACACAGTTTCTGCATTTTCAGGCTTCCATATATTTCATGCTCTTTACTGCCAATTGCTTTGTTGACACTAAAAAACATAGAGCATTGTATGGATCACCTTATTTGGTACATTATTTAAATCATATGTATGCGATAGGCAGGATGTATCTCTATTTCTTCATTCATCTCCTTGCGTCCATCCAATGTTTCCTTTAGTGAGCAGCATTACAGAGATGTATTGCCCAACTGGCCTTATTTACGCCTGCAGCGGGAATGTATGTGAAAATGACCAAATCTCAGATGGCACTGGCCCGGGATGCTACTGCACAAATAATGCCTATCTTTATCAGAGAGATGGCACGTGTTTGGATACTACCGATTCTCAGTGTAAGGGGATTGAACCAAACCCCCCCAGACAATCAGTCAATCTCTGTAAGCTGAGTCTTAAAATAGCTTTACGTAACTGCATTATGACCTAGGCAATTTGCATGAAGAATGTTGTTCTTATTATTCAAACATTCATGTTATTTGTAATGCGTTCTATCTCTTTGGCACTCAAGGCACATGCCACAAATGTACATTGTTTGTTGTTAATCTGGACCTATCCTGCTTGCTGCAGTTGTCGAACCTTGTGTTGAGGCAAATACAATAATGGCCATTAACTGGAATCCTCAATCCTATCGCATTGTCAGACTTGAAGTGCGAGATTCCACTGGTGACTTAGTTGGTAAGATTGTGAGCTTTTATTCTGTCATGCTTGGTTACACTCCTGGTTACATGGAGTGCATACACCCAGTGTGCAGCCACAGTGATGTTATTCATCAGATATTTTCCTTTTCAGGTACTCGCTCTGACACAGAATCTGGTTTTGTGTCCATTACTGCACCTCCTGTGGGCATCTATGAGGTGACAGTCTTTGGGGAAGATAATGGCGAAAGTGAAATAAGGAATTTCAATGAATCAGCTATGTTTATCACCAAACAAGGTTAATCGAGCATTCTCCTGTGCCCACACATTCACCCATAACTGTAGTTGATTATGAAACAAAGTGTAAAGTAACCCTCATAACTTTAAGTATACTTTAAACCTTATAAATGGAAAACAACATCACAAGGAAACAGGCCTATGCCATGTACCAGTAAACCTGAAGCACATGATTAGGAAGTGAGTTTGGGTGACCTATGTACATACTTATATAACTGGATGCTAACGGTAGCCAATGCATGGATGATAATTCATAAAAAATATTGTGTGAGCACCCTTAGACCCAAAGTGGAGTGAATCTAGATTGATTCCGACTAGTGAAGAAGTGCCCATTCATTGTGGTATACCATTGCTAGCCTACCCCATGCTTTGCCCCTACACCCCTACCCTGTAGCTAATGCTTGGTATAATCTTCAATTTATTCTAATTATCCCTTTTGCCTCCTGCTGTGCCCTGATGGAAAGAAAGGGTCCATGGCAGAAACACAATTATTGAGAGACACAACGGCTAATAGTGGGTAATAGGAGCTAACAGAGAGGTCAGTTGATTATCTTATTTTGTGTATATAGCTACTGTATATTATTCTTACAATAGCATTCATAATTATTGGAACAGTGACAAAAGAGATATATGTATAATTCTACCATGTGTCAACTATAGACTAAGTACAGTGCTCCCAGTGCTACTTAGTGACATTAGTGTCGAGCAGAGGCAGTGGCTCAAGGGCTTCCAACCATGCAGGCATGACTTTGGTTTCCTAGTGGTGTTTACAAGTATCCTAGTTATCCTAGTGATAACTGCACAGCACCTGACACAACAGTTACTGTAAAACACTTTACGTATGGATGGTGTGAATGGTACATACATGATTTGTCCTACGATTAACTGCTACTACTTGATGTACCTCCACTACTGCACACCACTATAGGAATTGTCAGACAAGACCACAATCCACTACTACTTGATGATCCATATTTAGGAAAACCATGTTCCAGCTGGATGGGTGAACCTGTCAGCCCACCAAAGCCACGTGTGAGCTCAGCAGAGGTACGTGCATTCAATGAAGTGTGCTTGTGTATATACACATAGGCATATGCTTTTGACAGTACTCAGTGTGCAGTGTACGTGTGTGTGTGGATGCTGAATGGGTGTGTGTTGGTGGATGGTGACTACTGCATGAAAGGTCTGACATGTGCATAAAATGGGATGCATTATGTACACATTAATTTTCCAGTGATTACTGCCATTCAGCACTAATTCCCCACACTGGGTACAGTGTATAAATTCCCATCCTGCCTAAAGAGCGCTCAGTCAGGCTTTGACTGTCAGCCTCTACCTGTTCCCCCATTCCCTCAGTTGCCATAATACTTATGGGCTATTTCATCCTGCTCCTCATCATTCCCACAGCCTATAGCTACGTGTATGCCTGCTTGTGATATTTTGCCATGGTTTATGCTGATGACAGAAATCTGCCTGTACATGTTGCAGTTTACCTGCATGTTGCTCATAGGACATTGCCATGTAGTCCTCAGTTGCCATATTACTTACCTTCACATGTGTAGCTAACATGTTTATATGCATTAAAATAACATTTGTAGATAGTACATTAACAAAAGATATAATACTTAACATGTGTCAGTTATAACTAAGTATTGCTACTAGTGTTACATGGTGACACCTGTGTCAAACGGTAGCAGTGGTTCAAACGCTGCATGCCAGCCATATGGACGCTCCAAGCCCTATAAAGGCATGACATTTATTATCTAGTGGTGTTCACAATAGGAGAGATATCCAGTTTTTTAGCAATAACTGCCTGGCACAACTGTTACTGTAAAGCACTTTGCATACGGAGAACATGAATGGTACACACATGATTGAGTAGTATCTATGGACTATGATACTACCTCTCAGTTAACTGCTACTGCACTTTATTCGGATTTGTCATACTGGGCAACAACATGTTACTCCTGCATGATTCATGTCTAGGAAACTACATTCCAGCTAGATGATTAAACCTGTTAGGCAATCGATGAGATTAGCAGAGGCACTTATGAGGTGTGATTGTGTGTACACATTGTATACTCTTGACAATATTCAGTGTGTATAGCGTGTGTGGATGCTAAGTGGTCATACGTCAGTGGAATGGTGACTACAGTAGTGAAAGGTGTACATATGTGTGATACTTGGTCATGTGTTATTATGGGATGCGTTAGGGACACATTATACTATGTACACAGCTAGCTTAGAATATAGACTAGCAGCTAACTTTTATAAAGCATATTGGCTAGCATATCATTTTATACTAACTGGATCAAGGATGTAGACCACTTTAGACGTCTAGATCATTTATAGATGTATAATTTGTATGCACCTTGCATCATATATACGTAGATCTAGACTTGTTAGCAAATCAGTCTGAGAATTTAGGGTGCATGGAGTAAATGTGTGGTACACGCATATTATGCACCCATGCACACAACACACAAAGTCTAGTAGTAAAAAAGAAAAGCTAGAGCATGATGGAACTTTGTCCACGATAATTAAACTGCATGCATACTAACATATCATACATAGCAATCTAATTTTTAACCATTTACTATACTTAACCGACTTTATCAAATATACACGATATTTAATTAGTGCTAGTCACTAAAGGAGAAAATGTTACAGAGGAACTAGGAGTTTCAAATGTATAAAATATTTAACTGGATACGAAAGCTTCTATATAGTAGAAGGAAACTACAGAAGGAAAGAAGATAAGATGAGCTGGTTATACAGTTATACAACATGATGGAACTTTGACCACGATAATTTAGCTATATGCATACTAACGTATCATACATAGCAATCTAATCTTCAATTACTCAAACGACATCATCAAATATACCTTTAATTAGTGCACATCACTAGAGGTCTTCAGAAAATGTTACTGAGGGCTTTCAAATGTATGAAATGTCAACTGGACATGAAAGCTTCAATATAGTAGAAGGAGTGTACAGAAGGCAAGAAGATATGTTATGGTTCTACAGTCATACAACATAAGCTAGATCTATGTATCATTGCTTCCTGCTTGTGGTCCTTGCATATGCTACTTAAAACGTAACATCATTAAAAACTTTCCTATAACAAATGAAATGATCTGTCTGATTGCATCACTTCCTTCCTGTAGTCATTTGCCTTCTATTGTGTGCTACTCTATATCCTTTGGAGAAACATGGATTCCTTATACTGCATATAGTATAATTTGGATTAAATGGATTTCCATTAACAGAAGAGAGGAAGTGCTGGGAGTAAGATAAAAGGATGCTGAGTGACCTGTCCTTCACATTTTGTGGCTGGTAGATTTGTCAGTACCTGGAGCAAGTCTATATTGAAATGCAACCTTCCATCCTTTTTGCTGCCAGTTAGTTCATAACCTAGCTTCCTGTGTTGTGGTATGGAAAATTTTGCTGTAGTGACTATGGCAAAACATTTTTCATATTTTAGTTGCACTTTTCAGCCAAATTGGTGGAATTGAAGCCCAAGAAGAATGTCAGATGAATACACCATCAAGACTTGACATTAGCGCTAACAATGCATTCAAAGTAACTGTGACCTATCCTTATAAATTTTCTTGCGATATAACAGTGGAGGACGCCTATGCGAATGATGGGAAAGTGTATGGTGCTACAAATTGTAAGTCCCCTAAATAGTTAAGGATTGCTGGTTTTGTGTTGGCATGTTGTGTTTACAATGAATATCTTTCCCTGTGATTCCTTAGGTAAATACTTCAATTGCAAAACATTTGAGATGAAATCTCCATTGTGCACTACTAATTATGTTGTGAAACCTCAATGCGTTGGGTATAACGAGAAATGTACTGCACATCCTACAAGATCACAACCTTTTTCATGTAAGTTCTTTGCACCGCTCATGAGCTATGATGGTATTTTAAAGCGGACTGTACCACTTATTAAGTGCACTGTAAATATGCAATCCTGGTGTGTGCAACACAGTACATTCTGGTATAGTGTATAGGTACACATTTTCTGCATTTTCGATATTTTCGGTATTTTCAGGCTTCCATATATTTCATTCTCTTTACTACCATTTGCTTTGTTGAACTATAAACTTAGAATATTGTACAGATCACTATATTTGGTATATTATTTAAATCATATGCACTACCGATAGGCAGGATGTATCTCTATTTCTTTATTCATCTCCTTGTGTCCGTCCAATGTTCCCTTTAGTGAGCATCATTCCAATCAAGGGTTGCCCACCTGGCCTTATTTATGCCTGCAGCGGGAACGTATGTGAAAATGACCAAATCTCAGATGGCACTGGCCCGGGATGCTACTGCACAAATAATGCCTATCTTTATCAGAAAGATGGTACATGTTTGAATCCTACAGATTCTCAGTGTGGACAGACTCCAACCACCAGTGAATCAGTCAACCTCTGTAAGCTGAGTCAAAAAGCTTTTTGTAACTGCATTATGAGCTAAGCAATTTGCATGAAGAATTGTGTTCTTATTATTCAAACATTCATGTTATTTGTAATGCGTTCTATCTCTTTGGCACTCAAGGCACATGCCACAAATGTACATTGTTTGTTGTTAATCTGGACCTATCCTGCTTGCTGCAGTTGTCGAACCTTGTGTTGAGGCAAATACAATAATGGCCATTAACTGGAATCCTCAATCCTATCGCATTGTCAGACTTGAAGTGCGAGATTCCACTGGTGACTTAGTTGGTAAGATTGTGAGCTTTTATTCTGTCATGCTTGGTTACACTCCTGGTTACATGGAGTGCATACACCCAGTGTGCAGCCACAGTGATGTTATTCATCAGATATTTTCCTTTTCAGTTACTCGCTCTGACACAGAATCTGGTATTGTGTCCATTACTGCACCTCCTGTGGGCATCTATGAGGTGACAGTCTTTGGGGAAGATAATGGCGAAAGTGAAATAAGGAATTTCAATGAATCAGCTATGTTTATCACCAAACAAGGTTAATCGAGCATTCTCCTGTGCCCACACATTCACCCATAACTGTAGCTACATGCAATTTTATGCACATGCATTTGTTTTCTTGTCGATTGCAGACAATCCTCCACATCAATTCAGATTTACTGCACTTCCAATTCATAAAAACATATCTGTGTGCTTCAGTTCTGCCATAAAGGATGTCAGCTACTCGTGCCAACACAACAGTGGCCCCAAAATGCCATGTAGGTTGTGCAATACAATGTTTGTTTAGACTTGCAGACTCTTTCCCTTACATTCATTATTCCAGCTAGTGATTCTGTGACCATTCTCTGTGTACACCACAGGCACTGACTGTGTAAGTTACAGGCGTGAAAATGGAATAGGAACTATCACCATCTATACCCGAGGTGGTGAGAAATTGGATTCATTTCAGTACAGAGTATAAGCACTCAGAGAAGAGAGAAGTAGTTTAGATTCACAGCTGAATTAGCATAATAAAAATAGCAGTAACAGCTGTGTTTGCTCAAACCTTTCACAGTGAACCATAATTATATGCAGTTAGAGTGTATTGTTCTTTGAACACCATCTATAAGGTTTAGCTGAATGGCATTCAAAACATGGACATAACATTTATGATGACCCTTTCTTACAGGCATTTTCTAAAAAAAGCAGCAGAAAATAGCAAAGCATGTGAGCATGAAGCAATAATCATGCATAATTAGTGCAAGCACACAACTGCATATGCTACAGCATGTGTAAGAATTAACACACTGCATGGAGTTAGTGTGGTACATATACATGTGCACACACAAACTATGGCAAATCATAGATGCTATTATATAAATACAGAGATCTACATGAAAACTGATGTGTTAGCAATTATAACAGTGTGCAAGTGGTTCCTTGCTGGATGATCAGTAGTGAGTGACTCCTAGACTATCACAAGTGTACAATATAATATGTATGAGTTAATGACTAGTGTACTTAGCACGGATATTCGAGTCATTATATTGTTTCGAATTAATAGCTTAATTTTCGCGCAGAAGCCTTCAGACTAAAATGTAAAATTCGTAACCGAATGAAGACGACGGGCGTCTATATGATTTGAGCTGTAGGAAAGGAGGAGGTTTGGATCTTTGGAGCGAATGGAGCCTTTTCAAACTCGCTCTTGGCCGAAGAAGGAAGAATACGTACGTGCTTAGCCGCATACAGCGAGCTGCTTCATACCACAAAACACATGCAGGATGATATGAGTCGGTAGTGACGTGAAACAGTCGTAGGAGATGTGGTAGCTCTACGACTAGCCTCTTACCAACTTGCCGTCTCTTCTGCAATTATCTGTTGGGGGAGCGAGAACCTTCGCGGCCTTGCGCTAAATTCGGTTGATTTCTCGCCGAGAGAGCTGCCAAGAGAGACAGTAAAGCAGCTAAAATGTAGACAAGGGACTACTAGGGGAGCCTTAAACAAGTCATGACTGACATTGATAACTTGTAGAGGCTGAAAGGGCGCTAAGTGACTAAAGTGCGCATCTCTGTTTTTGACGCATATATGCGCCTCTTTGACGCATATTGCGTCAGGGACTTAATAACCCTCCTTACCCCAAAGGGTCCTAATTAGGCTCAAACTTTGAGAATTTTTGCAGACTGAGCGAAAGTTCCAAGCGGCACTTGCTGGGTATCATTAGACAGCCTTTTCCTTAGAAGGATAAAGGGTAAAATCCTTCAATATCACAACTACCAATGGAACATGCCTTGCCATTGGTAGCATGGAATTCAAGGTATATTTCGGTATACAGTAAGGATAAGATTAACTTCGAAAGGAGTGGTTCGTAAGACAAAGGGAAGAGTTTCTGGACTTCCCACTGTTCAAGTACATCAAATGTTACCTTCCAAGCATAGCCCTGGAAGGCCTAAAGGCAGTAAGGATAAAAGAAAGCGAGTGAAGAACTAGTGACTTCATGTAACTTATTCAAAGTACTATAACTTTCTTACCCTTCACTGTACATAGCCGATTTTGGGCTCATTATAAAGAGCAAAGAAAATGCTTTCTAGTGATATACATGGTTCGACCATAGATAGTAGAGAACAGGGATTGGCAACTCCCGATTTCACACCTTGTTAACACCTACATCCAGGTTAGGATGACCTTTGCTTGCCGCAATGAAAATGGCGTCGCCGCCGCCGCCGAGATGCTAAAGACGATGCTAACGTGCTAACAGACGCTTTCAGAGTCTTTGGGACACAGGAAACGAGTATCCAGAACGAAAGACTACGATGTGGATCGTGTGATTAGGCTTTTTCTGGGCTGGTCTGACATTCCGTTGCTTTGTATGACTGGATTGAAATGCAAAATTGGTCATTTTGTCTACCTATGTACTTTGCACAGGATACTTAGCATAATCAAAATATGAGTTGGAAGGCATACACCAATCACTATAGGATTGGTCTAAGTCAAAAAGATCATCTGAAATGCCCTCTCACAACCAGGAAAGGTACAGAACTACACCACACTAATAATCAGCAGTTGCACACTATGAGGCCTGACAGCACCCCAGAATTAAGAGAAATCTCTTCAAAACTGGTCTAAAGGCATGCTATAGGGACTGAAAAGTATTGCTCTTTAAGTCTTTTGAGCATACATGCAATGTCATTGGCAGTAGAGGTACAGAAAGTCCTATTACAAGGTAAAATGATCAATAATTGAGCCTTGCAGTGCCTTTATGTGTGTATGTGTCTGTTTTTTCAACATCTATCCACTCTATAGCCCTTAAGGGACCTTGAGCTATCTTTTTGTGGGTTTGCAGTGCTTTGTGACCTTCCCCTGGTGGTTTGTTCTTCCACAACTGTCCCTTCTTCTCCAAATCTCATTCAAAGGTCGCGCCAAAAATTACATTATAACACTTAACAAGGTGTCAGTTCTAACCTAGTCTGGCTCGCTAGACCGTCCCGATTACGCCCAGGGCGTTTGGAAGGGAAGGGACGGTCTAGCGGGGGATAGAGATTAGTTCACACCTTTTCAACCAATCAGATGCGTTTGCCACGATTTCGTGGCAACTAGATTCATGAACTGCGAAACCGGACGGATCGGAGGATATATACGTTCATGCCTGAGTAGGGAAAAATGGAGTTTGCTATCGATCGCTTCAACTTGCGGTGTCGATGAGGCGAATAGTGCGCGAGACACGCTGGTTACCGCTGTAGTGGTATCCGACGTAGGTCGTTTTGTCGACGGTGAGCGAAGGGCGGATGATGGGGAGAGTGGCACTGGACTTGACAACTCCATTACTCTTTTAGAGGAAGCGAAGAAAGTGGTTGCCGCCGATATCTTGTCACCCATCGCACAACTTCTTGTTGTCACGTCATCTTTCATCTTCTTGAGGGCCTTTGCAGATCGATAGCAAGTGCGGCACACGTGTGCATTGCATTCCTTCAGATGCCCAATGCTCAGCTCAGAAACCCTACTACTACTTGTCCAACTGGCCAGAAACCGTCAACAAAGCGTACTTCCTGTCTAGAGAATCGCAACATACACGACAGAAGCGCTTGTATTTCTCCATTTCTTGCATTTGCTTCAGATAGCTATATACGGGAACAACACACATGCACGGCTGGGTGCAGTACACACAGAGCCATTGGCCCGCACAAAGTGATAATTGGAGGTGTGACATTGATAACTCAAAGGTGTGAACTAATCGCTATCCCCGCTAGACCGTCCCTTCCCTACCACGCCGCCCGGCGCATATTGGGACGGTCTAGCTAGCCAGACTAGTTCTAACCCGGATGCATAACGGTAAACACAGTATAAAATAATACAACAGTACAGGAGAGTTGCCAATCCCTGTTCTCTACTATCTATGGTTCGACCCTCGTAGGACGTTGCGCAAGAGCTGCAAAAATCACGCAATTACGCGAACGCACTATTTCTCGTTAAAAGGCCGTTTATTTACTCGTTGCTATGGGTTACCAAATTTTGGATGCTATCTACTTGTGCAGAATTTTCTGCTGATCAAAATGGTGGTTTTCCGCAAGCAAATAGCATTAACCTTGGAGGAGATGTGTGTCTATTTGTAAGCCTGTGTAAAATCGGCCATATTGTATTGTGGGGCTTAACCCGACTATATATATTGTACTGTCCATTTTTTTTATTAATGCGTGCATGAGTAGATAATAAATAGAATGCTAATATTCTGTGTACAATTGGGTGTGGTGCACAAATTCAATTTGTTGTATGTTGGATTTACAAGCTATGGAGTACATATAGAGCAAGTCTTTTTAGATGTTCAATTAAATTGGAACCTTTTTGCTGGTTTGAGGAACAAGATGTTCTCATCGCCACAGATCTATAAAAGAATTGAAACATTACAAGGGTACCAGTCATTGCATAGAGAATGTAGGCATTCAGTACAAACACAACTTGTAACATCAGAATAGGAATTGTAACTGTAGTGCTGCAGGACATCACAGCTAAGCGGGGAACACTTATTTAATAAGAATTGTCGGAGATAGGTGGCCACTGTGACCAGTAACTTGTCAATCAATGAAAATAACAAGTCACTGCACTCTATTAAGCAAAGTGCACGGACTCAACTGACTGGAAAGACCTGGAACACAACCACAATGTCATTATCTGATGCAGCACTAAAACAGCAACAAAGGTATACTAGGATACCACAAGTATAAAATCTAAAGTACCTAACAAAGTATCTGCTGCCATTCAAACAATCCTTACACTGTAAAGTTGTGATTACAATACAAAGAACATATCTCTAGTCTATAAAGGTAACTTGTCCAAGTTCAAGCTGTGTAGTTAGCAAACTTGGACAACATAATATATATTGATTGTGGTTGACTACAGGCACATTCAGACTATAAGACAACAAGCTTGACTATATATATTATGTCATGGTAAAGCATGCTTGACTGTAATCTTATTAGTATCCTTGGCATACCTCTGTCATGGTGTTTCGGTTACTTTCTACTGTTATTCTGCCAAACAGGGATGAAAAGGATATCTCCACAAAATGGAAGTTTTCAATCACTTCTCCTGCATTTTGCACACGTGCTCTGAATGCCTCCACAGCATGAGCTGTCGCGTCTTTGAGAGTCAGTGTGTATTCTTGGTGTTTGCTGCTGTTAGGTTTGAGATGGATTTCATCAAATATCTTTCCCTTGCAATGTACTAGAGTGTTGTTAACTCTGCCAAGAACCTTTTCCCTCCAAGCAGATGCCTGACTCTCAAATTTGTCGTGGACATTCTGTCCAAACTGAATATTGATTATAGTGCCATTGGCTATGGGAGGTTCCATAACTTCAAAAAAATCTGTGAAAAAGGGTCGCATGGACTTGCACAACTGCAGAAAACAACAATGCAGGAGGGAAGGCAGGGCACTCCATAATTATGCTTCAGGTGTACATATACTACAGTACCTAATGCAGCCAGAAGCAGCACATTGCCTAGTGTACAATTAGTGAGTGTATAATTTGAATCAAAATAATTTGACTCCACAATTAGAGGCAATTCTTGGACGGATAACACATCAAAGGATAAGCACCTTACAATATAATGACTTTTGTGTGTATTTACATTGCTATTGGGGAAATTCAGCATACACTGGACTAAACTATTATTGCCTTATGCTGTGGGAATATGTAATCATGCATTATTAGTATTATACAGTAAATTTGCTAGAGCTACAATTCAAGTGTCATTAGGCTATATAGAACAAGCCAGTGCACACACACATTCATATCCGCATGCACACACATATATACACATATGTACACATACAAGTACACACTGACACACACATGCACACGCACATGCACACACACACACACACACACACACACACACACACACACACACACACACACACACACACACACACACACACACACACACACACACACACACACACACACACACACACACACACACACACACACACACACACACACACACACACACACGCACGCACGCACGATGCACGCATGCATATATATAGTCACACACACATGTACACACACATACACACTGACACGCACAACACACACACACATACATAAACACACGCATGTACACACTGACACGCACACGCACACACACACACACACGCACGCACACATATGCACATGCATGTACGCACTGCCACGCACACACACATATACACACGCATGTACGCACTGACACACACACACACACACACACACGCACGCGCATGCATATATATAGTCACACACACATGTACACACACATACACACTGACACACACACAAACAAACATGCACACTCGCATGCACACATACATATTTACACAGACACGCGCGCACACACATACATATACACACGCATGTACACACTGACACGCATACACACACACACATACACACACACACACACACGCACACACACACGCACATATGCACACGCATGTACGCACTGACACGCATACACATACATATACACATGCACGCACACACACACACACACACACACACACACACACACACACACACACACACACACACACACACACACACACACACACACACACACACACACACACACACACGCACACACACACACACGCGCGCACACACACACACGCACGCACACACACAAACTTGCACTAGCAGCTACACGTTACAATACCTAAATAACTGTGCGTCATCCAAAACTAACGCACAATCTTTGATCTATCAACCCAGCTGCAAGAAACTGTTACTCTGATATTAAATGTAGCACCTTTGCAACTGTGTCTCCCCTGAACATGCCAAAGATACAACAGTGAAGCTGAATATCCAATCCCCTTTGAAACTCCCTCCCAAACTCAGGGAAAGTGAGAGATGATTGTCTTGCCATTGCCACACTTCTCAGGTTGGATGCGGCAAGCTTCCTTGCAACAAACAGTACAGTGGCGTCTGGTAGATTCTTCTTGACTCTAGCGATATACAGCCCTTGCTTCTTACTTCCACTTCTCTGACATGGCTCCAAACCTGCTTCGCAAAGCACACCACTCACACCCAGTATGATCAACAGAGAAAGCAGCACTTTCATACTGAATATACACCAGTGAAGTGCTATCCTCTCTATGCCCCAACACCTGTGGTGATCCAGGACACACTGCTATACTTAGCCCTTATATAGGTAGCTACAACCCAGTCTTATTGGTATGTCATCAGCCCTAGGAGTGCACAGACCTAGTGAACATATGGGTGCCTGCTGGCTGCTTGTCTACTTGTATGGTTGCAAGGGACTGGTGTGCCACTGATAGGTAAGTACATATAAGGTAATAAAGTGATGCCCTTCACACGCTAGCCATGATCTCACAGTGCTTCCCACTGTGACCTAGGGGAAGTCCTGAATGGACAAATGTGGTCACAATTTTTATACACAGAGGGTAGACTCACCTAGCTGTATAATTGATTACTTAGACACTGAGGCCAGATATATACAGTCTTTGTGACTGCTGCTTTGCACCTTTTAAGCCAGTGACTCCAGCTCCTACCAGCCAGTGTCCCAGGACATTGCCAACAATGGCTGCTGATTTAAGCAAACCATGTACAGTAACTCAGCATATGTATAATTATGTCTTCATGTGGTGTGTCTATAATTATGGAAACCATAATTATTATCAAATGCACACAGCGGTCAGACCACACCCAGTAGTTGTATGGCACTTGTACATGTTCCTGTCCACATGTATATAATTATATACATAATGTTAACTTGGAGATAACATGCACAGATGTTAGGGAGAGGAACAAATGACATTATTATTATTACCTTTGTAAAAGTGAGGTTTAGACCAGGGAGAGGATGCACGGAGAATGTGCTTGTGATACGTCAATTGGGAGAGAAGATGATAGAGAGAGGAAAGCTGTATGCAGCCTTCCTGGATCTAGAGAAAGCGTATATGACAGAGTGTGGAGAACAGGTTTGTGGGAGGCATTAAAGCAGTATGGAGTTGAGGGTAGGCTATTGAGAGTAGTACAGGGTATGTACAAGGATAGTGAAGCGGCAGTAAAGGTTGGGGAAGAAATAACAGAGTGGTTCGAAGTACAGAGAGGTGTAAGACAGGGATGTCCGATGTCACCATGGTTGTTTAACATCTACCTGGACATGGTGACGAGAGAAGCTCTCCCCTTATTTAAAAGGGGAGCTGGCTTAACCAACTGCCAGATACAGGTGACATTGTTTGCAGATGACACGGTGTTATTGGCAGAGAGTGAAGAAGACCTAAAGTGGAATGTGGAGAAGCTGCATGAGGCAATGAAAAAGCATAAACTGAAAGTTAATTGGAGTAAGTCAAACACAATGGTCTTTAGCAGGGTTCCAACAGAATGCAACATGGTGATTGATGGAGAAAAGGTGAAGAATGTCAAAGAAACTGTGTACCTGGGGGTTAAGCTGTGTGAGGATGGAGAAAGGGAAGGGGAGGTGGAAAGGAGAATTGGAATGACAGTGCAAGCAGTGGGGGCAATGAAAAAGGGTGTATGAGAGCAGAGAAGTTAGCAGAGAAGCAAAAGTGACAGTATACGAAGCAGTGGTGATCCCAACACTAACATATGGATGTGAGACGTGGGTTCTAAAGGAGAAGGAAAAGTCTAGGCTGCAAGCGACTGAGATGAGGGTGCTGAGGAAGATCACAGGTGTGCCTAGGCTGGATCATATCAGGAACGAGACTGTGAGGGAGAGGCTGGGGCTAGAACCTGTACTGAAGAAGGTGGAAAGAAGGAGAGAATGCTGGAAGGAGAAGGTGGAGAGCAGGAAAGGAAGTGTGGTGGAGAAAGTGCTGATGGGGGAAGGAGTTGGGAAGAGACCGAGAGGACAGCCCAGAAAGCGGTGGAGAGATCCCTTCTGAGAGATCATAATTATAGGTTGTATATGATATGTGGAATCTGCAGCTGTGCATTTTAGCCATATATATATATACTATCTATACTTTTTTTTTACTAATTTGAACTTCTTGTGTATACTTGTTCATTATTAGATGACTCCCGCTACTGGGGATTCTGACGTCCTATGAGAATTGATTGATTGATTGATCTTATGCATCGAATGTCTGAAGGACTATATAACTATAATAATTATACTATATACATACATATACGTATATATTATATATAACTAATTTTATGGTCTAAGAAGAGGATCTTGTATAATTACAGACATGGTGATGGTGTATCACCGTCTGTCAGGAACCACACCCATCTCAGGTTTTCTGCCACACCATCACCTCCATATATACAGCCTCCAAGCTCTTAAAGTACAGTCCACATGGAATTCAGGAGAAAGTGAATTGCTTATATGTATATATAATTATATATGTATATATATATCACCAATGTGACCTAAGAACATGTCCAAACCCACCCCACACTGCATGCAGTGTTAGACAGCCATGGTCAGGAGACCTATAGCTAGCTAGGTGAAAATGTCAGCATTATAGTTTTCACTGAACACCCTACAGTGTATACATTTGCAGCTATAGTGGCCACATGTATGGACTAGACTACAGTTAGAGAATGAGCCTTACCCACGTACGTACAGTATGTATGTAGTGTATAGCAGCAATCACCTGCGTAGGATGCAGGGCTAGCATACATCTTATATATCCGTAGTTCGTGTAGTTATATGCCATTTCAGGAAACGACTCATTCGCTGTACATCTCCTGCTCATGAGTAGGAGTTGCAGTACACACAGGAATACATTATAGTAATGTACTTGTACGGAAATGTACTCAACAGATGAACAGTGAAGATATTGTGCTGAGATGCAAGATAGACAGGCATGCTATGCTACGTACAGTGACAAAAACAGTTTACTCTTCACAATGTGTTGGTCGATATACTGTCTATGACATGCGTACAACTTTCATGGGCTGCATGGGAGGAGTCTCACTGAGGATTAAGGAGAGGTAGATTGAAGTTGGCTGTCTGCGGCGAGCTGATAGATGGAGAGGACCCAGCACTCCCACTGCCACTTTGTTGCTGAGGAAACTGGTGGGAAGGCGCCCCTGAAGGCCAAAATCCCTTGTTAGTAGATGTAAACGATGACTGAATGCTTCCAACTGCTTGTGGTTGAGGTGGCAGTGGCAAAGTGGGGGTACGGAGCCCCCCGCCCATTAAGGGCGGAGGCATACTAAGAGGGGAAAACTGTGGACTTGAGTCTAAGACAACTCCTGGTGCTGGGGTCAGTCTGGGTCGGTAGGAAAGCAGTGGCGGGCAGGGGGAACGGTCGATATGTCCTGGACCGGGCGGGGAGAATGGTGAGGACAGCGTGTGCATGTCCGGAGGGTTGAGGGGCCGCTGCAGAAACAACAATACATGCGCATTGACAGGCAGTGAACAATTAAAAAAATCTTACAAATGCAGTGCACTTATGCAGGATTAAATGTGGTAATATATTTTGTACATCCATTAGATCAATCCCAATGGTTATGTAACAAGTATTTCGAGTTAAAAAAACTCGTGGGGCGCCAATGGGGCGCCCCAAACTCGAACTACTTGCTAGTAATAGTGTCCACATTTGACATGCCATAATAGCATCACTCTACATCCTAGAATGACCCCAGGATGCACCACACAGAGGTTTGCATGAATGCATCGAGGTTTTAGATACAAACCAAGACAGCTGTGCTTAACATGCACACTCATTGAAAAGTTGGCAATTGCAGGGGAAGGTGCATTAATTAGCTAAGTGTTTGGATGCTCGCAGAGGATAGAGCCCTGCAGTTACACAGTTCCATGCACTCTGATACCTAACTGTTCTAATCCAGCTAGCTAGCTAGCCTTCGTATTACGCGCGCACAATGCGACACCGTTCATAAAATGGCCGTTCAGCCCGGTAGGATTTGGAGCTATAACCCGCAAGTAAGATTTATTTAAGATTCTAAGCAACATTAGTCTTCTTGAAACTATTCGTGAACAACTTTCGTTCGTTTGGTAAAGGACGAAATGATAACAAAGACGATTTCTAACCGGGTGAACAGAAGCCTCCGGGTCGGCCATTTTGTTACCAGGCCTCTTCTTTTTCCGGCTGTTTCTTCTCGAAAGCGTCCTGTACAGGCTTGGCGATGGCTTAGTATTATAAAGTAGTGTTCTTGAATACATCTCATTCGATCAAATGGCTGCGCAAATGAAGACAAAGCGAGTAAAAGCTAGGTAAATGCAAGGAAACCCGAGCGCCGCCATTTTGTGACAGATATATATAATATATATACGAACATGAAGCCATACAAAAACCTAAATCTGAAAACAATATAGGGGCGCCTTTGGCGCCCCAAAAACATGGAGAGAATCAATAGAGAGATTGAAATGGGTGATACTGTATATTCCCTGTATACCCAACAGGAACATACCATGGCAACGGGGCTCATGAGAGGTGGTGGTTGACTGTCTCTGCTTCCAAAGAATGACAGCTGGCTTGGCTCGTGAGGTAGGACACCTATGGGTGGCATTGGGAATCTTCCAGCCAGCTGCGATTGTTGTGGCTGCTGCTGCATAAAGTGAAGGGGGGCAGGTTGTGGATGCACCTGGGTGAGGGGTGTTGTAGGCGGAGTCCCTTGCTTCTGTCGTGGGTCAGGTCTAGTGAGCTGCATCACTCTGGGGTCTGTCAGAGGAGCACCAGCAGTGGTGTGTCTGGAGCTTGCAGGAGTGGAAACTAGATGAAAGTAAAGGGAGAGGCCACGTGAGATTCACACGTATGTTAAGAAGCAAAGGATTAAGAAATTAACATCTTTCTGCTCTAAAATGAACAGCAAACCGTAGTTATATATATAGTAGCAGTGAAGCCCGCCTTCAGCGGGCTTCACTGCTACGGCGCTCCTTCGACAGCGGCCCTTCAACGGCGCTCCGGCGACTGTGATTCAACGACAGAGCCTTGATGGTGCCACTGTTGTTAGCTAAATTTTCAGCCCTTCTTGCATTTGGTAGCTAGCTATATAGCTCTTGGCCATATACAAATAACACCATCCCGCGAATATGTAGCCGAAGCAAGCTGTCTGGTAGTTGGGCTTGGGCAAACCACAGAACATGCCATTTTTCTGTAGCTTATTTGTGCACAATTGTCCCCCTACGTGCCTTTGTGTGCCAGAGAGTGTGAGCATCTCCTCTTGGGCATTGAACCACCTTTCACAGCTTGTGCTAATTATGACAACATTGACAACATGTGACAACATCATGACAACGTATCAACATTTTCACAGCTTGTGCTAATCATGATTCATATAGCTACAGATTCATGTTTATTGAGCCTATTCAGCTGCATACTGCATGGTTGCAATTATCATTCGGTTATTCGGTATATCATATCGGCTATCATGTTCATCACCTTGTGGGAAAGTCCACAAGGTGATGAACATCAAAGATGTTTTCTTGAAGTGTAAGAATAAACGTTTGCATTAGGGTGGACAATGATTGGACACAAAAATAAGAGCCCCATTTGAAGCAGTGCGTTATAAAACAAACAATGCGTTATACGCTTCTAAATAAGGCAACTGTGTGTTATCCAAAAATAACGCACAGATGCTGCCTTTGATCTAACAACCCATGCTGCAACAAATATATATATATATATATATATATAGTATAAATACGTTTATATGCGAAAATACGGCTTGCTGTTCATGTAAAGCACACGATGTACTAAGATGCTATGAGTGCCAGAATAATGAAAAGATTGCATCAGACAAATAGCATGAAATGATGCAACAAATGTTGAGTGATGAAAGCACACGATGTACTAAGCATTGTAGCAAGATGCTACGATAGCTCTGGAAAACAAGATAAATGCTAGACTGCTGCAGCTCAAACGTATGAGGTGTGCACTGCTGAGATCCCTGGAAGGGTTCCACTCCTCTACTACTTGTCCAAGGTACCCAAACCTAATGTCCTACTAGCCGGCCAATCAATCATATCCAATACACCTGAGGTAGACTTATCTCAATTGATCAGTTGAAGCACTAGCCAGAACACTGAAACAGAAAATTTTGATGGTTCAAGAACCTATGCATGGCTGCTTTCATCAGTAAATACTTACACTTACGAGCACAGTGTGGATCAATTGAAATCAATCATATCCTTTGTGTTATCTCATGCATACATGCTGTCCAAGTTTCTGCCATGGCTGCTGACACTAGTGGTTAACCTAACCTGCTCCCACGTCAGTGGCTTTAAAGCATTTGTTCTTTTCATGAGGTCACAGACAGTCATGTGGGAGCCTTGTTCACTTGTTACAAGACATGGCCGCCTGAGTTGCTGCCATAGCCTGAAGAGTGATGCCTTCCTCTCTGAACGATTCAGTCAATGATAATATGGATTCGCTGTGCCTGTCTTTGGATGTAATCTGTGAGAAAAGTCCCTTGATAGATTCAGCAGATATACCCTGTTTGTCTTTCAAAGAAGCCTACATACTAATCTGCATTCCTCTCAAATACTTGACGTTGATCAGCATCTAGAGCTAAACTGTGCTCGGGAACAGCTTGCTATGATGATGGTTGACAATGAAAAGCTATCAATTCAGCCTATAGCACTCTCACAGCAACATCACAACATCTCGCCTCCTTGCATTATGACACATGCAGACATGTTCACTGTGACCCCTGGCAATTCGAAGAATTTGATAATGTCAGCCAATTCTAAATATGTACGTAGCAGAGGTACAAGGTATTGGAATATTCATTCGCTTTGCAAGTAAATACAGAGGTGGGTGAGCAAACCTCATGGTTGTCACAATACTCCAACATCACAGAGCACAGTAATAAGGATAGCATTTTCTGTTCTGCCTAAAGGACGTGGACTGGAATGGACTCAACAAAGAAGTTCAATGAAAGGAGCAAGATTTAGAAGAAAACTTTTACATCCTTGGCTAGGTTTAACACAACTTACAGCAGCAAAGTCAGGTGCAAGAGTGGTTTGGGTTAAAGGCTTGCATTTGTAACTATACCAAGAAGCTTCCTTCACTCTCCATCAGCTGCTGCTTTAAGATAATCTGAAGCCTACAAATATTCTATGGTCTGACTATGACAGCACAGCTGACCTAATCAGGCAAGCCACATTTTGGCCACTGATAACAATCACAAGGGGTCACTGCCACGAATATGAAGCCATTGACAGACCCGTTCATGGCATCTAGGTAAATGACTGCATGTTTGTTGGGGGTTGACAGTTGGTCAGTGGATTCTGCAGTTGTGTACAATATAAAGATTCAAAGTTGGGCATTGTACATACACATGTGAAAAAGCCATATACACACGAAAAGATGTATAGTCACTAGAACAACTAAACATGTTGGAGCACAGTAGGCAGCAAACAGCTCCAAACTTTTATTGCCTGCTGGAGATGGCAAATTTACTGAGTATCACCAAAGTGTCTATTTGTGCTGGACTGACTTTCATTTAAAGTTATGCTGCGTATCAATTGATGGACATCGTTGAGTGTAGCTGCACTTGCTAACCATCACTTATTAGCTATCACACTTAGCCATCAGTGGAAGCACTATAATTGAGGGTGCTGCCATTAAAAGGGCTATCATGCAAATATGGAGGGTATCTCTAGCTGTGTGCAGCAGGTAATATTACAGCCACCTCCCATCGCTGGTAGGGAGGCACTTGAACATGTTTCTGTAATGCACAAAATCAGTTTGTTTGTAAGTAGCCCAAGCCTTCACTATAGTAACTACATGTGTTGAAACATTACGTACATTCAGAAATTGTTACACATAGCTCTCAGTACTGCAATCTGGGGTCCATTAAGGCTTACCATGCTACAGAAAACAGGTTGATGTAACCAGACAGCTACACCACTTGCAGTTCCACAACAGTCTGACTCGCAAGACAACATAGACCGGACTGTGCTCATATGACAAGGCAGTCCTGAAGCTTAGATCCAAGAGGTTCACCTTGGAGGCCGGGGTATACTACTGTTGGCTATTATATGGCCCATGAACTACATGTAGTTTTGACAGGTGGGTACTGGAAAATAGAAAGGCACATGCAGTGAGGCCAAGTTGCAATGTCTTTACAGTCTGCTTGTGACTGGATGCCCACCAAGTACTGGGTGGAATACTAATTTAACACCACCATGTGCTGCCAAATCTTGAGGAACACAGCTTTCTGATTCATTTACCATTTTCACATGAACCTACGTAAAGTGGGTTCAGCCCCAGGTTGAACCCCCGGTCGAGCGCTTTCCGTTTCACATGTCAGTAAATCATTGCGTAAGAGTACCAAGTTATAGTGCGTTGGGAGTCTGCATCTTCCATCTTATCATTCTTCTCTCCGTCATGTGGCTGCGAAGAAGGCGCACGGCACGTCGGTGCTTACGTCTGACTATGGACATGGCTTGGGAAGCGCGTAATCGCTGTCACAGAGCAGTGCATACGAGGATTCGGCTGCTTCTCTTCCAGTCCAAGTCGCGTCGGCTGTCTACTGCGTATCTGCAGCAAAAAACTGTCTGGATGAGCATTCATTCAGTTCATTTTGGATCAAATCGCTGGGAATTGGAGTGAGAGTGAATCGCGATCGACTATACGCTCGTAACCCACTTTCACACCTTATAACCCACTTTCACACCTTGTAACCCACTTTCACACCTCGTAACCCGGGTTAGCAGGGTTGAACCCACTTTGCTAGCCCGGGTTGAACCCGGGTTAAGTGGTCCACGTGAATGCATTAACCTGGGTTCAACCCAGTTTTGATGCACATGTGAAAGGGGTAATGGATTGGCCTTGTACAATTTCTTGCTGAAATAATCTTCCTGATCACAGTTGTGGCCCCAGTGATCCTTGTTGAAGATAAGAGATAAGAGATAAGAGTAGCCTCTCTTCTTTTCAGGCAATGACTTTATGTCAAGGTCATTGCTTCCAACGCTGCACTGCCTCTTTATCTCAGTACAGTAGGCATTCTTCCGTGTGCAAATGCTGTCTACTTTAAGACCAGGATAGTTCTTCTCATAATGGCGGACCGTTGAAGCTAATCCCATTCTCTACATGCTCACTTCACTATCTCAGTCTTTCATTCATCTGCGAACGTTGCGCACAATTCCCTATTTGACTTCTAGGTATGCTGCTGTTTACTCTGCATGGACTTTACCTGGACCATTGAAAGACGCGTCACCGCTAAGCACTCATTGGGGGTCTTGCAGCTAAAATACTGGAGGAGAGACTCTGTGTGTGTACGATTGCAAGCATAGTAACACGCTGGCTTTAAGAGAGCATTTACACGTCTAAGGATAATTACATTTGTCTAAGGATAATTATTTGTCTAACCCACAAATTTTGTGGAGTGCAATTTTTGCAAATGAAGAACCATCCATAATATTCACGAAAACTGTGCTCCTCAAAAGTTGGCACCATACACTATATATGCATATGTATGGACTAACTCCAAAGAGTGAACTCTGTGCAGTCACAATTCATTTCTCACTGAGAGCTTCAAGACAACAAAAGGGACAGAAATGTCTAAGTAACCATTCTAGTGAGGCAAATGTTCAATGCAGTGTCAGCAAATACCAGACACATCCTGGCCACACTTGTCAAGAAATGCCTCAAGGTACGTATGTACCAGAGTACACAGCAAAAGAGAGGGTGCTGTAGTTGGGAAGAGCACAGAAAAAGAGATTGCTGCTACCATCTCTGCTGGATCAAATTCAGTGCAGAGCCTCCCTGTATTGTCAAAGTTGCAAACTACCGAAAAACTTGCAAAGATTCCTCAGTCAAAGCTACCTCTAATATAGTCACTTAAGCCACCCAAGGTGGCAACAGTTATCTGTAGGAAGTAGTCAGGACTTTGGCTTGCATTATCAATGCCATCATTAGGCTTCCGTAATGACAACAAGTTTTCTCAAGTGGGTCTGGGCCTTGGCCTTGGCTCACCTTGTGCTATTTGTATGATTGCCATCTCTGTGGGACAAGAGTAGACAGCTGGGAAGCCCAGGGCCTACACTGACAAAAGAGCCTGGAGAGACATCCCTACCACCTGGCAATGAATTACATCTAGTGGTCTAAGCCTTTGCCAAGGTCTCAGCACACTTGAAACCAGCTGGGATATATCGATCAGTTGGGAAGAGACCATGTGGACAACCATATGGCCAAGGGAGGAGCAGACAAGTGCTTCACTGGGACACCACCTGTCACAGTCTCTATGCATCTTTTAAATTCCATTTGACGCCAATGTCTCTTTTCACTGAAAAGCTACGGTTCTTTGATTACCTTGAGCACATCTCCATACTTCAGACTCTCTAGTGTACGTAGTATGCAGTCACAAGTTTCAGACATGGTCATCTGTGTTGATGTCTTGGTCTTCATCCAAAATAATAGTTTCTGATAGTTGACTGCTCCTCTTATGCTTGCTCTATCCTGCTAGTCTTTGGAGAGGTAATACAATAACACAATTGCTGAATAAGCATAGGAGAACGTTTCATTCAACAGGGGTCCAAATATTCCAGGAGGCACAAGCACTGAGGGATCTTGCCAAAGATGAAGACATTCTTGTGCTGCCAGCCAACAAGGGCAAAACCACAGTAGTGATGGACCAAGCAGACTATGATGCAAAGGTGGGCTAGATACTGAATGATGAGAACACATACCAACTGTTGAAGAGGGACCCTACAGCATCCCTGGAGAGGAAGATGAATTCTAACTGCTACACCTTGACGCTGAGAAGTTCAGCTGGCAGGACTCCCTTAGTCTATGGCCTTACCCTAACCCTAAAGTGCATAAACTAAGTTTACCCCTCCGCCCCATCGTGTCTTTTGTGTCATCCCCCACTTACCATCTATCGAAGTTCCTGGCAGACCTGCTACAACCGGTGGTCAGAAGGACCAGCTCCCATGTGAAGAACTTCAGGAAATTCGTGGACTTCATCAGGTCAGAGAGACCGACCAGTGAAGAATCCATACTTTTTTGATGTTTTCTCTCTGTTCACTTGTGTCCCATCAGACCTTGCTGTCCAAGTGACCTGTCGCAGACTGGAAGATGATGCCTCCCTCCCGAAACGCACCAGCCTAAGTGTGGATGACATCATTGACCGTTTGACCCTGTGCCTAGATGCCACCTTTCTGTCTTTCACAGGACAGGAAAGGTGTACAAGCAGGTGCACGGGACCGCAATGGGGTCCCCAGTGTCTGTGGTTGGCGCCAACTTGGTGATGGAGGATGTGGAAGAGAGAGCTTTAGAGAGCTTCCCTAGCCCCCCACGATTCTAGAAGTGCTATGTTGATGACCCCTTCACAGCCCTTCCCAAGACTCTCATCCCTGCATTCCTGGACCACCTCAATGGTATTGAACCATCCATCAAGTTCGCGGTAGAAGAGGAGTGGGACAGACAGCTGGCATTCCTGGATGTACCACTGCGAGGGAAGATGACAGCACAATTGGCACTTCTGTTCACCGCAAGGCCACGCACACCAACCAGTACCTGTCCTTCAGGTCACACTATTCAACGGCACACAAGGTAGCAGTTGTCAGAACTCTGATGACCAGAGCAGAGAACTTGTCTTCATCAGGTGTGGAG
This sequence comes from Aplysina aerophoba, assembly GCA_949841015.1. Classification (NCBI taxonomy): domain Eukaryota; kingdom Metazoa; phylum Porifera; class Demospongiae; order Verongiida; family Aplysinidae; genus Aplysina; species Aplysina aerophoba. Next base: position 3,722,297 of record OX465038.1, read on the forward strand.
CGGACAGAGGAAGAGAAGTGTGTCACAGATGCACTAAGAAGCAATGACTACCCTTCTGGCTTCATCCAGAAGCACACCATCACCAGCAGGAGAGAGGACGTGGAGGTTGAGAGAGACCAAAGACAACAACCCTCACACTACCCTACATTACGGGGCTGTCTGAGGCAATCAGACGTGTCCTAACCCCCCTGGGGGTCAAGGTAGTGTTCTGATCTCTACGGACCCTCCGCCAGATGCTGGTACGCCTGAAGGACCCAGTCCCAGTCAAAGATGGCAAAGGAGTGTGTGTACTTCATCCCTTGTGTGGAGTGCTCAAGTGTGTACATTGGCTAGACTCGAAGGAGCCTCAAACAGCGTGTCAGTGAGCATTGTCATGCACTGAATAATTGGGACTACCAAACATCTACTTTGGCAGAGCATGTGTTCAAGACTGGACACGCAGTGGACCTCAGCCAGTCTGAGGTGTTGGACCATCACCAGCACACCACCACACGCTGCATGATGGAGAGCTGGTACATCCAGCACAACCAGGCAGTCTTGAACAGGGAGCGACGAACCTTACTGGAAGTGTATGCGGCGCTCCTTGACTGATTGCCACCTTGTTTTCGTTTTCCTTTCTGTTATTGGTTTTGCAAGTATAGTAAATTATTTGACTCAACACTGGTGTGCATGGGATCGTGCTGCGTGTATGTGCACGGGTACCCTAAGGACTGTTTGGCATGTCCCTATGTGCACTGGTGTTAGGTCAGGTTATTTGCCTTATATTATAGCATTCAATATTCATCTTACTGTATTGTAGTGTTTGTGTATCTATATACGTAGTTCATTATTTTACTGCCTTTTTATTATATTCATATTCCATCACCACTGTCACATTCCACCAAGTCAACACCTGTCCCACACCTTATTTATACACTCTGAGTGTTTTTGTACAGCCATTCACTGACTAACTGTTATGGGCATATCCACATTAGTTAAAAGAAATCACATCTTGACACAGCCATGGACATTCATGCCAACTAATGTTGTAGGGCACATACGTAGCTAGGTGTACTTGTACGGGATTTAACCATACCAAATAGCTAACTAGGATTACACTAAGGATAATGATAAACTGTTTTTCATTTTCCCATTACTCAGTATGTGCTGCACCTATATATATTAGCCTCATTGACTGACAATCATTATAGAAGACTATGTCTTTAGCAGCATCAGGATCCCATGGTATGTGCATAGGTCTAACATGTACCCACTGGGCACTTTGCCATTCATTTCTGTGTTTGCTCCTCTGGGCTAGACCTGCCATGTAGCCAGGCACCACCTGCACATCTACACTGTGATCTTCTGCAACTTGCACACGAATGGTGCTTTCCATCTTACACTATCACGAAGACTCTGCTTGTGTGTATGTACCAAATAGCATACTTTCAATGCGCAAAGAAACACACAGAGGATATGCATTGGTTGCACAATGTCGAAAGGTAGACGATGAACGAACACGCAGCTGTACATACAATTACATACAAAAATCGCATTCGATTGATTCGCTAGAGCAGGACGCGGCGTAGGTGTAGTGACTAGGGCTGTTCCTACAGAAAAGGTAGATGCCCAAAAGACATGGAAGGCAGGAGACACTGTAGTGTTCGGACGTACACAGAAAGAATTACCTGGAGTCCAGTGCAATGCTATTGCTGCACAGAAAGTGTACGACAGAAAGTGTACCGAACCAGACTCGCGTGGACCAGCGTGGGCCAGTGGAAGACTGGACCAGAAGCCCACATCAGTAGCTTCCACTACGATGGATTTCAAAGACCCACTCACGCAATTCCTTTCATACTACCAATCACCAACAACCAAGTACAAGTATTTGGGGTTGCCATACACATGTCCACACTGGTACAGGCATACTCCAGTTTGAAGGCTGTTTGTACAGCTTCCAAACTTCTTAAGGTATTTGCACGCCAGATCCTCACTGATCATCAGTCTTCAGAAGCGCTTCAAAGCTGAAAGATTGCTCCACTTGCAGCTCCTCAATTGCTTTCACATCCAACTCTCTCTATAGAGCTTCAGTTTTGATGAAATCCTTCGTTTTTCACAATCAGCTCAGGCTAGATGCCAGGCTAGATGCCTTTCTCTTTAAAAAATTCTTGTTGCTCAGTTGCCCACGCAGACGGTAAAGCGTTTGTGGGGAAGCTTGAACCGCTACATGCAATCAACTTTGTGTAGTATGGCGTTACTTGCAATCTACCGAGGTGCATTCCTCTCGTAGTACTGCACAGTTGAAAGACAAAAGCATCTGCGATTCACATGCTCTGGTAAACACGATCTAGTAAACGTGATAGTCTCTGATGCACGAATCGCACACACAAGTCGCAGCCATACTGCTTCTCTCTCCACTGCTTCAGCACGCTCACCTTATGCTGGTACATATCTTCGTGTACAATGGTAAACCACAAAAAACGCAAAACCTTTGATGCATGAGTTTGTAGAGGATTTCACAAACATTAAGTGTTGCGAAAATAAGTACCTGTATGATACATAGATTGCTCAAAGAGGTATTGAGGCAACTTGCCACACAGACTCATGTACACACAACTATTAAACTGCTCTCACTTATACCTACGTATGTACCTCCGGCTCTGGGATCTGTTGGTGTACCAGCAGGTGACCCACTGCCTGACCGTCGCAGAGGGAGACAAGCTGGTCCGCTTCCTGGTGTCTCACGTTGACCAGGAAGAAGCACTCCTCTAGGGTCATTGGGCAGCAGAGAGGGTCTTCTCTCTGCAGACAAGGAACAGACATGCACTCTGATGGAATGTCCAAGAATGCTTGACACTTGATCAGTACAAACTGCCAGTATCCATGAAATGAAAGAGGATACTGATTGTCTTCACGGTAGCTTACTCTTTGCAATAGATTATGCGTTAGAGGCTCATGTAACACAATCAGTATTTTCTGAGGATTCTTATGAGCAAATCACATAACAACAAACGATGTGATATTAGTATAATACGGTTCAACCATGGTTAACAGCTACAAAGCTATTATGAAGCTGATGAAAACCGTTGTGGCCATCTCCAGTTGAACTAAACAGGTTAATGAGCCATTGGTCCAGTAATCTGTTTTGTACAACTGAAGAAGGCTCTAATATGGCCGAAGCAATTTCAAAACAGTGTACCACATGCATTACCATAATTGGGGAAAGTAATGCTCTGTAAAACAGTCGCATTAATTTCCTCCACTACGGTATACGCTTGAGAAATCTCCCCCACCCCCATGTGCTATACCAGAAGTGGTAGTGAACCTCTATCATTAGCTACCAGTGGTGTGTATCTGCACAATAGCTTGCAGTGAAACTCTTCACAGGGCATCACAAACATCTAAACACACAGCATCCCACCTCCGGAAGTGTCAGAAAGTGACATTGACTTTGCATCTCCTTCCTCTGTTCCACAACCCAAAGCTGGATCTAGAGTCACTGAGCTGGTTGTACCAGGAGTCAGCAGTTGGACAAGACTCATCTGGTATTGCTGAGTCATCAGCATGTACTCGTTTCTAGTGATGAGGGCAGAGAGGGGAGGGAAAGAGAGAGGAAGTACAGGAGACAGAAGAGAGAAAGGAAGGTAGAAGGAAAGGAAAGAAGGGAGAGGGACAGGGGAGGACAGAGGGTAGTAAGTAGAAAGGGGAAGAGAGGATAGAGGAGGAACAGGAGGGAGGAGAGAGAAAGGGGGGAAGTAGAGGAAGGAGGGGGGAGGGGGACAGCGGATGACAGAGGAAAACGGAGAAAGGAGAGAGGGGAGGAGAGAGTAGAGAAGGGAAGGGAGAACAATGAACATTAGAAGCCTATACTGCACATTATGTGCAAGTGTTGAAAGGAGGAAATGCAGTACCACAGAACCCACCGTGTTTTATTGATCACAGATGAGCACTGTCTATAATCCACTTACTGTACATTTCATTTAATATGCACTTCAGTTAAGTGCTCTGTGCAAAAATGTGGTGCAGTAATCTCTGCCACAATTTGAGTTCAAGTGCACCCACCACGTGCAGCTGCAAACTAGACTGTTGTTACAAATAATCACATTAATATGATGTTAGGGGTGGGAAATATATTGTCACAATGTAATCACAATAATTGGAATAGTCGATTATTATAACGCAAGCAATTTCTTTAACACAAAAAATTGTTTCACCGGTATATCATAAAGAAACAGAACGATGGGTGTACACCTGTTGAGGCAGATAGCCACTGCGTTCTAGTACTTCCCGTTTGAAGAAAAATGGCTGAATTATGTGCTACCTTGGCAAGGAAGATCACCAAGAGCTTGGTGTGGGGGCACTTTGGTCTCACGGCAGACATAAGGTGCGGTGTGCTAGCCCTTATTGAGGAGCACAGGCCACTGTGCAGAATGTCTGACTAAGCTGTGGTGTACACAGGAGGGTAAACCTCTTCGTCCATCTTTAAGACGCTCTTCCTGAGCTTCATAAAAGAGGTGATACACGGAAAGTGAACATGTATAAGGGAAAATATTGTGAAAGATCTGCAACCCCATTCCATCACCGAGTATCCTGGCTTTAGGGTGCTAGTCAACAAGTTACACCCATGATACAAGCTACCTTTGCAAAAGTACTTCATCCAACATAAAACGTCGGGCCTGTGAACTAGTGTGTTACGGAGTCAACGGTAAAGACCAAACTACCAGAAGTTGAGTACTTTGCTGTAGCAAGGAACTTGTGAACCAGTAGGGCTACCCACCCCACCTCAGCTGCACAGTGCATTTCCACTTGTTTTGTTATCACGGAAGATGCAGTAGTAGACAGCAGGGTTATTTGGACGTGTAGTAAAATGCTGTACAGTTTGAGTTATGTACTAACACATACATAATAGCGTTTCTGTTTTAAAAGATGTCATTTTACTGCTCTATCACAATTATTATCGTAACATTCTGGTGGTTCTGTTGAAAAATGGTGTCCAAGCGTTCTCTCTGAGTGTGGTCTACGCTGACTCCTTGCTTTGTTTTTGCGACCTCTGGAACGGCAGAATGTCCTTATGCTGCTCGTGCAACAGGAGCGGACGCTGCATGAACTGTTCCTGTGTCAAAAACGGCAGGAAATGCTCTACCTGCTTACCATCGAGACACGTGCACTGTGTCAACGCGCCTAGCCCGCCAGAATCCAGCATAGAAGCTAACACATGGGATACTGAACCTCCCGAAGCACCAGTGCAGGCCACAATGCGCTATACCAATATACAAGCAACTCAAACAGATTCGTCCTACCCAATCAAGGAGGCTCGAAGCCAGAGGGGATCACCCCTCTTAAGAGAATTGCCCCCACCCACCCCGATAAGCACAGAAAACTTCGTTTGGAGTGAAAAGATGAATGGAGATGACTTCACCCAAGCTGTCTCTGCAGCATATGAAGAGGTGATACATTGGCGAAGAAACCTATTCCTAACACCCTCTGGCCATGCTGGAAAGCAATTTGTATCTAAGTTAGCCAGACTTTTCCATGCTTACGGTGAAGGTTCGTCTCTTGAGCCCATCACCCTCAAAGCTGCAATGATCATGCCAGCATTGATCCTCCAGAAGCCACACGCCTCCTCCAAAGCACGCGATCATGTCATATGCCTACAACACAGGTTAATCTCCTGGCAGGAAGGCGACATTGACAATCTCATGCGTGAAGGACGCACCATACAGCAACACCTGAGGAAGACCAGCAGCCACATGGAAGATGATCAAAGATTGGCACATACCTTTAGCAAACTGATGTTCCAAGAGAAAGTACAAGCAGCCCTGCGCCTGCTCTCTGCAGACGGCAAAGGCTCATCACTGCCTCTCGACGATAACCTTAAACAAACAATCTACAACTGTTCGCAAGGAACTAGCCAAGAAACATCCAACTGGCCAACCTGCACATGGAGTCACCCTGGGTCAGTCCAATGTGCAGAACCAGCACTCATCCTGTCCTGTTAGACTGCATTGACGGTGCTGCCATCCGCAGCTCTGCTGTACGCACGAACGGTTCTGCTGGCCTGTCCGGCCTGGATGCAATAGGGTGGAAACGTCTTTGCACTTCCTTTGCAAACCCATCTTCTGACCTGTGCAACAGTCTCGCACTGGTTGCTAGAAGACTAAGCACCATCTATGTCGACCCGGCAGGCCTGACTCCTCTTGTGGCATGCCGCCTGATCGCCCTGGACAAATGTCCAGGTGTGACACCCATTGGAGTTGGCAAGACATCGAGAAGGATCATCAGTAAAGCCATCCTAACCGCAATCATGCCAGACATTCAGGAATCCGCCGGATCCTTCCAACTTCGTGCTGGCCAACAGACTGGGAGTGAAGCAGCAGTACACGCCATGCATCAGATCTTTGATGATCCCAATTCTCAGGGGGTACTCCTAGTTGATGCTACGAATGCCTTTACCACCCTGAATCGTCGGGCAGCGCTACCTAACATCAACTCTTTGTGCCCTTCGCTTGCCATAGTCTTTACCAACACGTACAGATCTGACGTCCAGCTGCACATCAATGGTGAAACCTTCTACTCATGTGAAGGTATGACCCAAGGAGATTCATTGGCCATGGCTATGTATGCTATAGGCATTCTCCCCCTCATCCAACAGCTCAATCCACTGCCAGATACACAAGCATGGTTTGCGGATGACGCAACTGCCGGTGGTCAAATCCAGCACCTACACGAATGGTGGACTAGACTATACACATCTGGGCCATCCTTTGGCTACCATGCCAATCCAGCCAAGACGTGGTTCATTGTCAAAGAGGAACATTTACCATCCGCCAAAGCTGCATTTGCAAACACAGGTGTCAACATTACCACTCAAAGCGCCACCTGGGTGCTGCCCTGGGCTCCCAATCATTTGTCGAAAGCTATGTTCGATGTAAGGTCAGTCAATGGATTGACACAGTGAAGAAGCTGTCCAGCATCGCCCACACTCAGCCACATGCTGCATAATCTGCCTTCACTCATGGCCTCATCAACAAATGGAGCTACATCATGCGCACCATCCCAGACATCTCCGACCTACTAGTGCCACTCGATGAAGCAATTGACACCTACTTCATCCCTGCCTTAACTGGACGAGACAGCATCAGCAACCCTGAGAGGCAGCTCCTTGCTCTGCCTGCCCGCCTTGGCGGACTCAGCTTAGTGGTGCCATCTCAGTCTGCATCATTTGAGCACTCCTCATCAGTCAAAGTAACTGCCCCTTTAGCTGCCCTCATTGTGCAACAGAACCCCATCCTCACCGCCACCACATCCGCAGACCAGCAGCAGGCGAAACAAGAAGTCAGGCTGCTGTGCCATCAGCAGCAAACCACCACCGCCAAACAACTGGAACATGAACTGCCCAGACACCTAAAGAGAGCCAAAGAACTAGGAAGCGAGAAGGGAGCTTCCTCCTGGCTCTCCGCCCTCCAAATTGAGGAACATGGGTTCGTCCTTCACAAGGGATGCTTCCGTGACACCCTATGCCTCAGATATGGTTGGCAACCGACAAATGCCCGCAACAGGTGCACCTGTGGTTCTCCTTTCTCTGTGGAGCATGCACTATGATGTAGCATGGGTGGCTTTCCTACCATTAGACATAACGAGATCAGGGAATTCACAGCCAATGCTATGTCTGAGGCATGCCATGATGTCTGCATTGAGCCATCACTCCAAGCACTGACTACAGAGACACTTCCCCATGCCACCTCCAACAGCGATGGTGGGGCCCCCTAGACATTCGGGCACAGGGCTTCTGGGACGACGGTCACAGACGTGCATTCTTCGATGTCAGGGTATTTTACCCCAACTCTACGTCCTACCGGAACCTCCAGCTCGGCTCTGCCTACCGTCGACATGAGAAGGAGAAGAAGAGGTGCTATGAAGACTGAATCAGAGAAGTAGAACACGGCTCCATTACCCCTCCAGTGTTCAGCACCTCAGGCAGCATGGGACCATTGGCCACCACAACCTACAAAAGGCTTGCTTCCCAGATTGCCAGCAAGAGGGACCAGCCATACAACAAAGTCATGGCTTGGCTACGTTGCCACCTCTGTTTTTCGCTCCTGAGGTCATCCATCACTGCCATCAGAGGAGTACGCTCCAGAACTGTACACGCTGCCCGCTGCATTGCATCAGTATTGCACGCGGGATCATTTATTCTGCAAGCGAATCTTCAGTCGCCGTTCTGGAAGGAAAAGGCTTCCACACAGCGTGTGCCTCACGATTACGCTTTTGTGCAACAGGCTGCGGAATATTCTGCGGAATCCGTGCCATTGGTCTTCATCTTCGTCCCACTGTCGTCTTCAACGGCTGATGCGTCAAAGGCCTTTAGACCGTCGCCTCGGAAAAGTGTCAGGAGCGACGCAGGAGGTGGTGAGCGCCCTCTATCACACACCCTAAGGTTTGACTAGTGTCTGTACTGTCGAGAAGCCAAGCTTGTGTGATTTACGTATGCAATTGTCGTCAAAAAAGGGTACGACCACAGCTCGCTCGAGCGAACAGCTTCTTTAGCCTTCAGGACGGATAGGAAGAGTCACGTTCTAGTAGGTCAAACTCAACCAACCACATATTACTTACACAGGAAAAAGACCACCCCACCACCACCCCCACACAGTGCAAGTTACAATATTACAGGCACCACCACCACCACCACCACACAGTGCAAGTTGCAACATTATGACCACCACCACATCTGCCAGAACAGTATCTGCACTTGTTGGCCATAGAAAAAGACCACCAGTGCAAGTTACAGCTGAGCCGGGCCAGCACCTGCACCATTCAAACCACCACATCTGCCACAGAGTAAATGCGCTCGATGGTTGAAGAAAACACCACCAGCGCAAGTTACTGAGGCTCAGGACCTGCACTGCCGCCATTGGAGTGCACAATGCAGCAAGCAAATGTAACTTTCATAAGGGCATGCCATTGAATTTCTGCCTCATACTCTCAATTCAATGGCATGCCCGAATGCAAGTTACATCTAGCGCATTTACTCTGTGGCAGATGTGGTGGTTTGAATGGTGCTGGTGCTGGCCCGGCTCAGCTGTAACTAGCACTGGTGGTCTTTTTCTATGGCCAACAAGCGCAGATACTCTTCTGGCAGATGTGGTGGTGGTATCCATCGTAAAAAAATATCATGACATAAAACATGGGATGACAATCATAGTAGTGAAAATTCATACGATGTTGGTACGTTTGTCACATTATTTGATTCTCTTGCAATTATGGAAGACAATAGGACACATACTGATTCAGATAGGTCAGTAGAAATAACACAAATCAAAGTGGTTATTACTACTAGCTAATACTGTACTGTACCTATACGTATGTGTATGTATTGTACACAAAATGAAAACCGTATTCTCTCTAAAATTAGTCACTCTAAATGATCGTCACCCACTAGAAACCTATCCAAATGCATTCTAATTGCTGATGAATTTTCGGTTTTCAAACATCCATCACATCCCTCTAATAATTCGCCAGACAGGAAGGGCATTCTAATTTCATCCCAAGAGACGGCCTTTCATTGCACCCCAGTCTTTGTTCCTTGTTAGTTGTCCTTTTGCAAGCTATACACAAATGACAACTAGCAAGCATATTAAAAGGCTTCATCTCGCTCCTCGTTGTTGTGAACTCAAGAGAGAACTAACACAAAATAGATACAACTGTGGATTACCCATCTTCCCCCTACCTGTCCGATGTGGATGCTTCAGGGAGTTCAAAACCCGCCATTTCGTCTCAAGAAACGCCCCTAACAATGCGCTCCAAGGTTTACCCACCCGCTCTAATGTTTCATCGATATAATCTAAGTATTCGTCATCCTCAGCCATCTTGTTCATTCCAATTCTAAGTGCGACCAAGTGACGAATTTTTCTTGACAACTTGTGACGAATGTTTAGAGAGAATACTGGTACTGTATATAGGTGGCAGTTCAGTAGCTCCATCTAGTAGTCTAAAATTCCTGCTTATTTCCTGCCTGCCGATGCCAAACACTACAAAGAACCAATACATAGATGGGAAGTAGGTATGAAGATGCAACAGCAATGATTCTTGCAGGGCTTGGCTCAGAGCTGGAAGCTGACATAAAATTGTTTGGCACAAGATTGGAGTCAGAGTCAGAGAGAGTCACAGCTACGCTAAGAAAAAGGGCAGCCAACAAAAGACATCCGGCACAGACAGAGAAGGAATACACGACTTGGATGCAGATGATTCATGGTAGATAGATTCAAGGGGGAATTAGAGCGACACCAATATACATGCCACTGTATTATCCTTAGCATGTACTTTTATTCGCAAGGAAAACTTTCAGAGAATATGACGCTCACTAAAGTCAATAAAATTAGTACCAGTTAAGAGTAGCAACCTTAATTTAATTTAGATATGGGCCTGCACCACATCCCTGAACAGTAAGTTACTAACATGCATTCATACACACTACTGGTGAAACATGACAAAATACAGCATGCTTCAAACAAAGAACATAATCAATCTGATTACAATGAGGTAGCATTGTCCAATATGCAACCATATTGACGGTTACCCAGTGAAGGTGGCAATATATCATGCAATGATTGCCCTTATCAGAGTGTACTCATACATACATAGCTTTGCTCTATAAGTATGAAACCTATCAGACAATTGCTAATCAGTAACAATTAGCACTACAACTGGTCTCTAATTTTCTAAAGCATGATGCACCTGTAATGAAGCGTCATTCTTTCAATCTGCGCACACACATATGTAACCGCTGTAGGCAGGCCTGTCTGTCATCCGTAGGCTCTGCAGCTAGTCTCTCCAACTGTTTCGTACGTAACCGCTGCAAGCGGGCCTGTCTCTCATCTGCAGTTTCACTGGCTACTCTGCTTCTACCATAAGCACGCATCCTGAGTAATGCAGCTACTCATTCTTCTTTGCTCCAGGTAGCGCACGTGGTCCTGTCGCGCTCTCTCCGCGTGCAAAGCTTCTCTCAGTTCTACTGTTTCTGAGGCATGACGGCCTTTTCGTGCTCTCGCGCAGGCGTTCCTCTTTGGCAGTTGGATCCATAACCGTATGAGAAGTGACCAACTCAGAAGACCGAGCATTTAGTGACATATGAAGTGTGTATTGTTGTGGGTGCACACGCCGGCTAGAGTGCAATCAACAGTTACGCGCTGCCTATTGTTCAGTCGGCGCGAGCGACGGCCACTTTGGTAACAAGAAATATATAGAATGTTTCGGCAAGACGTACAATGGATATATGTATATAATATTACTAGCATAGAAGCCCGCTTTTGGAGGGCTTCTCTGCTACGGCGTGCCATCGACGGCATTTCGGCGAAAGTGCTCTGACACCATTGTTTTATCCAAAGCACATCTAATGTTAGCTATGTTGATGACAGGGAGTTGGGCAACTGAGGTAAGGTCATGCCCATGGCCACAATGTTACTGTGCTTGAGGGTAATTACGTGCAAGGCATGCATGCATGTAATGATTGAACTTGAGAGGCATGCCTGCATGTACATGAACTTGTCTATGCATGTCAGCTTGTAATTCAGTACCGATGTGGCGCGCAGTTGATGCCGTTTTTGCAAAAGCGCTGTGTTAGGCGTCTAGGCAAGAGCTGGAAGTGGACGAGAGATAAGTAAAAATGGCAGTCGGCCACGAAGGAAAAAGCGGAAATGTCGCGATAACTCCCCAAGAACACTAAGGTGGTCAATCTCAACCCCTGGAGGACACTCTCCGGGTCGTTCTTCGTAATTACTGAGCGTTTGGCGTCAATCCATTCTGTAGTTTTGGCGTTTACCGCAAAGAAACAAAAAACAAACAAACAAACACTCTCAATTATATATAGATAGATAGATAGATAAAGACGCGCTCGCTGTACTTCTTGTACATGTGAGGCTCACTCAAGCTCACCCCAATCGTTTTACATACATTTGTATGCATATACCATGGAATCCATGACCCACAGAGTCTCATGCTCCATGGTAGCAGGATGGAAGCCTAGCTAGAGCAACTGCAGTACATAATGGATGCCTAATCACTGCCCCTCTTGTGCCTTGGAAGAATATTACGTCCATCAGCATCAGAGCAAGCCAGCTTCTCTCGATTGGTAGAATCAATTTTGTCTAGGCATTTCTTATTAATAGCCACTATTGTCACAGCATGAACAGTGCCACGTGCTGACATTGCCCTAGAACATAATAGAGCTGATATTTCTGCCACACTTACTGTACGTCAAAATGTTACTGAATGTAGTGTCAGCATTGAAAGTGTATTCATTTACGTATCTACTCTCAGCAGATTACCACTCTCTGCAGTGCTACCTAACATCTTCTTTCTACACAGTTCATCAGCTCATTATAGCGCCACGGTGCCCACCTCATCTTCTCTTCCCAGTCGGCCATCTTTCTTCTCTCCTCTTCGCATTGCATCTCCTTGAACTGCTGGAAGAGGTGGTGCTTCTGACGACGTAAGGCATCCAAACTCACCTCTAAATCTGCCACCTAATAAGAGAACAAGTAGTGCCAATTATCATAACTTAGTGGCAATTGCATTTCTTATAGCGGTTTCGGATTTCTAGTCTAAGTGCACATGATTACAGTATTGTAATGGGGAGTCTCAAGAGAATCTGCCATTTCAGCCTTCTACATGAGTATAATCACTTCATGACTTGTTGTATGCAATCCACATCTGTAACTATAGAACTCATGGTCCACAACCACATATTAAAGAAAGCGCTGGGCAATGAGGATGCAATATTTCTCTACTTCTCAGCTACAGTTTGTTTCTGACACAAAAGTACACATGCGGCATCAATTAACCGGCTATTCATCTGGGGCAAACTGTACTGTGAGGATTTGATGATATGGACAAACAGCAAAGAGAAAAAGCTAAACAAGTGATCATTGACTGAGTATTAGCTTTAGAGTCTCATTCTCATCACTTTATCAGCACATGTACAGTTGGGAACTGACCATGCCAATAGCATTACCTTGTCTGCAATTTCCTGTCTTTCAGTTTTCCGAATTCTTTTATCTTCCTCAACAAATTCCACCATTACCTTATACTCTTCTCGAAGCTTCTTTCTCTTTGCAGCCAGCAACTCTCTCTGGTGTTCATCTTGATCTAAGCACATCATTGATGAGTCTCCAGTAGTACATAATACTATACAATGCTAGTTATTCAGGTGGGTGACTGAAGGAAGGCCTCTGTTGTTAAATGGCAAATTATATAGATGTTGCATAATGACGCTGTCGTGAGGCAGATTCACATTATACACTGTTGTGAGCTAACAGGGCAATGAAGCTGGTTTATATAGAGCACATTCTGGAGGAGGCACAGCCTTGAGCTGAGACTGTATCTTTACAGAATTATGGGTTGGAAGAAACACTCGAGTGGTTTGGACAATGACCAAGCCCCCCACTCGCAGAGCAGGAGGCAACTGATGGGCCCATTGGCAGTGGGAGCTGCTGCATCAGCGGCCCCATTATTTCACCAGCATGGGCCTCAATGCAGAAGGGCTTAACCTACTTGCTCAGCTTGCTACATATGGATGCACATGTACACACACACACACGGAAACTTTGAAATGAATAAGTGAGACACTCAGGTTTCTCGCCAATGAAGCCACGCATGTGATTACTGCATGTATACCGTATGTTCCAACTACATCTGAGAGGATCTTTCCTCAGATAAGAGAAGTTTCACTTTCACTTATTCTGTGTCTTAGTATTTCACTTATTCTGTATCTTAGTATTTCACTTATTCTGTGTCATAGTATTGTTTAAACTAAAGTATATCATATGGCATGGTAGCAGAACACAAATGGGAGGGAAACAAACACAAGCCAATTGACCTAGACAACAATACAATAGTGAATAACATGCTCAGACATGTCTAAGAGATTTTCTTCGTCGTGGTAGATCATGATAAAGAACTAGCACCTTGACAATATCACCCAGTTTCTCACTTTCTTTCTTTTGCTTTAGCAGAATGTACTTTCGAAGAGAATTCAAATCGAGCTTTCCTGTATTACGATTTCCAGAGGAACCCATCTCAGGCGTCAGCCATTTAATATACTGTCACGTGATATTCACAGATATCCTTATTTGGCATTTTGAGCTCGCGCTAACTCGTAGTACCCCGCGATGAAATAATTTCCCAGATCGGATCCTCACCGTATTGTTTGAGGTGTTTCTCGGAGGCGCGTGATGGGAGAGAGAAACGTGGTTGTCACAGGAGGGTCCCCCTGGGGCATGAGACTCACAGGAGGGAAGGACTTTGGTTCGCCACTCATGGTCTCCAAGGTCAGTCGGCAGGTCGTCTGTGATGTCGTTGAGTATGGTACATCTTGTGGTTTGAAGCACTGCGCGGTGTCGTTTTGGCACTGCACTGGTTGTGCATGTCGCACGTGATAGAGTCTTTGTCCTGCGCTGATGTGAGTGCGTGATGTGGACTTGCACAGTGGTTTAATGCCTTTACGATTACACGTCTTCTGAACGCGGAAACGACGCTGAATGGACAGTGCTCTCCTAGCTAGCTATTGAATACGAATACATGGTGGGTGGTCCTCCTCTGCTGTAGGGCCTATAGCGTGTGAAAAGTGATGTTGCTAGGCAATGAGGGATATCTGATAGGTAGCTTCATGTACTTGCATACGGGCTGCGTGCGTGCGTGCGTGCGTACGAATGCGTGTGGGGGCAAAACCGTGATTCTTTGTGTGCAAATAAGAGACTTCAGGATTTCTTATGTGGGCACGTGTGTATAATCACTGTGGAGGGAATCAGTACAAAATAAGCTCATAGTCTATAATGTGTGAAGAGTGAGACACTGGTGTTGTGTGTGTGTGATGACCTTTGTTTAATGTTTGATGAGGTTTGTTTCATCTGTCTTTGTATCTTAACTACTGTTGTCACCTCTCGCCCTGCACTCGTGTACATATGCATGTGTTCTGAGGTGCATACACAGATACGTTAACACATCTATGTATATACGTATGTGTATGCCTGTGAAGTAGTGCAAGTGGTCTCCTGAGACTGACCCAATTGGTTGTGATATAATAGGCCTACTATCTTACCATTTGATATAATAATATAGTACCCTTCAACTTGTAGAAGCCATGCAGCAGAATTACATTGCTTATCTCATTGATAATGGTCAGCATGAGTAATGCCATATATGGCATGAGAGACAGGAGCAGGGAGATGCACAGCTGGATTAGGCCAGTGCCAGCTGTGCAGTGATGCTAAGGCATTTAGTGTATCCAATAACGACACCACATGCTGTCACACATACTGTAGAGAAATACGTAGTATTGAGGTACACAGGCGGCGTATTGTGTTAAGACATTTTGTAACTCTCTCTCAGCTCTTTTGTGGCTGTGCACCAGTTGCAGGTGGATGATACTGTAGCCAGAACAGCTGCTCGTTAATAGCTCAATGAACTGTAGCAGTGGTTGGGTGTGGCCTGTTGGCCGTTGTCCACACTGTATGCTGTGTGTAGCGAGCATTCATGTACTTACGTACGTTAGTTTTATCCACTATCATTCATTTATTTGCTTTATGCGTGTTCATGCACTGTAGATATGTATGTCTATCTGCCCATTAGTTATTGAGAATTGCTCACAACAAGTACATTATCAGATTCCTTCATGCACCGTGGTAGCTATACGTACCTATCAGCTATCAGTCTCACAACTCTAATATCAGTTGTTATCGTCATTTCACAATTTCCAAGACCAATGGCACGTTGCACACTGCAACCACTTATGCCGTGACTACTGTATTGGAGCAGCAGAGGGTCAAGTACAGTAAACACGGTGGGACTGCTCGTGAGACTCTGCTGTTCCTTTACTGTAGCCACAGGAGTAGACTAGATAGCTAGATAGCATGAAATGAAACAAAATTCACACGTAGTTGCTGGCCGTGAACACTGTAGTAGTTGGTTCTCTCTCAAATATCATCAAGCACGTGTTAAGTGTTAATGGCATCCTTTCGTTTGTATTGAGTAGGCTACCCTTAGTGGCTTCCAAACAATAATTCTGACTGCAAAGCATCCACACAGGTACGTACGTACGTATGTACATAGTTGCCAAATGGGTTGTTCAGGTTGAAAGTGTCCCATGCTACTCCACACTGTCACTGCTAAATGAGTCAGTTACCTCACTGGGCGCCATCTTCCTTTGTGACAATAGCAGAATAATTGTGTAAACATTCATCTTCTTTAATACTTGGTTTTGTTTTTGGGCAGTCCTCACTATGACACTTTGCACTGCGAAGGTAAAATTCAGTGTTGCAGCATTAATACTGTGATCTGATGTATGTATGCACGTACAATAGTCATTGTGCATTGTCCTAAAGTTTTGTCTTATTGAGTGAGGGGTAGAATGCCAAGTGGTGTTTGCGAAAGGGCACAGTGGATACTGGTACATGTTTTGCATATACTGTATGTAAGTTTGGGTTATATAGTATCATTGGAAATGTAAAGCCATCCTAGCCTCACTGGTCATGCAGTGTAGGCCAGCAGTACAAAAGGAGTCCACAGTAGTTCCCCATGGCCACTGCAGCCAATAGAAAAAACAACCAACAACAGACAATTTTACCCTTGTTGGGCAATCAGTATGGCACTCCAGTGGTTTGGCTGGACAACTTCTGCTTCTATCTCCACTATAAGTGAATTCTAAGGTGACATGCCTGCCGTAAAGTTCACTATTCAGCAGGACAGCCTTAACTCTTGAATGTAGCTCTGTACACAATGTACGAGAATAGGCAGATCTTAAGTTGATTTAATAGTGCCAACTTTGGAAGGGTGATGTGACACAATGTGCAGTATGTGATCATAGATTACTTGAATTAGTGTAATTGAATCTCCTAATGTACCTCATTATGGACCGCCTGGTTGTGGTGTGTATACTGTGACACAGAGAGAACCTTTTGAGTAGACGTGTTCGTGTTTGTATTGAGATGAGTTATGGCATGTGAAGTCTGTGGACGGATGACACTGATTCATCATGTACTGTACGTGGGCACCTTGGGAGCTGCAGAAGGTGTACCCTGTACAATGTTACTTGCATCACTCCACAACTAACATGCATCGTTAGAGTTGGTAGCGTACTTAATCATGCCACTTATGATGATGCGATCACCTTGTGAGCATGAAATCGCTTAATGGTTCTCCGGTTTCCTCCATTATTCCCTGCAACAAGCTCAGTCACCACAGTCAGGCTGTTTTGTTGAAGTTACTTATCTCCTTCCATCAGCAATGCACTACGATGTGTGTAAGGAATGCTACTCCTCATGCAAGACACCTATTACATACCCACCTGCGTATGTACGTACCTACGTATATACCCACTAGAGTGGGACGAATATTCAAATATTTGGAATCCAACTTGTAGCATTCATCCTAACTCTAATGCCCACCTACCTAGGTACCTACGTACTTACCTACATACCCAACTAACTAACTAACTGGGCACCACTGTGCTATATAAACCCTCGGCACAAGAAGCTATAGCTATATTATAGAAAGTTTCTGTATCCTAGCTTATGTATTTAGAAGTTATATAGGATCATACCTTCCTTCAGGCGAACAATTGTCGAGGTCAACGTCCAGTGAAGATACGCACGTGCGTGCTATATAGTGTTGCGCCAAACACAATGGCAAAGCCCGTAACTAAAACACCACGTGGTCAAGAGCAACGCCACATAAATGGATATACGCTCGGGCGCCTGTGAGAGCAAGCAAAATGGCCGTCCAGTGCACCAATATGGATGCCACACACACACACACACACACACACACACATACCTAACTACTGTAACCCTACGGCGCATGCACGCCGAGGGTTAACTAGACGAATGCAGAGCATTGTGGGGCGAGCCGGCATTGCAACTGAATTGCCCAGCATGTGCAATTCCTTTGGCAACAATCGGCACCAAGTGACTGCAATCAAGAACAGCAGCACACACTAACCGACTGCTGTTCCCTGCCCTCCGCAGTTTCTTCTGCTCTTTGCTGCTGCTTGCATTCTGTCTGCAATCAAGAACAGCAGCACACACTAACCAACTGCTGTTCCCTGCCCTCCGCAGTTTCTTCTGCTCTTTGCTGCCGCTCGCACTCTGTCTGCAATCAAGAACAGCAGCACACACTAACCAACCGCTGTTCCCTGCCCTCTGCAGTTTCTTCTACTCTCTGCTGCTGCACACTTTCTTTTCTGAACCCTTTCTTGCCATACTGTGTCAGCACAGGTGTTAGGTGTGCTATCCATGATGCATACAACAGCTAGAGCTGATTGCAAAGAAATGTCAGCCAAGAAAGCGCTATGCAGAAGCAGGCTGGCAACTGCCATACGGGGATTGTGCTTTTCATATGGCCGGCAGCTGTTTTGTGACAAATCCCATGGTGCCTGACAACTACTACGTATGCCTGCGCAAAAGCACTTCTCACCTTATTGTTGCTTTAGGCAGCAAGGCTTTGAAATGTGCCTTAGCTAGACGCGACACCATGTGCCTGACAGACAAGCCAGCCCGTCCAGATGTGTTAACAAAACAACATACACACACCATTGCGAAGTGTTAACGAATCGATATGCACATCAGAAATTTGCCAAGTAAATGTATAAATTACAGACACGCTACGGGGACTTCAGCCGTACAACCCACTAGGTGGATCGAGCGCAGGCTCGCCCTAACTAACTAACTTTATACATACATACATACATACATACATACATACCCTGTCTACCTACCTACTTACGTATTTACTCACCCAAAATTGCAGAGTGACAGATTTCATAACTACGTAGGCTATGAAAAGTGTTAATCCTTCAGTCCAATAACCTAGAAAGTTTCAGTCGTCTCAATGAAAAGGTTAATTAGAAGATGTAGCCTTACACTGCACTGAGGACATACTTATCTGCTTCAGGCGCATGGAGTACTGCGCTGAGGCCATACCTTCTTTCAGGCGAATGAACACAACACAGGTTAGCGTGTTCATGCGTCCGGCAATTAAGATACGCATGAGCACTAGCAAAGGCAAAACAAAATAGCTCACGCTAGTAACTTCAATGCAAATTCTGTGGCTTTGCGAAGAGGCTGTTTTACGATAGGAAAACTCATTTGAATTGAATATTTTGCAGCGCTGAATTGATCCGTAGGTCTTCTAAACCAGTTCCTTACTGTATGGAAAGTCAAACCGGACACACAAACACAACCAACTACTGTAATTCTGCAGTGCGTGTGCGCTAAGGGTTAATCAATTACATAATGACAGTTGAAAAAATGATTTCTGTTGACCTAAAAGCTGCGAAAGGAATTACTCTAGTTCTAGTATCTCGTAAATTTGATAGTCCGCCTTAGGTATTGGATAATACACACTGTACCAATGACCAGTAAAAGCAAGAGTATGAAGAGGTATTGTGGCAAATGTCATAGTCATTTTCATAGCCATGTGGATAGGGCTTGTGTGCTGCTCTAGTGAACCTACCCTACTGTATCCACTCACACCACCCACTCACACCACCCTCCCTACCTTTTGCGTAGGTGACTCCTGGAAGTAAGTCCGCCTGTGCTGGTGTCCAGGACAGTGACTATGTCCTTCAGATCAATGGTCAAGACACCAAAGAGATGATGCATATGGATGCACAGAATTGCATCAAGAGAAGTGGGGACACGCTCAGATTGCTTCTGACACAGTTAGTGCATTGCTAGCCATGTGTGTGTCTGTGCGTGCATGTGTGAGGGTATGGGTCGGTGGGTGTGTACTCATATTATACACGCACATACATACATAAGAGAGGTGTCATGTAGTGATCACCCACTGTACTCCACCCGTGTGTGCAGAACAAAGCCTAAGGGGGCCGGAGTGGACATTACAGGCACAGTAGCCCCCACAAGCAGTCTGGCTCCTGCCAGGCCTGCCCCACCCCCGGCTCCACCCACTGCTCGCCCCCCGCCTGCTGCCCCGGCTCCACCAACTGCTCGCCCCCCGCCTGCTGCCCCGGCTCCACCCACTACTCGGACCCCGCCTGCTGCCCCGCCTTCAGGTGTAACCTTTAGGACCACGCCTTACACCCCCCCTCCACCATCTTCATCACCAGTAAGCCACATGAACACTAGAAGTAATGTCATAAATTGTACATCAGTTCTTCATTTACTTGATTTTCTTGCAGATACAGTCTGAGTGTTGTGTGCCTGAAGTTACGTACACTAGTGCCTTAGTATTTAATAACAATTAGAAGAGATTTAGGAATGTTGGAATAAGTGTAGAAACAAGTGGTTAATTTCGTACCTTGACCCATCACATTCTTTGAACATCCACATTCCTGAATTCATTACAGCTACGTACACCACTCCATGGGAATTGTACTTGGATATTGCTTGGATATTTGTTGAGCATTCAGCAGTTAATAGTCCATACGTTAGCCCAACCTATATAAGTAAGAACGGTGTATACATGATGGCTGCTGAATCCCTGAGCACATACTCGTGTTGAAGTGTACTTAGAAGATCAAAAGCCAGAGATTATGAAGAAATGGGATGGGTCAAGCTACTGAATTGTTTTAATTCACCAATTCAACAATTTGCTGACTTTATAGATAAGGAGTACACATAGTGCGTCCATACGTAGCAACACTAGTCCTCGTACCCGTGCATGCCCCTACCTGCATCTGCCAAACACCTGTATGCGTGGTCGTCGCCTCATCGGACACCTATACCAATGAACATTATACTTAGCCAAAGAACTCTGTTTTCGTAATCCTAGCTAATAAGCGCCGTATCAATGCCAGATAGCGTGAATCATTTGGTATGTTCACATAATGATCGACCTCTTACTCTAGACTTTCAAGTGTTCCACCTTTGTAGGTTGATTTGTTCAGTATACGTATATTCATGCAGGTGTCATTCACAGGTATGTGCCAGAATTCTCGCCATCTACCCAGCGTCCATCCATGGCTTCTGCAGAAATATTTTCTGCCCACTATGCCAGATACTGCAGGCCTTCTAGTGCCACTTGATGAATTCATCAACACCCACTTCATCCCTGTACTCACTGGACAAGAGAGTGTTCATGATACAGAAAAACAACTCATTGCTCTACCAACCCACCTCGAAGGCCTTAGCCTCACAATACAGTCAAGAAAAGCTCTGTTTGAACACACACACCTCTAAAGGTAGCCGCCCCTCTTGCAGTTCTCTCATCGTGTAACAGCTCGCCCAGCCTAATCCATCGAAACCATCACCAATCAAAGGCGAGTAAACCCAAAAATCAGACAGAGATGAGACATAAATGGCAAAATGCCGCTGCAGAAGAACTAATTCCAGAATTGTATGTGCAACGGAAGTGAGCAATGGAGGTGGGGGGAAAAGAAAGGCGTATCTTCATCGCTGAGTGCACTCCTGATCGAAGACCATGGGTTTGTCTTGCACAAAGGGGATTTTTGAGGTGCACTATGCCTGCAATATGGCTCGGAGCCTACCAACCTACTCAGCAGATGCGCATGTGATGCTTCTTTCACTGTGGGGGATGCACTCAGCTGCCCCATGGGAGGTTATCCCACATTGAGGCATAACGAGGTCAGAGACTTCACAGCCACCATCATGACCAAAGTGTGCCACGATGTCTGCATTGGGCCTCAGGAGCTATCAGGCAAACTACTACTGCATCATGCTACTTCCATCAGAAACGATGGAGCCCCTCTTGACATTCGGGTTCATAGGTTCTGCGGCGAACAGTCACAGCGGTCATTCTTTGATGTGATGGTATTCAATCCCAAGGGACTGTTCAACCGAAAACTCCACTCTGACCTACCAAGCTGAACTCTGCCAACCATTGTCATGAGAAGGGGAAATGGCGATTCTATGAGCAGTGCATCCGAGAATTCGAACATGACTCTTTTACACCACCCATGTTCTCCACATCTGGAGCCATGGGATATCTGGCTACAACAGGCTGCAAGTGGCTCCCCTCACTACTTTTCTCAAAGTATGGACAACTGTACAGCATAGTCATGACATGGCTAAGATGCCACTTGTTGTTCTCACTCCTGATATCCACGGTCAGGTGCTTGAGGGGAACACAGTCAAACACTGGACATGTTGCATTGGGTGCACCAGCCGTGGACTTAGCTGTCCACAAAGAGCGTGTGCCCTCTTTCTAATTATAGTGTAGGTGACTAGTTTCTACTTATACCATTGTACATTTTGACTACACTTATGCATATATTGCACTGTCTCTGATTTCCTCTTCTTTTCTAGTCTGTATATTCTCATGGTAATGATGTATGCCTATAAACCTTCTCAACAACTACTGCGTGTAGCCGTAGTATGGTCCGTACACATTTCCGTCAGACTCCCAATTTTAATCTGTCGTACTCCCATTCCATATCCATCGGATGCCCGTTTCCGTATCCGTGTGTAGGGGTGTTGAGCGGAAACTTATTGTGACATGTACCGTATGCAGTGCCTGTGGCATACGTACTTCATTGGAAGTGAACACAAACACCTCATAAAGTGCATAGTGTGACTCCCTACCTCACACCACACCACACCACACCAGACCCCTTCTTCTACTCTGTTCACCTTCAGACTGTGACATACCATGGAGGCCTCAAGCCTGCTGGATATGACCCCAGTGAACTGTGAGTGACTCGCTTTGACATGTACTACCCCGTGCATGCACTGAGCAAGTCATTGACAGATTTCTGAGTTGAATACATCACATTTTAGGAGAGAACGTCTTTATTAGTAGAAACAGATGGTGGACATTTCAAAGTGTCTGTGGTGTGGAGGTGTCCCTATTAAGGGGAATCCATGAGGAAAGACCCTCTGTAATCCTTTTCTCCCTTCCCCTCGTCTCCCCCACAGTGTGGAGTGTTCGCCCACGCCAGTGGCCGAAGCTGGCCTAGATTCAAGCCACAGCAAGCAGTCACCTGCCTATAACAGGATCTTGATGGCAGATGAGGTTCCCTTTGGGTGAGGCTTTGCACAGTCTCTCACATGTATGTATGTACGTAGGTACATAAGGCGTACTATTGCATGTACTTGTATGTGCATATATTAATTAATGTACGTAGAGGGTAAGGTGCAAAGCATGCATTCTGGAGTGGTAATGGAGGGGCTTCTGAAGTACTAATAGGGGAGTACATTAGCAAAGTGGAGGGACCCCCAAAACAACCCAGACAGACATATAACACTCCAGGACTGTACATATCAGGGCCGGAGGAACCGGTCCGGCTGCTCCGGTTTTGGCCGGACCAATATTTTAAGCTACAACAATATTTTTCAAAAAAACTAGAAAGAACACTTACAGAAACGTTGACCTGTATCGTTATCGTTCTTCGCGCGCAGGGGCGGTAAAACGCCATTTTGACGGTTACTTGCTAATAAAATCGCTATATAAGGTACTCTGGTTATTACGTAACCTGTAAAATGGTGGAACGGAGATCCGAGCAGGAGTTTAGTCTTGCACGCTGTACGCGCGCCACGTGGAAGCGCATGGTTCTGGTTACAAGACTACCCTTCCTGTTCAACAGGAAGGGTAGTCTTGTAACTAGAACCATTACTACTCTTCCTGTTGATCTTTTGGATTGAGACAATGGCGCTTTCAAAGTCGTTGGCTACGAGCTCGAGCTTGCCGGATCTCCCTCCTCAACCATCGCATCCTCCTTCAAAGTTCGTCTTCCCCAAACGTGAGTTTGGAAAAAAGCAGATAGTGAAGAGGTCGTGCCAGGTGTCCTGGTTTTCCGCGTGGCCCTGGTTGCATTACCAGACACACAACCCAGATGACGTTGTATTTTGCCATGTGTGTGTCTGCACTGAAGTCCAAAAGGATGGAACGAAGCAGAGGCGATATTGCTTTTACAAGTAATGGCTTTAAAAATTGGAAGGATGCCACCATCAGCTTCAAAAACCATGAAGCATCTGCAAGCCATAAAGAAGCCTTGCAAGTGGTCATGGTGATACCAGCTACATGCTCAGATGTGGGTGAGATGCTCTCTAGGGAACATGCCCAAGAGAAAAGCAAGAATCGTCAGTGCCTAATTCGGATACTGTCAAACATTCACTTTCTATCTAGACAAGGCCTTGCTTTACGAGGTGATGGTGACGTGACTTTCGATTTGGTTTACATTATTGTTCTGTATATGTGCATGGGCTATGCATCTTTGCAGTACTTTTACCTGCTCGCCTGCACTCAGCACTCATGAAAGTGGTCTGGTTAATGTAGAGGTGCTAAAAAAATTTGCGAGCGGAGCGAGCAAAAAAATTTTCATGGCCTGACCAATCCTAAAATGCTTCCTCCGGCCCTGCATATGTGTATGAATTGGTATTGTCCTGGGAATTCGCACAAAGTAAATGAACAGCCGCAGTCCATAATTATCGTACAAGAAAAGAGCGCTGGTAAGCTCAATTGGCACACACATTGTACAGTAGTGTTATTCCATCTATTATCAGCCACAATGTATTATCAGACGTTCGATCTTCACAACCACCGAATGAATCAGCTCAAGCCAAGCACAAATTTGTAGTATGGACTAACAAATACGGCCAGGACTGCTGTACTTAAGAAGGGCACCATTCCTTATTGCACTCACCAGGTATCGTAGCCTGGAGTTCAAGGGTGGAGGTACTAGAGTTTCTTTAATAGTACCACATCGACTGATCAAATATCGGCCACCATTTTTGGCATTTCCACACAAGTATTACAAGTATTCCCTCTCACTGGGGAATACAGAAGTGAATTCTTCTTGTTTTGCTATAATCTGTATTCTATGTACTACAAATTTGTGCTAGCTCTGAGCTGAATCGTTCGGCAGCTTGAGCATCCAATGATGCATTGGGTCAATAATATATACGCTACTTTGCATACGGTACACGTCACAAGAAACTTTACAAAATCTGCGGATTCACCGCGTCGGTAATCCACAGTTTGCCACGGCATCGTCGAGGATATCTGCGGAATCGTCAAAGGGTGTCGGGCGGAACCGTCAAAGGGTGTCTGCGGAATCGTCTAAGGGTGTAGTAGCATACGTATGACAGCTGCGTACGTAGTTAGTGTGGTCTTACTGTGCACAGTGCATAGTATTGTGCATGTTCTTTTGTTGCTGCACATATGAATGGGCGCATGCTGTGGCGGCTCCTGTTTGGAATGTATGTACATACATACATACATGCATGTGAAAAGTGCCTAGAAGTGCAGTTAGTACATACATACGTATATTATTGTAAGTGGATACAGGATTTTATGCATATATATATGTGCGTATGTAGTGTAGATCCAGTGAACAGGTGCAGAAATGTATGGTAGCGCATACACTGTTGTGAGACAATGGGATCTACATGTCATGTGTGGTAATGATATAAATATATACATACGTATGTATGTATGTATGTATGTAATGGAGGATGTGGTGAGGGGAGGAGGCATCTGGTAGTGATGTGATAGAGCCCATGCTGTTTTTCCTGCAGACATGCATCGGCAGAGAAAGGACTTGAGAAGCGGCCTCCAACCCAGCCACCGGCACCACCTCCCGCACCCACAACCCCGCCTACTCGCCAGTTTCAAAACATTCGCATAGCACAAGGAAATGTTGTGAAGACATCTGGTAAGGTTTGCTTGTAGTGGCCTTATCTGCTGTGAAACTGTAGCTTTTGTGCTGCAGCTGGCAATTAGTTCTCGCGTTAGCCCCTTCACTTATGCAGCACTATTGTGCGTATATACGTATCCTCGCTGAATGCACAATAGCAGAGTCAAGGAATGGAGGGGTCTGCAATGTGAGACAGCGATTGGCAGCACTCGTGCCACTTCCATTCCTCATTCTTTGTTGTTTTGCTGTTCTGCCCGTCTGCCTAGTGACTCTGTCAGCACTGTAGACCTCTTCTTGTACACAAATCATTATTGGCTGATGTGTTCTTGGTCATGAGTGATGAAGGACAAGGTGTAGAGCCTCAAATGGGAATTGAAGCAGCAGCAGCAGCCAACCAGACCAGAGCCAGCAGTCCTTAGCAGCTGACTCATGGACACCGCCAGCATCCATTTGGCCATTTCTTCCTTAAATACGTAGTACCGTTCGTATGTATGTATGTACATATACGTGTAAATACTTGATGTCCTTCCCTTTTCCTAATCCATCCCATCTTTCCACAGAGAGACCTGCTGGCTACTACCCACCACCTCCTCCAGGGGTTGCCCCCCGGCCAGTCCCTGTATCACCCAAATCAATTGATACCTCTAACCTCCCCAAGCCAACTCCACCCCCTGCCGTCAGTGCTCCCCCTCCTCCCTCTCCCACCAGAATGGCCAAGGATGGTCTCGACGCAGGGCGCACACCTCCCAGTCCTGGAGGTGGGCCTGCCAAGCTCTCCACGCGACAGGGTGACTGTGAAAAGTGCAAGCAGCCAATCAGGTACTCCCAGATCACCTCACAGGGAAATGTTGAGTACACATGTGTGTACATGCTGTGTATCACTATAAGAGGGTTTCGTAGCATTCTGATGAATACAACAAAGTATGTTCCCAGAATGTGTATGAATGCAAAGTTTCCTTACCCCTAGGCCTCCTCTTCCTTCCTCTCTTTCCGTTACTCTTCTCCTTCTCCAACTTTTTCCCTCCATCTTGTCTTTTGTCCACCTGTCTAGGGGCCCATATGCAGCTGCTCTGGGCAAGTTCTGGCACCCAGAGCACTTCACGTGCACAAAGTGCTGCAAACAACTGAGCAACCAGACCTTTGTGGTGGAGGGAGACGAGCCGTACTGTGAACCGTGTTATGAGAAGAGTGTGGCCCCCATGTGCGAGGAATGCAAGCACACCATCACTGGGGTAACTGCACCTGTGTGTGGTGTACGTACGTACATAGACAGTATGTGTGATGTATGTGTGATGTATGTATGTACCTACAATGTGTGCATGTACGTATGTAGTGAAGAGCCTAATATCCAGGACACTGTGGAGCCTTACGTATTTATATTATACGTGAATTGCGTAGCCACATTGTTTAAGACAGGTTAGGACCGAGTAGTGTACACATGTTGTATATAATGTATTCTAGCAAGTACGTATTAAGTGTATCCCACTGCTGTGTGGAGGCTACCCACTCAAACAGCAGTGGAAGTTGCCTCCCGCCTGAGCTGACAGCGGAAGTGACCCTGTCCCGTGTGCATTGTTCAGCAGAGTAGTTCACGTGTGTGGTAGTTTGGTATTTGTAACTGTGTGCCATCCCCTCCATCATTTTCAGGCCTACGTGTGTGCTGTGAATCGATTCTGGCACAAGGAGCACTTCAAGTGTTTCAGGTGCAAGCGTCACCTCGGCACCGAAGAGGGATTCAACTACGAGGGAGGGCGCCTGTACTGCACTGGTAAGGGATGGGGGTAGGCCATGCTACTCTGTATGCACTTCAATTGAGGAGCAAAGCCATCAGACACCTCCGCTGGGCTATGTTGTCTGCATGGAGTGCTATTGCTGTACTGCACTGCTGCACTACCCATACTGTGTACATATACGTACGTACTTGCATACGTAGATGGAGGCCAGATATATACGTAGTTCTTGTACCACCTGCGGAGTACAGATGTACATACGTACGTACATACATGTTACATACGTACGTTTCTTATGAGCTTTGTGGCAAGTGTACTGGTCCACTTGCTGTTGTGCCGCCCACTGCACCACATCCCTTACTGGACTCACATGCGTAATCCTCAAGGACATCTATTTCCACGATTGGTGACAGGCATTCGTACATCACAGCAAACAACACAATTTGCGACAAGCTGTGCAGACCAATTCACACAACATGCGCCTCTACAAGACACCCACCTCTGTGTGAACCCACACAGACACACTTATGTACATATGTGGTGTGAGCAGAAGCCAAGATGGCTTGTGTTTTGTGGTGTGTTGTAGTGTAATCAATCAGACAGCATCTTGAAGGGTTTGTCACATGTGTGGGAGGCCATGCTGATTAGCAAAGTCAGTTTGTTGTAAGTGGTATGAAGACAGAAACTGATTGCTGTAGTTACTACATGCATACATGTACACAGCTTAACAATACATATGTACGTCTGCTGAATTTTAAGGTTGGTGATCAATCTTCTGTGACTTCCTCCAGGTCATCTTCCTGCGTTCTAAGCATAGTATGTCCTAACCTCAACTCATGTCTATCATGACTCCACTGTCACTGTCTTCTCTAACCCTGCTTCCTAATCTGCTGATGTGTCTTATTGCCGAATCCCATCTCCGTCCTGCTTGAGTCTGTCCTGTGGACACTTGTTCTTAGCCTACGTACCTCCTCACTCACTGCATATAGCACACTTACATATGCATACATAATGACAGTCCCAGCTGTTTGTACGTACTTGAGTATGTACTCTGCAGCTGTAGGGAAGACTGAAGAGCAGAGGGAGGTCTGGAGCCATACATTTGTACGTACGTACGTACATTCATCAGGCATGTCTATAGGGCTCACACTTACTGTAGGGTGGCATTTACCCTGTCGAAGGGATCTTATTGAATTTGGATATAAAAGTCATTTTTTGCATTGTGTACCCTGTGTGTGCCCCACAACTATTAATAATGTGAATTCTGTTACAGGAAGACCCCACACTGCCTGTGCTTACCTATGGTTAGACATAACTGAATTCCCAAATTTAATTACATATCTACAGAACACAGTGCTTGACCCATGTAGGCAGTACATAACATTAAGGAACTGTCTCGTTGTCCAGTCCTTTTTCTAGGCTGATCTTTTATTATTAGCCGCTAAGTCTTGCCATAGCTCAGTATGCAAGATGGTTGCTGTTGGAACATGCAAAGTACATGTGCTCTAAAGTTGGGTTATCAGTCGAACAGTACTGTAACTGTCATGGATCGGCATAAACTGAGCCAGTCCTTTTTCTAGGCTGATCTTTTATTATTAGCCGCTAAGTCTTGCCATAGCTCAGTATGCAAGATGGTTGCTGTTGGAACATGCAAAGTACATGTGCTCTAAAGTTGGGTTATCAGTCGAACAGTACTGTAACTGTCATGGATCGGCATAAACTGAGCCACAAGGACTCTGTGGGCGAAAAGGCACAACATCATGGTGGTAATTCCTCCTCCAAGGCAGCGTGGAGAAGGAAGTACCTATGTGCGTACGTATAAATGTACCTATTCACATTAGTGAGCAGAGACTGTACGCATGCTGCCTCAAGACCACATTTCAGCTAACATACCGGTGTAATCACTATAGTGGTATGTACGTATGTGTTCCCTGCATTAGACAGCTTAGCACACACACCCGCACCTCTCAGCTTCAAGGTACATACGTACGTACGCACGTACTGTACATGTAGCCAGGGAGTAGGAACAATGTTGTGAGGCATCTCTCACGGTCTTGGTCTACCACATACATGTTACTAGGGGAACTGGTGTAGAAGATTCTGCTGTCTTGCTTTTTTGTTGGTAAGCTCTGCTTCTAAGCTCATAGGTTTTGTGCACAATATGACTCACTGAGTACAATCACAAGATCACTAAATGGGCAACAGTGTTGTGATAGTAAAGTCTATCAACTCCACCAAACATTTCTGCTTCTTTGGTGACATTGTTGGAATGCATTAGGTGTCACCTTACTCTAGTGAACACCTGATAGAAAGAAGATTGAAAACAGGAGGAATTCATTTCTGATTATGTCCACATCTGTTGCAAGATCACTCTAATTGGCTGATTGGTGCCATGTTCCCGCCCACCTAGCTGCTGACGGCTGTGTGTGCTAATGAGGCAGCAACAAACGTGTGTACTGGGGTGAAAGGTGCCTAGGGAGGCTGCTTTGGGGATTAGTGTGTACTGCACGCAGTGTTTTGTGGCAGAGGACTGTGATCACAAACATTTAAAATGTGCACTGCAGGTGTTGGACATGTTGAAATAATAACTTGCATGCATACCGACAGACAGACAGGTACTTACGTTTGTACAGAAGAGTACTACACAATTCAATATTGTCCTGAGTGTACTACACATTGGTAATGTGCATTGAGAGGGTACCTGTGAATATATAGTATATAGGCGACCATTGTGGAAAGCGGAGAAAAGGAGGAGCAACCACATTCAGTGTCGGTTTTGATTCTGTAACTTTTTGAGATTCGTAATCCTGTTTGAAGGTCACCCTCGAGCAACACATTGCTGAAGCCTTGGAGGAGACTGCTGTAGACAATACTGGTTGAGCTAACATGGAGAACAACTGTTGAACATATTGTCAATATACCGCAAGTGTGACTGGAAGCCATTGAAGGCAGTCACAACTCCATAACTGAGGCTGCGCTTGATTAATGGACTGACTTGGGTACAATTTCTTTGGGCACGTCTTGATCAATGAGTCTTTGCATGTGATGCATACATGCTCTTCTAGGTTCGCTCTGTGTTGTTGCTCCTTGTGACTAGCAATAACAGATAAACTTGATCCTTCTTTGGACGATCGAGCACACCGTGAAAACACTGGACAATTCAATGCAACGTTTCGCCCATCACGGGCTTCGTCAGGAATACAAAACTGAGAAATCCTGACGAAGCCCGTGATGGGCGAAACGTTGCATTGAATTGTCAAGTGTTTTCACAATGCCTAATAACTTTCACAACAGTAGCAACAACAGACATGTGTCTAAGTTTCACTGGGAATTGGCTGATGTGCCTTGAACCTCACGACACACATTGTGTGATATGTGCATACTTAGTCCGCTCTGCCAACATTGTTGCTTCGGGTTGTGTGTAGCCCGCCCTAGCCGCACCTCTGCAAGCTGTATTGGAAATTTCCTATTGTATGTGCATGACTCCTATGGCTCGAGTTGTTGTGGATCCTTATAGTGCAGTTTGCTGGAATGGGTCACTCTCCCACCATCTGCAGGGTGCTACTCTGACCAGTTTGGAGTGATATGCGCCGGTTGCAACAAGGTCATCGGTGGAGCTGACCTCTGGGTGGAGGCCCTGGAGAAGAACTGGCACCCACACTGCTTTGTCTGTGAGGTACGTGGACACGTACATTGACAGAAATTTATTTAGTTAATATTTTAAAGTGGGGTTGAATCACATGGTCTGGGGAAGATTGGACCAGTAGTACAAAAATGGGGTAGCTATTCCCGAGTGCATTGAGGACGGAAACCAATCAGGTGGATGTGACGTGGACATTGGTCTATGCTGAATTGTGTCAACACTTTTGATGAACTCGTCACAAACCATTGTTGTTTGTGTTTACCCGCTAGTACATACATACGTACGTACGTAGCAGTGCCCGGGTCCATTTGCTGTGAAGGCCCCAGCCAATGTAGCAACTGTCAGAGGCTATGCCAAACATTGTGAACTAGCTGACAGTTGAGCTCTAGCATCCTTACTGATCTGGTTGAGTGTCCCGAGTGCCAAAAGTTGCTGTGTCAACAGTGGACCACATGGTTTAAGGTAATGCAGACCACATGGCAGACAAGGATACACTCAAGTTGGGTTACCCAAACCTGGTACGTATGTGTAACGTTTGATGCGCATACCTCTACCAGTTGGATATGGCATGTTTTCTCCCTCAGTAAGGCCAGTGCTTTCATGCAAGATATCCCTCCTAGTACGAATACATCTCTTTGGTGATCCACATACGTACGTATGTGTATGTGCAATGTACAGTTCATGCACTATGAATGTACGTATGCTGTAGTGCATTTACATGACATTTTGTGTAACTGGCTTTGAGCCCACACTGGGCTCCAAGACATCAGACTATTGCATAACATCGGTCAATGACTTGATGGATGATGTTCAGTGGTGTTGACTGTGTCGTGGTGAATGTACAGTACGTACCTAATCTAGCCTTGAGCTCCTGCCTGCCGCCATGTGCTCCTTTAGAGAAGCCAGTGCATGCTGTCTTGGTGTATTCACACACATTGTGCTGCTCCTCTTGTCAGCTTCGTCTGATGTTGGTACAGTCGATTTCAGGTTGCTTGTCCCATCGCAGAAAAATGAAAATCCAAACTGACCAATCAAATACAAGCTACGTATATCAAAACGTCGTCGAGTACAGTGAAATTGATTGGTCACTATGCTTCTTTGTTTTTTTTTTGCAATCGGACAAGCAACCTGAATCGACTGTAGTTCTTACTTACGTACTTCCTGTTGTACCAAAGTTGTTGTACCAAAGGTTTAGACAGATAGTCTGTATCTGTGTACACCTAACAGCCCAGATTGTACTCCTAACCTCACCCCCTAGACAACTGGCATTGGCATTGGTACCTATATATCTCTCCAGTATACAGGGTGAGGTATTCAAACTGTCAAAACTTCTGTGATGGTCTAAATAAACAAACACCTGTCACCTGGAGTGCCAGTGCTGGGCGTATATGGTAACAGCTGGGTTGATAGGATTGCTGTGATAACAGAGGAGCAGACTAGTTGCCTGTGCTACTCCTAATCTTTGCTATACCCACACAAAGGCATCCTCATGTATGTGTAGGTACCTACGCATGCCACACACGTACACATATGATAGCAAATGTGCTGCTGTGCGCTGTGTAGAATGACACTTTGAGCCTCTTTGATTGGTGTTGTGTACGTATCATCATTGTCATGTGTCATTGCTACTGAAACCTTTTAGGATTATGTTGGCGCTTATGTAGATGGTAGGCTGAAAATTATGTGCTTGGAATGGGATCTGCATGTACAGTGGTCCTTGTCTCTGTGAAGTTGGTGTTGGGTGTCTTCTTCTCTTGGGAACTTGTGTACAGTTTTTGGATGTGATTGCTGTGTACACTCAGTGTGTTGGTTGGAGCTCATGTTACTCTACTCGTGTGCCTCTTTTGTGGTGTAACATGAAAAGATGTTTTAACTGTCATATTCTCTTACAGTGGAGCGTGCAGAAGACAGCAGCACCATCTATGTGTGTATATTGTACTATACTTGTGTGTATTTAATGTGTGTGTGTGTGTGTGTGTGTGTGTGTGTGTGTGTGTGTGTGTGTGTGTGTGTGTGTGTGTGTGTGTGTGTGTGTGTGTGTGTCTGTGTGTGTGTCTGTGTGTGTGTCTGTGTGTGTGTGTGTGTGTCTGTGTGTGTGTGTGTGTGTGTGTGTGTGTGCTTGCATGCATGCGTGCGTGCGTGTTTAATGTGTGAGCTGTGTGTGTATGCATGTGTCGGTCTGTTACACCATAGCAAAACAAACTAAATACAGGCTTGGGTACAAATTGAAAGGCTTCTAAGTGAACCTTCATGTTCCACAACAAAACCAGGTGTGATAGTACCTAGCAACAGCCGGCAACCCCTAGTATTATGCCTACATAACAATGACTACATATGTATGTAGTACGGCATGTGCAGTATATCAATCTATCTGTGCTAGCCTAGAGCCACACCCTCAGCAGTGGCCACATTTCATTGTGCTACAATTACTGGACTTCAATGGCACTAGGTATACGTATATCACTTACACTGTCTGTAGACAAACCCTTCTATTCACAGGAGGGTGACTCACTGGTAGAGTACGTAAACCCAAGTTTTCATTACGTTCTCTAGACACTATGGAACCCTTCTAGGTAGGTCTCTTTGAGACTTAAGGATTGCATCCCATGGTAATGGGGATGGCAGTCCTCAAAACTCGGCAGGGGGAAAGCCCCTTCACAGCACCCGTCCTTCATCACTACAAAGTGTGGCACAGCATATTGGTTACTAGCAACACCCAATACAGGCAGTACGTATATGGGCTAAAAGGGTGTGAGATTGTGGTAGAGCAGTGTGTGTGTGTGTGTGTGTGTGTGTGTGTGTGTGTGTGTGTGTGTGTGTGTGTGTGTGTGTGTGTGTGTGTGTGTGTGTGTGTGTGTGTGTGTGTGTGTGTGTGTGTGTGTGTGTGTGTGTGTGTGTGTGTGTGTGTGTGTGTGTGTGTGTGTGTGTGTATGCGTGCGCGTGCGTGTATACAGGGCAAACTGTAATTCTTGAAAATGTATGTATAACACAATTTCTGGTCGACGTCTAATCCTGCTGGCTACATTTAATATGTATGTACATGTACGTATGACTGCAGCCAGCCACATTCATGCATAACACTCGTATTGTCAACCTGAAATGTGCTTGACTGTGGTTATTCTTTCTTTTGGCTTACTAGTACTGTATGTTTGGGCATACTGTACTGCAGTGGAGTGTGAGTACGTACACACACTGTTGAACTCCTACCTTTTGTCCATCAATACATGTCTACCAGCATGAGTGTTCAGAGTCGCTATTGTGGACAATGGTATTATTTGTGCAAGCCAGTATGTGGTAAATGCATACATGTCTGTGTGGTACATACGTAGTAACCATGTAAAGTAACATGTTAGCACATACTAGAATTTCACAAAAACACACAACTGTTGCGGAAGGCATCTGTACTAATTTGTAGATCACATTGAGGAAATACCATGCAAATGGACTGCCAACCTAGGTAATGTATGGTGCTCTATGTGTTAGTCCCATATGCAACTCTATAGCAAGATCTACCTACCACTGAGGTTTATGTACGTGCATATGTACTGTATGTATGTCACATCCATTGTGCAGTGAAATAGGGAAGATGGGCATGACTACACATTATGGTTTTCATTACAGACTGGTAGACTAGTGCCCACTGGTATAGTGTATGGTGAATAGACAGATGTAGCCAGTCTGTCTGGCTTCACCCTGGCCCGGACCCATTGCCCTTATGCCAACCCAATGATATGCTTTCCTAGTATGATGTACTATAGTACTAATTGGAAGGCATTAGTGTGTGTAGGTGGTTGGTGTACTGATGTGGTGCAGGAGTATGAGCCAGGCTGTCTGACTGTGTGACAGGCCTTTCATCCTCCCAGCCACTTCAATCACCTGTGGCTATTCCTTGTTGAGTACCCATGTAGACATTAGCTAAGTAGACTCCGTGAATACCTGAGGACTTGCGGCAACATAATGAGGGAGCTGTGGCTGGATGTGTCCTGTGGGCCCCTGTACAGTGTGTAATTGTACAGATAAGGCTCTTTCCCACTTGTTAAATGTGTGTTCCTAGCTGGCTGCGTGAAGTTAGATGTAGATGTGTTACATGTGTAGTGTACATACGTATGTACTATAGTTACATATGTGCGACTGTAACGTGCTGGAGCTGATTAGAGAGTTGGTGAGATGTTGCATGGCTGTCCGCCTGCTCAATGTGTGGTAGAGACTGCAGGTTGACCACTTACATTTACGTAGCTATAGTTTTCACAAGGAATGTTGCAATGGCATACATATAGCTACTCTGGGTGTCTGTGTTTGCAAGTGTTTCATGAATCACATATGAGATTGAAGCTGTCTCTGTCACACAAACTTACCCATCATAGACCACTAGTGGTCAATGTCTACAGTTACGGTTTTCTTAAAACCTATCTATCCATCACTATTCGCATTCCGTATAAAAGCTACTCACATGCACATGTGGCACTGAATGCATTGATTGTGTACGTGTGTGTCTGTGTGCATGGTGCGTGTAATGGATAAAAAAGAGACAGCCAGACTGTTGCAGCCTTTGACTGCAACCTATTTCCTGTTGCTTCAGTTGGTGATCTGTGGTGACTGACAGCAGAACACTAGCATATTCAATTTGGTGCAGTGGGTGCCACCCAAAACAAACGATGTCAGTGCCATCAACCCACTACCTTGCGACTATAGGGCCCGCCGTGAACTGTTGCTAGAATTGGCACACCAGAGGCACAGCACACATTGACTGTATGGGAATTGTATCTGTGAAAGTCAGGAGAAATTGGCAACTTAACGTACTGCATCAATTACAGTGGACACTGTATGCAGGTGTAGGCAGGTGCAAGGTGTTCAGGCACCCAGGCCCTCACTTAGTCTACATAACTTGTGTCATGAGCAAGCTAGGGCTGTTGCTGGTGGTATGTTGCTGTTGCTCCTGAGGTGGGCTTTGTTTTAGTTCTTTTATTGTTGGGACACTGTTTTGATGCAATGTGGAGTTGCAAGTGTGTAAGTGTGTACACATGTACTGTATGTACAAATGTGTGTGAATGAGATGCTGATAAGCTGTTTGGTTGGGTGTTACATAGGTTCAGTGTGACCAACCATGTGGGGTGTGCTTAGGTGTGTACATACATACATACAATATGTGGGATTTTGAACATGCTACTGAAGTGGCTTTGTGTTGGCAGTTACATAGATAGGTGGGTGTATGTGTACCGAAGTGTGTATAGATGTTTATACTGATACGTATGTCAGTTTGTGTGTAATATGTGTATATTGTATGTGGTGTGTAAGTACGTACATACATACGCATAAGAAACAAGTGTGTACACACCTGTCCGTCCTTCAATGTGCTCTAACACTACAGTGGAGTAGATTGGTGGCCAGCTACCAGTGCCTGCAGGCAATGTGCCTTACTGTGTATTCAGTGTGTGGGGGGCGGGTAGCTAATGCAAATGTGCTTTTCCTGTACTGGTGTGTGCATGACACACAAAGAGGGAGGTGTAAGTGATATTGTGTGGGTCAGTGCATGGATGGACTCCATTCGCTGGAGTGAACAAAATGAAAAATTGCAAAAGCGTCTAGAGCATGTGCCCTTAGATGCTGGTTGACCTTGGCAAGTCCAAGCCTTTCTGCCACCACCTTGATGTGACTGGGCTTTTGCCCTGCGTATGACTGGAGTAAAACCGTTGGAGGTTTGCATGCCCGCTCCAACACACAAGGCACACGCTTTAGTGGTCTGTCTGAGGCTTTAGCAGCTACTGATCTACCTGTTTTAAAGTAGAAGTAAATCTACTTGACAAAGATTATTTCAATTTTTATAAAGGCATATACGTACATACATATCCACATTCCTAAAGTAATGCATAGTTTTCGGTAGTATTATGCACGTACCTAATGTACATAAGTCTGCTCATACTTATAATAGTATGTAATAGTCAATGTCTGGTTGTCTCGCTGAAATTTTGGCAATCATCCACTTGGAGCTATCTAGTATGGCGATTATTGCTTAGTTTGCACAACTGTGCAATTTTGGCAGCAAAAACTTAACTAATTTGTAAGGGCAGTCTTTCTGGCTGCAGATACGGTTAAAGGGGATTGCTTTATGGGCATGCAGCTGACATGCATGGAAGTTACCATTAATTAATACATTAACAAGGGGCCTTCGTAGGGAAATTGCAATGCAGTGATGGTAATAGTACACAGTACTACGTACATGGTACACATGCATATGAATAATGCTGTCATTCCTTTCACCTCTGCAGTCCTGCAGGGCCCCCTTAGA
Source organism: Aplysina aerophoba (assembly GCA_949841015.1). Classification (NCBI taxonomy): domain Eukaryota; kingdom Metazoa; phylum Porifera; class Demospongiae; order Verongiida; family Aplysinidae; genus Aplysina; species Aplysina aerophoba. Next base: position 3,759,538 of record OX465038.1, read on the forward strand.
GGGAGGCACCTTCTATGTGAGGCTGGGCCGCCCCTACTGCGGACTCCACCGCTAACTGAGTCAAGGGAATGTAGTTTGTGGAATGTATATAAGAGTGAAGATATCAGAGCTGTACTAACACTGTAGTCAGAGGCTTTCCCACTGTTTTCTACTTTCTACTTAGCTCTCAAATCTTAGATTCCATTTTTGCTCATCTGCTAAAAATTAAGAAATTGTGTTGTCATTTTTGTAGGGGTGTAGTTCTTCAGCATAATATGAACAGATATACGTAGTTTGTCTCCAATCATCAAATACATACAATTATTGTGCCGAACTGTTAGTATAATATATATTGCATTGCACCTGGGCCAGTGTATGTATTATATACATGATATTGCCCACCAAGCATGTTATCATGCACATTTCGACAGTCTATATACGTATAGTGCATGGATATGCCTATTGTTATATTACACATATATAAATTATACGCATGCAATGAATTCAAATTGGATAATGCATGGAGTAGTTCTCTACAAGAATGGTGTGTATTATATATACGTAGTATGCTTTGATCTTAAGTACAGATAATTATTACTATACTAACTATCACTACATAATTATATAGACAGCATGCAATACGTACCGCGCTGTCTGATAATATGCTATGAGGTAGTACTGTATACACATTATAGAGGATTCATACTCTGAAGTATAAGATTACAGTAATACATGCATGCAGCACATGATCGCAGCATACAGATTACTAATTTATGTGTATGTCTACACAAGTCATGCCTTTGTATGTAAATTGGAATTGGCTAATGATTTGATAATTAATAATTACACATTGGCATGCATTCGATTTCAAAGAATGTATAATTCTACAGGCATATAATTATGTAATTATTTGCTGTGATTTACAGGTGGCTCTGTCTGTGCCTGCCTGCTGGTGAATTCGAACTGCACTCAGGCTGTATATGACATGTTGACTGAGCTCCAAACTGCATGCCTGCAATATGAAACTCATGATTTGCCTGACTGGAAACCCAGACACTCAGATAATTAACATCCATGGACATGCATGCAAAAGAACTGTATAATAATTAGATATAATTAGATACAGCATGCATTCTCACACTTAATTGCTATTTGATTTCAACAAAATGCACCTGCATATCTGGAGCAAATTTTAGGGGCTGCCACATAGGGCTTCATGTCATATATAAATATATAAATATATGCGTGCTTTCCGCATGTTCTTGGGCGTGGCACGTTACATCCGAATGCATCATTGATTGAGATATAGAGCCTCTGCCAATGTGCTTGAAGAAATGATGGAGTGTGAGGTCAAATCAAGTTGTGCATTTTTGAAGTCATGATCTAAGGCTGAAAGGAGAATGATTTTGAAGTTGAGAGGTGGGGAAGTTGAGGGTGCGTGCCACTGGCTGTGCATGGAATTACTGCAGACAACCTCTTCTGGAAGCCATGGGCAATGTAGAGGAAGACCATCAACAGAAGACGATGGAGACAGAACAGCCCTTATACTATCACATGCATGTAGGACTACCTTATTCACTATCTCTATGTGGTCAGCTAGGTTCTAGTAATCACTCTGCACTGTTCATACTTACCAACAACCTGTTACTTACACTTTATTATTGGCCCTAGTTTTTTTTACGTATGACTCATCTTTATCTTTTCTGGTATATGTGCAGTGCTATAATTATACATAGATCCCGTTGCCATGGTAACGTGAGTATATACGATGATTCTAAATCTCATAGAATCATTCCATAGCTTGGCGCGTGACGATAAATCCCATATACGTACGTGGCGGGCAGAGTGCGCGTGACGATAAATCCCATATACGTACGTTGCGGGCAGAGTGCGCGTGACGATTAATCCCGTATACGTACGTTGCGGGCAGAGTGCGCGTGACGATATTAATGACGTCATCCATACACAATTATTATACATAATAGATAGAAGTGTAATAATAGTAATAAAAAAAAAATAATAATAGTAATAATAATAATAATAATAGTAATATATAATAAAAAATAGTCAGAAGTCACTGGAGTTTCTTCTACCTCTCGAGGATCTTGGCGGCTGCACCATGTTGCCTTTCTGTAGAACGTCCATACATCCTAAAGCGTCCAAAGAGCGATGGCCTGTACTCTCTTGAATTATGTTTTCAGGGACGTCGGCTTTGAATAGAGCGGTGGCAGCTGTGAGCTGTTGTGCGGAGAAACGGGACCTTTTGCTGGAACTGTAGGCGCTTCAGAGGCGGAGCTTGAGCCCGAAATGGAAGCTCCCTTTTGGCAGGCGACACAGGAGCCAACACCGAACTCTTTTTTGGCGACGCAGAAGCAACCAGACGTTCCTGAAGCCATTCAAACCGAAGAAGCGGCGTTCTAGACGGCGTACGTTGCCTAGAGGACCGGGTTTGTCGCCAATCAGTAGAGACGTGATTGGGTTAGTGAGTCGTTTTGGATCTATAATAGTTAAATGCCGACCAATCGGTGTCTACGGGATTTAGACCACTCAGCACTCGGGCGCTTCGCGCCCTCGAGCTTCGTGATCTAAATCCCGTAGACACCTCTTGGTCGGTATTTAACTATTACACTTCCGTAGCTCCTCAACCTTCTGGTAGGGCACCTCGTTTCGGACTATCGGTTATCTAAACCGGTTTCGACCTGGTTTGCGGGCGCACGTGAAAGGTGCAACATGGGTCGAAATGGTCCATGTTGAAAGGGGTCTTAGTGTCTAGTCAGCTGAAGTTTACTGCCCCTTGTGTGTTCTGCTTATAAGTGTAGCTTGATGGGATATTCCTAGTACATTGGTGCTGAATGCGACAACGGAAGCAACGAGCAACCACGTGCACGTGGTGTCCTATATAGCACGTACGGGTACGGTGCACCATAGATACTCCAACTACCATAGTATGGGTGCACTCGTAAGGAATTTGAATTTGAATTTGAATTTGATTTATATTGGCGGCCATTTTCTGCGCTCGCTAGAGGAGAAAGCTCTCCTAAAGTCGCACAAGTCGCCGTTAGTCGCCGTCTCGAACACCACACTGTGTTCATTGGATGTCATAATCAGGGTTGACTGCATTACTGCCTCGGACAAGACACAGGAGCTACGCTAGCGTTGGGAAACGCGCCGTGTCGTTTGCAGCGTGACCAGTTTGTATCTTTCTTACTTTCAATCTTCACAGCGTTGCCGAGCGCAATGGACAGGACTAACGCCAAGCTTAGTGAGAGCATTAATCGTCTATTCTAAGGGTTGCTAGCTGTGTTTCGCTTAGGAAAGCTCAGCACGCAGTGAAAACGTATTAATGTCTCCAGCATCTCGCACTGTTTGTACTCGAATGAATTCTTTTCTGCCTTGACTAAACAACTGCTACCTTGTCCCTGTGACCTGTGTGTGTACATGCCACTTCATTCTTAATTGTGTTTATGTCTTGAAACACAGAAAAAGAATGTGGCTAGGCAGTATACATGTGCATGATAAGCTGCTAGATTATTTGGTACCTCTCCAAATGAGGAAGTATGCAAAGAGAGGATAATTAATGCACAGTCTGTCTGTGTCTGTGTGCCCATGCCTGAGTGAAACTGTGTGTGCTCGTACTTTCTGTACGGGCATATTTGATTGCATCGCTCTGACAAGTTGCCGTGTCCTGACTCAACTGAAGACAGCAAGTAGTTCGAGTTGGGGCGGCAGCCCTACCAGTTTTTAATTCGAAATACTTGTTTGTATATTGCAGCTCTTACAAGTATGGAATAGAATGTACGGAATCCACACAGCATTAAGGCACACATAAGTTTCCTTGTCTGGTATATATCAATATTGATTGAAGATACTGAACAATCCTTCACTGAATGCATTGTACATACTATCTGATAACGGAACTCCAGTATAGTATGCATACACTACAGTGATATACCTTGCTCAATTGCTGCAACGCCTTATAGTCTGTTGGGTGCATGTGCAGTGTTGCACAAAATATCTTAGTCTACTGTGCTATACACACTACTTTTACTCAAATGTCATAATAAGAATCAAGTGCACTTTCCAGTTGACCTCCTATGCTTTAGATCTTCAACCACTGTGCATGTGAACCGGGGAAGACACTGCTAAACTGTACCCCCTATTTGTCGGACACGCTGCCACGTACATTGCGATGCCAGACAGAAGTCGGGAGCGTTCTCACATTATCACCGGAAGCTATGAAATCATTAGTCATTCATTCATCGTCACACACTAGCTGGCGCCAGCGGCTCATCAAAGCGGTGCCGCACAGTGAAATGAAGCAAATTATATTACGACATACATATAAGACTATCGTATTTATCAATACTAATAATGTGTGTTGTCTGTAGCAGTGTGCGCGCTGCCAACATGTCTGGGGCACCAGACGGTATAGCGCGAGCGAAGGCGGCACTGGCCAGTAGTGTGAGGCTATCAGCGAAGAGCTAGTATAGTGTTGGCGTGGTCGGTGCTGGCCCGAGGAAGAAGCGTTAAGGCAGTGTACTTCATTCTCTCTTCACAAGACAACCTCCTACTGTCGTCATCTGAGCTCCACGCACAAGTGACGTGTAAGGTAACTAGTGTGACTTGTGTGTTACTGTGTGTACATGTGCGCTTTATCTTTGCCTACCAAAATAGCATGTGCTCCTTCGCTACTTGTAGACGCTGCGCCCGTGTTGCAGCAGAGACTGCCAGGCTAGTGTGCTGTGGCAGCGCGGTACAAGACCAGGCAAGGGGGCAGCCGTGTATAGCTGTACGTCTGTCTCTCCTAGGTCGCCGTTCTTGTTCTTGCCAGGATTAGAATCGGCGCCTTACTAGGCCGGGCCCTGCTTGTGGTTACTGCCTTCGGCCATTTTGGTGTATGCGACTAGAGTGCAACCTGCCAGCCGCCCTCGACTCTTCCCTGGCTTATTTAAGTGCGACCGCTGCGTAGGGTGGCGTGTTTACTGTTGGCAGTCCTCTGTCGCGTTTTGTCGCTAAGGCTACACTGAATGGCGAGCTGCCTTTGTATGTAAGTCGCTGCCCAAACAGACCCTCTAGCGGTCTGCGCTTCAGCTGCTGTGAAGTTCACACGCCTGCACAGCTTGTCACACCTTGCCATGCGCTGTGTGTGAATGGGGATGGGATGCTTCACTGACTCTGTCTTACTTTCTTTGCGCCAGAAGAGAGTTGGCTGCTGCGTAGGATGTTTTGCTAACTGGTGTTCACATGGAGGCCTTTCTTTTACTCATACTGACAATGGCTGCAAGCACTCTGTCCTATTCAGGTGAGTGGCATGTTCGCACACATACACACATGCACACACAGCATGGCATTCTGTACTGCAGTTCTACACATTTTATGTAGCTAACTAACTGTGCATAAAGCTGTGGTCCATTCCTACTCTGAGCATGTGTTGGCCTTGTATCTGGTGTGGCCGCTGGTTTACACATGAAAGTCTTGCGGTGTTGTGCACCTTGTCTCTGTCAATGACACAGTGTATTTCACAGTCTCCTATTTTGTGTGTGCCTGGTCAAGGCATCAATTCAAAAGCACCAAATTTAGTGTTGTCACTGAATACTGACACTTGCCCAACTGTTGGTTAGATTATATTATTGTGTTGCCATCACAGTGTAGACAGTTTTTTGTGGTAGACACTCATCAGATGTCGTAGTGTATAGAATTGTTCTGACATGTAGTCCCTGAGCTCAGACTGTGCTGACTGTATGTACGTACACTGTGCCTGATGAGCCCACAACAAGAGACTGAGCTGTCCTTGAAGGAGCAGTCGTGCCTTCCAGAAATGGCAGAATAATGCTGATACTGTTAAATTGGGAAGTGCAGTATCTCCAGCACATTTGGTGATTCAACTGCCATCCCATTCACACACCCTTGTGTACACACCTCTCTTGTCCTGTTGAAAAGCTGCCACTACACAGCCACGTTTGCATCTATGGATTATAGACGTACACACACACAGATGCACACACATACACACACACAGATGCACACACATGCACACATACACACACATACACACACGTGCATGCATGCACACAGATGCACACACATGCACACATACACACACATACACACACGTGCAGGCACGCACACACTAGTGTTACAAGGCGGCCGATCCTACCCCTGTGGTCATTTTATTTTTGACTTTAGTACTGGATAGGGCCGTGGACATGACACTGTCCTTGTTGTGTTAATGTGTTTGTGCAAAATGGACATTAACTGTGGTCTTGTTTCCTTAATTGCTGTGAGCACTGGAGTATTCAGAACATTATGGTGTGGCAACGAGGCATCCTGGTCCTGAGTAGCTTTCAATTTAAAGTTTAAAAAGACTAAGGGGTATGGTGTGTATGTGCATGTGCTTCTCTGTGTGTTTTGTGTGTTCCACCGTGTGATGTGTGTTTGTGTAATGCATGATGTGCCAAGGAGCAAAGGGTTAGTGAAGTGTTGGGCCGAGGAGCACAGTGCCTGTGTCTGTGTGATGTGGTGTGCGGTGTGCCTGTGACTGTGGTATGGTGTGCCTGCATTTGTGGTGTGTGGTGTGCCTGCATTTGTGTGATGTGTGGTGTTCCTACTTTTGTGTGATGTGGTGTGCCTGCATTTGTGTTACAACAAGGGATGCCTGTGGCTTGCCTTGCACTGTTACTCACCAACCACTGCCCTATCAGCCAGCTATTTGTTTGTCTATGTGGGCTTGTCTGATCTTGAGCAAACTGTCCCACAGTGTGTACACGTGTACTTCCCTCCTCCAATCTTTGTACACTTCAGCGCTGTGCATCAGTGTGATACGTAGGATGGATACCTGATCATTTGCATGGTATGTGTATATGTACAGTAGTTTCACGATTTCTTGTCCCGATCGCACATTGCACAATGCACAATAATATCATGTTCCACATGATCACCATACGTAATTGAGGCTATGTGTCGTTTGTAAATGTAGCTAGCTATGTGTACAGGGGTTGTGGCCACTTCAGACGATCGAGTTAGAGTTTTTATTTGGCTATATAGCCTCCTGTCTTGCTGTGTGTATGCCGAAAGACTGCAATTTCGTATTCTTGTATAAGTGTATTGTATTGCCATTTGCCATTTGAAACCATCTGGTGGTAAAGCTTTGATATGAAGGATTGGTACCTTTGTTCCTTATGTGCGTATCATAAAGTGTAATTGCTTTGGTTATGTGTAGTCTGTGGGCATTTGGTCTTATCAGTGTTGCAGTAGCCAAGAATAAGCTGGTGTGTGTGCTCGAGATGTGCAATGGACTGCTTAAGTAATGGTTGGGTTGCGTTAACCCAAAATGCAAGACAACGTGCACATTTATACCCAGCACTGACCTTTAAGAAACTGCCTGCCAGTCCTGGGCTGCACCATTAACCATGCATGGCACCATTGTCCCAATAGTCTGGGTAATGTGATGTGATGGGTGTTGTGTTGTCTATGATACAATGAGGTATAGACACGGTGGCTCGGGAAAGGTATTTGCGCGCATATGTGTGTGTGTGTGTGTGTGTGTGTGTGTGTGTGTGTGTGTGTGTGTGTGTGTGTGTGTGTGTGTGTGTGTGTGTGTGTGTGTGTGTGTGTGTGTATGTGTGTGTGTGTGTGTGTGTGTGTGTGTGTGTGTGCGTGCGTGTGTGCATGTGCACCCTTTGAAGTCCCTGTGTAAGGACTGGGGTAGTGTCTGGTATGCATGGAGATCAGCTTTCAATGTATTCAGAGCTGCATTGTACAGTTCCAGTGGCATCTATGGCGCTATGGTCAGTTGTCTAGTATCCTGTGCCTATCAGTCTACTTTCTCATACACTGACTCAGTGCAGTAAGGTTCTGAGTGGCTACGTAAGGACATGGTAGGTTTTTTAGGGGACACTAGCTAGATGACAAGCTGTCTTCATCACTGATTAATCATCCTACCAAGCAAGGGTGTATAAGTAAGGGCAATAAGGTTGAGGCACAGGTAACAGCAGGACTCAGTGTTGCCAAAACTTGGCCTTGTATTCTCCAGAAACTGACAAACTATGCATCTCTGTGCTGGAATAGCCCCTTCCAAAGTCTGTGGCAGTGTGATGTCAATGGCTGCTACCATCCATGGTGCCTTTGTTCTGTCCATATGTTATGTCTACTCACACATTACTGACTCTGGGCTACAACCCACAGGACACTGTGCCTCACAACCACACTTGCCAGTATCTTTTAGTTACTGAGTAGGTGATGGACATTAAAGCATACGTACCTATGCAAATTACGTATGTAGCAAGTTTGATAGCCTATGAGAGTACTCTGGAGTAGCTCTGCTCCCTTCCACTCCAGTGCCTCACCTTATGTGTGTGCTTGTGTGACATGTTGTGTGTATATTGTAAGGGCCAGTAAATAGCTGGTAATTTTAGCAGCCATGATGACTATTGAGGTAATTGGAGCAGAGGATCGAAGTCTCCACCAGAGGGACAGAGGTGGGGGTTCTTTTGAACATATGCCAGCCTTGCATCCAGCGCCTCCCAAGGGACAATCTGATAATAGTATTCATTGACAAGCCGTTTATTATCATTCCTGAAGTATTAGATTCCATTGGGCAGGCAGACCTGTGACTGCTGCCCAATGCCCAATGTCTGTGTTTACAGGTGTAATTTATAAGGATATTCATAGGTCGGTTTTCGCTTCAAATGCATTTACAGTGATTACTTTTAAGTGGATCATTCAAAGATGGTAGACATAGCTGGAATCTATTGCACTAAGCAGGTTATAGACTATCTCACCATCATTTCCCACCTTACTCAATGTATTTACCAGGTTTGCTTACTTTAACTGCATTGGGAATTGTTAATTCTATATTGTCCAATTACGTGTGGATGAATGGTTCAGGTGGCTTAAATGAAATGTCCACAAATTGCTCCCATCTTTTATACCAGACTTTGGCCAGACTTGGGACTGAAATTAAGCACTCTGAGGCAGGCATATAGAGGCACTGCCCACATTTTTGAAGTGATGTTTGTTTACTCAAGCGATGTACCTGTACTGCCCGCTTTGTCTGAACTCAACACATAATGATATAGCGCATAAACCTACTTTTGTGCACTCCACCCCTGTGTAGTATATGCATGCGTGTATGGACTACCAGGTCTGTTCTGCATGCCAAGGTTTTTAAGCAGGTACGTACGTGTGTACATACGTATGTACTAGTGCCTCTGCTTGCCAGCCTGAATGGCTTTTATATTAGTCTTGGTCGCAGAGCGAACAATGCAAATGTTCTAGGCCAGCCATGCTAGTACGTAATTACTTCCAAAACAAGTGGAAAGCCCATGTACGTAGGTAGCTGATGCTCAGTTCAGTGATGGCTAAGAGGAGACACATGGTAGCAGCAAGCCTGATTCCCACAACCTAATAGTGTTTTAATGTGGTCACATCTCTTTGACCCGGGCACTCACTGTTTCTTAATTAAAGAAGGGCATCTCCTACGTGTAAGTAGACGATTGCAGATCAATGTATACTGTTCACACTCAGACACATTTACGTACAACTCCATCTGGAATATGCTACCAGACGTGCCCCTAACATCACCAGCACCAGTGGCGTGTTACCTATTGCAACATTCTGTCTGGAGAACCCCAATGATAAAATTCTGTAGTCATTGCAGTTGCCAAAGTATTTGTCGGCTAGTACTGGTACTGATTGATTACAATGACTGGTAGATGTTGCAGTTGTCAAATGGAACTCCCCCTACCTACTCCCCCCATACAGATGCAGCCTTACTTTGTCACTGTACAAACTGTCAAGGGAACTTAACTTGTATCACAGATGGAGCTTGCTTCTTCAAGGTAATGACTGCTGAGCACCTAGTCCTACCTTTCCCCCACCTCCTTCTGTCTCCTTTTTTCCTCCGCCTTTCTTAGCATTTGCTCTGTTTCCAACTGTCTCACTTCACGTCTCTTTCACCTCTCCCACCTTCCATCCCTCCCCTCTTCTCCCACCTCTCTCCTCTCCCCCACCTCCCCTCCCTCCTTTCCCCCTCTTTCCTTCTTTTCCCTCCCTGACCCCACTTGCTGCTCACATGCCCTCTATCTCGCTTCTCTCCTCATAGTCTGTTGAGGTGGAAAGTAGTACCATAACAGAGCTGGGCTGCCTCAGTAGACACCTGCTGACCATGTGTGACAGCACACCCAGGTCTTTCTGCTGCAACACGTCACTCTGCAACAATCAGACACATGGTGCTACCACTGTGCAAATAGAGACAAGCTCAGATTGTGAGTGGCTTGTATTGCAGGTCCGTGAGACTCTATTGAATCTCACTCAGGCTCTCATTGCAAGGCAATGCTCTCTCATTTTAAAAATGCACTTTCCACAGTAACTATGTCTTCAATGTTACCTGAGACTATGGCCTCATCTGGTACATGTTTGTGTGTTTGTGTGTGTGCTGAATGAGCTCCACACTGACCTTCTTTGATCCCTTGCAGCTGGCCCTGTGCAAGTATCTGAAAAGGAACATGTTGTGCACATCACAGACTCTCAGATCTTACAGATATTCATTGCCACGGTTGCGGTGTTTGTGGTCGCGGCTGTCATTTGCATGGTGTTCCCGCTCATCATCTGCTGTCACCGGCGCCGTGGGCTGCGAAGAAGGCCGAACGGTCACAGCCTTCCATCTCTTGAGAATCCTGGCCACTGCTGTGACAGACGCAGGTGGGGACTGTCACAGGAGGCAGAGGCTATTATACCTAAAGGTCAGCACACGTGGTGAGGTCAAGAAGGAGGGAGGGTGGGGAGGTGTCTTCGAGGGTAGTGTGTTTAAGCAATTGTGGACTGCAGCCGTGCCATCCACATGCACACACGCTTGCTTCTGCACACATACGTACACACACTCAAAGACAATATGTTATATACTCTACCACTATCACACACCCTTTTCAGCTGGTGTGCTGCCTGTATTGGGTGTTGCTAGTACCTACTTCGATGCTGTGCCAACACTTTGATGGAGGATGGGTGCTGTGAAGAGGTTTTTCGCTCGCACTTTTCAAGGTTCCCATCCCTTTACCACGGGATGCAATCCTCAAGTCTCAAAGAGACCTACATAGTTAGAAGCATTCCATACGTGTCTAGAGAATATAATGGAAACTTGGATTTACTCTACCAGTGATTCCACCCTCCTGTGAATAGAAGGGTTAGTTTATAGACAGCGATATTTTGCCTAGCGCCATATAAGTTAGTAATTGTAGTACAATGAAATTTGGTCATTGCTGAAGGTGTGTGGCTCTTGGTCATGGATATCATAATATTATAATTATTGTACATACATAATGTGTCTACATTCTTGTCTGTGCTTCATACTGCTTGTTGTGGAACATGAAGGTTCACTTTGAAGCCATTCAATCTGTGTCCAAGCCTGTATTTAGTTAGTTCTTGCATAATGTATCTGATGCCACCAGGTCTGATTGATTGTGCAGTGCAAGTCAACTATGAATTACATCATACCTGCACCATCCATGGCACAGCCAGTGGCTGTCAACTAACTGGGAAGTTTGGTGTACACTTGTATGGCCATTTCCCTCCATCGGAATGCATTTCTATGAATGCCAGACATAATGTGGTTTAACCCAATCTTTCTGCTGTACTAAGATTTGCTTCTGTTTAAGAATACTATCTGTGCATATATGACCAAATCATGTTCGTAAACCATCCACATCTCACATTAGCCACAAACTGGGTGTGGTGATCGGAAGTCAAGCAATGGCATGTACGTAGTAGCAGATGGTTAGAAAGGGGGGGTGCAAGTATTGAACACTGTGCCTTAGCCAGTATTGCACACACCTACATATGTATATCAACGTATGTATGGTTAATGGCTATAAAGTATAGTACAGCAGTATATCCCTATTGGTGTTCAGTGAACAGTGGGAGTGTGCTGTATTGTCTGCTGTAGTGTATATATGATGGTGGGGCTGCCTGCGTGTCTGGTGGGGCTTTCTGTAATGACACATTCCAACCCACTCACTTGTAGCCCTGTTTACACAGTGTGGTTCCCCTACCCAGAGCCAATGTGACTGCTCCTGCCTACCCCCTAATAGGGTGATAAGGTTTCGTGTCGTTTGCTTGCGTACTGTATCATTGTGTAAAAGTGAAATGAATGCCCCCATTTGTTCACATATAAGACATACAGTTACTGTATATGTCCATTTCTATCTGGTAGCGGCCTGAGTGGCTCGGTAGGGTCACGATGACTTTGTCAAAAACACTAGCCAGGTCAAGCGTTTTGTGACTGATAAAGGTAGTCGTAGTATTGCCAAAACGTTGATTTACCTGGTTAGGGTCTCCATTTCTATCTGGTATTAAGAAGTACAGTCACAATTAATCAAATAATCATAGTCATGATTGTGTGAAAAGCAATGATTTTGCATTTACATATTTATTATTCCTCCTAGTACATACCAGCTGTGGCGCATATTTCATGTGATCTTGACTAGAGTCTGTATTTGTGAAGAGATGTGTAGGCTCATATGCCATGGTATTCTAGACGACAATGGAATGTTTTCTTTAGTGCTACATATGTAGTGTATGGGGCACTTCCATATCCTGTTATAGTCATGTGAAGTTCACTGATGTTATGACAAGAAGAATCCTTGTGTTCTTTTTAAAGAGAAAGATAACCAACCCTCTAATGGATGACTGTCTTCCCTAGCCAGCTTGGGCTGCAGTAAATTCCGTTTGGGTTTTTTGTCTTGGCAGTATCAGTCACTTTCTTACTGGTGACTTGTTGGCCGATGACTTGCTGCCAGGTTGTTTGCTGACTGGTGCCTTGCTGACTGGTGACTGTGTATTGAATGTGGCAGAGTAGTATAAACCCATTAGTTCGGGCAAGATGTGGAATTTCTTTGTTTGGAACATGTGTGCCCCAGTCATGCCCATCCTCCTTTCCTTCCTCTCCTACTCGTGCCTCAGGCCACTCCCTTGCTCAGCTGATTGAGCAAGCGCAAAGAACCACAGCAGACAGCCACCTCTCCACAATGGTGCAGAAGACTGTGGTGTGCCGCTCCAACGTAGTGAAGCACCTCCACAGTGGGAGCTTTGGTGAGCTATATCTTGGAAAATGGCGGGAAGACCAAGTGGCCATCAAGATTTTCAGTGAAAGACACAGTGATGTCTGGTATAAGGAGGTGGAGGTGTACCAGGTGAGCTTTCACCGTACTAGCTGTAGTCTAGATGTGGGGACACCTTATCAATGTTTAGCCTATTTAGAGTGCCATTATCTTGTTGTGCTGTTTATTGTGGTATGCTATGAAATACGTATTTCAGGATCTGTCAATCTGAGCTTTTGTTGCTTCTTCCTATGCAGATGCCCTCACTTCACCACAGGCACTTGCTGCACTTCATCGCTGCTGATCTGAAGCAAAAAGCCACTGGCCTGGAGTACTGGTTGGTCACAGAGTATCATGAGAGGGGCGACCTTCGCAGCTACTTGGCAGAGAATTCTATCACTCTGTCTTCTGCGATACGCTATAGCTGGAGCATTGCCAGCGGTTTGGCTGAGCTGCATGAGTTCAGGTAAGAGGCTTTAATGGTACAGTAGTAAGGTTGTAGTGAAATAGTTAGTACTCTTAATGATTATTTTGTAAAATTTGTGTGCGCCGTCATTTACTGCTGTGTTGAGTCGTGGTTTCAGATTCCCATGCATTGGGCTGTGTGTACATACATCACGAGTGTACATCTGCACTACGTATATGATTTTTTGTGCATTGTGTTGCAATGAGCACCTCAATGTGGGTGCAAACTACTGTAGTGGCAAAGTTCATGGATAGATTGTGGTCCACAAATAAGGTACAGTGCATAGAAAACATTGCAATAATTCTGTTTTCCATTTAACGCTTCCTGGCTATTTCCCTCAGTTAGTCATGATAGTTTCGGGTAACACATAGTAGTTATTTGTTAAACGATAACGGTTAACAGTTGCGGATCACACGTAAATGTAGCGAACACAGCAAAAAACGCTATCTACGTTGAACTGTGAGTAGTAATCAGTAAAAATGTTTGCCTGGAGAGAAGGACAAGGCCACTGGATGGTACGCTATGATGGGAAGACGTTCCTGGATTCTGTCTCCAAGCTCCACAGGGAGGAGATCTGTAGAGCAACTTGGAGGCTGCAGATCGGTTAGTTGGTACGATTAAGTCAAAGTCGCGATTATGGAAGGCCATTGTTGTAAATTGCAACCAGAGGCAAGACCAACTGAGAAGAGAAAAATCAAATGCGGATGAAAGTGAGCAAAGTGCAGTTGCACGATCCGTTGTTTGCAGTACGTTGATAACACCATTCTGTCTCTCCTTTCGCCAGCACTGAAAACTGAGCTGTGTGTAACTACGTACATCCTTATGTGATCTAGTGGTTATCCTTGCGCGGTTCGCTGTTCGTTAGCCTTTAAACGACAATAACTCTAGCAGTTTTGGGGTAGCGTAATGTTTTGTATGCACTGTACTGTAATCCCCTGCAAACATTTACATCATAGCCAACCCACATGACACACTGTCAACAGTAGAATAGCATGGACCATCGCAGCGCTTAATGGGGTGGTAAAGAAGGTAATTTACAGCGATAATGGGTGCATTGAGCAGGAAACTGCCTGTGTAGGTCTTAGTCGTGAGAAACATTCCCAACTAGTTTGACTTGCCAGCCCCTCCACCCACAGAAGGAGGGTCTGGTTTCACTCATACTCCTGTTTGTGCATGAATCTGACTTTCAGGATTCACCTGTTGCACCAGTCAAATGGTGAAACTCATACAAAGTGCTCACTTCATATGAAGTACTAGAAAAGAATAAAAATCTTTAGAAAATAGAAAAAATGTAGGGATTGTACAAAAGGGGCAGAAACAAGAGGGGTTGTCATGTGGTGAAGTATTTGCTGTGTGTGGTTTCCACACACAAGGGTCGTGCACCATATCCCTACATCTGGCAGCAGTATGTAGCTAATCAATAAGTATGTAGTGTCGATGGAGGCTACATTACTACATTATTTATCTCTTGAACGGAGCATACTGAATTGCAACAATGAACTGAACAAATGCAATCGGCAATCAGAAATGGATTGATCTTAGTAGCAGTAATTGTACATCGAAAGGAATATGTACATTAATTGGCAAGAACAAATCTAATTAAATTATACAGTTGAAGGAATTTAGTTGCTTCCACTTATCAGCCCTGAGGGGCTATTTGCAACTGATCATGAGTGCTGATGGCTATAGCTACAGACCAGGAGCAACAGCTGGCACTAGTTCTTATGTGGATATACAGTGAGTAGCACATGATGCAGAATGCTTCCAGTTGTAGGGATATGGTGCAATACACTTGTGTGTGGAAGCCACACACAGCAATTACTTCACCACATGACATCCCCTCTTGTTTCTGTCCTTTTTGTGCCATCCCTACATTCTTACTATTTTTCTAGAAAAATTTTTCTTGTCTAGTTTCTGTACTTTTCATGCAAGTATGCTTATAGCTTTCTGCCATTAGTATACCATATCTCGGCCATTCTTACTTAATGAATAGTCACAATTGATTTGCTTCAGTGAATGTCCTGTGTCACACTTTGAAGTATTCCTGTGTAAACTCTCCCACGGCTGAAGTACCTGAAGTTTGATTAAACAGTGACTAAAATATGGCAGAAGCTTGTAGAATGTGGCCCACTTCAGGATGAGGCTCACCACAAACAACAGAGTATCAGCTTGTGAGGAGGAAACGGTCCAAAATTATCAATGAGGGGTGGGAGGGGGGTTCTACCAGGATGAATTAACTGTGTCCACTGATAATGAGAAATCTTGCCAACTTTTCTTTATCAGTCTTAGACTATTTAAACAAAAACTCCATAGCGTACCACACTTAGCAAACCCTATGCCAATCCTGCGCTTTACCAAACAAACATGAAGAACTACGGCGCACTGGCCCAGAGGCCATTTTTCAATATGTGATGTCATTAGAACATGGAGGATTTTGCAAGGCTTTGTCGTTGTGAGCCATGAAATATTTGCTGTTGAATATTATCACTTTGACTACCAGTTCTATACAAGAATACACCTCGGGAACTTTCTAGTAGTTTCGTACATAAAGCGCTCCAATAGCCCTCTTTGTTCTTGAGTTACAGCTGGCGAATAATATGAAGAAGAAAAAGAAAACGAAAACCAGGAGTTTCGAAGCTATTTCCCAGCGGAATGCGTTTGCTTGCCTTTAAGGTCAGTTTACAGTAAGACTAAACTACTTAACTACAGTTTACAGTAAGACCGTTCTATATTCAGCTCTACGTAGCCTTCTTTCGCTGGTTTTCTGTGTATTTGGAATTTCGCTCCTATACCAATGTATAGGGAAAACGAAACACCCTATGCCATCCGTACATAGAGAGTGCTACCACACTCTCTGATATGAATTAACACATTCTGCACTCTGACTTAACGTTCAAACAAACATGTTTTAATTGTGCACAGTGTGCCAATCCTGTGCAAACCTGCATGTGTGAATGCTGGTACTGTGTGCTTGTATGCATGTTTGATTGCATGCACTAATAAACTGACATGACGTGGTCCTGGTGCACAACTACCCTAACCAGCAATTGAGAGCTAGAGCAAGTAGTTCGAGTTGGGGCGGCAGCCCCACGAGTTTTTAACTCGAAATACGTACTTGTGTGATTAAATTTTATCCCTCCTCTCATCCACTCTGTAGGACTCAGCCCAGAAAGCCATCAATTGCTCATTGTAACATTTCTAGTGCTAACGTCCTACTGAAGTCCAATGGCGAGTGTTGCCTAAGCGACATGAACTGCTCAGTGACCTTCGGGCCACAGCAGACAAGCAGCTTTCCTGTCTACAGCAGCCAGGAACTGCGGTACCGACCTCCGGAGCTGATTGAAGAACCTGGTCATAGCCACTTGTCATCTCATGGCTTTGATGCACACCTGCGTGGTGATGTATATTCTCTAGCATTGGTCTTGTGGGAAATTTGTCGACGTTGTGACATCCATGGGCAATTTTATGAGGCAGTGCTTCCTTATGAGGAGGAGCTTCCACTCATCAGCAGTGTGACAGATGCAAGGATGCTGCTCTTTGTGAACCAGCATCGCCCATCAATTCCAGAACTCTGGGAAGACCACGAGGTCCTGCGCTTCATTGCTCGAGTGATGCGTGATTGTTGGTCGCCAAACTTCCTCGGTCGTCCTAGCTCCTCTAGTGTCAGAGACATGCTATGCTTTCTCATGAAAGACACTGTTGAAGAGTGCCGTAAAGACAATGTGGTCAAAGTAATGACCCTCCATGTAGACTCAGAATCAGACATATCTTCTCCATCCTCAGATAAGCCACCCCCTTCCCTACTGAAAGACGTTCCTACTCTAAGTTAACTTATTCATACCATTTGTTGTTAACTACTAACAATGCTCGCATGTTGCAATTTGATTTTCCTTTTTTATTTTACAATTTGCTTGTGGTGTGTCATGTTTTCTGTGTGTTATGTCATTGTCCTGTGCCATTGTGTGTATTATACCTAATATATATACCACTGCATTAATTTTTATTTTAAAGTATTCTTGCTTCCACTGTAATATCACGGACATGTAAGATGTGTGGCAGTTTCCCATGCACATCTACTCCTCTTTTCTCAAAATCTATGCCGGTAGACAAAAAGCGTTTTTGTTCCGATAATGTATGCTGCACCGGACAGAATCAAATCAGCGTGCATGCGGATACATGTGCATGCCCAATGGGGGAGCAAGAGATGCAGTGCAGGTGCAGTGGGCTTGTGAATGGTGGTCACATGTGAGCAGTATATATGCATACTGAGGAAGTAACACAACACCATCATGAATATATATAATTTATAGGATAGAATGAAGCTTGCTTTCAGGAATGATTTATAGCACTGATTATCATAGTATAATCCAGACCCTTAATGTCAACTTAATTGTCATGTACTGCATGCAGGCTGGAGCTAACCAACCAAACCATACAAACTTGTGATGAAGCAGCATGCAGTCTAGACTGTATAGCCGCCTCAGGTAGGGATGGTGGTGGTTGTTTGATAACGGAACCACAGTGCCAGTGCTCTACAGAGCAAAGGTCTGCAAATAAAAGGTATTATACCATTGAGGAATAAGTGTGCACTGTGCACTAGACAATGGTAACTGCTCTTCTACATGAGTTATAATATAGTGACTGCACGTGTAAATGTCTATGACGTTTTCCATGTTTCATTATTCTCTTGTAATAACCTAATCTAGTATATACCCTACATCCCAAGCTAGCCTAGCTAGGCCACCCTCTTGGTATACGTACATATGAAGTACAGGCCTGCATGCCTCACCTGTGCCGTGCCGTACGTGTGCATTATTGCCCCAATCGACCATTTACCCTGGGGACCCTCATGCACGGTTAATGGATGTTTGGCAATACGGTTCTGACTCTGATGTTACAACACCTGGAGGACATGAGCTACACGTCACTCTTCACTCCTTAAATGCAGGTAAAAAGGCCGGGGAAAATAAGGTGCAACAATCACAAGACTTGTACATAAAATGTGTACTGATGGGTGTGGGATGACTGGTTGCCTATGTATCCACTATATACTATAGTGCAAACACTAGTGTGGTTTCAGGAAGGGCAGACAGGAGCTCGAGGCTACAGTCTACAGAATGTCACTAGAGGTTTGTGGGGAGTTGAACTATATCACACGGTGAGGTGATATGTACTGTATATACTTGCTACGCTAATCACTGGTAGTCTTACCCCGAACCAGACTACTGCACTGGAACAGGTTGAGCAGGCTGGGGAATGATCAACTGGGAGCCAGTGATTGCCACCCCTGTCATCCCGGTCATAGGAAGTAGTGACAGCCGCCAGGCTGCCCAGCGCTGCTATAGTGTAACAGTCCAGTTCGGGGTAATATTACCAGTGCTTATAAATTGCAGATCATGAACATCAAGCACAACTACGTCATGTAGTGACCACATGGCAACTCAATGTGCTGATGACTGCTAGTTCCTTTCAACCACGAGTGCTATTAACATGACTTGCTTTCTATAACTTAAAATGTAAATCTGGTACTGGTCGAGTGGTCCGCTGTACTAGTGATTCTACTGCTGGTGGTGGCTGGCCAGTGTATGTGGTTGTTGTATGCATGTGTATATGAACCTTGTGGTAGAAATTATATTATGTGATGGTGTGCTGGTCATTCCTTGCTGTATGCATGTTGCCCGGCAGCTAGTTAAAAAATGTATCATTAAGTAATGAATATCTGATCTACTGATATACACAAGCTGTGATGATCCTACTGAATCTTGCATTCCTGGTATATACATGGTAATATGTAGTGGTGTTTTGTATAGTGATAGAGGACATTGCCCTTCACCAGACACATATGTACCACATCCTACACCCCCACCTCAGAGAACAGAGTACAGATAACAAGATATTCCACCTACTGTGCCCATGCACAACCGCAGCTGCTGTCATGTGCTGTCATGTGCTGTCATGTGCAGTGCAGTAGGACATGGATGGATGCAAAGTACATATACATATCAAGCCTCTATTATGCCATTATTCTATAATATAGTGACAGCATCCATATCCTTCATTCATCTATAATTTTTAAGCCATTTTCCATTGTTTTGCCTTATTTGGCATGACAGTTGTATATCATAACGCTGTAGTTTTATCATTAATTAGCCATTTCATAACAAACACTAATGCTAATAAACCTATAATCAGCCTATTATCTCTAATTATCCATCATTAATATAATTATATTACTTACATGAGATACTGTAGTGTTGGAGTCATTCATCAAATCCCTGTACTATGCTAGACACCAACATCCCGCGGGTCTGGTGTCAAGATGCATGCTCGTCACTCTGTGGATTCATTGGTGAGAGGGAGAAAGAAAATGAGGGACTAACCTTAACCCTATATAAAAGGTCAGTCACCATCACACTGTCGTGGACTCTGGTAAAATATGTATAATCACCATTGCATGCTGCTGTAATTGTATTGTCCAGATTCATTACTAGTTGACCAGCTGTGTATATCATTGGTTTATACAGCTGACTGAACTATCAAGTATAGAACTTTGAGTTTAGGGTGCTGGTGTCCAGTGCTCTCATCCCAGAAGTTCTTGTTTTACTGAGTTATCAATATACTCACTGAGCTAGGACTAAGCCAGCTGCAGCTTCAACCATCAGCTGCACCTGCAAGCTGCATCATCAGGCAACAACACATTCATGGCCATGGTGTACGAACTGATGACTGCCCATTACAACTTGTTCTTTAAATTTTTATTTGCAAAAATGGCTGACAAAAACAGACATTATCCATTAGACTTTGTTATCAGTTAATATCTTCAGTTGAAATGTCACAGCGGTTCCGTGATGATTTGTGTCATGAACATGCAGCCTATATACATAATCTTCCCTTTCAAAATCAATTATATGTTGTGCATTTATATGTGCAGCTAGTGGCTTCTTTACACATTTAAGATGTAAGGTCTTATATACAAGGTGGTGTCCTAGCGCACTGGGTTGGGCTTATATGTAAGGTCAAGCTAGTTCATGCTAGACACATAACATGCAGCCACAATATATATATGTATATAAGATTAGTTGTAGTAGAAAAACAGTAAACCAGTGGAAAGACTAAAACTGAAACTGAAGTCGGAGTCTGACCACAGCACTTCCAATATATAAGTGATGAAGTATATATTGTGACAATGCTGATGAGTTGTTTCAACATTTTGCTATGCTAGACATAATAACGACCACTATAATATCAGAGAGTGCGGTAGCACTCTCTATGTAGGGATGGCACAGGGTGTTTCGTTTTCCCTATACATTGGTATAGGAGCGAAATTCGAAAATACGCAGAAAACCGGCGAAAGAAGGCTACGTACAGCTGAATATAGAACGGTCTTACTATAAACTGACCTTAAAGGCAAGCGAACATATCCCGCTGAGAAATAACCGCGCTTCGAAAATCCCGGTTTTCGTTTTCTTCTTCTTCTTCTTCTTCTTCGCCAGCTGTAACTCAAGAACGAAGGGGGCTATTGGAGCGCTTTTAGGACGAAACTACTAGAAAGTTCCCGAACTGTATTCTTTGATAGAACTGGTAGTCAAAACGATAATATTCAACATCAAGGTTTTCGTGGCTCACAGCGACAGAGCTGTGTGAAATCCGCCATTTTCTAATGACGTCACCACGTAGTTTGAAAAATGGTCTCTGGCCCAGCGCGCCGAAGTTCTTCGTGTTTGCCTGATAAAGCGCAAGATTGGCAGCTTACCAAGTGTGGTGCGCTATAAAGTTCTTATTGATATCGTCCAAGATGAAAGGAAACGCTGGCAATTTAATATGTCTCAGTATCAGCGGACACGGTACGTAATTCATCCCGGGTCCGGTACACTTGAAGCTAGCTACACGGTCCAGTTTTGTATCCACCGGGGATGAATAAACTAGTAGCAAGTCGATTGTGACCTATTATAGGTAAAAGTGTCCGAGATACAGTATACTAATGAGAGAAGGCTATAAGCAGACTTGCATAAAAAGTACAGAAACTAGAGAAGATTAAAAATTTTCTACAAAAATGGTAAGAATGTAGGGATGGCACAGAAAGGACAGAAACAAGAGGGGATGTCATGTGGTGAAGTATTTGCTGTGTGTGGTTTCTACACACAAGGGTATTGCACCACATCCCTACATCTGGCAGCAGCATGTAGCTAATCAGTGTCGATGGAGGGAACATTATTTATCTCTTGAACAGAGCAAATGAACTTCAGTAGCACATCGAAAGGAATATGCACTATAATTGGCAAGAACAGATCTAGACTCAAGTATATAGTTGAAGGAATTTAGCTGCTTCCACTTTATCAGCCCTCAGGGGCTATTTGCAACTGAGTGCTGGTGGAGTAGCTATAGCTACACACCAAGAGCAACAGCTGGCACTAGTTCTTATGTGGCCATACAGTGAGTAGCACATATGATGCAGAATGCTGCCAGATGTAGGGATATGGTGCAATACCCTTGTGTGTAGAACCACACACAGCAAATACTTCACCACATGACATCCCCTCTTGTTTCTGTCCTTTTTGTGCCATCCCTACATTCTTACCATTAATTTTTTGTAGAAAATTTTTAATCTTCTCTATATCTATTTAGGATTAGGTGTAGTAGAAAAACTGTAAACCAGTGGAAAGGCAAAACTGATACTGGAGTCGGAGCATGAACACAACACTTTCATTACATAGATGACGAAGTGTAGCTATATTATCAGGATTCATGATCAATTTCCATGTTGCAGATACCACGCCCTGCAATACAATTGGCCACACTAAGGGCTAGTTATACGCATTCTACAGGTGTAGAGTTTATGTGTATAGTGTTTTATACTGATGGAGTACCAGCATGCAAGACATGACACCACTGTTGGTATATTGGTAGGGGATGGAATTCATGAGAACAGGCAAGGAAGTGTGGCCAAAAGGACTTCTTGCTGAAGGTATGCACTGCGCACTCAGTCAAACAACTGGCAAAAGGAATAGTTATGCGAAATTGTGCATACATGCGTTAGCGCAAAAGCTGCAATTAATAAATGATTGAGTATAATTATGATCACACCAATGCAGAGTATGTTTGCTAAAGAGCAATAGGACCATGTTAGGGTACCAGAGCTATAAAGTATATATACTACACCCAAAATCTATTAACTAGCTAAAATGTATACCAAAACATAGGTGTGCAGTTTATAATTCTTGCACCGCATCTTAGCCCTAGTAGTAGTAGTATGATCTGTAGTAACGGTATGATCTGTAGTATCGGTATGATCTGTAGCTACGGTAGTAGCTGTAGCTGCGATATGACCTGTAGCTGCGGTAGCGGTAGCTCCTGGAAGTACCAGTACTACCAGCGCTGACTGAAACGGCAGGGATGAAGATGACGAGGAACAGCACAAAACTGACAACAACAACCACGTTAAGTGCGATGCTGATGGCAGCGCTCTTCTTTTGATCGGATCCCGTGGACCCCTTGGCCCTGATGGCCAGAATGAAAGCAGGAATAACGCAAATTAGGCAGAAGAGGGACGTGCCACAGCAAACTAGCGTGATGATGGAGAACACGAGAGCGCATGACGCCAAAACGTCACTCCCATTCGCCGGAGGTGGTACATACGTGGTGCTCGTGGTTGTTGGCTGAGCTGTCACTACGACAGTGGCCGTGGTGGAGGTGATGGGAGGGGGCTTGTAGTCGTAGGAAGGAGGCAGGTCTCCTTGCTGCAGCGGCGGGTAGGCTGGTTGTCCCTGCGGCGGGTAGACTGGCTGTATCGGCGGCGGGTAGGCTGGTTGTCCATGCGGCGGGTAGGCTGGTTGTCCCTGCGGCGGGTAGGCTGGTTGTCCCTCCGGCGGGTAGGCTGGTTGTCCCTCCGGCGGGTAGGCTGGTTGTCCCTGCGGCGTGTAGGCCTGCTGATCGGGCTTGTACGGTGCAGCCATCGAGCGAGGAGTAAAGCCGAACGTCTAGGATACTACAAGGGCGCATCCACTAAGATCCACTAGCTGTGATTGCGCTAGCGGAAGCGGGTAGCTACTATATATAGCTATATATACGTATACGTACTAAAAACTCCATCAAAATCTCGGACCTCGAGCGTATAATTATATATAAGCTGGGCGACATGCTTTTTTCGCTGAGGGCGTGAAGCGCCCGAGGGCGATTGAATAAAAAGTCTGTAGGCTAGGTTTCAACTGTAGCTGGAGGGAGGTAATGACTGAGGTCAAACGCTTTGAGAGTGGAATGGTGCAGGAGTCAGACTGTACAGTCAATTATTCGAAGCATCATTAGCAGATCTAATGCTGGGCGACATGTGCGCTGAGGGCGCGAAGTACCCGAGGGCGAGTGAAATAAAAAGCTTATAGGGGCTAGGTTTAACTGTAGCCACAACCTGTACGTGTACAACCACATGACTGAGGCCAAACCCTTTGATTGGATTGAATGGTGCAGGAGTCAGACTGTACAGTCAGTCCATTAGCAGATCAAATGTCAGCTTGCTGTGGAAGATGAAGTTGTACATGGACTCAGGCATATAGCTACTCCCTAGTCATTTATAGAATTTTGTATGTACAGTATGATTACGCTTTCCTTGTGCGGATGAATACAATTAACTGAAATCCAAATATGCCAGTGTATGCTAAAGGTCCTCATCACTGCGCATGACTGTGGGGGGAAGGGGACTGCCTCTTCAACTGATAATAGAATTTTTATGAAGTGTGGCCACAACACCAGTATTTAGGTTTCACCACAAGTCATAGTAATTCTCAGTACACAATTAGACACATATGCAAAACCCATTTACATTACAATTTGTATAGTGAAGGTGGGAGCCAGCTGACCTCCCACAAAAGTGTCTTATTGTTATGTTCACCATAGAAATGTACTATACTTGTACTTCTTCCAGCTCACTTGATTAACTTACAGAAATTACCCCTATATAGCTACGGCACTGTAAGGCTTAATGTTTTTGCCACAGTTGACATTACCTCTGGATCTGTTTGTGCCGTTCTAGCTGCAGACTATGCCTTCCATGCACATATAATTATATATAATATTCAACTTGCACTGTATATATAATATTATATAGGATGAATAGTCTTTCTGTGCTGTGTGCAATGTAGCCACCTGACAAATGGTTACAGCTAGTGCATTTGTGTTGTAGTTGAACAGTTAATAATGCATATGCACACTATGCAGCACTAGTAATGTTCTCATCACAGCTTATTGCCAATTCATAATGCATGCATGGATGTCTCTCAATGCTCCCACATACTTTCAATTTAACTCAAACCTTTTATGTATCTATATATGATATTATGCATAATGATAAGGGCAGTAATTGAGCTACTATAATATATGTGCATTCACTATATGTGTGCACATAGGTGCATGATTGTAGTACAATCTAAACAGTCTATCTGCACTGTACGCCGTCACTACCCATGCAAGAATATGCAGCAAATATAATTAGAGTGGATTAATAAGACTTCACAATCACCTGTGAAACCTCATCACTGCGCATAACTGTGGGAGGAAGGGGACTTCCTTCAACTAATATAACACCAGCATTTAGGTTTCACCACAAGCCATAATAATTCTCACTAAGCATTTATGCATAATGCATTTGCATTACATGTTATACAAAAGTATAGAACACCTTTAATGACCATACAGTGCTACAGCACTTGGTTAATTGCAGTAAGCTTTCACTGCGATAGGTTGGCATATGTAGGACCTGCCCAGATGAGCATACTTTCTCTACTTTCTCTGTGATGGCTGCAGCTCTCCTGCTTCCCCCGACGATGCACGTATTTGAGAGTCCAAGCATGTTGTGTCCACACAGGGAATTCCCATCTGTCCATGGGAGGAGTCTAACACCAGTGGCCACTTCCCATTGGCCTGTTGGAGAGCTGTATGCTGAGTGAACAAAAAGAAGCAGACCTGGGATGTGGTCATCAAGAGCTCTTGGCATTATGTTCCGGTGAAGAGAATTAAATGCATTCTTGAAATCCACTGAGTGTCAATGGTGAAAGCATGTGGTGATGTATGTTTCATGGCAGATGCGGAAACCTACAGTTTTTTATCACTAACTGACTGATCATGATGAACTACATCTGGTTGTGAAGCGGCAGTGTCCTGTTCTGCATCTACAGCTGATTGGTAATCAGTGCCATTCACAGACCATTGACCTGTGTTCATGCATCGACTATAGGCTGGGAAGTGGATGGCCAGTATAAATTTGCCTTTCTTCACAGACTGATATCTAATGCATCGGCCATTCTACATACATGGATTGATTATAAATTAGTGTACATGGTATGTTTACACTTACATGCATGCTTGTACCTCCTTTATAACAGACAATTTCAGTGCATGCTGTAAGGACTTCACATAACGCATCTTCACCTCCCACGCAACATGGCCTCTCTAGAGAAACCCTATACCTCAACCCCATACATCAGACATATATATATATATATATATACGTATATACCGGACTCCACAAGAGCTCCCATCAACTTTCACAAAACGCCAACTTCTAGATATACATAATTATTTACACATCTCCCTTCACTGCCTGACATCTCTGGAGACAAGCCCCTAAGTTTTCTTCTCACTCTCTGCCTTATCTTTACCATCTCTATCAGCTCCAGATACTCATCCTAGCTTGCACCATACAACCTAACGACTTACAGGACAATACCATTGAATTACTTCACCATCCACCTCATGCACCACCTCACATCACTCTGCTCTCTTCTTGCAAATATACATGATCCCAGACTTAGTCACATTAATTTTCACACCCCATTCCTTATACATCACTCCACGAATACTTCTACACTTCTGTTAATGCCAGTCACATCTGATGCTACCAGGTACATGTCATCCACAAATAGCAGGCTAGACACAATCTCATCCCCACACTCCACATCAAACTTCTTTTTCTTCAGCTCTTTGACAGCACTATTGATAATCAGGGAGAGAGTAACGGGGAAGACGCATCCCTGTCAAAACCCTGTATGTACTTCAAATTCACTAATTGCCCATTCACTTTTACTCACAGAGTTGGCCCAGCTCCTTTGCCTGGAACCAGTGGACTGTGCATTGACTCATTCCCAGTTTGTTTGAGACGTCTAGCAGGCACTCTCAGCCACAGGTCTGGCAGGTCTGAACTTCAATGGTCACAGTTTCCGGAGGAGAGCAGCCACCTCTGCTAGTGCTGCCAGTGTGCCAGAGGCAACCATCAAGGTCCTTGGGCAGTGGAAAAGCATTGCCTACCAGCAGTGCGTCCGGCCATCTGTCGATGAACTGGCAGAGGTCTCCTCCAAGCTGGGTTAGGGTAAGCGAGACTTGGGATGCTGCTTCAGGATCACTCAGCTCCATGTCACGTAGTTTGGTCACACAGCAGGTCACGGTTTGCAATTACCCCCATGAGACTGAACTGGTTCATGATATTCCTGGGCACACCCTCTTACTCCAAGAAGGGTTCATTAGGATCCCTTGCATGGGTGCTGAAGGTTCAAAGGTTTAGGTAAGTAGTAGGCCCACATTAGTGGGTAGGCCAAGGTAGTACATTTACCTTGTGGGCCCCTTATGTAGGTGTTTATTGTATGTGTATATGAATGTTAGCAATAGCGTCAGAGATATCGTTTCGCCGCTTCCAGTTACTGCTAATGCGAGGTCACTAAGCCCTCTTTCTGGGTAACTGATGCCATTTGCCCAGCATCCCCGTGGGCTGGAGGGATCAGGGGCAGAAAATGGCTCACTGACCATCCTCAATCGGTCGCCAAACTGACTGTCACAAGTGCAGGGAAGAATTGTGGAAGCAGCCTGAATCAAGAATTCAAAACATATACATATATACAAACACTTATCGACTAGGTGTCAAGATTAGTTGCCTTTCCTTCCTGCTCGGCAACTAGTATTAATAATTCGCTTTGTAATTGAATTCTTTTGTTTCATATTCAGCCTTGTAATCAAATTTGACTTGCAAGCTCATGATTGAGTACCCCTACTACACGCACAGAGGGATGCATTGATGCACTTGGGGAGATGAAGCTGATGTTCCTTCTGTCAATTTACGTGGCAGTGTTCTCGCCAAAATTTTGAAATAGGGGTGCAAGGGGGGTGGAGTCCAAAGCACTAGTCTCGAATCCATCCCCAATCCTCTACGAGCGTCAGTATTGTGCAATCAATTGCCGTGTACTTGCATGTGTATAACTGTTTGGTAATAATTATTGAATACAGATCAGCTTTGCATGCCATCATTCTTATGGGGGGTGCAGCAGTCTCTGAAACACTGATGGGGGGGGGGGGGGGTATATTTGCACAATAGGGGGTGCAGCACGCCCAAAAACAGCCTAGGGCTAGAGAACACTGCAATGTGGTCACGTGTTAGTAGACCAGAAAGATAATAGTTCTGCAGCCAACAGTCTGGTATTTGGAAAGTTGAAGTTTACAGCTTTTGATGGTTGCAGGTCTAGTTATACTTGTGAACCATACACCACTGAGGAAAGTGTAGACTGCTGTCATTTTTCATTTGGGTGCTAGCGTACTTACCAGCATTTAGCACTGATTGCTAGCCACCTAGAAATTACCGAGTGTAGAGATGAGGAATCTTGCGGCCAAGAGTTCAGGACGATAATTCTGGTGTTGTCATTTAAGTTTTCCTCTCTCATTTCATGTGTCTTGCAAGTCCATACATGAGTACCCTTCTGATAAAGCGACAACCAGTGGTCTTGTTGTTTCCTGCTATAGCTCACCTCATGAACATGCAGCCTACATAATCTTCCCTTTCAAAATCAATTATGTGTTGTGCTTTTACATGTGCAGCTAGTGGCTTCTTTACACATTTAAGGTGGTGTTCCATGCAGGGTCCTGTATACAAGGTGGTGTCCCAGCGCACTAGGTTGAGCTTATATGTAAGGTCAAGCTCCAGCACTAAGGTTTTGTGTATATATAGCTAATATCTTTTGTGGCAATAAGTATGATCAGTCCACACATACGTAAAGGTTAAGTACAATACTTAAGTATGCATCCACAATGCACAAGAATGCACGGTTCTATATTTTCATATGCATGTATATATTTTACACATAACAGTGAAAAACATCCTAAAATATCACTTCCTGAATGACAACACAGAACTCTGTCAATGCACTGTGATGCAATATCATTGGAGACGTACATGCTATTGTATAGGTATGGAAGATAGCAGAAACAATTAATGCACAATGTAATGCTTGATTGCATAATTATATTTAGATGATATTTCATATGTCGTGCACTAAATTAGCCATGTAACACTGTGGTTCCAACGCGCCAACGCACACCATCTCTCCCAATTTAGTGCACTATTGCTGCTCTTTTGCTAGTTACAGAGCCTTCAGTCAAGATTAATTGTGCCAATTTTAATGTTTCGTTTTCATTTTATTACAATGAAGTCTGATTTAACTATATATGCAAAATAGCACATGTCCGCACTGTTTCTAATAGACTATATATTGGCAATGCGTGATTTTGTGACAGTGCAGCAAAAGTTTGTTTTGATGTTTTGCTATGCTAGACACATAGCATGCAGTCACTATATATATGTATATACGTATATAAGATTGTTGTAGTAGAAAAACTGTAAACCAGTGGAAAGGCAAAACTGAAACTGAAGTGGGAGTCTGACCACTTTCCTTACATAGATGACGAAGTGTAGCTATATTGTCAGGATTCATGATGAAATCCCATGACTTTCTGCTATTGTGTTATATGTTCTGTATCCATAATTATATGGTAAAATCAATTTAAAGGTACTTGCAAGAGTGGATATAGGAATAGACATAGTACTCTATATATCTTGGACAACACTAGCTTGGGGTGTTGGCAGTTGGCAATTGTCTTGGAATTAGAAGTTTGGACCCAGACTAGGGTCACCATCAGTAAGTAGTATAATTATATGTTACATATACACTAGAATACTAAACATGTATAACAATAATAGCTGTATATTATGCATAGAAATGTGACACCTTTTTAATCTTCCATTCCAAACTGCTGTTGCAGAAACCATGCCCTGCAATACAATTGGCCACACTAAGGGCTAGTTATACGCATTGTACAGGTGTAGAGTTTATGTGTATAGTATTTTATACTGATGCATGGAGTACCTGCATGCAAGACATGACACCTCTGTTGGTATATTGGTAGGGAATGGAATCAATGAGAACAGGCAAGGAAGTGTGGCCAAAAGGACTTCTTGCTGAAGGTATGCACTGCGCACTCAGTCAAACAGCTGACAAAAGGAATTGTTATGCGCAATTGTGCATACATGCGTTAGTGCAAAAGCTGCAATTACTAAATGATTGAGTATATGACCACGCCAATGCAGAGTGTTTGCTAAAGAGCAATAGGACCATGTTAGGGTACAAGAGCTATGAACTATAATTCACCCAAAATCTATTAGCTAGCTATACTTATACCTATAAAACATAAGTGTGCAGTTATAATTCTTGCCCGCATCTTAGCCCTAGTAGTAGTCGTAGTAGTCGTAGTAGTATGATCTGTAGTATCGGTATGATCTGTAGCTGCGGTAGCTTCGGTATGACCTGTAGCTGCGATATGATGACCTGGAAGTACTACCAGAGCTGACGGAGACAGGGATGATGACGACGAGGAACAGCACAAAACTGACAACAACAACCACGTTAAGTGCGATGCTGATGGAAGCACTCTTCGCTTGCTCGGATCCCGTGGACCCCTTGGCCCTGATGGCCAGAATGAAAGCAGGAATAACGCAAATGAGGCAGAAGAGAGACGTGCCACAGCAAACTAGCGTGATGATGGAGAAAACGAGAGCGCATGACGCCAAAACGTCACCCCCATTCCCCGGAGGTGGTACATACGTGGTGCTCGTGGTTGTTGGCTGAGCTGTCACTACGACGGTGGCCGTGGTGGAGGTGATAGGAGGGGGCTTGTAGTCGTAGGAAGGAGGCAGGTCTCCTTGCTGCAGCGGCGGGTAGGCTGGTTGTCCCTGCGGCGGGTAGACTGGCTGTATCGGCGGCGGGTAGGCTGGTTGTCCATGCGGCGGGTAGGATGGTTGTCCCTGCGGCGGGTAGGCTGGTTGTCCCTCCGGCGGGTAGGCTGGTTGTCCCTGCGGCGGGTAGGCTGGTTGTCCCTGCGGCGGGTAGGCCTGCTGATCGGGCTTGTACGGTGCAGCCATCGAGCGAGGAATAAAGCCGAACGTCTAGGCTGCCACAAGGGCGCTACCACTAAGATCCACTAGCTGTGATTGCGCTAGCGGAAGCGGGTAGCTATTATATATAGCTATAGGTATTATAATTAAAAACGCACTCCATTAAAATTTCGGGCCTCGCGCGTATAATTTATAAGTAATCCATATTATACACCTCAGCACTGTGGTATAACATATTATTATAGTACACTAAGCTGGGCGACATGCTTTTTATTTCATGATGTACGCTGAGGGCGCGAAGCACCTGAGGACGAGTAAAATAAAAAGCCTATATATAGCGGCTAGATTTTTACTGTAGCCACAACCTGTATGTGTACAACCACATGACTGAGGCCAAACCCTTTGATTGGAATGGTGCAGGAGTCAGTCTATACATTCAGTCCATTAGCAGATCAAATGTCTGATTGCTGTGGAAGATGACGAAGTTGTACATGGACTCAGGCATATAGCTACTCCCTAGTCATTTATAGAGAATTTTTGTATGTACGGTATAATTACGCTTTCCTTGTGCAGATGAATACAATTAACTGAAATCCAAATATGTGTATGCTAAAGGTCCTCATCACTGCACATGGCCATGGGGGGAATGACCACAATACCAGCATTTAGGTTTCACCACAAGCCATAATAATTCTGAGTAGAAAATTAGATGCATTTATGCATAACCCATTTACATTACAATTTGTATAGTGAAGGTGGGATTAAGCTGACCTCCCACAAAAGTGTCTTATTGTTATGTTCACCATAGAAATGTACTATACTTGGACTTCTTCCAGCTCACTTGATTAACTTGCAGATAATTACCGGACTCCTATAATGTTTTTGCCACAGTTGACATTGCCTCTGGATCTGTTTGAGCTGCAGACCATACCTTCCATGCACATACATAATTATATACTATTCAACTTGCACTGTATATATATATATATATACATATATATATATATAGGATGAATAGTCTTTCTGTGCTGTGTGCAATGTAGCCACCTGACAAAGGTTGCGGGTAGTGCATTTGTTTTTATGCAGCCATTTTAAGATTATGTAGTTGAACAGTTTGCTCTGCTCTCTTCTTGCAGATATACATGATCCCAGACTTAGTCGCATTAATTTTCACACCCCATTCCTAATATATCACTCCACGAATACTTCTACACTTCTCATTATGCCACTCACATCTGATGTTACCAGGCAGGTGTCGGCCGCAAATATCTGGCCAGACACAATGTCATCCCTACACTCCACACCACACCGTTCTTCCTTCAGCTCTTTGAAAGCACTGTTAATTAATAATCAGGGAGAGAGTAACAGGAAAGACACATCCCTGCCGAAGCTCTGTAGCACTTCAAATTCACTAATGTGCCCATTCACTTTCACCCTCGGAGTTGGCCCAGCTCCTCTGCTGGAACCAGCAGACTGGGCATCGACGCACTGGAGGGAGTGCTTCACATGCTTTTGTAGGCAGGTCTCTCAGATCCCACTCAGTGGGTCTACCGAACCGGCTGCAACCATTTCCTCGTCGTCATGAGGGCTTTCTCCCTCCCTGCCACCCCCATAACTCCATATTATTTGCAGCATATTTGGGATCAGAGGGTGAAGGATCCTCATTGTTCCTTGCTGTCTATCCATTCACCCTACATGAAAATCTTGTTGCGGGGAATACAACGGGTTCAGGCTCAGGAGACTCCAGCCCACGTTAGGCTCCCCATCACAGTGTTCCTGATGCCGTGGATTAAGGCACACTTGGCCCACCCCGGTCATCCTTCCTCAAGGTCCTTAATTTGGGCAGCATGCAAGCTCTGTAGGCTTCTTAGTTTCTGCCGCTCAGGCAAGTTCCTCCTTCTGGACGGGGCTCATTTCGATGCCAGCACACGCCAATCCCTGGAAGACATGCACGTTACTTTCTTCCAGTTTGACTCCTCCACTAAACCTTTCCTTTGCCTCTCTCACTATGTGATCCATGTACACATTGAAGAGCCACGGGGACATCACACATCCTCGCCTCACACCTTTCTTTACCGGGAACCATTCCGAATTGTCTTCTTTTATCTTCACACATGCCTCGCAGTTCACGTACATTGATTTTACTGCCTTTGCCAAACTTCCTCTGATTCCATACTCATCCATCACTTGCCACATCAGCTCCCTATTCACATTATCATGCGCCTTTTCCAGTCCACACATACCATTATCATACTTTTGTTCTTCTCAATAATCTTTTGGCTCAACATTCTGACAGTAAAGAGTTGGTCTGTACAGCTTCTCTGTTTTCGGAATGCCCCCTGTTCTTCCAATATCTTTCCTACCGTGATGTATCTCATCTTCTGGTCCAGTATCTTAGCATACACCTTTCCGGGTATGCTCAGCAGGCTGATCCCTGATAGTTCTTACATATCAGCTTGCTTCCCTTCTTGTGTACTGGGATCACTAGTGCTTTCCTCCAATCACCAGGGTCACCAAGGTCAGCAGTGATTGGTCTAAAAAACAGCAGGGCCTATGCTGTGTGTTGTCATGTGTAGCATGGCACTAGCTATATATAATGTACTAGTAGTAATGTGCAATTAGAGTGTGGTACATACATCATATATATTAGTTATTAATAGTCATTTCCACTCATTCCTATTATGTGCTGTGACTCCAAAGTTATATACACTACACTTTACAATGATATAATAGTATTTTGAAGGGGGGTAAAAACGGTTTTCACTAAAATCAGTAGAGATGTAGGGATCCAATGTGACTTGAAGCTGGCGAATGTTGACCTGGTTTGCTAGAATGTCATGGTATACCCCTCCTTGTTTCTATACTTTTTCCACCAGCTGGTTTTTCCATGCAGCTACTTGATAGTGGGCACCATTCCTACATCTCTACTGGTTTTGGTGAAAAACATTCTTACTTCCCTTATTTCTGTCCTTTTATACATAGAGTGCCAGCTGCACATCATGCAGATTAAATCTTTAATTCTTGGAACACATGAGCCACACGCATGCAAGCTTTCGCAAGTTTCTGATCGACTATATACACAGCCATGCATATTCAATGTGTTCAGCTTGCATTTTCAAATGTAGCTAATTCCCATAGAAACGGATCAGGCACGCACCAACGGGAATGGCCGTGACCCA